>JAWWMO010000083.1:123073466-123098852 GCA_035047845.1 Dendrocincla fuliginosa
ATGATACTCTCAGGCATATGGTGTGACTCTTGTGGATGGTCCTGTGCAGGGCTAAGAGTTGGACTTGATGATCCTTGAGGGTGCCTTCCAACTAGGCATATTCCGTGATTTCATTAATTTCTAGGAAAGAATTCAATGTTTGACACAAAATCACTAATCAGTTTAGACCTTTCAAGATAAAAGTAGCCTCATTCTTAGAGTTTTCACATTCTTAGTAAAATGCAAAATGTCCTGCAAAAGCTGAGGTACTTCTTACATTACCATTTTGCAAATTCTGACTCCTTTTTAGCAGCAGGGCTTTCTTTATGTTTCAAAATGCTTCTTAAAACTCAGAATCCTTAAAAAAATCCACAACACAATAAAACCCTTTCAGAAAGTCCCGGTGGGGAAAAAAAGCCAACCCAACTTGTGAAACTTGTGGAATTGCATGTTTTCACCAGAAGTTGTTCCTGAGACCTGGCTGGGGTATGGTGTTAAGCCTGAACAGCTGTAGCCTGAAGTGCTGTACTCTTGAAACATCCCTTGCGTTGCTATAATAATGTGGAGATAGTAGATGTTTTTATTTGTAAGAGGGACATACATTTTTCATTTTACCATATTTCAAGCATCTCTATAAAGATATTATACTGTATAAAGAAAATATTGTTTCACACTCCTGAGTGTTCTTCGGATTTCTTATGGTGGGGTCGCTGAGTGTTGATCAACCATTTCTAACTAAACCCTGAAAACTGTCTTAGCAACGCTAGTGGAAAAATCTTAGATGCATAATTACTGAGGATAAAATTTTTCAAATATGTGATTTTTTTTTCCAGAGACATTTTTAAAGATTTAACCCAAAAACATAATGAAAAAAAGATGTCTCCCAGTTGGTAAGAGAGAGGAGCTCATATTTTATAGGGAGTTTTGACTTTTCCTACTGTATGTTCCACAATGGCATGTGAAGGAAATGTGTACAAAACTGTAAAAGAGAATAATTGATACCTGAAGGGCTTTGTAAAATTTGCTTAAATTTTGAAATTTTCAAGGAAACTTGGTCCTCCTTGAGATAGCCAACAGCTTTCTAATATATGAACAATTTGAGTTTTCAAAATCTCTTAAATGAGAATGTTCATTTGATTGAATTTTAAAATGCAAGAGTAAATAAAATGCAAGAATTATTTGAGGGCAAACCAGTAAATATTAGTGTACAGAAATGCTGGTTTTTTTCAGCAGCTTTAATTCTGATAGCTGTATTTTTCATGGGATAAGTCACTTTCAAAAATGAAAGAAGAAGGTACACATTTTTGGAATGATAGCTCTGATGTGAAAATGGTTTCTGAGGAATTCCTCTGGTTGTGGAAAGGATTCAGGAATTGAAAAAGGTGTAAATGATACTGAGATAGTGCAGAAAGGGACTGTAAATGGTGATGTGGGGGACAGATGTCAGCAGCAGTAGAGAAGGAAATCCTTAAATCACAGACACAGCACATTTCCATCATTTATTTTCTTCTTGATAGCACATTGGAAGAAATGCCACATTTCCAAACATACATGACTTTCGTGATGCCCCACATAACCAATGCCCTCTCACCCTATAGCTTCCAAGGGAAATAAAAAGCAGAAACCACTTAGCTTCTCCCCACACTTCATGAAGGTAACTCTGCACCAACTTTCCCTGTCTATTTTATTTTAAAACAAGATGCAAGCTCTGCTCAGGATAGCACTCTGTGAAAAACTTACATTGTTCAGCCAAAGAATATAAAACAGTAGCAGAAATTTTCTATCTATGAATGGACAGGACTTCTCCAGTACTGTTCACAACTCTTAGATCAGGTTTGGCCTTTTTATTTGGGGAAAATGACCTTTTCATGACAAATTGCAGAGCTTTGCAGTGTGGTACTATTTCTTGGAATCTTGGTGGAGGTTTCTCACTCCTTCTTTCCTATTTTTTATTACACCACTTGTAGTCTGAAATAGATTTTTTTTTTTTTAATTCTATCAAGGTCATAAACAGGGAGCCAAGTACAAAATCTCTTAGTCCAACAGACATCTTCAGTCAAAGCAACACTATCAAAAGTTTTTTACCCTGCTCTCTATTAAATCTAAAAAGAAATTTCCATGAAAGGATCATAGTACAGTAAGCTCATCTTACCTTACTGTGAACAACTGTTTAGGTAAAGCAATATTTACACTTTTCTTTCTTCAGGCTATATAATGTCTCCCTCTGTAATAAAGCACATATACAGTAACTGCAATGTACTCAGTACAGCTGTGCCACCATTAATTCTCCATAAAAACAGTTACTCTGCCAGTATTTTCACAAGGCAGCATTTAGCTATTCAAATTTTCACAGGATTTTATTTCCTTGGTATCAATCCCACTAAGCATGGAACTGCCCCATCACAGCAAGATTTTAGCTGTGTTGTTAATAACCAAGGAGTCACTTAGCAAAGCAATTGTGCAGAAGCAGATAATTTATAATACCAAATTCTATCCATAAAACCAAATTATTATGTTGTGTTAAGGGAGGTTAATTCACAGTTGTATGTTCTGTGGCCAGTTGCCTCTCTGCCTGTTGGAAAGTACGGAACGTATCACACCTCTGCTTACGCTCTGGCATATTTGTACGTACTGGGTCAAATAGGTTCTTTGCAGTGTTCTGAAACAACCTATTTTTGCTGCTATTATTTTTGCAACCTATTTTTCTGAAACAACCTATTTCTGCATACAATCCAAGATCTGAGACAACCGTTCATCACTGAATGCTAGCGTGGTGCTTAGGCTTTCTGTGTAGGCAGGATTTAAAATTTTGTATTATGGCTCTGAGCTTCCAAATCTACCTGGTCTTTCTCCTCTGTATGATTTCTGTTGAATAAGCCAAGCTGTTTGAGTGTCTGCTGCGGGGGTGGAGTGGACAAGCAGTACTGTTTGCTGTTCATCTCAGAAGCTCTGCTGATACAGGCTTCCTAATTAACATGTTCACAAAAGCTGGCTGCAGATATGTTGTCTGAGAATTATGGGTGAGTGATAGACATTCATGAAAGAGAAAGCAGCTATTGAAAAGAATATTCACTAATATACATGCATGTTTGGGTGCACACAAGTGGATTTCTTCATTAATAAATCTTGCTTATTAGCACAAAGGTCATAATGAAAGAATTTACTATGAAACCACAACTGAAAAATTTCCTGGGATCTGGTTTTCCTTATACCTTGTTCCCAAAGGACACACCTATCTAAATCTTACCACTCTTAGCATTATTTCTCTTTATTTCTCTTAGGTGGCCCACGAGAGCAATTGGTTCATGGTGACCTGTCACTAATGGGGTTCCACAGGGCTCCCTCTCAGGCCCCATGCTTGTGAACATAAATAATTTGGTCGTGGGACTGGCAGGGTTACGGAGCAAGTCTGCAGATGACACAAAAATGGGAGGAGTTGTTGACTCCCTCGAAGGCAGGAAGGCCCTGAAGAGAGGCCTCGACAAATTATAGGGTGGGCAATCACCAACAATATGAAGTTCTACAAGGACAAGTGTCAGATTCTGTACTTGGGATGGGACAACCCTGGGGGTACTTACAGACTGGGGAATGAGGTGCTGGAAAGCAGTGCCATGGAAAGGGACCTGGGGGTCCTGGTCGATGGCAAGTTGAATCTGAGTCAGCAGTGCCCTGGCAGCCAGGAGGGCCAACCCTGTCCTGGGGGGCATCAGGCAAAGCATCGCCAGCTGGGAGAGGGAGGGGATTGTCCCGCTCTGCTCTGCACTGGGGCAGCCTCACCTTGGACACTGTGTGCAGCTTTGGGCACTGCAATATAGGAAAGATATTAAGCTATTAGAGGGTGTCCAAAGGAGGACAATGAAGATGGTGAAGGGCCTTGAGGGGAAACCGTATGAGGAGCAGCTGAGGGCACTTGGTTCGTACAGCCTGGAGAAGAGGAGACTGAGGGGAGACCTCATTGCAGTCTACAAATTCCTCATGAGGAAAAGAGGAGGGGCAAGCACTGATCTCTTCTCTGTAGTGACCAGTGACAGGACCCAAGGGAACAGCCTGAAGTTGTGTCAGGGGAGGTTTAGGTTGGATATTAGAAAAAGGTTCTTTTACCCAGATGGTACTCTTGAGTGCGACTCTTGGGGATGGTCCTACGCAGGACCTGGAGCTGGACTTGATGATCCTTGTGGGCCCCTTCCAACTCAGCATATAATGTGATTCTGTGAAATTAAGGATGCATATTTCTAATTCAGACATTGAGGCCTATTGTAGTGCTTACTTCTCGCAGAATTTATTATCTCTGTTATTTTAATTTCAGTTGTCATTAATTCAATTCTTTAAGTTACTTAACAACCAGTAGAGAGAATCCGATATTTAAATTAGCTTGTATGAGTGTGGCCAAAAGAAAGGGAGTACACAACTAAGAGGTGAAGAAAAAGGCAGACTAGCAAAGTAAAACAATAAACCTCAAAAGGTAGATTTCACTAAATTCAGGTAATTCATCACTAAAATTTCATGGCAAGCTGATGAGAGAGAAGGCTAAGCTAAGGAGACTGGCTGTCACTCAGAAAAGGAACAACAGGAAGGACAGATACAGATATTCAGCCAGGACACAGAGGCAGCTTGCCTCTCTCATTTCACCACTGTCCTCAAATGAAAGAATTAAAAAAAATGGAAAGCAGGTCATATTCATAGTTGCAGGAAAAGAAGAATGAGCTTGAGTAATTAGGGGCAGGATCCAAAAGTTGAAGGCATTAAAAAAAATGTCAAAGAACTAAGGCTATAAACAGCCTTAGTAAAGGAAGAACCAGGCAAGAGGAACACCTCTGCTTCACTTGCAAAACAGCTTCATGTTGAGAAGGCCAAAACATTCAGTTCTTTCTTTTGCTTAGTTTTCCATAAAAAGTTCAATGATAAGGATCTCTGTAATAATTAATAACATCAAAAGGTGTAATATTTCAGCCTGGAATAGGTGAAGGATGGGATACAGAGGTCATGGAAGATAAAATTTTTAGATGTTTCAGCATGGCTGATAAGTTGCCTGTTATGATATTTAAAGACAGACTGAAGCAACCTCAGTGGTGAACATACAGGAGGGTAACAAGGGTTTGGGGAAAACATGTGCCTGTAGGAGAGAGGGAGAGAATTGTAGAGGAGAGAGGGAATAATGGGCCTTACTAACAACAATTTGAAATTAACTGTAAGTATCTGGATGCTGAAAAAAATTCTGGTACTTGCCAAGATAGATGATAAGAGCAAATTATGTAATTTCAACTGCATTTTTTTCTTCAAAAGTGCAATTGGTCTTATGGTTAGGAAAGAAGTAATATGCTATCTGTTCTGACTTTAATAGGGACTTTTAATACAATGCTCTTACAACGGTGTTAAGAAGGCACAGGTAGGAAGAAAGCAGAAAAAAAGCACAAGGAAAACTATTTATCCATGATTCATTTTCAAAATGGAAGGGCTAGTTTTTCTACAAGAACTTACTTAGGTTCAACGTGGTTAAATTTTCTACTTAATATAAGAACAATTTTTGTTTTCCATGCTCACATGGAATGGAACAGAATTAATGAGCTTAAGTTTTAGCAAGGTTCATTTTAGACTTTAGTAAAAACATACCTAAGCGTCACAAAAGAAACAACTGTAGAGTCTGTCACTGGAGGTCTGTAATAACCCCTTAAACAGAAACAGGACCACGGAATGGTTTAGATTGTAAGGGACCTTGAAGATCTTCTAGTTCCAATCCTCCTGCCACAGGCACGGACACCTTTCATTAGACTAGGTTACTCCAGGTCCTGTCCAATCTGGCCTTGAACACTTCAAAGGATGAGGCATCCACAACTTCTCTGGGCAACCTCACAGTAAAGAACTTCCTTATAGCTAATCTAAACCTAATTTCTTTCAGATTGAAGCCACTACCCTTTATATCTGTCAGGGATGAATAATTGTATTTGACCCTGACTCTTCTCTCCCACCCTTTCTGATGTGATTAGAATCGTTCAAAGAAAAAAAAATATTGATTGCATATGCAATAAAAATAATTTTTCCTAACTTCAAAAGGAGAACAACCCTCCCATTAGCTCATGGAGTGATGCACTTACACAGCTTTGAGAATCAAAGCCCCTATCACATAAATTGTCCATGATGTATATGAAGATCACTATTCATCTGTATCTTTTATCTTTGTTTCTAACAGCTGTATTCATAATTAAATTCCAGCATTGCTGTTGTGGTTCATATTAAAGCTTCTTGCTTTGCAGTGGCATGGCTGAGGCACTTAACAGACTCAGAGTACCGACAGACACTCTGGTGCTGTTATTAAATGATGACCGTTCATGGCAGAGAATACAAAAAAAATGTTTGTTGTGGGAGACTAAGTGTTAAACAGGAATGCAGACACTTATCAAGAGAAGCAGTAGCAACATGGAGAAAGTAATTCCAACAAGTGAACATAAAAAAAGACCATTTCAGCAGACGCAATAATTAAAAAGATATGTCCGTGTTGCCTCCTCAGACTCAGCATGTGCACTGGGGCCTGCTGGCATGGAGGGCTCTTCTCCAGGAACACCCTCAACTTCTGATATGAACAGCCATAAAAGTGGCCTGCTTGGAATGATGAAAATTACTGAGCTAAAGAAAATGTTTTGCTGAAAAATTGAAAAGAAAAGCCTGCCAGCCTGGAACTGTGATACAGAGCACTAAGCTTGGGAAAGAGAAACACCTTTGAGAAATGCAGCCAGCATCTTTGCAGTACAGCTCAGTACCTGGAAACAACAGACATACTGAGACATTATTCATAAGACCCAAAATAAGAAGCTGTAACAGCAACTTATTGTCTGAAAAACAATATTGTCTGAAAAAGTGTACACAGTTTGGGAATAGAAAACAGTGTCATCTGTTGGCTGTTACATTGGAAAAAAATGGAAATTAACAGTATCTGTTGCCTATTTGAAGTGGTGATGTCCTACACCCCCTTATGCCTCTGTGATCTAAGAGGCATTTTTTCCAAAATGGAGCTCATCTCTCTGAGTACTTCCTGTGCTTCACTTGTTTTTCCTTTCCTAAACAAGTTAAATCCCACAAAAACTTTCAATGAGCACTTGAGTGCTTACCAGGGATGTCTGACTGACTCCATGCTCAGAGACACAAATCATCTTCAAAGCAAAACTCTGCCTAATTACCTTACTGGACTCCCTTTGGGCGCAGTTTTGAAAAGTTGTCCTAGCACCTCTGGGATGGTTGGATACCTCTCTGGGATCAGTTTTATTCTCATTTGGAATGGTTTGGCCCCTTCTGAAATTGGTCTAGTTTACTTGATACCAGCTGGTTTATATACACATATAAGTAATATATCATGTGTATCTGCTACTGTATTGTCAATAAATTGCTTCAGTAATTATGCTTGCAGTAATCTGTAGTAGCACATACCCTCCTTGTTGTTACTACAAAATTGATTGCTGATATTATGTGCCATACTAATTATTGATACTACATTACCGATTATCATCATTTGTAATAGTTTGACAAATGTATATATTCACTTTATTAATCATAGGTATATTTGCTATTGTTGATTTTTATGCCATTTGTGCTAACCTGTAATAAGGCAGAGAAATTTAGAGGGTAAAAGCCTGTGTGTCTTTGTGTATTACAGAGTCCTACAAACCATGGTCATGATCCCTTCCCTCCCACAAGCCAAGCAGCCTGTTAGAATGTGACGTATTCCCAGACATGTCCTTAGTTTCTCTAAGCATGCTGCATGGTGCCATTGGGACTGAAGTGAACCTACAGGTAAGCACTTGACAAAATGTTTTGCTAGATGTACATGAAGCTGTAAAAATCAGTAATAGAACAGACAGGATCATAAAGGAGATTCAAGGAAGGGAAGATACACTTGCATTAATTAGATGGCTGGCCACCACTGAAGAGACGTTTGAGAACAGACTGCTCTCTTCATTCAGATCTGTGCTATTGCAGGGCTGGGCTGCTGAGCACACAGGTACTGGCCAGCTGCTGCTGAACACTTGCCTCCTCAGAAGCTGGAGAAAAAGGAACTGTTCACCAGTACCACCTGCTCCTCTTTGGCAGGGTGTTGGTTTGTCACTGTTAAAACTGGAGGCTGAGGGATGTAAAGCATTTTGGTGATGATGAACAGGAAATATTTGGCATGAGGTGTCCTAGCCCAGCCATGAAAAAGCAAATTCATGAATACAAGTTTAATTAGTATTTAGCAAGATAAAGTTAAAAAAAAAAAAAAAACACAACAAAAACCAACTTTATTATACATGAATTTATACAGGAATTTATACAGGAATTTTAGCTTTTCCAAAACAGTTTTTTAAATATATGTGGACATTGGACAGGTAATAAATATATATAATATAGATGTTTGGATATTGGTAGAATAACATAACATTTTCTCATTATTCTACCAGGAGTCATTCCTGTGCCTTCTGAATATGGCAGCATGAAATCAGTGGAGTTACACATAGAACTACTTCTCCCATCCAGGTTTCCTCACTTACTTTCAGTCACCTAATTAGTTCAAATTGCATCAACTACAATCTGGTTTAACATGATAAAGTGCCTCCTGTATGTCTCATCAGGCCCACCTACGAACCTGCTGTGAATGTTTCTGCTTTAAAAAGCCAATGAACTAAGAAGCAAAACTAAACCAAACCAAGCAACTTCTGTTGCATGAAGCTACACTTTACTCAAACATCTTCCCTCTAGTGGAAAGCTATTGCAAAGTGTCCTCTTTACCGTTAGCTTGCAAGATCTCTGCCACCATAAGACAGCCCCCCGCCCCTTACATGCCCTTTTCAAAACTAAATGCATCCTGTCTTTAATGGTGTTGCAGTCTGAGTTCAATAAGTTCATGCTGTCTCTGAAGTTGTTGACAGAAGACATTGCAACAGGCAGGGTGGGAGTGGATTTACAGTTGCTGCACTGTGTATGGAAATGCTAGGGATAAATTTTCACAGACTGTAAGGGAAGAGTCACACATCCGAGACACTGCCTGTGTGTGTCATCGTGCATATGTTGCATATGAAGCAAAAAAAAATCCTTCAAATGTAAAAAAATTTTAATGAGCATGCTCAAGTAAAGATGAATAGAGCAGAAAAATCTGACTTCTTTCATCTTATTTGCTGCTTACATTATCTCACCAGCTGTAATTTGATTTGAGTTTTTCTATTGTAACTGATGCCACCTTTAGAAAATCATTAGTCTCTTTGTAGGTTAACACCGTGAGTGAGTTTTTCCTGCTTTCTTATATTCTGTTCCATCTTCTATGCAGATGGTATCTTTTCTTGTGAAGGTTAAGCCACTATAATAGTTTTAAATATTTGTGGAAAAACTGACTGATTACTTCTTTTCCTAGATGTTCTGCTAAAATAAAATTAGTTTTTAAATAGATGAAAATATGTGTTTTTGCAGAAACTGCCGTATAAAAGCTTTCATATGGATTGTATAGGATCCACAAGACTCTGCATAGGTACAGACCCTTCTGGAGCAGAGCCATGTGTGGATTTGGAAGTAACTGGTGTTAGTGTTCATTTCAAATACCTCAAGGGATGCACTTCTATGGTCCTTTATTTTTTTTCTATAGGTTGTGTCACTCGGAAAGGGAAGAAAGGAGGGTATTCTAGCCTGAAGAAATCAGCACTCCAATGAAAAACACCTTTACAAGAGAGAGGGAATGGGGATGTGATTTCTCCCTCTGCTTCCCATCCTTTGTACATTTTGTCTGTAATTCTTTCATTTAAAATGATAAACCCAAAAAAACTAGACAATCAACTGTCTATTCTGGATTCTCAAGAAGACATAATCCATTTGATTTCAGTTGAGATGCACTGAAGATTTCAATGAAAACTTTAGGAAGAAGAAATACACAATAGTAACAGAGTCTGCTGAACTGTAAGAACTAACTTGAGTATAGAGGTGGGTTGGCATTTCCTAAAATCTCAAGTATTAGGCTTAGTAGTTGACAGGTACACAAGAGGCAGAAAGAAATACTTCTGACAGAGTTTACTAGTTATTAATTCTCCATGATATTTAAATAAAAGATAGGAGAAATTAACCGAACTGGAATGTGCACTACTGGAAAATATATTTTGTCTCTTAATTGATTTGGCTGCCTGCACAGCAGTGTTTTTCAGCGTCAGCTACACAAATGACTGTTGATGGGAATCATTATGTCTGGGTTTGCACTTCCTTTCAGTGCAAACTGCTATTAACATCTAAGTGCCTACAGAAGTAGAGCTTTTAACCTTCGCCTGCTATGACAGTTTGTCATTATGAATTCCATTTCAACATAGTGCGCTGAACAAGGTGCACAGATGAAGTGGGATACAATTTACTTTTACATAGCTAATACATCGCTAATTGCAACTAAATAAATATTGAAATAGGAATGTCTAATAACATTAACCATTACTCTCTTTTAAATGTGTTTTGCTGGAGGACTGTTGAGAACTGTAACCACAATTTCAAATATAATGAAGCAGAAATAAAGGGAGTTTTTATAATTTTTAGCTTTTAGTAGTGAGGTGAAAATAATGTGTATTTTTTATCTGTTTGCCTACAATACACCAATGCAAACATCCAGTAAAGTGGAGGTTTCTGCATTAATAATAAATAAAGGCATCCTTATGAACTTCTATACCTGAATTTACTTTTTTATTCTGGAAAAACTACAGAAAATTGAAAATCCTTACAGAGGCTGTCTATATAACTATATAGATAAAAAGAATGGCCTTTCTAAAACTAGAAACATTCTCTGCAGGTACTAATATAAGCTGTTTCCAGACTAGGACCTCCTATCCCTAATGATGTTGGTCTATTCTGACCAAGTCCCTCTCCTACTTTTCCAAAGATACCACACGTCAGCATTCCCCAGGTCAACACATCTCACCTAGGACTCTCTGCAATTATTTGTCTTTGGTCAAGGACCCTACTTCCAGCAACAGCATTTGGAGCTTTTTCCTTGTCCAAAGGAGAATTTGAAACTGAGGACAGCAGGAGGAAGGAGAGTGTATCTGTCTTACAACAACATACAGAAGCCATAGTAGAAAAGAGCTGTATCAGGTTGATCCATGCTAGAGTAACTTGTCCATTTTGAGTCACCCCAACCTGTACTGAAAGGGCATTGCAGACAGTTCATGACATCTCTCTCCTTTTGCGACTTGCTATTAGGAATTGAAATACCTTTGGGCCTGCCCAACAGCCTGTGCAGATGTGCTCAGCAGCATCCTTATGCTGGGAATGTTCTGGATGTTGTGCTCTAGCAGGGCATCTGTAGACATCTTACAGGGCGGGCAGGAAAGTCTTTTCCTGAGAACACTGTTGAGAAAATCCTTTACCAGCCACATTTTGATAAAGAGTGAACCTTTTGTCAATAATGCATTGACACAACATTTAGGCCACTACCTTCCTAGGCAAGGTCATAAATACAAATAACTTTTTATAGGATGCAGCAGAGAGACCCACAAAACATTGAAATAAGGGGATGAGTTACCTACCCATGCTTGAGTGGGTTCTGAAAAATGTAGTCTCAATACAAAATGTAGTCAGTATAGGGACAATGCAGACACCAGTGGCAAAGTTCCTTCACATCGTCACAATGCATTTGGAGGCAAAATTTTGACCTTGTGTTCTCTTTAGAAAATAAAAGAGTTGCATCTCAAAGATCTTAAAGACCTGCTTATTTGTGTCTGCATTCATTGTCCCAGGGTTGTTGCACCTGCATACAGATTAATATATGTCTGCACAGAAGATTATCTGGTAGGCCCAAAAAAAGTCTTCTGAAAAGCCATATCCTAATTTATGACAGCAAAAATCTTGGGAAAATGAGTACAGCCTTAAATGCAGTACAATCTGATCACTTGTATGGCTTTTATCTTATTTTAGAATTCAGATTTGTGTTCTTGTGATAGATACCACAATCTTCAACATATTTATTTTGAAAAGAATGGAATGTTAATGCTGCTGGCACAAGTCCTTCTTAAGCCACAGAAACACAGAGCCAAAGTCTTCAAAAAATTGTGGTATAATTCTTCTGAGTAGTTCTCTGCTCTCAGTTATTTTGTGGTATAATTTTTCTGAGTAGTTCTCGGTTCTCAGTTATTGTAGCCAACAATAACTACAGGGAGCAGAAAGAGGATGAAGGGAGGCGTGGAAAAGAGAATGTTCTCTAAAGAAAAGGAATCCCGTGCCTGCCGATGTTTCCTTGGCTCCGGCTGCCATCTAGTGTTCTGTCGGGCACGGTGAGGGGTGCGGCTCTTTAGGAGTTGGGGCATCTTCTCCGAGACCGACCTCAGCCAGGGTACATGGGCAAGATGAAACAGTTCGGAACCACCTCTCCGAGGGACAGACAGCCGCAGAGGAAGATGTAACCCAGCAAGCTGAGAAAGAGCTCCTATGAAATTAGTTCTCAAGGATTTGCGGTAGAATCACTTCTGAATTAAGTGCTTCACGTGGTAATAAACGCGGTCTCTGCTAAGGAGAGACATAACAAAACATAAACCTTAATCTTCCACTGCATAAAAAGGGGGCTTGGCTTCTGTTCTTCCTTACTGCAGTGGCACAGCCACTGCGGTTGTATTTAGGGCTTCTTTCCCTTCCATTTAGATGGGAGTACAGAAGACTTGATTCCCAACTAATGCAGCTTCGGTGCAGGGAGAGTCACCTCAGTGAAAAAGTCATAACTGCGACTGTGCAAACCAGGAGTGTGACACACACAGTATATGAACTCAAACTAATGTTCCAGTCATCAACATAGGCTATAAGCTTCTGGAACAGGATGTACAATCACCATTATTTTTAGCATCTTAAATAGCTTGAATTGTGATAGGAAATTAGTTCTGCTCTGCTGTGGGACATCTAGTACATTCTTCTTCTCAAACAGGCAACAGTTTGTAGCTCTTTCATACAGTGCCATAATGCGCTCTCAGCAGAGCGCAGTCTTACAGTTTGTTTCTCCTGGATGCTGCACATGGCTTTGAAGTGTGTCAGATTTTCTTTGCCTTGTTGTTGTAACAGACAGATAGTGGGCACAGAGGACATTTCAGAAGCCCCTGCTGATCTTTGAGAAGCTGCAGATTTTTGTGTAAGTACTGTACAAACTGGAGAGTGATGTGACAGACTACATTCACTGTTGCTTTTGGTACTAGACAAGCGTTAATCGAGGTTGAATGGATTGTGTTGTCCGGGATATCTGGCTGACACTCTTGAGGTGTTACATCAGTGACATCCTTCTGATGCTTGGAGTTTGTGCAAATAAAGACAGCTGTGCCAGATACTATAGATTCAAAAACAATGTGCTGCTGGAAGGTTGCCTGCCAGCACTTCAGTAACAGGATCAGACTTGTGAAGGAAAGCAATTACCTCGCTCACAGGTTATGAATAGAGGTGAATTAGCAGCTGGTTTGAGAGGATGGGAAGAAGCTCAGGAAAAAAAAGGGATCCCCCTCATTTAAAATATTCCATACAGAGGCCACAGGATGACATTTCATATCTAGTTACAATGTCTAGTTCACACCTACACATTAGACTATGCAGAATTAAACCATAGATTTGGGTCACAGGTATTATGAGGAATAGGAGGATGAGGGGGCAGAGGAAAGATTTTTCTGCAGGGCTGCTTAAGAGGGCTGTACAAAAGCTTGAAACCTTTCATGACTTTGTCTATAACAATATTTCAGGCTAGGAAAAGCTCTGAATGATTGAACATACTGGAACACCCTGTTTGGCAGACAGAGAAAAGCTCTGCAGATTGTCACAGAAAACAAACACAAACTGTCATCAAATCAATAAATGGAGAGGACTAGTGATGGATGATAGCCAGGATGGTAGAGTAAGGCTACCGCCCCTCTTTCATACCTCAAATATAGCTTATAATAGAGGTTATATATAATATAGGTTTATAGTCAAATTCTCAAAGTAAAGGCCAAAGGACTGGTAAAATTTGCCCATATGGTCCTTTAATTTCCAGAAGTATTTATTGGATTTCTTCACTTGCTCCATTTGCTGACTCTGTCCACTTGATCCTCTCTTTCTTGCAGCTGTTTTGAGTTCACTTCAGAGCTGAGGTTCAAACCATAGTGGAATTTGCTAGCTGAAGACCCAAGCTGTCCACTGAAAAGCTATGCAAAAAATCTTCCTGTACAGTGGACTGTTATGTCTTCATAGGGAGTATTCATGACCTTAGTTTGACAGTCTATCTGTTCAATTTGTGGTAACTGGTTTTCCTTTCCACCCGTCTCATTGTCCAGCAAAAGCTATCTTGAAAATACCTAATTTTTTCTTAAATTATTAAAAAAAAAAGAGATCTAAGATGATTAACTCTGCCACCCCTATTTCAAAGCAATAAATCCATGCACTTTATTGTTTTGAACATTCAGGGACTATCTCATATATAAATTCTCAAAAGCATTTTCATTATACAGCAATCATGACATCTCTGTTTCACTACAAAGACTTGTCAAAATTGCAAGCTGGTACAGGAACAAAATGCCTTTAAACATCATAATTACATTTCAGTGTCCTTTCACATGACAAAAGAAGGGGCCACATATTAGATGAAGAGGTATCTGAGAAGATAATGCTTAGCAAAGCAGCAAACCGGGATTTCTGATCCTGCTGAAAGGGTGGCTGAAATTAAAAAGAAAGAAGACACTTGATAAAAGCTGCCATTTAGAGACTCAAAAAAACCATCAGGCTGGTCTCCAAGATAAATAGAATGAGAAGGCCAACATAAGAAATTCGTATAATTTTTTCCTCAAATTGCACTATTAGGAAAGCTAACAGTGAGAAAGCTACAGGCTTCAACCAGCTGATGGACCTCCAAAACAAATGACAGGCAAGATAATCCATAAAATTTGAGTCTGAGGTTGGAGATGATTAAAGCATCATGATCTCAATGGAAGGGCTTGAAATATTCACTCAAAACTCCAGCTGCAGGTACATACACATAACCCCACATCCAAAGGCACAACAGTTTTTGATCTGTGCACTTCAGAGGCCAAGAAGAAAAAAGTGTTCCACTCTGATAAAGTCTGAGGCCCACAAATGTAGCTTTTTGGGATGCAGCACTGCAGTCTGACAAAAGCTAAGAAAGGAAGCACGCTTGAAGCCACTGCTGCTAAAGTGTATTTATTTCTATGTTCTCCCACCTGAAGTATCTTTTAAACATCTCCATTGCACAGTTAAAGTTATGCAGAGTTTATTATACAAAGGCCACAGAAATGTTACAGAAGACATAACAGACAAAAATAACAATGATCCTACACTGTTTACAGCAATAAAATTACAGTGAAATGCTGAAAAGGTTTCTGTCCTTGTCAATGGGAATTTAAAAAGTAAAATTAATGCAAGTCTGGCTTTTTAAAAAGATCTTTAAATAGCAGGCTCACCTCATTAACATGAATCATCTGGCATTAGATACAACTTCAAATTAAATATTTCTACAAAACCTGAAAAAAATCAACTGATATAAAAGACTGAAATTTTTAATAACCAGTCAGAGTACACCATTTTCCACAGTCAAAATAATGGGACAGTAGTACAAAAAGTCAGATTTTCCAAAGCATTGCTGTATCTTGACTAAGCAACCAATGAGACAACTTTTTGACACAGAAAAATCAGTCTAAAACCTGATCTAAGTTACATCTTTAAAGTGCATTAATTATTTGAACAGTGCACTGATGCTTTTAACAATCTTAAATACAAAAATTCAAAGAACCAGTTTTCAAAGTTTAGAACAACTGACGCAAAGAATTAAATCACTAATATTTCTTAGATTTATAAACAGTTTAGGTTTAGATAGTATTTCTTTGCGTCTGTACACTCTGTAACACAACGGAAGCCTGGTCCATGTTGGTCACTGCTTTCATAACTTACAGATAATTATGCAAAAAACACAGACTATTGGCTTATTTTTTTGCTAAGTTATTGAAAACTCCCTTGGATTTAATGAGTTTCTAGAATCTGAAACACATTCATCCATGAAGAAACCCAAGCAAAATTAACAAAATGCAAATCATACTTCAGCTTAATTTAGAGTAAGTACATTTGGTGATAGAAGGTGTGCTCAGAACTCACTTCTGTGAGACGCATGTATTTTCTGTCACAATATCTACTACTTTTGCAATTGTAATGAATTTGCAAGTGTCTTGGCCACGTGGCTAAAGAAGAGATTGGGTTTATCTACCATGAAAAAAGGGGAAATGATGACTACAAACCAATGACAGGTAAGTAATAAAGGCTTTAAATTGGAGCCACAACTACAACCATCAAGTTTGGAAATGTGTGAACCACCTATACAAAAACTGAAACAAGGTAAGGAAATGGATACACTGAAGATCAGACAGAGAAATACTGGCTAAACAGTAATGCCTTCATCTTTTGGGGTTCAGGATCAGACGTGATGATGTGGTGTTAGGACAGTGATTTTTTATTTTATCACTTACTAGAGATCTTTATCTATACATCAAAGAGTCTCTTGCTACGTCTTCCAGTGTAGTATAAAACTTGAAAATACTAGTTGCATATATTTTCTTTTTTCTAGATTTTTATCTAATTGTGATGTTAAATAAAGTATTCAACAGTTAAAGCTTACTTAGAATGTTGTTCTAATCTCAAAGCTCTACTTAGCAATCACACCAGTACTGAATGAACACCATCTATTCAAGGTGTAGAACAAGCACCACGTGGGAATATGAGACAACGTTAGATACTGACATTTAAGGTGTAGCTTTGGTATTCAGTTGGTTGCATCATCTCTTCTAAGAGGAATTACTTGAAGTGCTTTGGCTATTCTCTCTCCTATAGCTCGACTACTTGCTGCAATTATTCTTCGAGACATCAAATCAAATGGTCCACCTAGAAACCAAAGCCAACAAAGGAAACAGCTTATTTATAGAGAAAATGAAAAGTTGGTAATAAAATAACCATTGAAAAAAATCAAGTGTAAATTATACATTACTATTTAGGACCAATTTTTGACTCTGGATAAAAATGCGTTTAACACAACAGATATCTTGAATGAGCTACATTTAAATTCTCTTCAGTGTATATTTACTGTCTTTTTTTTTTAACTCTTCCAAGTGTCCAGCCAAGGGAGAGATTGTCTTGTAGCTTAAAAACATACAATTGACCCTCTCTTCATCTATTAATGGGATGAGAACTCTGTTCAGCAGTGGTACCTTGAAAAGAGGACTGAAAAGAACTCTTTGTCTTCTCGTTTCAGCTACATTTTGCTCCAATTAGACATTTAAAAGGACAAAAGAGTATTGAGTAGGCCCGTGTATTTACCTGTTACATCCAGCAGTACTCCACCAGCTTCAGTAATAATGATTCCAGCTCCTGCCATATCCCAGCAGTGAATTCCCATTTCATAATAGGCATCAGCTCCACCTGTTGCCACAAGGCACATGTTCACAGCTGCTGTACCAACGGCTCTAATCCTAAAGGGATATAATTGTTGTTTTTACTGAGAATAATTTGTAAAAAAGTTGCAGTGTCTGTGTACACTACACTGAGAACACAGAAGCAGAGAACTGAACTGAGCTAGAGAAAGCGTGATGGAATGCTGCAGTGAAACTTGCAAAGAAACAGGAATGAAGTTTTGCTTAGGTAGCTTGAAGAGTTCTCCAAATACAGCAAATTTCCAGAAATTGTATTTACAAATTCTATTAGCCAATTTTGTTTTAAACACGTCTTAAATGACTTCTTAACCTAAAACCTGTTATGGAAGATACTGACACATGAAACAGTAACAGATATTCTACTTCGCTCTTTGAATACAAGAATTCAAGTAGAGCACACACATTTCAGAGCTGAAAAACCAGTTATTTCAGGTTCTCTGGTGATGCTCAGTAAGCATCTCTGACTCACAAAACCCTCTAACAGTTAACACAAAAAATAAATTATTCAGCATAAATTTCATCTGGATAACTTCATCAAATCTGTGTGTCACAAATTTCAATTTCTTTTAGAAACCTGGATGCACTTACTAAGTGTGGCTTGTGCAAATAATGCAGTTATTTCAATTATGAGGAAAATTTACATTAAATTGTAAGGGATAGTAGCTGAGTTACTGAAGAAACAACTTTAAACAGCTCCAATCTCACAAATTACTGTTTACAAATAAAATGCCAAAGTTGAATTGACAACATACCTAAAATGTATTCCCTACTTGCACCTTAGATATATTCTTTAATGACATTGGAAGATTTTTTGAAAGTAGAAAAAAATCTACATGCTAAATGAATCCTGAGAATCTTAGCATAAAAATACGAACCTTTTTAGATCAGAAACATGAATACAGTTGAGTAACAAAAACTGTCAACTGAAACTTTCTTTAAACATAAAATGGTTATGGAAATGTAGACTTTGGCTTATCTGGAGGGGAGGAAGCACAGAATGCAGCCAAAATAAGAGCAGTGTATAGACAACTCCAAGAATTTGGACAAATTTAAGAATTGTACAATTTCGATAGATGAAAAGGAGATGTACTTCTGTCTTCTGATATATATAAATAATCCAATGCTTTTCATTACTATGAGGAAAGGAAACTAAGAAATGTAATACAGCTTCATCCAGTTTTACTCCTTGTGTGTTTCCAGGGGGAAAAAAAGGCACAAAATTGTATTCCATTTTTTCAACTTGTAAATACGTTGTAGTCCTACAAACCCAAACCTGCTTTGCCTAACGATACTGATTGTTAAGGTTCTCTTATATATGGTTTCAACTTGAAAAAGTTAAACACAATTAGTTTCTCTGCAGAAGCTACTAGACAGAAACATTTAAATCATATTTCACATTTAACATGTTAAAGGTAGTGCAACCAATCTTCCCTAAAAATGATCATATTTACAATATTAATCACTATCAGTATATATAACTATATATAAAAAATAGGAAGTATCTTACCCATGAATAGGAATACTGAGAAGTCTTTCCATGTTAGAAAGAATTATTTTTATAGTCTCTGGGTCTCGATTTGACCCCAATTCTGTTACTAGAAGGGATTTTGTAATGTCTGGAAAAGAAGCAAAACCTCACTCTTCCAACAGCACAACTTAAATAATAACAGTAACTAGCAGAGTTTACTTAATTGCTTTCTTACAAGACTGAATAAAAGTTATCTTAATAAAATATTACATATATTATACGTAAAAATCTGTTCTTACTTGGAAAATGGCAGGAAAAATAAAATACAATGAACAAAACATGATCTGGTTCACCTGTGCATATACATTAATCAATGCTATTAGTAAATAAAATTCTATTGCTATAAAAATTAAAACCATCCTGAGATCTTTAAATGTCCCATTTGAAATGTGGATTTTACATAGGGTTGTAAGCATAGAAAAGCACAATTGACTTAAAGCACTGAGTCACACCTGGGAGAAGCTGAATTGTTTGGCAGATTTGTTACAGATTCTAAGGAACAATCACAGACAGATTACAGATGTACAGGGAATAAGAAACAAAGAAACAAACTAACAAAGCCACAACACAGACGCATGGAGAATAAAATCTTCAATTGCTGAGTCCTGACTTTGTACAGATCACATTACATGCATCAAAGAGAACTTTTAAGAGCTGTTTCTCAAAACTAAACAGCCCACGGCCAAAGAAAGTCTTGCAAAACATAACTGTAAGCTAAGAAACATCAATAATACAGGTGCTAAACTGTTACTGTCTCATTTGCAATCTGGTGATTACTGGGTCCAAGCTACTCAGTTCACCTTACCTTCTTGGCCCGATACTTGAAGTTTCTGGCCATTGCAAAATGCACCTTTTCCTTTTCTGGCAGTGTACATCTTGTCCTCTATACAACTATACACAATTCCAAACTCCATCTGCAAAAAAAACCAGAAATACCTTGAGGGTTTTTTCCCCTTTCTTCCTATTTACCATGAAATCAGAGAACTTAGTTGTAACTAGCAACAAGCAATTAATCTGGGGTTTATTAGATATTAAGTAATAAAAAGTATACCTTTTTGTTTACAACAAAGCCAATTGAAACTGCCACAAATGGAAACCTACAAAACAAAACATTTCACTAATTTATAGTGAGATACTACACTTCTTTCATTACAATGCTTACTCTTAATGTAAAAGTTAAATGTAATGTACACTTCAAAAAGAAACTTGAGACTATAAAGAAAATAGTTTTCTGGAATTTAGTTGAAAATAGACCCAACAACACAGATTACCATTTAAAACACAGACTTTTCCCACTCACCGAAAACTATGTCTGTTACAGCTCAGGGGCTGTCACCCCTGTTACAGCTGTTACTAGCTCAGGGACCAGTGTTTTACAACCAAAGAATACAAACAAGCCTCTATGTTACTGACCTTTTTAGACAGGACAAGCTGGCCAACATGGTCCCATGAAAAAAATCAAGTTACCTCTCCCTCCACCTCCCCTTTCTCCATCAAAGCCATGAGAAACTCAGATAACAGAGAACGTGAGAAGAGTGAAGACAGTGGGAGTATATAAGACATTGTGGGCTGCATCTCAGTCCAAGTTTCCAACTCACTTTTATTACTATCTGCGAAAAACACAGACTTTTAAGCCTGCAAATCCAGTAGAATGGATTCTTTTTTTAGACCTTTTTGAACACATTCTTTAGCAGGAATCAGCAGCTGTTTAAAAGCCATGAGGCACAGAGCAGCAGTCATTTCAAAACTGAAATCAAGTACACTCCAAAAAGCTCCCTGGGGCTAAAATCCACCATGTTTCAAAGACATAAGGAATAGGCTGCCAGCATTACTCTGAAAGTCCCCTCCCCACCCTAGCATAAAATACCACTGACAATTACTGGTGGTGTTCTGCTTTCTTTTATAGTAGAGGCTCCTAGATCTCAATATATTTAAAATTTCTGAGAAATCATTACTTGGAGCTCTCATTGCCTCTCTGGAGATGCTGCAACTCCTAATTCTGAGTCCTGTTCCTTTACTGTTGAAATCTGCCCACCTCTCTTTGGCATCCATGGCAAGACTGCTGACCCTTACTATAAAGTGCAGGCCTCTCATGGAACAACTGGCATTGGTTACAGAGCAAGACTATTAAAATACTTACAGAAATATTAAAACGCTTACAAAAACTGCCCAATGGCTCCCAATAAATGCAAATAGCAATTTGCAACAATTAACAGATACATAGTATCTCTTTTAAAGAAATGTGAAAGTTAAAAACAACCTTACTTTCATGGAACTGGAGAAAGAGAATAATCTGTTGAGGTTGCTAACATAAAAAAAATAAAAGGTGGACCTGTGTACGAAGTTGGTAGTTCCATCAATAGGGTCTATAATCCATGTGGGGTTATCTGTCAGAATGCTGCCCTCTCCAGCTGCAACAGATTCTTCCCCAATAAAGCTAAAGTAGCAAACACATTCAAAAGACAGAAAGAAGTTGATTAAAAGGTCTGAATTACAACACTGTCCTTGACATTAAAATTCTTTAAAGTGAAATGAGGCTTTTTGTACCATCCGTGAGCGTATGAAAAAAGCTGAGAAATATACTATTTACCTGGAAAGCACCAACCACATCCAACCAAGCTTGCAGTGATATTTATGATGTCAAAGATAAGCACAACATGTGGGGAACAGAATTTTATGTTTCAATATATATTACTGTAATTTAGCATTCAAAACACTGATGCTTAGTTTTATAATCATTACAAAATGGTAACACGGTGAAGGGATGAAATCCAAACAAGAGTTGCGGAAGAAGACAATATGCTCAAAATATGAGTACATGCTCAAACACAGTACTAACACCAAGGGACACAAGGGCACAATGCCACAGGAATGCAAATTTCACACTTTTCACTGCTCATGAAAGTATTTGTTTTGAACTGCAAAATTATTAGGATGAAGTGGGTGGAATTCTCTTCTATATGCATGTTGTTACAATTTATCACACATTATGGAAACAACCTATGAAAAGTTTGCACCAAACACAGGCATTCCTCCACAAACATGTAAAATGTGAACTGCTGAGAGAAAACAAATAAGGTCTCTTTAATATTGATTAGGAGTTTTATGATTAACTACACAAGTGAAGATGACTAATTCAGAAAGAAATGACATGTTTCCAAAAAGCAGCAGACCTTCACAAAAAGAGAGAGACTGAATAATTGTTTAGGTGGGTGAGTAATTCACTAGAAAGAGAAGCTCAATACCATTATGACTAATGTAACACCAATTATCTAAAGTAAAAAAAAGTTAAAATATTCTAAAATGCTTATCAAGGTCACAGAAACTGTTATTTCAAGGTCATTCCACAGGTCTGTACAGTTATAGTAATTTGGTTAGGTTACTGAACTTTTGCATCACCTCAGTTGTTCAGTTCTACACATATTTCCTACATTTCACGTATATAGCTACAATAACAAAATCTCCAAGAAAATTAAAGAAGAAAACAGCAAGCCTACTGTACTAACCTTGAGCCATTATGTCAAAATGGCCAAGACAGACACATGTAAGTAAAATACCTATAATTCACTCTTCAAGAACAAAGTTTTCAGGGAGTGGGGAGGAGGGGCGGGGGCTAAGAGAAGAGAAGAGCAATGAAGAAAATCAGTATTTTGTATGACAGACTTTCAGTTATGCAGAATCAAAAGATCCTGTCTCCTTTTAAGACATTTAATGCTCTCGAATTGCATAAAATTAGCCAAAGCACGCTCAGTTCCATGGGCCCCATCCAACACAGAAAGCAAAGGCAGCTACGTTCAACAGTAGACAAGAAATCTGGGTTCTGGGTATCCTGCGACCACCTTTGATTCTCCAACACAAATAACCAAGAAGTTACTTACAGCTGGCTCAACTGGAAGTGACTTTCAGTATAAGTCTGGAGCAAGGCTAAGCTCATGGCAGTAGACCTGCAGATACCTTGTTTTGTTACTAGAGCCCTGGGCAAAACCTCAACGCACTACTATTCTAAAATATTTCATTATATTGAAGGTATTTATTGAATGCTCCAACTTTACAGCATGCCAATTGTAATTAAATTTTACCAAGCAAAATCATAAACTTTCCGTTTTCTTCCTCCAGTCACTTTTGCCCTTCCTCTGTCAAGTGTACTCATAAGAAGCCATACCTGTGAGATGGGTACTTTTCTTTTATCAAAGAAATAATGAAGTTTTCAACTTTTTGATCAGTTTCTGTCACCAAATCTACTGGTGAACTTTTAGTCATAACAGATATTTCTTCTTTCAGTGCCCCACGGATTATCTGTTTAAAAAAAAAAAAAAAGAAAAAGAAAAAAATCTTTCTCCATTAACAGTATGGAAAATACTTGTTTTCTCAAAACATTTCAGCATCATTTTTATGGCTGTTTTCTACACTGCACATAAAAAACATAAAAGCAAGCAGTGACAAAACCTATATTTAACTGCAGGAGCTGGGACTTAGCCTTGCATCTCTAGTCCCTGCTCAGCACTAAATTTTACATGACCTTAAATCTAAGATCCAAGAAGATTCACGGGTACACGAAACTGGGCTCCATTTTGTTAGGAAAAGTTTTAGATTTGTAAATTTAAATACCAGAGTTGAATAAAACACCTAATACTGAGCTCAAGTGAGCTATTTTTTGCCAGACCCTGCATTTATGATCTTAAAACTATCAGAATCAGCTTAAGGAAGAATTCATGCCTCACAGCCCACAGATTTTTTTTTACTATAACTCAGACTTTCTGAGAGAAGACTTTAATGAGGTCAATGCAGAGACAACATTCTGCAGATTTTGCAGCTCCAGGAGACAAAATTACTGCATGTGCCATCTTGCCTGGCTGCCACAGCATTCAAATGCACCAAGCAGATCTACCAAGAACTGAACATTTGGTAACCACTTGTGCTGAGGCTCTGCCAAGATGTACAAACTCTTTCTTTTTCCAAGGCATCTTACATCACAAATGGGCACAGTACCACCTCTGCAAGGGATGAACACTGCAAGCAAAGCAGCCTTCATGAAGAGAAACATGGGATTATAGAACGCCCTGGGTTAGAAGAGGCCTTAAAGATCCTCTTGTTCCAACCTCCTGCCCTGGGCAGGGACACCTTGCACCAGATCAGGTTGCTCAGAGTTCCATCCAGCCTGGCCTGGACACTTCCAGGGATGGAGAGAACACAATATGGTATTGTCTGCCAGCAAGAAGATGCTGCACAAAGCTGACTGAAGCGTTCACAAGAAAGGCTGTCACCAGCTTTCAAGTGGTAAAATAATAAGGTTGAAAGGCGCAGTTTAAGGGGGGAAATTGAGATACTCTTTATTTATTTACTTTTAAAATCAGATTTAAGGACAAAAGTGACTCCTTAATCTTTAATTGGACTCTAGCCCAAAGAAAAAACAAAGTAGTTTTCTTAAATTAACCAAGTTGTAAACATAAAAGTCTTTAATCTTGAACTTGCACATCACAAACGATTCTTCTGTTTTTGACAAGACACTCCGCCGAAGAAATTTCGATATCAACCTCCCTCAAAAACTACACAGATGCTAGACTCAATAAATAATTCTATTATTTATAAAGAACTTACACATACCTCCCCAGCTTTCCTTGCTAAACCAACTGCATAATCCATACATTCCTGCCAGGGATCTGCCATCTTTTCCGAGGTCAACAGCCTACCAAAAGGAGAAGTTAACACAAAAATTACTACGGCTTTTTTTTCCCCCCCCTCCTTTCCCCAACCCCTACAGGTTCGAAGTTTCGTGTAGAGGTGCAGCCCGGTGACGGAGGAAACAGGCAGCGCGCACGCCCCGCCGCGCTCCGGGGCAGCGCCGCTCCCGAGCGAGGGCAGGGCCCTCACGGCGCCCCGAAATGGCGGCGGCGGCAGGAGGATGGGGATGCGGATCGGGATCGGGATCGGGATGGGGGATCGGGAACACGGACCGGCACTCACCGCCCGCCGCCGCCGTGTCCGCTCGGGCCGAGGCGCATGCGCGGGACCGGGGCCCGGCCCTCCCCACCGCCTCCCGCCGCGCCTGCGCGTGAGGGGCGGGGCGGGGGGCGCTCAGGGGAGCGGTGGAGCCAGCCCGGGGTGGAGAGCTGCTGTTCATAAAGGGACATAAATGTTCATAAAGGGGCACAAGTGTTCATAAAGGGACATAAATGTTCATAAATGGCGGCGTGAGGGTAGCCGCGGATGCTCTGCGGTGGGGCATGCGGCTGGAATTCATGGCAGGACGGTGTGGGCTGGGAGGCGCTTAGGCGGTGGCGGCCAGCCCGGGCCGTGGGCCAGGGACACCTTCCCCCGAGAGCAGGGACACCTTCCCCCGCAGCAGGGACACCGTCCCCCGGAGCAGGGACACCTTCCCCCCGAGCAGGGACACCTTCCCCCGCAGCAGGGACACCTTCCCCCCGAGCAGGGACACCTTCCCCCGAGAGCAGGGACACCTTC
>JAWWMO010000083.1:123099368-123114383 GCA_035047845.1 Dendrocincla fuliginosa
GGACACCTTACCGCGGAGCAGGGACACCTTCCCGCAGAGCAGGGACACCTTCCCCCGGAGCAGGGACACCTTCCCCCCGGAGCAGGGACACCTTCCCCCGGAGCAGGGACACCTTCCCCCCGGAGCAGGGACACCTTCCCCCCGAGCAGGGACACCTTCCCCCCGAGCAGGGACACCTTCCCCCAGAGCGGCCTGGCCTGGGATCCCTCCAGCCTGGCCTGGGACACTCCGGGGTTGCGGCCCCCGCAGCTGCTCCGGGCAGCCTGTGCCAGCGCGAGGTCACAGAGTTCAAACGCAAAAATTACTTGCTGTTCAACTGATGGATTTTTAAGATTAATTAAAAGCATACAGTGGGGAAAAAAATTTTCCTCTTCAAGCGTGGCCGGTACCAGTTTCACTTTTTCCCCGTGGTCTTGGGACCCTGTTGCCTGTAATGAAGTAAAGGAAAAACACTGAGGGGTTGTCTTGTCTTCACGGATGGCAAGTGATGTAACTTACTGTCATATGTAGTGGTTGCTGTAAACAGGACAAGGGTTGTAGTTTGCTTTATGCTTGACCATAAAATGTCTACATCACCAGAAGAAGCAGTCTTACCCCATTTCCATAGAGGCAATCCAACCTGGGCCAAATGAGGTTAGTTTTGTCCTTTCAACATCAGGGAAGGGACAGTATCCACTCGCAGCGATGCTATTGTGTGGGACAAGTCACTGTGCCAATTCACTTTTCTTCCTTCCCTGCTCATAAACAGGAATAGTGATATAAGCCTGCTTTTTATAGTATGCACAGCCATTGAAGAGCTACAGAGACAATAAGTTGTACTTGTATTGATTATTTTGGAAGTCATTCTTTACGAGGTTATACTAATAGCACACAGCCAATTGAAAGAGGCATGTTGGTTCAGGTTCAGGTTTTATTGAGGCAGGCTGCCAAACATGCCTCAGTACAGCCTATATAGGACTGCATGAGTATTATAGAAAATAGCTTCTTTGAAATTGTTAATACTATACTTAACATTACAGCAAGGATTTTACAGAAGATTTCAAATTCTTCATAGATCCTAAAATCAGCAGAAGTAATCAGGAATGCCTAATAAATGTAAGAATTTCCCTAATCCAAACCACAATTTCCATTCCTGCTGAAACAAAATTTTGTATTTCTTGTAAGAGTCTACTATGAGGAGAACTGGGCTGCAAGGAGGCATTTTCAGCTGACACCTGATAAGCAAGATGAACAGAGGTGATCTATGGATAAAAAGTCTTCAAACCAGATTGATCACAGACCAGAGCACACACTTATGTAAAACAAACACAGAAACAGAAAACAGTAAAAATAAAAGTATGAGAGATTACTGCCTGCTTTCTTTGCGTGATATATTGTTTCTTGATTACTACAGCATTGCCCAGCTGATCTAATGGCTCACGTATCCAAACAGAATCGAGCTCTTGGTGTTAAATACAACTGTTGTTCCCAAACTGTGTTGCATATATTAGAAAGGTATGCCCGGCAACTTTGTAGCAGTGTTTAAACTGGAACAAGGCCAGGAGCTGCTACCAGACACATGTTTACAAAGCCTTGACCTTGTGCATTCTCTAAAATTACTGTACAGATAGAACAACCAAAAAGCTTAATATTCACCTATTTTAGTAGTTTGGCTGAAACTACTGCTTATTATAAAATCATTAAGTATTTCTTGTGACAAATTCCTCTTCTTAGTTAAGGAACTTTGCATACATTTTATTTGCAACTATTAGAAGTGAGTTTAAAATTTTATTAACATTGAAGTGAAAGAGTCCAGCACATTCTAAGCACAGGTCTGTAAAATAAGAGTGTTTTCAAATGTTAAGTGTCTCCTCCAATGTGTTTTATTATTTTTTTCAAATGCAGTGTTGAACATTCCCTATAAAAATGTGCTAATAAGCTTTATAAAGACAAAAAAAAATTATATATGCTAAGTAAATATACGCTAGAATCTAAACAGGCAATTTGTGAGCAGTCCTAGCCTAGGCAAGATACTGAAGCTCTGGGAAAGTTTCTGCTTTTGTTCCTAGTATAATTGATTAGGGTAGAGTTTTTACCTCTCCTCAATTATTTACCTGTCAGACTAGCTTAATTTGGTTTTGCTTCTCAGTTTCTGAAAACTAAGTGGAATTAGCTTCTATGTACAATCCCAGACACATTCCTGGAATAAGATGAATGTGAAAAATGTTGGAGTCTTATCAAGTGTGACTTGCCATGTTTGTACTGTCATTACAGGCTGCTAGCCCTTGGCAATTACTGGCGATTGATGAAAGCAACCATCCTGGGTAAAGCTTTAAGGTGTCCCCAAAGATTTATTTCCTGTATCCCAAATCTATCTTCTTTTTATCCACAACAAATGTTATTTCACTTATTTTGTCTGCAACTGCTAAGGCAGAAAAATCAGGGGCAGGAGAAAGGGTATAAGTAAAGAATGAGGATTTTCTGCTGAAAAAAAATGACCTGTTGTGTAGCAGCATTTTCTACTTGCTTTTGTAACAACAGTGGAAGGAACAAGTTTTGTTTAGGGCTCTTCCCTGACTCACTGGTTCTACAATGATGGTTGGCCTGCATATTCCATACCACAGCAGCCTAAGATACAAAGAAAGATGAATAGAAAATTGCAGAGGAAAGGGGTGAAAAGCAATAACAAGAGAAAAGGGAACTGTTCATCTTGTGCTGGAAAGGAAGATAACAACTGGAGAGACAGGCTGGGGAAATGCTCCTGTAATTTCTGCTGCCAGGAAACAAAAATTTCAAAAACATCCAGCCACTGAAAACTCTTTCCTTCATAGAAACCAGAAACACCTTCCTTCTTGTGACATTCATACCACATCCAGTAAAATAATTTATCAATACCCAAGTCACATTAAATCTACAGTAAAGAGTGCCATAAAGCAAAATGAGAAACAACTAACAGTGACTTGCTTACTACATGGTTACTGAGATATTTTTGGGTTTTTATGCAAGTCAAATCAATACATAATAATCCTGTAGATATTCCTGAATTGTTACAAAGGAACTATTGCTTGGTAGTACTAAAACTTGCAACACTTTACAGCCCCTTGAACAAGATCACATTACTGTTTGGCCAATGGGGAGAATACCTTTGAAAAAGATGCCAGACAGACTCCCCTTACATTATGATTTTTTTTTTTTTACTGCAGCTGTGCCTAGAATGAGTATGTCATGCATGTCTGTTTGTCTTCACAGTGGTACAAATGATCCCCAATCTAGCGCTATAGTCAGTGGACAGTGTTTCCCTTTAAGCAAACATACTGGAGAAAAACCTGGACACTTTCTCAGTTAGTGAATGTGGTAACTGAATGAGCCCAACCACAAAATCCAGATTTGTGAACACCCAGGTGACTGTGTTGAATTATCCATCTCCACTTGCATGTCTGAGTAGTGCACCTCTCTGCCTTATGTCATCTCTGGAAACTGAAATTCCATTTTCATAGGACTACCAGTATTCCTTATGTCCCCTGCCCTCTTCATACAATTTTCTCCCACTTCTATATACGTCCTGCAATGGCAGCACAATGTCCTTGGAATGCATCATATTGACATTTTTGAACAATGTAGACATTCAGTCTCCCTGTGACCCAGTTACCCTTCCAGGTGTTACTGAGTACATTCAATCACGGTGAATGTGGGAAGCTGGAACATCCTTGCAAACATGAATACAGCATATGAAGATAGTTGTCTGAAAGAAAGTACACCATTGTCTGAAAAAAAAGGTAGCTCTTCCTTTTTCAAACTTATTTAATGGTGAGTCACACTGCTCTAACAGTGAGTCAGGTTGTGGGAGACAGATTTCTCCCCCTTGGTCTGAATACTGTGCTCTAATCACAAGCCACTAGGCCATTTCAGTTGCAATGGATCACACCTTCTGTGCTGCAGCTAAAAATCATGCTAAGCCTTCTTAGTATCCAATGGATAGCTTTCCTTCAGTAGTTCATTCACACTGCACAGCACCACAGAGCAGCAGAAACACACTACAGCTTTGCAAATTAAGTTTGGGCTTGTGCTTTCCACTGCTCTGTTCACATCTGTTCCTCCACTGTCCTTTTCTTGGAGAATATTGGCGGAATAGTTGTGAACAGGTGAAAGCAAATTGGAAGGATTAGTCTTCAAAGGGTTCTACTCCTCTATACTCCTCTAGCTTAATGGAGACAGGCTCAAGGCCACCGCAGGATGAGTTTAGTGAGTGCTAGTCCTACAATTTGTGTGCCACATTACGTGGTTTTGAGTTTCAGCAATTCAAAACAGCTGTAACTGTGATGAAAACAGTCTCATGGTTCTTCATTCCTGTGTTCACTTTGAGTTTTCAATCCAACTTTGAAAGAGATCCAAAATCTTGAATACATCAACTACTGATATTATGAACTACTTTCTTAATGAGCAACAAAAAAGATACCAGCAATTGAGAATGCCATTAATTGTATAGGTTATACTTATGCACCCAGAGGTGTAACTTTATGTACAATCACTGTAAACATCCATTTAAAAGTTAGTAAATTCACCTAGCAGACTGCTGAAAACTATAGAGATGTACCTAAGGCTGGAAATGCCCAGATGATACTTCAAGCTGTTGAATGCTATGCTTCTAGTTGAACTATTTTTTCCCCTCTGACCATACTTCTTCCCTTTTTACATAGGAATTAGAAAAGGATAATTTCAAGTCTCTTTTTATTCCCAACCTAATCACACAATGAGATTTACAAACACAAGGAAGACATCTGTGTGTGAATTTACTTTTGCTTCAAAAAGCTTTCCTTCTAAACATTGTTAAGCTATTATGAGAAGAAAATGTGGACCTGGAGTATGGACAGTGCTGTTTCCCAAACTCAATGAAATCTGTTCTTGTAGAGGTAGAAAAGATGCTGCAATACTGAAATGTGTTTCTTTCCTTCAAAGAACTGATACACTGCAAGTTTACATTTTCATTATTTATTAATACATACTGTCCCCACCATTTACACAAAAATAAATATAAAATTTAAGAAAACATTCTTGATATTATACAGCTCAACAGAGCAATAATTTGTTTTAGAATGTGAATATCTGTAACATTAGTTATTAAAGTAACTAATTTTCCTTTCAGGACATAGTTCTTCTGTCAGTCAAGCAACTGAGAAATTGATGGGAAGTGTGTCTTTACAACTGAAGACAGATTCTGGCATACTGATGTTTTCAAAAAAAAACTGGACTTGCTCAAATACCATGCTTTTAAAAATCTTGCTTTTTTTTTTTGTTTGTTTGTGATAATTTACTGACTAACTAAAGTATGACTCTGTATCTTCTATAAATAGAACATCATTATCAAGATACTCGAGAATTATATTCCCTCCATTGTACAGTGGATAGTCCTTATCAGATAGCCATGTTTCCAGTGTGTGTTCAAATGGCAAGGCTTCTCCAGAGGCAGTATGACATAATCTCAATTTCTGTAAAACAAGCGGCACAGAAATTAACATCAAGATTTGTCTAACCAAGATGAAAGAAGTGGAGTGAGGGAGGGAAAAAAGGCTAAAGAGAACTAAAATCAAAATGCAATTATCTGGAAAATGTTTGTTATTACTGATTTACCTGGGATGTTGATTTGTTGTTGTCATTTTTAAGGCTTGCTAAGGAAGCTGCAAAATCTACTACTTTGCCAATACTCCACTTACAGCAAAAGAACATAGGTTTGCTCTTCTCTTTATTCCCCTTTGGTAAAAATACTTGAAAGTAAATTCTTTCTGTCTAGAAAAACATGAAAAATAAAACAGAATTATTCACAGAAGAAACAAATAATTGCAGTCATACACATCTAATAGTTTTTCAGTAAAAGACCTTAAACTTCAGCCCTAAAATTACCAACTGAAACTTGTTCTATTCCGTCAGGACCATTTTAATGCAGAATATAAATGACTGAGATCATCAAATTCAATCCTATCCAGCTGCAGACACATATATGATGGACTGTAAGTCTGAAAGGTGAAGAGAAAATCTTTTGCATGAATCCCACAGCTACAGTTATATATAGACAGACATGAAAAGGTGTTTGCCCTGGGGAGAAAAAGGTGAGTTTAAATAAGCAGTACTGGCTTTTGGCAGCAGTATAGTGTCTCAAATTGGAATGCAAAAAATCCCTGAACAAGAATCCACAGTCATGGTCAGATAAGCCTTTACCTGGTTTTCCTCCTTTTATGTACTAAGTGCTCTTCCTTCTAGACTGAAACATTTGTTTAAGAAATTTCAAGAGTAACCTATGAGAAACTGATTTTGAACAGGATTGCAACAATCTCTTCTTCAGGTGTATTCAAGAGAAGACACAGAGCAAGCATGAATGCAGTTAGGACTGTCCTTTCTGAGTCCAAGCCAGACACTATCAAATTAGGCAGAAATCTCTTTTTAAAGGTTTTCTTTATGCCTTCCCTAGAACCATATGGAACTACCCCAGCTATGTTTATAAAACTGAGTCTGAATTTTAACATGTATATTTTCCTCAAAATTTGAGTATGCCCGAGAAAATCTTCAACATCCAGTAATATTACAAAGGGGCAAAGGAAGTAGGACCTGAATTGTGCTCAAATGTAAATGACCAGAACTTGTACAACAGCCAACACAACAGCCATCCTATTATGGACACATGCTAAGATCACTCAGCTGCTATCAGTGCCCCAGCACATTTCTAGTTGCTCCTCCAGTCCTAAGGATGATGATGATGATGATGATGATGATGATGGTTTCCCACAGGGCACAGGAACTTAATTCCCAAACAAATGCATTTTACTGTTCCATCCCTGTAACTACTGGATATGCCTCCTGGAATTTCTCTGTCATATTCAAGAAAATACTGACCAATCAGGGACACCGTAACTAACACTGTTCTGTTTTGAGCTGGTCAGTCTCCAGAGGGATAACTCTCATCAGGTCAGACATCAAAAGAAGCAATCAATGGCAAAAAACTGATCTGAACAGAGAGGCCAGAGAAATGACATTTCTAAGATAGTCTGATTTTCCTGAACACAGAATAAAAGAAGGGTCTGGAAGGACCCTCTGGTGTCACATGGTCCAAAATCATGCTCAGATCAGGGGGAAATTTAATGCTGGACCTGACTAAAAAGGTTGGTCAGAGGTTGCTCTAAAACAGATTCAGTCAAGTCTTGAGCATCCCAAAGATATAGATTCTACAAATTTTCAGAACAGCTTGTTCCAAAGTCTGATCATCCTCACTGTGTGATTTTTCTTCATAATACGTTAATTGGAATTTCACACACATTGCAGCTTGTGCTCATTACCCCTGTCCTTTTGCTGTGCACTTCCAAGATAAATGTGTCAGTCTTCTCTACATAGTGATGAGAACTAATATACCTAACAGGCATGCCAGAAACCTCATATTTAAAAAATCTGTCATCAAACTAGAACAAGCTGGGCAGAAGAAGGCTTAAAGGAGTCTAGGAACCACTTTAAATAGAGAGATGCTGAATGTTAACATGCTTAATTTATCAGTGTTAGAATCATTGCTATTCTACATGATTAAACAATTAATATCCAAAGGAGAAAATTACTAGTAAGAGAAATTAACATACAGTAATTTCTATTACACTATTTAGAGCTTACTGGTTTTGGAATTAGGAAGCAACTTTAAAATTTTTCTTGCATATATTGAGAGTGGCTTTTAAAATTATGTTCCACGATATTTGAAATTACTCACTTTCCCTCTAGCCCATATTTATTACAGTGGTACTATTTGTGAAGAATGCTACTAGCAGCTCTTTGTATTACGACACCTTCCTAAGCAGAGTTATGTAGTTTCTAAGCAAGTATGAAGAAAGAAATTCATAAGAAGACTCAGCAATGGAATAGCTGTGGTAATTTTTTTTAAAAATTAATTAAATTCCAGTGTATCTGGAATTTCATGGTATCTGGAAGTGTTCAAGGCCACACTGGATGGGGCCCTGGTAGAGCAACCTGGTATGGTGGAAGGTGTCCCTGCCCATGGCAGGGGGGTTGGAGCTAATGATCTTAAAAGTTCCTTCCAACCCAAAGCATTCTATGATTATGTGATGTTATGAAATATACTAAGATAAAACACCATCATATAGAATGTTTTCAGTATTATAAAAACAATATGACAGGCTTAAACTTGGTGTGCTCCAATATAGCAATGTGGTGAAAAAGCAATTTAAATACAGTTAAGAGAATGCATAAGTACAGATCTAAAGTGAAACTCTTGATGAAAGAATCAAGGTATTTCTAAACCAAGCATAATCCTGGCAAGTGAAAATACTTGAACAACAGGTGTGACTGGCCTTGGTAGTGAAAAAGCAATAGGGAATCTATGAAAAACTACACGAATCAAAGGAAGTAAAGGCTTCATGGTTTGCCTCCCAAAAAACTACAATTGCTAGTGAAGGAAGGAGAAAAGGAGGAAAAATCATCCATATCTCTACCATGAACCCCTTCTGTAAATGGAAACCCCTTTAAACCACAAAGATATCCTGACTTATCTCTCCAATTGGAGAGCCGTATCAGGGAAACTAGGTGAAGGGATCAGACTGGCAGAGGTACAAGTGGCTCTACCCTGAATCCCATCCTTTGGGCCACAGTAAACAATAAATTAAAGACTGATTTCTTCACGGATACTGGAGCACAACTATTCATTACTGAAGCAGAATCCTGTCCTGGAGCTAATCCCACTGAAACATCACAAAGTGTTAGTAACTGGAGTAAATGGAACAGTGGCTTCTTATTCAATTGCTAGGGTAAAATCGGAACTTCCTTTTGTCTCCCTCCGTCCCCCAAAAATAGCAAATGCAACCGGGAAACTTAAATATGTTTATTATGAATATTCTGTCAGCTGGATTCAGAGCAACACCAACTAGGCTATTGAAACAATCAATGAAGAAACAATGCCAGGGCTCCAGATAGGAGGCCAACTTTTTTGGAGACCAAATGGATTGTAGGCAAAAAATAAGTCCCCTGGTCCACCTGGCAAATTGACTGTGTTGGTCCTCTCCCTTGAACACCCAAGGGGTGGTGTTATATCCTTAGTGGAGTTAAAATAATGAAGTTTTTCTTGCTAGAAAGCTGATGGTTTTACCACTCTGGCAGGATTTGATTAATGGTTTGCTGACATTCCCATGCCCTCTGCTGGGCTGTCTGATAATGACATTCATTAAAAAAAATAAATTAAAAAAATCCAGGAATGGTGTGAAGATCATGGAGTTGTCTGGATCCAGTTCCATCTGTCCTACAGACCTCAAAGTAACAATGCAGTTGAGAAGTGGAACGGTCTACTAAAATGAGCTCTAGGGCAAAGTTTACATATGGGAAAATAGGGTAAAGCCCTACTTAAATCTGTTTGATGCTTAAATAAGCAGACACCCACCAGATGCCCAGTAGAACAAGCTCATTTTCCTGCTCCCCCCAATAAAATGTCTGAACTTTCCCCCCATCAGCCCATCATTTTTATCAGGGTGACAATGTTCTTATCAACTACTGCATGATGGTTAAAATATCTGTCACTTTACTAACTCCCTGAGTAAAGGGCACATGGAAAACTGTTTCTAAGTGGGGACTCCCTTTAACTTACTGTGGTTGGGATGGTTCCTGAGAAATTTCTTACTGTTTCAGGTAATGAGGGACACCTGGACAGATTATTTGACCTAAACAAACTTGGAGTGTGCCCAAGGAATCATCACTTCACTTTTGTAGAAACCTCAGCTGTAAAAAGATGATCACAACACCTACTGTGTTTTACTGACCCTTATTTTTACCTCCTTCCTCTCTGTTTCACGAATAGGATGATAATTGTATCATTCAATTCATGAACATCATTTCTCAAATGAGTTTTTTACACATACAAATCGTATTGTTTATAACACCCTCAATCTTCAGATGCTAATTTTGGATGGGTAGCTGAACCTGCTTCTGAAACACCTTAGTACCAACCTAAGTTGACATACTCACTTCCCAACCCTCCAAATTACCAAAATCAAACTGTTAAGGCACATTCTTACGATAAGACCATATGGTGCCCTGCAATGCCCCAACACATAAATTCAATCTGGGTGGGAAAACCAAGTAATTACATGTTTCAAGTCTAGATGATCACTGAAATACTGAAATTGCAAGCCAAGTATGAAGATTTGACCTAATCTGCAGAGGGTCCAGGTGATTAGGAACCGTAAGCTAAGAGGTACCATAAAATTCTGTGCTGTGCCACTCACAGAATTGTGTTACGGTGATTCTAAAAGTCCTGTTCTAATCTAATAATAGAATTCTGTGCTCTGATGATCATCAAATTCTGCTAAAATAATAAAGCGTTAAGGCAACTTAGTACTGCCATCATCTGCCAAGGATCCCCAAAAGAACCTGTCTGTCCCCACAGTGTTGGGTGACAGCCAGGTCACAGACAAAAACACTTCGGCTATAAAATGAAAGAATTTGACCGAAATGCTCCAAACTCCACACAGACACCTTATAAAGGACATAAGACTAGTGAGATTGCTTTTGGGGACCGGGCTGAAATATACATTTAAGTGATTGTGGGATTGAAAAATTAAATCCAAAACCAAAATGAGGGAACTAGATGACGATCAAGAAATTTAGAAGTTTCCATTTCCTTTGAGAATTCAATTATTGAAACCAAACATCACTGACCTGAGGCAAGGACTTGTCCCCACACGCGTGCATTTTCAGTTTCATTAACGCCACTTTTGCTGCCGTTTCACTGTTTTTTGCTCCTTTGCGTTTTTTGCTTTTTGCCTCCTCATTTTTTTTAGAATCTGAGAACAATATTATTCCTGTTAGTGTGATGATTCAGACTGTTTCCTGAACATATCTTGGAATTAGCCTATTGGGCCTCATTGACTCTCCAAGGTTCCCACCCTTTTCATGCCCGTTCATGTCCTCCCAAGGTCATCTGTCAAGATGACCCTATTCAAGAATATTTGGAATTATTACAGTTTTGGTAGAACTTCTTTACACTGCAGAGTAGATGGACACTATAAAGGTGTATACACAGGCCGCAAAAGCCAAATAGATACAATTTCCAAAATTTCAGCAGCTGTGTCCAGCACAGCATTCATATGACAACAGTTTCAGGTCCTCTACACAACTCACTGCCCAGTTGGGCAGTGTTGCTTATTCTCTTTCCCATCCTAGAGCTTGTTTAAAATCTGCAAAACATAACACTGTAGACTCACTTTTTTTTTTTTCATCTTGGTCATGTAGGCATAATTCTCACAGACTGGCATGTGCAGCCAGTACAGCTGCATTATTTGCACATGAATTAATATGTAAATAACAATGGCTGTGCACAATTCATTACATTATAGTACTTGTAGAATAAGACAGTACTTCTGAAAGAAACCTGAGCACTATTTAAAGATTCTCTTCATCCTGTTGCCTTGTCTCAGTATAGATGAACAGTTATTACATGTGACATATGAGTTTAGGGCTATTTAACCAAGAACCCCCCATCTTTTCTTATTTGGTTGAATCTGACCACTCAAAGGAAGTCAGAAAGTCAAATAGTCTTCTGAAGGAAATTGTAGAATATATATCCTGCTGTACTTGCCTATAATATATTTAACTAGCTGTTGGGTGGCAGCCATTCGAGGTTTTGGTGTGTCCAGCTTCTCACATTCATGGTCTGATTGATGACGATGTCTGTAAACAACAGTGTAAAACTTTTAACACCTTTTTCATACATTAATGAATGACTATTGATCTTTAAATACTCTGTTCCACTCACCTTAGACAAAAATGTTTTTCACAGTAGGGACATAAAACTGGCAAAAGTTCCTTTCCATTGCAGTCCTTGTATGAGCACGGGTAAGATCTGTGCTGATCAGGTTTCACAGAATTGTTTCTTATATTCACCTAGGCATTAGTACAAAATATTCTATGTAAATAATACTGCAGATACAAGTCACCACCCATCTTCCCCAAAGAACTGTCTTAAGTCTCCATTCTATTCTATTTTTGTCCTGGTTATGTTTAGTTCAGAGTTAGAAATAGAACCATCATTCTACTCAAACTCAATTTACTTCTGAGAGGCAGAAAAAGAGCAGATTCATTTTTTTAAGCGTGTCACATTCACATTTAAATAGTGCATACTTACATACTATATGTATTCATCTAGTCTGCAAATGCACAGCTAAGTTGCATGGAATTTTAATTTTAAGGCAGTCATATATTATTAGATTACCTCAGAACACCCATGAGCTTCCCGGCTTCTGTGCTGAAGGCTTTGTGGGAAAAGAAGAAAATATTACATTGTTATCAACATTTCCGGAAAAGAAAACTGTATGTGAAAACACCTAAATACTTAAAGAGTGATCTGACCAGTTTTATCATGGTAACACTTCAATTAGACAATGAATCTTCTTCAAAGTTTGTTCTAACCTATGCATTTCACATCTTGAATGATTTACTGATACTCTTCCTTTTGGAACTTATGCTTCAAGATAACAAACCATTTCAAGAGAATAAGGACATTATGCTTAAGAATTCAACTCTGAGTTTGTCTGCTGTAGTGGATTTTCAATCATCTTCCACAACAGCAGAAATTCCTTGATGGCTTATGATATTTTAGAAGTGAAATCTGCCCTGTCTACCTGACTTTATCTCAGCTGCCCTCTGCTAATCTGAAGTGTAAATCGAAGTGCAGGTTCTGATTTCAACCTTGGAAGACACTTCAATTTTTCTTCTGCAATTAAAAGTACCCAGTCACCTCCTCTTGTGACAAGGTCACCCACTGAGTTGACCTTGGGAAGCCAGTAGATGTGGTGTCCTCCATCTTGGCAAAGCTTTTGACACTGTCTCTCACAGTTAGACAAGTCTGTAATACGATGGGTGGCTGATGGTTTCGGATCAAAGAATGATAATATAATTGCATCAGACTGGTGGCCAGTCACCAGCAGAGTTCCCCAGAGCTCAATTTTAGGGCCAGTGCTCTTTAATATTTTATAAATGATTTGGACACATTAAGTTTGCCAACAATACTAAACTAGGATCCCCGAGGGTGGAGAGGTCTTATAGACAAATTCTGGATGAACTAGAGAGCTGAGCAGTCACCAACTGTATGAAATTAAAGACAAGCAAGTACAGGATTCTTCACCTGGGATGAGATAATCCTGGTTATACATACAAATTGGGGGATGAGAGGCTGGAAAGAGATCCCCGAGTTTGGGTCAATGGCAAGTTGAACAGGGGTCAACAATGTGCCCTGGCAGCAAAAAGGGCCAACTGTGTTCTGAGGAGCACTAAGCACAGCACCGCTAGATGGCTGAGGGAGGTGACTATTCCAACTCTACAGTGCACCTGTGCAGCCTCACCTTGGCAGTTTTGTGTGCCACAATATAGGAGGGATGTTAGACTATTAAGAGTCTGTCTAGAGGAGAGAAACCAAGATGGTGAAAAGCCTCAAGGGCCAGACTTGTGAGGAACAACTGAGGACACTTCATTTGTTCACCTTGGAAAAGACAAGGGTGAGGGTGACCTCATCGCAGCCTACAGCTTCCTCAAAGGGGGCAGCAGAGCAGGAGGTGCTGACCTTGTCTCTGGTGACCAGCACAGATACAAGGAAATGGGAAGAAGCTGCATCATGAGAAGTTCAGACTGAACATTAGGAAAAGGTTCTTCACTGTGAGGGTGGTTGGGCACTGCAGCAGGCTCCCCAGGGAAGTGGTGACAGCACCAAATCTGTCAGAGTTCAAGGAGTGTCTGAATGACACTTAGTCATATGGTTTAGTTTAGTCCTATGAGAAGCAGGGAATTGGACTTGTTGATCCTTATGGGATCCTTCCAACTTGAGACACTCAAATGATTCTGTGAACTTACCAAAAGACACCTGAACAGCCATCACATACAAAGGGGAGAAAATCTGAAAAAGAGAGACTTGTTTTCAGTTTCATGGTTGTTGTTCTGCTAATAGTTTCTAGCTTAAATTTCACATGATTAACTTTTGGTTACCCACATCACAGGGTCGTTATCTTTATAAGGATATTTAGCAACTGCATCTACACTTCAACTAGAAGGGGCTTTTGTAACAGTTACACTGTTAACTTCCCTAATTAGTATTACTGAAAAACATATGAGTAGGTAAATTATACTGGTATACATTCCAAAAGCTGGAATTAGGCTTTAAATTTTTTTTTTTTTTAATATCAAACTTTGACACTGGAACATTTGGCTAGCCATCAAACTTACCACTTAGTTATGTTAAAAACCAAATTTATTGAGAGACCAGTCAGAATACTATTTACTGACACTGAAAAATTTACATTTTTATTTTACGGGTTGCCAACTGGAGGAGATGCTAGCTATTTGGAAGGGATAGCATCTCTTCCATTTGACAGTCATGATGATCCTGCCTTCTTCTCTAGCCTTTGTATCATACCATACATACTATCCTTGTAATTTAAATTGCACGTCTGCACGCACCCCCTGCCTACTGCATCAGTTTTTATAGATAAAATCGCTTTGTTGTCCGCTGAACTCAACCACATCAGGAATAGCAGCAAATGCCGCCTACTCCTGTCCATTACTCCGCTTCTCCATCCTTCATATTTGATGTTAAGGGAATATGTAGTCCAAGCAACTGGACTACAGAGCTCCGGTCACGACACTCTCAGTCACTTCACCTCCGAGGCCGAGCGGCCCCACCAGAAAGCTTTTGGTAGTGGCGCGTTTTTTGCTGCCTCCTTCCGGGGCTCTCCATTTTCAGTAACACTCTCCGAGATCGGTGAAGGCAGGCAGAGATGAGGAAAGGGAAGGCAGAGGATCAACCAACCCCCCATGGCTACAGCCGGGACGACAGGCCCTGGCGTAGGGTTGCAAGCAGCAAGGAGCGGGGACCCGCCTCGCCGCCCCGGCTCGCCCCCCGGGCCGGGCTCACCCTCCGCCCCCGGCTCGCCCTCTGTGCCGGGCTCACCCTCCGCCCCCGGCTCGCCCCCCGGGCCGGGCTCACCCTCCGCCCCCGGCTCGCCCCCCGGGCCG
>JAWWMO010000083.1:123114483-123126414 GCA_035047845.1 Dendrocincla fuliginosa
GGGGAGGTGAGGGAGGAGCGGGAGGAGCGGGGCGGGGCGTGCCCCATGAGGACGGGCGTGCCCCGCCCTCCGGCGTGCCGGCGCTGCGGCGGCGCGCGGTGCATGTCGGGAGCTGTAGTTCCCGGCGCACAGCGAGGCTCCGGCGGGGCCGGCCCTGGGGCCGGGGGGAAGGAGCGGCAGGGAGCGGCGGTCCCGCTGCCCCGGCTCCCGGGAACGGGAGGCCCTCAGCGCCTTCCGTGTGCTGCGGGGTGTCCCGCAGGAGCGCCGCACTGCGGGGTGTGCGCCGGGCAGCGGCACGGGCGTGACAGGGGCGCGCTGTGTGCAATTACACGGGTAAAACTCACCAGGGAATTTCCCGGGGTACTGAGGGCGTGGGTGTGGAGAAGCGGAGGGAATCACTGTTCCTAAATAGTGGTGGGAATAAAGCGGCGTCTCGGTACCTCGTAGCGCCCTCGGGTACGCGAACAGCAGTGTGAAACTGCAGGAGGTGAACACAGTTTGTGATAAAAGGCAGTTTCTTCATGTGTGGATGTTTTTACACATCACGTGAAAACACAGCACCCAGAGTTCCTGAGAGAGCCTGTCGGGTTTCACCTGGAGGGTAGCTAGTGCTCATCATGAGTGGAATTAGTAGATTTGAAAAGCATTTGTGAATGGGTAGTTCAGAAGCCATGCCATGGGGAGCTTTTTTGAATCTAATTCTCTCTTTAACTTTTCAATTCTGTTTTAAATGTGTAGTGCTCAGAAGAGACAATGCACTATATTAAATCAAGGAAATTTAATCAATTGTATTTTGAAAATTGGACTGCCGAACTAGATATGCTGAGCATGTAACTGTTATGAACTTCAAACTTTATCTCATTCAAGATGAAAATGTTCTTTAACATAGAGTAGCAGCAAAGAAAAAAGAATGTTAGAAACAATTCTAATTTCCAGTTGTTCACAACACTTTTTTTCTACAGTAGTTGACGATGTCTGACCATTACAATAAATTAATTGTATAATCTCTATTTGAATTTTTTCACTATAATTATTTATAAAGTTTGCTACCTACACCAAGCTACTTTTTAAAAAAAAAATAGATTTTTTTTCACATCTATAAGCATTTGATAGTTATAAATGCATGTTTTCAGTTTGCGAGTCTGCTAACTCAAGTGTGCAAAATTTTATTGCACACCTATCAGGTGTGACATAATTTTATTGTACAGGTTAACATAATATTTTTAACAGACTCTCCAATGGTAGTGAGGCCAGTTTTCATTATGGCACTGTCGTCTGAACAAGAGTCCCATCCCAAATCCTTTGAAGAGAGTAAGATATATTTTGTCACCAGGTATAGGAACATTGCATTTTTACAATGAGGTTGCATTTCTTTGGTCATTTAGAAATTCCAAAAAAGTCTGTAGGATTTTTGGCTGCTGAGGAATGTGTGTTTAGTGACTTCAAATCCTAAGGTCCTATCCACCCACAAAAATCATCATGAATGACTATTGCTTCACTAGCAGAAGAGAAACTGTGCAGGGTTAAGATGAAATAAAATAGGGTCTGTGCCCTTCCTGGTTTTCTCTTTGTACTAGTTCCTCCCTGTATACTCCGGCTGTAACCATCCGTAAGGCTTTGGGAAAGAACAGCTTTCTTTGCCTGCTTGTTTAAGCAGATACGACTGCTACTCTCATTGCAGGCGAGATGAGCCACCCTGTGGCAATACCCTGCAATTCACCTTCATTGAGGCGAAAGTTCAGCAAAACTAGTTGCTAAATGTGTGAAAGAGTAGAAAGTATTTGCTGGGGTTTTTTCTGCACATATTGGTACCAGATGTCATCCGTGTTCTGCCTTCATCTGCTAGTTATTTGGTTTTCCAGAAGATTGGCATATATATATTATAGATCTGATCAAAATCTCTGGCTGTTGTAATCCTTTGTGCCAAAGATGTGGTTTTTTTGCTAATGCTGGCTGGTTTGCTAGCTTAATTTAACCTTCTTTAGGGGCAAGTGCTTGCAGAACCAGAAAAGCCTATTAACGCAAAAGAACTTTATTCAAAGTCTGTGGACTTCCCAGCACTTTCTCTGATGGGAAGAAAAATGCAGAAAGTGCTAATTGTGTAACACCAGTGGTATAGCAAAACAACACCCAAAAATAATCCTACAGGTGAGAACTCTCAGATAATGTTATTGAATTAAATGCAGCTTCTTTTGTGATAGCTGAGTCATAATGTCATATGTTTTCAAAATCCCACCTGCCCCCATGATCATGTGAAACACTGATGGTAGACTTGCAATCAGGTTATGGGATTTAGGTACTCAAATCTCACTGCATTTGAATTGGATGCAGGCACTCAAATTCCATTGTATTTTACAATCCACGTGTTCAATCCCATTATATTCCAATGGGATTTGGGTGTTTCTCAGGATACTGTGAAATCTATGAATTGGAGAATATTTGTTTTATGACAAAACAGCCAATTTTCTTTCTCAGCTGTGGAGTCTTCAGTGTTAGAAGTTTCTCCTAGAGGCTATTCTTTGTTTAATTCCATCCAGGTGTCAAAACCATACAACTTTAAAGAAGTACAGCTGGATATTTTGCGAGTACACATATGCATTGAAGCTTGGATCAGAAAATGAGGCCATCCAAATCCTGAGTTGTGATCCTGTAATTGCAGTTGCCATGTCATTCTAATGTGTCTCCATAGATATTGTATCAGTGTGTGTCTGTGTTTTATCTTAATACTTCCTATGTCTGTGTGATGCTATTTCCGCACATATTCAGAAGGGCCTTGGCTTGTGAAAGCCTAAAATACCTATGTCCTTTTTAATATAGCTTTTGAGAGCTCCTCGCCTTGGGAGGTTGTGCTACTCCGTTTCAGATATCCAGTGGTCTAAAAGGACTGAGGGAGAGGTATGAGATGGGATTTAAATTCCATTGTGCTCTGGCTCTTTGTAGGTTTGGTCTGACTTTTTGTGAGTCACTGCTCTGTGGTTGACTGTGTTCAAGTTTCCTTTGAAATCATTGTGGGGCACCTTGCTTGTACAGTACAGGCTCCTGGAAGCCTACACTCCTTGTTCGGAGTTTGAAGTAGCACACTGAGGACTAGGCTCTCCCAAAGCCCAATTCTTTGTTAGTTCTGGGTCTCTATGGTTTCTAACTCAGGTTTTGAATTTCAGATTTGACTCTTGACCAAGACTCTGAGGTGTAGGATACTGAATGCCCCTTTGGCACCTAACTAATTGCTCTCAGCCTGGTGACATCTGTACGGTATTTTCTGATGTTGTAAACCTTACTCATAATATGTTACTCCTAAATGGATTTCAAGGTAGTATCCTGATAATAGTCTCTCTTTGGAATAAAAGTAGACTTGAGAGGCTTTTTGTGGAATACTAGGTTCACATGTGAAGTTCAGCTGTTCTAGTGAGTTACTGAGCTATGAATGGGACTTAAAAGTTTTCTATTAAGTTATGCCTGTTGTGCTTTTCTCTTAGATGGGAGTTCTCAAGTAGGAAAGCAGAAACACAGCCTCTAAGGCGTTAAGAAATTTCTGCCTTCCAGAGGCTAGGTCTACTTTAAATTATAAGGAATATTTCTCTCAGGAATTTCTTCTGGGTAGAGAATCTCATGGTGTTATGGCCAGAATTTGCAGATGAATGAATAATGTGTGGGTTGCAACATGTGCTGCTTTCTTGTAGTAGGTAGTGAGATCCCTAGGAAATTTTCTTCCTTCTTCCTTCCTTGTTTTTCCTCACCATCAGCATTTTCAGCTCCTCTGCAAGCTGGATATATCTTGCTTGAGTTTTAAAATACACAAGTAGTTATGATTGCCAACTGTTAACAATGATGTATCATTAATAAATAAGAATATGTGGAAGAATTCTGATAATTGATTGTGTTGATCCTTGGGCAAAATTGGCAACTGAAAACTTGTTGACTGCTGGCTACCCTTCTGGAATAAGAACAAGACACGTAACATTGGTGATGGATAGATTTTGTGATGTTCCACTGGGGTCCTGCTTTTTAATTGCCTTCTTTGCCTTGGTCTATACCGGTAAAATCAACTTGCAGGTATTCTTGGTCTCCTGTGATTAGTGAGGAAGTTTAGAGCAAGTCAGATTTACTTTGGTGGAAGAGGATTATGTTGAAGAACATTTAAACAAACTAGACATATGGAAGTCCAGCAACCTAGTGGGATGTGTCCATGACTGTTGAGGGAGTGGGCTGATGTCACTGCAAGGCTGCTCTCGATCACCTTTGAAAGGTCACTGGGAGAGGTTCCTGAGGACTGGCAGAAAGAAAATGTCACATCCTACTTCAAGAGGATGGTGAGGAAGTGGATCTGGGGAGCTACCTATGGGCCAGCATTTAATCCCTGAGAAGAGAATGGAGCAAATAATTTGTGAAACTGTTTTTGAAAACGAAGAACAATAAGGCAATTAAGAGGAGTCAGCATGTTTTTAGAAAGAGGAAAACATCTGACCAACCTGTTAACTTCTTGTGATGAGTAGCTTGCTGAATGAGGGAAGAGCAGTGAAAGTTGCTTATCTTGACTTGATGAAGGCTTTAGACATGGTCTCACATAACATTCTCATAGATAAACTGATGGGACTAGGTAAGTGGACAATAAGGTGGACTGAAAACTGGCTGAACAGCTGGGTCCAGAGGGTTATGATCAGTAGTGCAAAGTCAAGTTGGAGTGCAGTCACTAGCGATGTATCCCAGGCTTGATACTGAGTCCGAACTTGTTTAACATCTTCATTAATAATCTTGATGCTGACACAGAATACAACCTCATCAAGTTGGTGGGCAACAGAAAACTGTGAGGAATGGTTGATGTGCCAGGTAATTGTGATGCCATTCAGAGGGACCTCAGCAGGCTGGAGATATGGGCTGTTGAGTCTCATGAAATTCAAAAACAGGAAATGGAAACCTTAGGGAGGCATAACTTCATGGGATAACCAGTACAGGCTGGGAACTACGCAGCTGGAAAACAGCTTTGCAGAAGTCCTGGGGATGCTGGTGGACACCAAGCTGAAGAGGAACCAGCAATGAGCCACACAAAGGTGGCTCAGGGTATCCTGGGCTGCATTAAGAGGAATGTTGCTGGGAGGCTGAAAGAGGTGATCCATCCCTTCTGTTTAGCACTGGTGAATAATATCTGAGTGCTGTGCCTAGGTCTGGGCTTCCCAATACAGGAGAGATGAAGATGCACTGAAGCAAGTACAGCAGAGGGTCGGGATGATGATTGTTGCCCTGGAGCATCTGACAGTGAGGAGAAGCTGGGAAAGCTGTGATTGTTCATCCTGGAGAAGAGAAGGTTTGGTGGTGTTTTACCCATGTGCAGAAATACCTCATGGGAGCGTACAAAGAAGTTGGAGCCAGGCTTTTCTTGGTGGTGCCCAGTGACAGGACAAGAGTCAGAGGGCACAAGTGGAAATACAAAAGATTCCATCTGAACATAAGAAAACACATTTTACTGTGAGGGTGATCAAACACTGGAACAGATTGGCCAGAGAGGTAGTTGCTTGATGATATTTAAAACCTGACTGGACACAGCTGTGAGCACCTTGCTGTAGCTGACCCTGCTTTCAAGCATGGGCTGGGATAGATGATTTTGTGGCTGTGATTTTGTGAGCTTACAGCCCGCCATCCTGCTGTTGCTGCAGAACAAAGAGCTACCAGGCGCTGTTTCTATTTCTGTTTTCTTATAACTGTCTAAAAGCATCTCCTCTTCAAAGAGTACGGGAGCAAAAATGTTTTGCCTCATCTGCTGTTTTTGTGATGAAAGAAAATTCAACTTGTGGCAAGTTGACAGGTAATCTTTGAATGTACTTTCTGATACTTCTTTTCTGAATAAGTTTTTTTATTGCCTTCTTTTTTCTTCTATGTAATCATTGTGGAAAGAACATTGTAAAGAAAACCCAGGGAGCAGTGAATAAGGAATTATTGTTAATTGAGTAGTAGACTACATGGTTACTTTTCAATCTAAATAAAATTATTGTGGCAGGGATTTCAGGCATTTTGGTTGAGGAGTCATATTCATGTACAATAATGACTTCTTTACATGCCTGGGAAGCTTCAAGTTTAAAAATGGTTAATTTGCTCTTAGCTAAAGTTAGTGATTTTAAATAGTCTTTGTTTTACATTATTGAAGCATTCACTTGCTGTCCTTGCAGGGAAGAGGTGGTTCTTTCCCAGTAATACGCTTTTGGACATGATGGTACCCTAGGTTATAATGTGACGTGACAAAGCTTTTGATCCTTTGATAAATCCTTTCTTGAAGGTTTTGTTTTTCCCTCCTAATGCTCTACATCTTGCTGTTTCATATGGCACAATGTATTTTATTATTGATTTGTGAGAGGTCTCAAAAGTGGGCAAAGAAAAAACTTGGTCTTGTTAACACGAGTGAATACACAAGTGGGATAGACTGTTTATTGTTTCATGTGTTTCTGTGTGACCTTGGAAAAATCACTTAAATTTCACTTCATTGTCTATTCCCACGATTTGCTATAGGCTCATTAAGCAAGCTAACAAAGTTGCAGTGAATATAATCTTCTAAATCTGAAAAGCATCACTATTACTTGGGCAATCCTGTGTTCTGAATTTAAAGTGATGCTTGTCTTTCCTGCACAGCAGAGCTCTGTTACAATGCATTCCTTCTGCCCACAATCACTAATACAGCCCTATAAAGGGCAGTGTTCATTAACTGTATCCTGTGCACAAAGGATATGAGTTTCATTGTTTTTTAACAATCACACAGAAACCTTTCCATTTATTTCCAAAGTTCAAATAGCTGCAGTGGGGTGAAACAGCTTTGTCTTGGAGAAACATGTGTCGCATTGATATGGAAATGAGCACACCCTGTGCTTCAGTAAGTGCCAGGGTGGCAATGTTCAGTACTGCCACTCTTAAGTGAGCTTCTGCATTGTGCTCAACTTGTGTTGAGCTAGCCAAAATTCTAGTGGTTTTTCCTTCATTGTTAGAAGCAGACTTTGAACTACTGCTATACCTGACATCCATGCATGTAAAGTCGGATAAAATCATATTGTTATCTTTTTCTTGTGAAGTAGCAAAATGGAGTTAGTTTTAAATTAATATTATACGATAGTGTACTTAATTTATGGTAATAACCCCTGCAGATAATATGGACTTTTGGTTTTGAAGAAGAACAAAATCTCTGTCCTTCAGAAGGATGTCTCTCCATTGTTTTCTGTTTATTTAGCCTTTTGGTCTCTTTCTATTTCAACTTTACCTTGTGAATTGCAATTCAAGGGTATGTTGCACACTGACATGTTAATTAAGCATTAACATTTGCAGGATATTGTAGGGCCGGAGGCTACTGTTTAGTGGTTATTATTATTGTTATCTTGCAGAGCCCAGAAGCGTGCTAAACATTTTCAGACACGTAGTAAAGTATCATTATTTTCTGGCTGGGTTTGTAACTTTATATTGAACAGGATGAAACAAGTGATGATAAGAAACATTTCAGACAGAAGTTGATAAGAGAGAACAAGGGTTATCACAGGAAGATCAATCACTTACTCATCTGAGGCCTTGACATAGAATTTATTATTAGGCAGTATTTATTGTGATGGATGATTACATGGAGCAAATACTTTTTTATGAGAGATGAGCTCTAGTGGGAATGCCTTAGAAGATCTGAGCTAAATCACAGAAACTCAGAGTCAAGTCCACTGCACACTGTGTTCTGCACTAGTTTTGCTGTCATCTGGACATGGTTCCAGTGTCTGGAATGCTGATCCCTCTGAACTGTGCCCATGTCTTATTTTGCAGTTCATGTGAGAGTGTGGGAGGGAAAGCAGAAGGTAGGGTGGTCTCAGCATGTTGATAGGATACAGCCATGTCTTGAAACAACTTTGGGGAAGAGCCACAAGTACCACAGCTTAGAGGTAGTAGGGATAGTTTCACCTAGAAACATAGACACAGCTGATCACTAGCATATTGCAGCATTCCCCAAAACTCAATAAATTTAAGGGGGAAAATTAGACCACTGCATGATTGAATAATATCCTTTCATGTGTTCACAAGGAAGGCAATCTTTAGGGTGGCTTCTGAATGAAAACATTGCTGTGGCTGGATGTGATGGAAATGGCAAGTGTTGCAAGTGTAGGGTGAGATGGTAAAAAAGCCGCAAGGATGTTTGTAAGAAAGGTAAGTGATCCCGGATGGAGATTTGCTGTCAGAACTGTCGTGGGTATTTCAAAGAAGATTTTGTATGCAATGGAACAAAGTCAATATTAAAATGGTCAACTTTTAGTCAGAAATCAATATTGCCTTTCACCATTACAGGCATTTATACCCACATCTCCATAAGTGCATACTACCTGCATAATTTAAAAAAAATCCCTGAACCTTATTTTTGGTGGTGTTGCTTTCATAATTGTTTCTAAATGGTTTCATGTATTACTCTGCCTCACTGTATGATAGTAAGGACATGAAGTTTTGGCATGAGGACCTTTCCTTATTAAGTCCACGATTACCACTGACAATTATTTTAATCTTTTAATGAAGATACAGAAAAAAAAGAAGGAAAACAGAGAATTTGAAGTGTAATTAAGTGGGGGTTTTAAATATACATTTTAAAATCTGTAAAAATACATAATACAATAATAACCAGCATCCTCTATTTTCTTTCCTTTGTATATAAAAAGGTTTTGGAAGGGAGTTCATGTTAGCCTGTTTTTTAGAGGTAGTATTAAAGACTTTATCAAATGTCTGTTTTTGAAAAACATATTTGGAGTGGATTCAAGCTATTGTTTTTCATAAGTTTAGGCTCAGATATCACTTCGTTGGAAGCCAAAGAACAGAAATAGACATAAAAATGGAGAGAACAACAAGAGCTAACATTGCACTTTTTATTGTTGATGCTGATTTTTAGCTTGCAGCTTCTTGATTTAGAGTGACAGGCACACTATGCTGTCTTAGCATCTAGCCAAGGATGCAGACAAACCTGAATCAGCCACCTTTCAGGGCGTTGGGTTGAAAATGAAATGAAAAGAGGTTCTGCCGCATTTGGCTAAATCATATTTCCACCAAAGAGGAAAAGTGAAATAGGAAAGAACAAAAATAATCCAGGGCAAGAAAAAGAGAAATAGAAGAAATATTACATGTAGGACCCAAATCCTATCTTCTGTATGGTGTTGCAGATTAATCTAAAGAGCAGTGAACAATCATGAGGCAAAGGGACCTGGACTTATCTTACTCCGTACAATGTAGAATACAGGATTTTACACCACAAGGCTCAGTGTTTGAATTCTCCTTGCCTGGTATTAAATGGATCTTCTTTGGTGTGAAATGAGTTGTGTGCTGTAATTTGAATGTAGCGATCTGACTATTGTGCAAGAGAGATGGTTGAGAGGAAGCATAAGTAATAACCTTACTATTTCTTTCTGACACATAGATCAAGCTACACATTAGATGATGAAGATATTTTGTCCTTTGATATCCTGTGCTCTCACAACAAATTATGGTACATCAAAGAAATGAGGTCTGAGTCTAAATGATAGTAAAAGTGATGAGGTAGAAAATAATGTAAAGAGCTGGTACCTATGAAATTACTGCTAATGTCTGGAGAAATAGGGTAAAGGAAATTGCTCAAAGTTGTTCAAATGACTTAAGCTTCTGTCTGAAAAATAACTAATCTGGGAGATGACTATTAAAAATGAAATGTGATTAAAAGCTGAAGTTTTTGAAGCACTATATCTGATGCTGCATTACAAACCATCTTTCCTTAGCCTCCTTTCACAATGAAAGTCTTAGAAAATTGAAATGAGGGCAAGTAGAGAGCAAAAGGATTGCCAATGTCACAAAACATCTAAGTCATTAGTCCTTTTCCAGCCATGTCAATAGTGGTTTGAAGTTGTCATTGCCATGATTCTGTGGTCTATGTGATATGAGTTGATTGTATTGTTCTTCTTGTTAGATATTTACCTCACAAAAAAAGATTGTCAGGATTGATATCACCAAACTGATGTCAAAGACAAAGCAGTGGCTGAGGATTCATTACAGAGAGAAAATTGCATTTATCATGGCAGACATTCCTTTTAAGAAAGAGTTGAATGAGTGATGTAGAGTGGTTGGGAAACTTGTCTTTTTTGCTGACTAGACTCTTGTGCCATCTGGTCTAGTCTCGTATCAGTGGAATGTCTTTCCTGCCCACTCAGGAACAAGGGTTCTTCTTGCTTATGTTCAGCTGTCTAAATTTATGTTTGAAGTGGTTGTCTGGAATCCTCATAGCCCATATTAAAAAAAAGTGTTTTCAGAGAACTTTGGGTTCTCTGAGATAACCTTTTCTGAGATTTTTTTGAATCACTTTGCACAGGTCATCCGTGTACAGAAATGTTGAACTCCAGGCCATCCCTTCCTGGAGATGTGGCTGGATCTTGGTTTTATTCATATGCCAGAGGGGATATTCATGCAAGAACTCTAAGTAAAATGATACGTGGGTTAAACTTTTCCATGACAGCTACAAGATTAAGAGCAGAGATGAACAGAATATGTACTATGTATTCTGGGTTACTTTTCCTATTAAAAAAAACCAAAAACAAATCTCCTCCCCAAACCCCGCAAAACCAAAAAAAAAAAAAAAAAAAAGAGAATTTTAGCGAGTTTTAAATATTCATGATGAAAATGTACATGATGAAACTTACTCTGAAAGCATAAAGCAGTGTTTCCTGTTACTTAAGAGCACGAACTTTCCATGACTTCCTGCAGTTTAAGCTTGTCTAGTAACTTTTCTTTCTCAGGCTTCAAATTAGTTACTGAGCTGTCTATTTCAGTTTTGAAATGGGGATAACAGTACTTTCTATCTCCCTCAAAAGAATTACTTAAGAATTCAGTGTTGAATTACAGGTCAGCAGTGGTAGGTATGTGCTGTATGTGCTCAAAGGCCCAGACTAGCATCAAGATCTCTTGAAATGGATGTTACAAACTTAACTTAGGTATCTAACTATGACATTTTTTTCAGCAGTTAGAAATTTTTTCAGTTTCAGCTCTTGAGCCCTCCCCTGTGCTTCCTTTTTGGCCTTTTTTTTTTCTTTTTTTCTTTTTCAGAGGGAAAATACAGAGCAGAAGGGTTACTCTAAGCTGTGCTCTTGGTTATATATTGGGATGTTATGCAAAATTGAAAAACAAATTATTGCCATGTTTTATTAAGGAGCCATGTGTCTGGACCAGATGTTTGCTCTACAGCCAGTGCTGCTAATGAGGAAAGAGGTAACTAACCATAACGTGACTGATTTCTGGGTGAAGGTCTATTTTTGCCTCTACCCCTAGCAGGTGTATGTACTTTATTGCAGAGAATTCACATTTTCTGTATTGCAAAAAACATTATGTCCACTACCAGGACTTATGGAAGAAAATGTGCTAGTGAAGACCAACAGATCAGCACTCTTTCTTTAGGACCACATATATCCTCATTTATTAAATGTATCTAGACAAGTGACAAGTGAGTTTCTTTCGTTAGACTTATTTTACTGGTTCAGTTTCCTTGAAGTGTGAATTATGATTGCTTAGATAAATGCACTGAAAGACTTCTCTCTGGCTTCCTGAAAGACCTCATTATATTTTTTAGTGAGGTACTGTTTTCTAATTTACAGCATCAGTCTCATTGCATGAAAGTCTACATACACCTCAACACCCTTTTCAGGAGTAATACAGTATGGGTACTGTCTCTTTCTGCTTTCCAACAGTGAAAGAATAATGCTTTCAAAAAACCGTGTGAAATTAGAAGACTATCTTTTTTCTGTGCTGACTCACAGTCAGCATGGCTGCGTGAGAGGAAAGTCCTGCTACTCCAATCTGATTTGTTTTTACAACAAGGTAACCCATCTAGCTGATCAAAGGAATTCAGCTGATGTAATCGTTTTGGATCTCAGTAAAGCTTTCGATGCTGTCTCTCACAGGATTCTTCTGGACAAAATTTCC
>JAWWMO010000083.1:123137502-123200633 GCA_035047845.1 Dendrocincla fuliginosa
TTTCCTCTTCTTTTTTTTGTTTGTTTTTTTTTTTTTTTTTTTTTTTTTTTTTTGGGTTTTTTTTTTTTTTTTTTTCCTTTCAGATTACTTTATTAGAGTTGCTGAATGTCATGAGCAGTGGACCCTACTAGTAAATCTTTGTGCACCTTACTCTGCCTCAGCATCCTTTGTGGAGCAGGGAAATTGATGATCAAAGCTGTAAGAGAAAGTGAAATGTAATCTAGACAGGTAAAAGCTGAAGAGGAAAGAGGGGTCAAGCTGCAGAAACTGAGGCCAGACAATGCTGGTATGCATATGCTGCTGTGATTGTGCTGATCTCTGCCATCAAAATGCTCTTGCTGAAGGTACAATTTGTAACAGAAAAAATATGGGATGCTTTCAACATTCTCTGCAAAATTGTAGTTTTTCTCGAATAAATGAGTCTGTGCAGGAACATCAATGGCACTGGTATGTCAGACACAAAGACTCTTAGTGCCAGCAAATATCTGTAGGACACCAGCATGTGTCTGTGCATGTTGAAGAAGGTGGGATGCTCACAGAGGCACAGGTGTGCATCCCCAGGTGGGTCCAGAATGTTTAGTCTGACAAAATGGGATGCAGATTGTGTCAAAGTTCTTTTGCTTATTAAGTGTCTGTCAAATTGCTTCTCCTGCTTCTTGCTACAGAGGGTGCTGGATACTGCATAATCATAGACTCATAGAGCCCTTAAGTTGGAAAATTTCTGTAAGATCATGGAATCCACCCATGGAGAGAGCTGAGCATCCCAAGCAGTGAGCACTCATGTGGGTGTGTTAGCCCAAAGGCTGGCTCATGGAGGTGCTGTGGGGCTGAGGTGTCCACCACGGGTTGGGCTGGGCACTACATCATACATTGCAGTTCCTGCTTCTGCCTGTCACCCCCAGCAGAGCTCCCAGCACCTATCAGAAGCCTGTCTACGAATTGGTAGTGACAGACACTCTGCGAAGTGACCCATTTTTACATTTGCTACTTCTTTTGCTTATAAAATCAGATTTAGCTTGATCTTTATTTTGTTTTGTTTCTCTTGTGTGTATGCTAATTGTATATTCCATGGAAAAATATAACTGGCTGACTTATTCACAACAAAATACAGTATCAAATGTAGTGTTATTTTTTTCTATTCATAATGTGTGATAGAAAACAGCAGGTGTTATATTTTGTCTTGGAGCAGATAACATTCAAGGAAGAAGAAAAGGAAACCTTTTGTTTTCCTGTGGGTAAGGGACTGATAAATTATTTCAATGATAAAGATAGAGCTCACCCAGGTAAGAAAGCTTTGGGAAAGAAAATCACATAATAGCAATAGTGGTAGTAATAATAGTAATAAGAAAAGATGAATGTATGCTTACACTGCTAAAAACTTGTTTGGATGCAGGGCTCCAAAGCTTTGCGTATCATTGTACTTAGAAACAACAAAACCAAGCCACTGTACAAATGCAGTTGATTTAAGGCTTTGACTGACAATCGATGACCCAAAGTCTTTAAGTCTTTCATTTTTACTTGCTTTTCTACATTCATGTATGGTGCAAAATTGAAATCACATCATATAAGCAGAATTTATAACTCCAGCTGCCTTTGCATCTATCAAATAAGGAGAACAAATACGAAAACACTTCTAAAACCCAAGAATTCTCATGGGAGGAAGTTGAAATAAGAGAAAAGAAGTCCCATTCATCTCCTTTTAGTTTCCATTGGCTTGCTCTTCGTCATGAGGGATTCAGCACATTTCTCCTATTGCTCTTGAAGTACTCTTATTAGATATTAAGTATATCATATAGCTCATAGTATATCATATAACTCATCATGTAATAATGACTTCTCAAGATCCATTCAAGATTCCTGGTCTATTGCACGCCATCTCTAAGCGTGCTGTCAGAGTGCCTGGCTGGGAACAAAATCACAGTTTCCACCCCATTTTTCAGTCACACTGAACTGTCCTTATTCTGGTGCTACTCAATCCATTCTTGGTGACTTGCTGGGTGGTTCTGCTGAGGTCTACTCTGCAGGAAGCTGTATGCCAGGTCTGGGGCTGCTGTGCCTGCCATGCAATCTGCTGTCCTGTGCTCAGAGCCTGTTGTGTTGCTGGGACTGCTTTAATGGGCCAGGGGGAGGGTAAGAAAAATCCATGTGGAGAGCTTCACCCGTGAAATGCACACCTAGACCCTGGCCAAGACAAAATGGGCAGGTTGTTGGCTAGAGTCTGTCACTGGAATAATTCTGTCAAGAACAAGGCAAAAACATTCACTGATTTTTAGGGACTAAGTCATGGGCTCTGTGCACAGACTTAAACTATTTTGAAAGTTTAGTCTTGTTCATGCCACCCAATTCATCCATATGAAAAAAATAATTAAAGGTTGGTTTTAATGGAATACGAGAGAACTAACTCACAAAATGTGTCCACATTCTTGTATTGCATGCAGTCCCTTGCTGATCACATTTTTTATTGATATCCATCTGAGTTGGTGAAGAATCTCTTCTGTGTTTTTTTCACTCATCCAGTGTAATTGAGCCTTACCTAGCTGAGGCATATTTAGATAACTGGCTGACTGTGGTGCTGTGCAATTGATTTTAAATTGACGCTGAATAGTGGAACAGTTGGTTGTGGTACAAAATAATAAATGGAAGCATCTCTGAGGTCTGTTCACAATGAGCATTAAATCAGACCTTGAGAAATCAGGCACAAATCTGTGCAAGTCAATGGAATTGCTTATGCCAGAGCTTAATGTGGCATAGTGAGCTATGAGCTGGATTTGCAAAGTTTCTGGGTGCACAGAAAACAATCTCTAATGACCTTTTCTTGTTAGTATTGGATTAACACAGGGAAAATTTCAGATACTTTGAAATTTGCTAGAAAATAAGTTCAAAGATGGAAACCTGCTATATTGGAACAGAAACTATTCAGCTATTTAGAACACTCAAAGTACATAATGGTAAATAAAAATCTGAATCTCTGCTTTCCTTGGCCTAGAAGGAGGACTTAAGCATAGTTGTCCCTCTTTTCTGAGGTCAGCACAACACAATTTGTCATTTGGCTCTCCTCTTACCTCATTCTTCACCTGTCCTCTGAAGGGGCAAACAAATCTAAGACATGTTTTCAGCACAAAAATACAAATGCCTCATTCTGGAAATCTTTGCATGAAATGAGCTTTTGTCAGAAATTATGTCAAGCTTTACATCTTACTCACCTAGCTCCTTAGCATGTTCTTTTACCCGAGAATATGACCTCTCACCTGTGTCTTCAAATTGACTGAATTTTGTGTTAGGCATCTACTGACTGTCTGGAGGTAAAAAAGAGTTACAACTTGTAATTTTGAAAGTTGGAAGTTTTAATATGGATGATAAGGCTTGCTGATATGGTATGTAGGAGTTATTGCAGCTTCACCAGTTATGTAAAAACACTTTCCATTGTATTTACCCTGGGAAAATGATGCCTCCGCTAATGTTTCTATGTTGAAGACAAGGAGGGGTTTATTTTGAGCTTAGCTGATTAGCAAAAAACTCAGGATCTACTCTCTCTTGGACTGATGGATTGTAAATAGGCTCAGAGCTGAATCAGAGATTTTGTGTTGTGTTGCCATTCATTGAGTAGACTGAAGTAAAAAGAAAGGGCTGAAGGTCTGACTTTCTTGGCAGGCAGCAAGGAAGAAATCCTTAGCTTGCATCTCTGCCATTCAGTTTAAAAATGTTGAATGCAATTGACGAAATGGAACATTATTCCTGCTTGTTTTGATTCGCTCTAAAACTTTTGCAGTCTGACTTTCCTGAACAAAATGTGAAGGTTTCTCTCCTTCTCTGGGCATGTCCTGGAAGATGCCTGTTGCTCCTAGCTCCCTTTGAACTAATTAACCTGCAGCTCAGCTAACAAGACTCTCAGTTTTGTCAGTTGTATAATTTGAACTGGTCAAGTAGGTGAGAAGAGAAATTAAAATAGCTGAGCCAGAATTAGATTTTTTGTGACAAAATTTGGCATAAGGAAAGTGCCCTCTTATGGCTTGTAGCTGAAGAGGAAAATATACTTTACAAATGTAAAGGATTTTTTGTTGAACAGTTCTTGTCCATTTTTCTTGAAGTGAAAGGATGAAGTCAAGTTCAGAAGCAATTTGTTTTAAAATCAAAACCTTACAGGTTGCAAGGAATAAAAAAAATAATAAAAGCATTTCTCTGGACTAAATTGTATACTTGAAAGGTTTTATCAGTTTCCTTTGATGATATTCTCCATTTACTTGAGATACTATACAGATGTATATGTTTCACTTCCTTGACACAACAAGAGTACAGATGTTTAATATCATATTTCAGAAATTTTTTAATATTTCTAGTCACATTTTTCAGATCCTAATGATGACTTTGAATTCTTTCAGTCTTGGTCTGTTGAATGATTTCATAGTAGTTGTTTTCTGTGTGATCAGTGGATCAAACATTTTAAAATGCGGGTTCTATAGTAAAATATTTACACTGGCTTTTATGTTTTTATTCAGTGATGGAGACATGTTTTCTTGTTTTTAGATTATTGCATAGCTTTCATCTTGCTGTCCATTCTTCTGTCCAGTTACATGCTAAATATTCTGTTCAGATTGTTCCCTTGTACTCTGAAACTACATTAGTTCTGCTGCCACAGTGTGGCTGAAGGATGGGCTGAGGCTGCTATTTCTCACACTAAAGGATTCATTTAAGGTCTGTTTTTTTGATTGTACCAGGCTTGCATGTAGGATTGCTCAGCAATCCTATTAAATTGGGAATGACTTTGTCCCACTTGTCCTGCAAAGGAGGAGCCATCACGAACTGTCAGACTGTCTTAAAAATTGAGACAGTATTTTCTTGGCTATTCCTGTCTTGCTAAACTACTGGTAAGCTTAACAGCCCAGTTACGAGTCAGGTCTGGTCTGGTCTCTTTGCCAGTCAGTTCTGACTGTAAATGCTGTGAGGAGTGCCATTGTTTAACTAAAATTCTCACTGTAGTAGAAAAAGCTCTGCTGAAAAGAGATTTTTACCATGATTAACCCTGAAATACAATAAAAAAGTGTATTTTGGTTCTGTATTTGACTATGAGTATGAATGCTTCCTTATTACAAACATTGTATAAATAACAACCCTTGATGCAGTCCTGGCAGGCATTATTGGTCATCAGTGTGAAAAGAGAGTAACTTCTTTCTTTGCAGAATTGCACTGTGTATGATTGCACTTCATGGAATGGTGGTTAGACTGTAATTTTTCTGACTTAGTCCCATGCATGAAGATTAATTTAAAACTCTATTTTTTCCCCTGGGGAGAAGATTATCTGTTTGGCTTAACATTCAGTGACATTTACACTATGTGTTTTATGGCTCACATAATTTTATTTTTAAGTCTGAAATTAATTTTGCATTTTGAAGCCCCTTTTCCCCCCCAGTACTCAGAAGGGAGCTAGAGATTGTTTTAGCTGGCTCATCACCTATGAGCAGTTCCATTATGTTTAGTTTTAATCAAGTTGTGTATAAACAAAATGCTTGCTCTTAGGCAATTCTCCTGAATGGTGAGGAGCTAAGATTCATATTATTCTGTAAGAAATATGAATTGATAAACACACATTTTTCCTCAATACGTGATTAGCAGGAGCCATGTTAGGATAGTAAGGATTAGAATTATCCAAATAGCAAAAGAATTAAAAAGAAAAACCTGCAATATTTTACTTATACACAGAAGAGACTGTAACAAACTCTGTATCCCTTCTGAAAAAATCTTAATAGTATTTGTATTTTAAAAAATCTGAGTGCCAGTAGATACAGTGGAGTGTTTTCTTCAGGGACTGTGTATGTTGAATCTGATTTGGATCAACACTTTGTTTGCAGCTAGGCATCCTTCTGGAAGACAATAAACATATCTACTTTTACCATTCTTATGGAGAATTATCTCCCCATCCCAGCCCAAACTGGTTAGAAAGGTACTGAAGCTTCCCTTTCTTTCTTTTTAGTTACATAATTTCCTTATATGTGTTCCTTGGCATTTCTTTTCCAGTATAAACTGTGTCTGATTGATCCTACTGGGTGACTAAAAATTAAAGCATGATGTAACTAACTTTAATTGCACTTTTGTTTGTAGCTCAAGCTGTTCTCTCCTTATGTCCCATGAGATCAAGATGTGGCATCAACTGTGAAGCCAGTTTTCATGAGACATTTTAAACAAGGCAAAGAGATTAATGTGTGCAAATCCATAAATTAAAAACAAGAAAGAGTTCCTCTCAGAGATGGAATTAATTTCTTATTGTATTTTTTTCCCCAGTCTCATGTACCATGTAGAAAGTGTTTCATTCTAGATGAGTGGGTATGTGAAAGGGTATGTTGTCCCTTTAGACAACTTGGTTCAGATTTGAGTACAGATGAAAGCATGCCTGACATTTATTTCCAAGACTGCATTGGGAGACAGAGCTACTCTATTCAGTGACTGAGTTTTGTGTTCGTGCTGAAAGTCAGCAGCATGTTAATATACCTCAGAATCCTTTCTTACAGGTCCTAGATAAACTGTGTTGGGATTTTATTGACATAGCATATCAGGCTTCAGCAAGTTAAATTTTGTTAAGGACTTATGCATATTCAGTAGTGGATGTCAGTGAGTGAACCAATATATTTATTGTGACTGTGAAAATGGAAGCTTTCAGCATGTGTTGTGGAGTTACTGTGCTCAGAAACCCATAGAAAATACTGGTTCTTTTTCATATCATACCAAATATTCTTTAGAATACAGAATTCAAAGGTAGTTTTATTGCATAGATATAACTTCAGTGAACCATCAAAAGCCCACATCTACCTCTAGCAAATTTTTTTTTTTTTTTGTTCCTGATGGACAAAGGATCAAATCTTTCTGGTCTGGATTCTCTTCTGCTGTGTGGAAAGGGAAAAAAGAAGAATTGCTCAGCTGCCATTATTGGTAGGAGGGCAATATGAAGGTTAAAGCTAAGATGAGTGTTTTATGAGTTTGCAATAGCTCCCATGCCAGCTGGGAGAGACTGCCAGAAAACGTGCTCCTGTCAATACCCATCACTGTTTCTAGAGCTTTTTGTAAAGGTGATGCTGAGGGTCTGTTTCTTCTGAGAGCTCCCTGTGCTTGGGGGATTTTGAGAAGGAGGAACGTAGGTCTCATTTCTGCACACTATGAATAGGACTGTGGAAGTAGAGCATTTGGCCTTATGTAACATACATGTATTAATCTGCTCCTTGCCCTCAGAAACTGATGAAAAATATCTATATATATCTCAAAGTTAACGTCCATGTCATTCTGACGTCTGCTCATGAATATCCTGAAAAAGGTCCTGTGGTTTGCTGGCAACAAAACCCCACACAGCCTCTCACTGACTCACCCCTGGTGGGATGGGGCAGAGAATCAAAAGGGTAAAAGTGAGAAAACTTGTGGGTTGAGATAAAGACAGTCTAATAGGTAAAGCAAAAGATGTGCACACAAGAAAGGCAAACCAGGGAATTAATTTTCCACCTCCCATGGACAGGCAGATATTCAGCCGTCTCAGGGCTCCATCACACATAATGGTGACTTAGAAAGACAAACATCATCACTCTGAATGTTTCTGCCCTTCCTTCTTCCCTCAGCTTTTTATGCTGAGCGTGATGGCATATGGTATGGGATATCCCTTTGGCCAGTTGAGTCAGCTGTCCTGGCTATTTCCCCTCTCAACCACTCATGCACCCTCAGCCTGCTCACTGCTGGTATGGCGTGAGAGGCAGAAAAGGCCTTGACACTGTGTAAGCACCGATCAGCAATAACAAAACCAGCCCTGAATTATCAATGCTGTTTACAGCACAAATGCTAAACATAGCCCCATACTGTGAAGAAATTTAACTCTACCCCAGACAAAACCAGCACAAAAAGTCATTGCACTGTTGGCTTTCAGTGAAGAGTGTGAGTCAGAAGTCTGCTTTCCCAAAAAACATACAGGCTAAATCCAAGAAAAGAAAGAGATGAAGAGTGTGGGACAGGCATACAGTATATATACTAAATAGACAGGTCCATGATAGATGTGCTGATATTAGTTCCCACTCTTCATAGATATTGCTTGAATAAATATGAATCACTTCAAACTTCCCCATCTTCAGGCCTCCAGAAACCAAATGGCAGCTGATTTCCATTTCTTCCAGTGAGTGTGTGTGGTGTGGAAACACATTGCTCAGTTCCTGCTTTGTGGCTGGAGACTCTTCTGTGCCCATTGTCCCACTGAGGCTTTTGGCTGTTTGCAGCATGTTACTCCAAAATGTTGCTGTGGCACAGGTCTGAGCTTGGTGTTTGTGTTTTGTGTCAAGACTGAAGGCTGCACTGTAGATATGGCTGGAAGGGAAGGGCTTTGCCACACTAGCTCCTCATATTGACCTTAGTCCTGTGGGGAGGTCAATGCTATTTCTCTCCAGTGCATGTATGAGCAGGCTGCGGACCCAAGAAAAGTAGGTAAAATGAAGCAAAAAAAATTTTAAAAAAGCAGCTCCTTGTTTACTTTTTGCTTTAATCTGGGGGCCCAGGGTAAATAAATGTTCTAGGTAGTTGTGGACAAATGGTATTTTTACAAAGTTAAAGTGTAATCTTCCAGGTAGTGTCAGGTGGCCTCTCACTGATGCTGGATCAGTCTTGGGTGAAGACTTCAGTCTGCTCACCACTGAGCACTGTATTCACTGACTGTTAGATGGTCCCTAGTTAATTTTACTGTTTATACCAGTTTACAGAAAAAATCAAGCAGTGCTGAATGAGGCTACCCCAAACCTAAGTGTGGAGCTGTTCCCAGGGCAGCTCTGTCATTGCTGGGACAAAGGGCTGTCAAAAGCCCTTCATTGAAATGTAAATGAAAAAGGACAAATGTTTGCATAATATCCAGTTTTAACATAATTTTAGCATTCAGTATTTTTGAGGGAATAGAAAGGGACACTTGTTTTCCACCTCTGTTTTATAAGCTTATCTGAGTATATAGGCACTGGGAACAGTTTGACCTTGGAGTCATGTAGATTCCTAAACATGGAAATAGTTTTTGGTTGTTGTGGTTTGGTGGATTGTCTCTAGCCCTGCAGTTCACAGTTTGTCCTTGTACTCGTCTTCTCCTTTATCTTCCCTGAATCTGAACTATGCTCCAGAAAGTAAGTTTTTGTGTGGGCAAAATGTGTTTCCAATCCTTTAGTTGCAGAGGCAACTTTTAAAGTACAAACAAGTCTATTTGAGTTCCCAGGCATCCTGGCTATATCTAAAATGAAGATATAACCAAGCTGGCTTTGAAGCACGTAATGTACATAACAAGGACACTGTGTTGAATTCAAGTAACTAATTAGCTGTGATGAAAAGCTGATACACAGGGCTGGGTCAAGGCAGCTGCCTTGCTTCTGGACTGGCTTGTTCCAGGGAGCCTTGGTGTTGTCTCTGCAGCACCGCTGAGCAGGCACCTCTCCAGCACTGGAAGGTCATACAGCTGTTGGTTGCCATTACTAATCTAATTGAGGTGCTGTCAGAGACTGCATCCTGGCTACTGGTCAGGCTGTGACCCTGGAGTGGGTGAGGCTGTTCCCTCCTTGCATCCCATTGCTCTGATTTCTGTAGAATGGAAAACCAAGTAAAGTCTGAGAGGATCCAAGCTCAGTGATCAAAATTTTGGAGCAGGCTCTGTTTTTCTCTTGGTAATTACATACAGCCTTAGGCAGTAAGGGTGGGATTCATCTTGTTTAACTGAAAGTGTTGGAAGGTTAGCTATCAGTTCTGGACTGGTTGTGTGGGTTGCCTCAAAAGTAGAGAGGCAGGTACTTCCAGTGAATGCTTTATCTCTTCTGGAATAGATGAGATGAATCACACTCTGGGTGTCTTCCTCCATTGACTGTGTAGAAGAAGCCTCAATGGTTACATTGAACTTGATGCTGGTCTTCTAGACAGCTAAGTTTGGTGAGGTGCATCTTTTGGTATTTGAAACAACACCTCAGCCTTGTGCTGGAGGTAATATCCTAATATTCAGGGTATTATAAAAGAAGAGACATGTTCCAAGTCTGAGGATCTGAACTACCTAGTTGATTTATTAAGCTTGTTTATTAAGGAGATGAGAAGATGTTATGTGGGACCTGATGATATGTGAGGATCTGAGACCATTGAAGAAAAAGACAATTTCAAAAAGCCACGAAACCTAAGAGTTCAAGCAAATCAGTATATGAATCTAGCTGAAGCAATTGCACAAGTAACTAAAAATAGCTCCTTATAGATCAAGTTAGCAGGGCATATTTTATGGGTAGTATTGCAGGAAGAAGGATTGCTGCTTTATTTTCCTTGGTTTGACTCTTAATCCAGCTGTATATATATAACAATTGCTTTTCCGTTTAATTTCCAGTAGATAGCAGCAGTTCACAGAAAGTATTTTTTCTTTTTTTCTTTTTTTTTTCCCCCCCAGTGAATGTACTTGTGAATCAATGAGGATCTTAAAATGTTTCCTTTCCACTCAGAAAGTTCAGCAGCATTTTAATACATGCAGTGCATGCTGATTTTGTCACCATAGCTAATTTCTGAGAGTATTGTTGAAATATTGAATTTACCTTGAGACTGAGCCAGTTAAAAACACTTTTATTCAGAACATCAAGGAATAAAAGGAAAAGAAGATGAAATCAGGGCTTTCAATTTTTGTACATTAAAGTTACATTACATTCATTAGTTTAAAGAGAGTATTATGAAGTGTATTTTCCTCAGAAACTTAATTAAACTCCGAAGTTGTTTTAGGAGCTAGAAGCATCAAGGGCTTGAAATGTCCCCACAGTCCACGCCTGACTTGAACCAAGTTTTTCAGAGTTCCTGAGTTTGGGGCACACCCTGTCTGTGACAAAGGGATAGTTTCAGGCTACTGAATGGAATGGCTATGTCATCATGGACCTACCAGATATCTCTTGAAGTGATTGTATGGACCAGGTGGAAATACACAAAGGTGTGCACTCACAGGAATTGATTCTGTTTGGCTTCAGCTATCAAACAGACCATTTTTGAACATTTTTCTTTAGTAGATTGAGAGCATATTTTTGGGAAATGCTGAGAAAAATAGCATTGTTACAAGATTGGATCTGTAATCAGATCCTTAGAGGGCAGGAAAATAGATTATGAAACAGAAAAGTGAGTATTATCATTCTTATGTCACACTGTACATTTATTCCACCTAAACTTTTAAATATACTTAACATATTTTGATATGAATAATTTCTTCAGTCTTGCCATTTGTATAGATCATTTTATCTACTGTAAGTCTTTCAATATGTTCAGAATTACAATTGCTCCTCACTTGTAATTGACTGACATTCCTGCGCAGCATTTTTCCTCTGTAAAATCAGCTGCAGCTCGGTTTGACAGAGGCAGCATGCTGTGTTCAAGCACCTCATTTCCAATAACCAAAGTCAGTTGCATAGAAGTCAGTTTTCTTTTATATCTTGTGATACAATTTTGTGAATCTTAATCTGAGTTTGTGTTCTGAAAGTAGGGAAGACATTCAGTAGAATAGTGGCAGATGAAAATATTTAAATTAAAGGTAAATTCCTTAGGGCTATTTTTTTAATGTACAATACATTTAGCTAATGTTGCACTCCTTGTTATGTATTTATTGCATCAGTGCATTGAAAGCTGAGATGTTATATTCATAGCTTAACTGCTAAGGTTTTTTTTTGTCTTCAGACTGTACATGAGATGTGAGGATAAAGATACCGTGTATGATGGAGTCCTTTACTTGGCGAGCAGTTTCACCAACATAAAGGATGACAAAATCTGACTGAGTGGAAATGATTGAGTTATTTTTGAATTCTGCAAAATTCACAATTGATGAACTTCAGTACAAGAGGCTGAAAAATGACTGAAATCTGCATTTGGTCTGAAGGCCAAAGCAAACAGCATCTTAATTTGCAGCATGCTCAGGACTGAAATTCACATTTTGAAGATCTGACCTGCCTCTATGGTGTGTTCTCATTCCAGTTACCAAGCAAATGGATTAATTATTTGGGCTTGCTTTTTTTTTTTCTCCCTGTTTTTGAAAACACTGAATACATGAGTTTGTAGCTTTTTTGCTTTAATCAGCTGTATTAAAATTTTAGGAAAATATGAACTACTTATTTCTTGTACAGTAGTGAAACACTGATTTCATCAGTGCTTGAAACTAAGTTGGCCAACTACCATTGAGCTCTGGAAAGCCTGCCTTACCCATTGCCTGTGCAGACACCCCAGCAAGCTTTGGACTAGTGCATAGAGCTCTGGTTTTAAGCAGAGCAGAGTAAAAGCCACTTAAGCATTTAAAATAGTTGTCCAAAAATGTGAAGGGCACTTTGAAAACACTTTGAATTGATGCGTGTCTTTCTTGGCTATGTTTATCAAAGCTTAACCACATATGATTAATAAAAATTTCTGTTCAAAGATAGAATGGCAATCAATTGCACATCCAGTAATTGAAAATTTTAAATGAGTCATATTTAGTTGCAGTAACTGGTTGTTTCTTCCAGTGTTTTTAGTAGAATGCCTGAACCTGCCTCATTGTTCCTGTTTCTGGTAACACTTAAGCAGTTAACTCCACATCAAGCAGTGAATAAAATACATGAAATAACTTTTTATATACTAGCTTGGAGGATTCTTCTATACAATTCTATAACACTTGTTCAATTTGTTTATTCTCAATAAAAATACATTCTCAATGTAAATTGACTTATTGTCAAGCTCCGCTAATACATTAATAAGCAGATCTCTGTTTGGCACAGTGGACTATACTGTTTGGCAACTGCAGCAATACATTTTAAGTGATTATTATTTCTTTTAAGTACATTTCATTATAGGAACACAATAAAACATAGGTAGCATTAAGCTAGATTAGAAGACATAGACTGGTAGAAAAAACAGCCTACTGCTTGCATTCTATTACTGTGAAGTAAATTGATTAAAAGGAGAAAGTTAAGAATAAAGTGAAGCTAGAGAAAAAGTGAAACTACATTTTATATAAATATAGTAAATTTAATGTTTAGACAGCGTCTGACTATCAATTCAAAGTCCAATCCAGATGGAATATAGGAGCCTGAAAATTTAGAAGATTTTAAGTCCTCATCTAGTGATTTTTCACATTTTCATCGACCCTGCCCCTGCTTCTCTCTTATGAAAGGAAAAATCTTAAGCCATAAGCATTCACTGAGTGTGTCTACTGGCATATGGTATCAACTAGTGATTTTTATAATTTGTGTACAACCCTCTCAGAACAGAATATAAATTAGCAGAGGAAGCTTCCATGTATTTAAATGTCTGGAGTTCCTCACAGATAAACTTTTTATGATTATTTTGGCAAGTAGCAGCCATTGCTTTTAGTGAGCTGGCTCAGTGATATGGCTAATTCAGAGCTTATTCACCAAAAGGGGAAAAATAAAAGTCCTCGGCATAATGGGTAATGAATGTGTCTGACTTCAGTGACTACAAGGCGTGGATGGTGAATCATCTTCCTGCAAGACTGAATATAGCTTTTTCTCCCAACACTATTTGACATTTTTCATACTAGAGAATACATAAATCTATCTTTTTTTTCATGCAGCTTGGCTTTAAGAGCATCAGGCAAGTTATGCTGAACAAATCAGTCTTACTTCATGTCTGTTGTTAAAGAGCTTATTATTCTTTCAGATTATGATGAAAGCTATTAATTGTTACAATTCCAAGTGCATAGTTTTGCCTATATTCACTTAGGCAGTTATTTTGCATTGTTTTAAGGAAGTGATTGATTGCAAAAGACATGCAAAATATTAGACCTTCAATATTACCTTGGAAACTACAGAGTTTCCCCATCTTATTTCAATGCTAGGAATGGGGCATATTACTTCTCTTCTGACAGCTTCAGAATTCTTTCAATGTAAACAGGACCAATTTCTTCTCTCGGTGACAGCTGGTTTTGCTTTCCATGTACAGAAGAGACCATTATGATGGTATGATCTATCCCTCAAAAAATGCAAGCTGTTCACTTAGACCAGACAATTTTGTATCAAAAACATAACTTTGAATTGTGACAAATTTTTTAGAATATGTCATACTCTAAAGGCTATTTGGTTCATGTTCTCACTTTCAATCTTTTCCTCTCCCTGTCTTGAGCAGATTCCTTTTTCAGTCTCTTTCTCTGTACTTCCAGCACGCTCCAACATAGTTCTTAATGGTAGGGGGATGTTATTGACTCTGCTGTCGGGCAACGCGACTGCCAGATTGAACATGTGCTGCTACTTGGCTCTGGATAGGACTGCAGTGTGGACTGTGTCACATATCCAGTGACAGGATGTATAAAATGTTTTATGTATAATAATGTAAAACTTAGTGTAATTGTTTCAGTCTCATTATTTGGTCCAGATAGGCACATAATTGGCATTATTACTAATTAATCTTATTTATCTGGGGTAATCTTTTTAGTCTAATGAATCATAACACCTGATGAGTTCCCACAAGACACCATAGGAAAAGAAGTCTTCTTTTTCCCTCCCATAACAATTCTGTTTTTCTGTGCCAAACACTGTCAACCTGCCAAAAATGATCATATATATATAATACATGTATTTATCTGCTTCTCTTGATTATCTCAAAAGACATGTCAGTCTTGAGCTCCTGAGCTGGAGTCTGGCCTGCTGATAAGATGATGTGGAAGTCATCTGAGTTAAGAAGAAAACAGATGCTGTCTCAATGCTTCACCTCAGGGCTGGGGCAGGACCTCATGGGAGCCATCCAAGATGCAAGACCTAACTGGGAATGCAAGTCTTTATTACCAGTTTAAATCCCTTTGATGCCAGTCCTAGATGCAACGTATAGGTGAGAGATGACTTGACTTTGAAAGTGTTCCTGAAGGACACAACTCTCACCACAATGCAGCCTGATAGCTCTGATTTGGGACTGAAAAAAGGCCTGTCAACTCGATGAGAAATTGCCTATAGACAGAGAATTTTTTCTAAAGCAAATTGATATTTATTGATCATTCCTTTTACAGGAGGAAAAAGACTTTGTGTAGAGACTTCACAAAAGGCCCTTCAACATGGGACCAGGTAAAGTGGCTCTGTTCTGTGGAATGTAAGTTGACTTTATCTTTTTTCTTCTTTATCTAAAACCATCTTTTCTCCATGTGGTTTCATTTTCAGGGTTAGGGCTTAATAGCAATTTGTGGCTGAGATTTACTCTGCTTCTAGTTTCCACTTTAGAAATAAATTATGTTATTGTCCTTATAAAATAAATTGATCAGTTAATGAGCTCTCTAGCAGTTACTAAAAATATAAATTAAAACCTTAAAGGACTTCTTAAGGGACATTAAAAAGCTTGGTTTAAAGGCAAGTTTATTTTCTATATTATCAAAATTTCAAAACACAGTCTGATACCTGATGGCAGATCTGAGTGTCTAGAGAATGAGAAAAATTGTTCATACTAGTGTTTATTGGAGTTTTTTGGTTTTGGTTTTTGTTTGTTTGTTTGTTTTAACTAAGGAAAACCTAAATACAGTGAAGGGCAATATAAATTAGCATTAGCCCAGAAATGAAGTCAGGATTTTGTTAATTTGGGATTGAATATGAGATAAATAGGAACAGAGCATGTAGTCCTTGTTCTCTGACATCCTTCACTTGGAGGTGAGTCATGAGTAAAAGCTCACAGTCATTTATCCAGTCACACACGAGCAAAAACTTCTCAAAGCTTTTTACGCGCAAGTATATATACTAACACCTTCGAACAAATAGAATTTTACATCCAGAAGGCTGGAGGTGTATAGAATCTCAATCTGACATTAGGAAGAACTTGGCTGATAACCTTCTAGCCATTTCAAAGTCCTAGCTGTGAGTATATAAGACAGCAATGTGTTGTAGTAGTGCTGAGTCAGCTGCACTCTGTGGAGATTACAGACCTTTTATCACCTGCAAAATGTTAATCTAGCAGTGCTCAAGGCCATAGAAGTCTAGCTTTTTTCATGTCACCCTAGAATACTCATCTGGGAAAGACCCATTTGGTACTTAGTTCTTGGCAATGTAGCTAAGCATTTTAGCTACCCATTTGAAAATGTAGTCTAAAGTGTTCCACTAGCTGTGATGAGATCACTGAATGTATTGCTGGTGTTTTCATAATTTTTGCATAATCTATTTTGCTGATTTATATTATAAGAAATGATTGGTTGGAGTGTTGGAATTTAGTGAGTGAAGCTTTTCTTTTTACTGTCCTCCTTCTGCTACCCAGGACATGATTGGTTTCTCTCTGATTCCTTCTTGGCACTCACACTTACATTATTCCTCTTCCTTTAATGTTGATATATGCTTTTGGTTTCTTCTTGACCTTCAGAAAAACTCAAGATGATCAAGTTTAAGGCAAACAGAGCATGAGGATGTGTCCTGAATGAGCAGGAGGTGGTACCAAGGGAAGGCAGAGAGGCAAGGCAGCCTAGCAGAAACATTCAGTGTACTTCTTAATTATTCTTTCACAAATTGTTTTTAAAATTGTCCAAAAGAAGACCAAACACTTTGCGCTGGAGCACTACTCTATTAATTTTGCATCTTTTTTTTTTTAATTTCGCTTGAGTGACCTCCAAGTGTTATTTTCTTCAGTTGTATTTTTGTCATCTTTTATCTTTGAAATCTTAAAGATAATTTCTTTACATAAAGAACATAATGAATTCACAGTGTATGATTATTTTTAACCTCATTTGATCATATAGCCAGATATGCCTGCAGCAAAATAACATTGGTGCTGGCAAAAAACAAGTAAACAGGTAGGTGGTAAATATCTACAGTCATTGCTTCAAAGCTATCAATTATTTGTGTTCCAAAGTTTAACTGTTACACTGAATATTTACCCTACAAACTGGGGAATAGCAGACAATCTGAGCAAGTCATTTGCTTTTCAGTATTAATTTTGCTTCTTGTGCCAGGCTCTGTAAATGTTTCCTCATGTATCATTGTGACGGTGCCATACATTTGAAATGTCAAATTATGCAGTGTCTAGTGTCATAAGAATAAGATTAGCAGGAGGAAAAGGCAAACAGTACCATGCAGAGAATAAATACTTGTTTTCAGTATCTGCTTTACCTGGTATTGCATCTCTGTGGACAGAGTAATCTAAGGGTTATTTGGATGTATAGAAAATACATCCTTTGAGTATTTTAGCTGCCCCTTGAGGAGCCTTTTTCTTGTACTGAAAACAAATGGTTTGTGCATTTCATCTGCAGTATTTCTCTTTCCCTAGGCTCTTACATCCAAAGAGAGCATGCCAGAAAAGGCACATAAATGCTATTATTTTTAGTACTTATTTTCCAATTATTGTCAGTTGACTAGCCTTTTATGAAACATTATAGTGCTAAAGCAAACTTTCAAATTAATACATTTTGTATGCAGGACTTTATTCTGTTATCCTGTCCCCCCCCCTTTACCATCAGATTTATACCACACTAGCACAGCAGCTGAAGATTAAACAAGGATTAACCTCTTTGGTTAGCCACAATTTTTCGCACTATTTGTAGAATTAATATAATTTACCACTGGGTTATTATTGTCTTAGTGAAGTAATACTTCTATGGAGGTTAGGGAAGTCAGGACTGTGTAATAATCTATTTATAATAATAAGAAAAATGTGATCACATTATTATTCTCAAGAGGCTTCACAGGAGGAGGTTCATGTTATGTTGTGTTTTGTCATTCAGACTGTATAATTCTACCCAAACTAACAGATTCTGTGCTGCCTGTCCTTGGAGCTTAGGAATGCTGACTTGCTTCCACCAGCCCTGACCCCTTTTCATGCCTCTTCCCACTCCAACACAGGATTTAAGAAGGAGCTTCAGTGCTATTTCTGTCAGCATCTCCTCTTATGGTTTGAACATTTCAGACTGGTGGATAAGCTGAGAGGGCTGAAATCCAAATTTAGTGTCCTTGGGCTTGATTCATTTACTTATGCTTGAACATCTAGTGCCATCTGAGCTATTGAGGGCATCTCTCCAACAGTCTCCAGAAGTGAATTGGTCTCACAGACTTTTGGTGAAATATATACAAGTTCTGCAGGGATTTGCCAGATACTCTAGTGTGTCTTAAGTGACACTATGATATTCAAATGTGCACCTCCACACCAGGCCCTAAATAATAAGCTTGCAAATCAGAAATGTGTCTTTCATTTTCCGTTCAGTTCTGTAGGAAAGCAATGAAGAGGCTGTGATATTCCTGAAGGGACAGAAGTTCTCTGTCAGAACATCTAAATACCTCATGCTATTCCTCAGGTCCAGGGCAGAGACAGAGAGAAAATTTTAGGCATTTCAACCAACTGCTTGTGTTGAAAAGGAGCAAGGATGAGCTGGAACTGAAGCCCTTCTTGTTGTGGTGCTTCTAAAACCTTATACAATATACCCTTATAGGTAAGATCACGAAGTGTGAGCTGGATGAGTGGAGGTGATGCGGGTTGAGAACTGGCTGAATGGTGGCACAGAGCCTGGTTGGGGACCCATAGCTTGTGATGTTCCCCATGGGTCAGTACTGGATCCAGTCTTGTTCAACCTGGATGAAGGGACAGAGTGTACCCTCAGCAGAAATGGGTGAATGGCTGATACCCCATCATGCTGTGCTGCCATTCAGAAAGACCTGGACAAGCTGGAGAGCTGGGTGGAGAGGAACCTAATGAAGTTTGACAAAGGCAGATGCAGGGTCCTGCATTTGTGGAGGAATAATCCCAGGCACCAGTACAGGCTGGGGACTGACCTGCTGGAAAGCAGATCTGCTGAGCTTATAAAGCACCTGGGGGTCCTGAAGGGCAACAAACTGGCCAAGAAGACCAATGATATCCTGGGATGCATTATGAAGAGAATTGCTGGCAGGTCGAGGGAGGTGTTCCTGTCCTTCTACTCAGCAGTTGGGAGGCCTCACATAGAGTACAAGTACAAGTTGGATGTACTTGAGTACATCTTGAGATGACCAAGAGGGGATCTTTACTGATGCATACATATATCTTAAGGGCAAGTATCAAGAGGATATGGCCAGACCCATTTCAGTGGTGCTCAGTTACAGGACAAGAGGCAACAGGCACAGACAGAAATATAGGAAATTTCATCTGAACATGAGGGATAGCTTCTTTCCTTTGAGGATGACAGAGCACTGGAACAGGCTGCCCAGACAGGCAATGGAATATTCTTTCCCTGGAGGTTTTCACAACCAACCTGGATGTGTGAACCTGTGTAACCTGCTCCAGGTGAACCTGCTTTAGTAGGGGGGTTGGGCTAGATTATCTGCATAAATCCCTTGTAACACCAACCCTTCTGTGATTCTGTTCATATCCACATAATTCCTAGTACCTTTTCAATGCCCTGAAGCCCACGGTCTGAGATTTCCAAATAGCACAAAACACTGGATTTCATTATTTAAATATGTAGCACATCTGTTTTCTATAGTCATGTGAAACTTAAGGCCTCCAATGTGAAAGATTTCTGTGAGCTGCTGTGCACAATTCAGAAGGAATGCTGATGTGTTGTGGTTCCTATTTTTGATACCTTCACTGATTGCTAGTGTTTCATCTTGTGATGAAAAAAATAATAATTTACTTTGTTTAAAATTCTCTGTTTCAATCTATATGATTATATTACATTGTATGTATCTAGTTCTCTGGATGTTTTTGAGAATTTATAAAATGACATTATTGTGTTAGTCAGATTTGAAATATATCGATGTAAAATACTACATATAATTAACAGTATGTATGTTTTAAAAAGTAGATGGTTGAGTGTTTCTTGTTGATCTTTGTTATTTGTCTTGATTCCAGTGTGGTTATTCTCTCAGCATGAAAAGTTATGAGTCAAACTAGAAGTTGTAGAAATTTGGCGTCATGAAATGTGAAAAAGAAATAATGCATGTGTGTTTTCATTCTATTTTCATCTACATACATTCATATGTATCATATTATAGTTGAAATATTGTCTTGGCTTTTTAATCTGCCCATGACTAAAGAGATACGGATGAAAAAGAATAAAGAGAAATCTGCGACATCATTGAATCTCTTGAACTGACACTATAAGAACAAGTTCAAATGGCAAGAGTCCAAATAGTGCTGTGTTTATTCTTAAAGAACTCTGAATGCAAGGATTTCTTAACTTCCTCAGCTGCTTCAGCAATTAATTCTCCTTGTAAACAGACAGATTTTTCCTACACCTTACAGAAGTCTTCTTTTTTTACCTCTTGTATATAGAGGGTACACAGAAAACAATCACTGACGTGTTTATGACAGTATTTCGCATAATCTCGTTAGGTGTCTTCTCTGTTTGAAACTAAGCCAGTTTTATTGCTCTATATTCTCTCCTCGTATACTGTGTTTATCAATCTTGTTGATTTCTGCTGAACTTGATATCTTAAATTGCCACCTCCATCTGATGAACCGCACCCACATCTGCACATCCAAGGTTTGCATTTGCCTTTTTGCATCAGTATTGCACAAGTTGCTCCAGTGCAATTTATAGCATCTCAGTCTTCTTTTGCTAGAGCATTTGGGGTTTATTTTTTGCCAATTGTTGATGATGATGGTGGGTGTGAGGTACCTCTGGTGCTGTATGAGCAGAGCACACCAGACAGCTCTGCCTCCAGACAGACCCCTCTGCCTTCTTGCACTCCCAGTAGTGCTGTTCTTCTCAGGAAAATGGGGCATTTCTTTGCTGTGTACTGCTCATAGCTTATTCAGCTCAACTCAGACTCTGTCTCATATCTACAACTTAACTTCCTCATTATTTGAATGGATTGTACTAAACCTCCTTCTGTTTCTAGTAGTTAGCAAGTTAGATGAAAGCAGCCATTCTCTGGAGAATATGTGCAGATGGTTCTTCTTTGTAACAAGGAAACTGCTGCTGTTTTTATCCAGCATGTTCTCAGAAAGTAGCACTTGTCACCTCGGTGCCGCATCAGACTGTTGGAGTTGCTTTCTGCAACATTGATTTTTGCCCTTGATATTTACAAAGCCTCAATTATGAAAAATCTCACATAGTCATTATCCAGACTGTAGATATAGCAGGATAGTCATATGGATCAGTGAAAGCTATTAGAAAGCATCCGAAGGAGGGCCATGATGGTGAATGGTCTGGAGGGGAAACCTTACAGGAGCAGCTGAGGGCACTTGGTTGGTTCAGCCAGGAGAAGAGAGACTGAGGGGAGATCTCATTGCAGTTACAACTTTCTCGTGAGGGGAAGCAGAGGGGCAAATGCACGTCTCTTTACTCTTGTGACCAGTGATAGGACTTGAGGAAATGGCATGAAGCTGAGTCAGAGGAGGTTTAGGTTGGCTATCAGGAGAAAATTTTTCTCCCAGTGTGTGGTTAAGCACTGAAACGGGCTTCCCTGGGAAGTGGTCAGAGCACCAAACCTGTCTAAGTTCACGAACCATTTGGACAATGCTCTCAGGCACATGGTGTGATTCTTGGGGTGTCCTGTGCAGGGCCAGGAGTTGGACTCACTGATTCTGATGTCTTCCTTCCAACTCAGCATATTCTATGATTCTATGATGATTCTATAGGGTATATCATAAAATACATTTTTTGTATTCCCTGTTGTTCATTCCCCCTGTCTTAAGCAAGCACTGAAAAAGTATTTGGTGTCTGCAGGTGACATGCACCAGATTGATAGAGTTAGTTAAGTCATCCTGGCAAATTAGACTCTTTGAAAGACAACTAATACAGTATTTCCTTTAAATCCTGTATTTCCTTTTTCCTTCTTTAAATACAAATATCTCATCTTCCTTTCTTCCTTGTCATTAAACAAAAGGGAGAATTTTCATTTCTAAAGGAGTTTAGGTGCCTGGCATTGCCTGGGATCTGCCAGCATTACAAAGTTTATTGACCTTAAGCACTTGCTTCCTGTGGCTTGTTAGACTGGGAGGTACCAGTGTTGCCTCTTCTCAGCAGTACAGGTAGACATTTATCATAGAATTGTAGACTCTTAAGGGCTGGAAGGGATCTTAAAGATCCATGGGCAGGGACACTTCCCACTAGACCAGATTGATTAAGGCCTTATCCAACCTGGCCTTGAACATTACCAGGGTTGGGACATTCACAACACCCCCAGGCAACCTGTTTCAGTATCTCACCACCCTCAACATAAAGAATTTATTCCTAATATCTAGCCTAAATTTCCCCTTTTTCAGTTTGTACCCATTACTCCTTGTCCTATCACTACAGTTCCTAAGAAACAGTCTCGCTCTGGCTTCCCTGTAGATACTCCTTCAGAATGTTGCCGTTAGGTCTCCAATCAACCTTCCCTTCTCCAGGCTGAACAGCCCCAACTTTCTCACCCTGTCTTCGTAGAGATTGTGCTCCAGTCCTCTTATCAATTTCATGGCCCTTCTCTGGACTTGATCCAACAGTTCCATGTGCTTCTTATGTTGAGGACACCAGAACTTTATGCCATACTCCAGACAGGATATCACAAGAGCAGAGCAGAGGGAGGGAAAAAGAGCATGCTGGCCACACTCTTTTTGATGCAGCCCGGAATTCCATTGGCTTTGTGGGCTGCAAGCGCAAACTGGTCTCATATAGAGATTTTCATCAACCATCACCCCCAAATTCTTTCCCACAGGGTTTGTGAGACCACTCTCTGAAATCTAGCAGTCTTTATTCTAGACTTTCTTACTTTTCATTTAATTTTATTCTGCTCGTGTTTGATTTGATTAAAAATGTTTCCAGTGAAGCAGGCTGCAATATTTGAAGTGCTTGATCTTCTTTGAGCCTTCTTCAGTTTTTAAGGAAATACAGAAAACCCTTGGATTTTTTTAGCCTGTATTGTTTTGTGCTGGTTTCTGTCTGTAGACCTTAGAAACCTTTGTAAGGCAAACGGCATCAGTGTGTGCACCCTGTGGCAATGGATACACATGGCTCTTGCAGTACAATCTCTAAAATGATGCCTTGTGCAACCATTTGTGTACACAAATGCAAAGGCCACGAACTTATTTTTTCCAAAGAGAAACAAATGACAATAACGTGGATTTGCTACCGTAAATGATGTAATTTGTACATCTGGGTGAAAAGCAAGGAGTGTGACTTAAATTTGGCAGATATAAATAGAAGGTTCAAATGTTTTCTGATATAGTTGCCAGCATTTATGATTTATTGGTTTTTATTTTCCTTCAAATGTATGTACAGCCATTATTCACAATACTGACTTTAAAGTACCTAACACAGGCTGCAGTGTAAATTGTAGGGAGTTATTTAAAAGTTTTACATTATATTATACTTGGGATAGTGAACCCCCGAATTTGAGGCAAGCTGCATGGGTTTTGTATAATTTTATGTCTTTCCCTTTATTTCAAGGTACAGGTCTTGTGTTTGTTGACTTTCTACTTTTGCAAAAAGTCACATATTTTAGCCACTGTCAACTTCTTTTGCCAGATTTGGATCTGATTTGTGCTTTTTATCAAGATCATCGGAGGTGATTAATGATTTGACTCAACTATGTATCTCTCTCTTTCATGTTTCCTTTTAGAGTAGGGGAAAGAAATTCAAATTAGTCATTAGTGGTCTATAAAGAATTTAACCAAGTTACTTTTATTCCTGTAGCGTGTTTTTATCACCTGTATCAAAATGTATTTATGGTGTCCTTCTCAGATCTGTGTTCTTCTGTTCTCGCACCACAATTTATTAATCTGACAAATATGATGAACATTCATGGCAGTGCTGAAGAAGGGCATTCAGCAAGGTTTACTCAGTTTCAGAACCCTGACTTTACAACAGCAAAGTTCCACCAGAGAACTAAATCTTTGGTGATTTTTTGTTTTGCAGCACTGATTCTGTGATCCATTGCTGCTGCTGTGATCTGTCTAGGCTTCCCAGGCATTGCAGGGCGCACCTTCTCGCAGTTTTGCCATTGGAAATAGAGGAATGTAAAGATGAGCAACTCAGTTCAACCCTGAGTTTCATAGGTCTGTGCCCTGGGGAAAGGCACTGGACTAGGAGGTTACTGCATTGCAAGGAGCTGAGCATTTCTCATCCTTGAGAGGCATCAAGCTCTGATAATGATGTGCAAAGGCAGAAAAGAGCTGGGAAACTCAGGAGATCTATTTGGTTCAGCGTTCTGGCCAAAGCCAGAAATAGAACAATGTGGCACCAGACTGATGGCATCTAGCTGTAGTGGCACTGTCAGAGATGGTGGTGATGCAAACCAGACTGCTTTCATCAGTTGGCATCCATTAGAGTGCAATAGCCACAAATAGCAATTTTGTCATAATTTTTTTCACCACTCATTTTCATTTTCTATCTATTATTATGATTATTATTAATTGCATTATTATGCAAGATTTCCTTTGAACTTTTTCTTTACTTTTCTCACTCCCCTTGCTGAATTAAGCTATATTCAAAACTCTTCTAGTGGAGTGTTTGTACCATCTGCTCTCTGCAGCAATTATTGAAATTATTTGCAACCCTCCGTGCCAGCAGGGGTGAATCTTGCACAGATTTCCTGACTGACATATTTTTACCCTGCAATATGCCGCAACTGGTAAAGATCTATAACTCTGTGGAGTTGGGTGGGGGTAGAGGGTTATGCTTACATTTCCAATTATTTCAGTGTCTGTCTCAATCATCATCCCTTGATTTTTACAGGACAAATAAAGAGAAAGAGTGGTTTTGAAGGTTCTACTTCCTTTACAATCTCAGCCTGTGCTAGAATCCTCCAAATCCTGAATACTCTAGTTTGTTTGCAGCACTGAACACAGCTTATCCCTGGCTATTTTGTCTGTTATTGAGAACACAGGTCCCTTTTCTGTTTTGCTATGATTAAGGTGTTGCAGTAGTCTGTCCTCTGTTTGTCCTGCCTCTGGTGATATTCAACTGCTGTAAAAAGAAGAATGATTTTCCTGCTTCATGTCCTGTGTCACTTTTTCCTAGAAAATCAGAGTTTTTGAAATGCAAACCCAGATTCAAGGTATCAGTGGACCTGCCGAAACTCTTCGTAGCCTTAATTTTTGGGAAGAATTAAAAGGAAGGCAGAAAAAGTAATGTGCATGTTACTGTGAAAAGAGGAATCTTAATCTGCATTAGCAAGTGTCATAATACTATAAAGAGATAACTAAACACCCTCTGTGGCGATGGGCATACATGTCATCTGAGAGCTATAGGCAGTTCTGGTCCATTTGTGGCCTCCTCAATTAAGGTGATATGCAGAATGGTATCAAAGTAATTCCATGGCCAGCAGAAATCTTTGTAGCCACTGGGCATACTTGTGTTAGGGGCAGCAATTTCTCCTAGCATTTAAGACTGATAATCCCTTGGTTTCAGTGTTAAAATAATACAATCTAACACAATGTCCAGGCCCAACAGATGGAGAAAATAATTAAAGATTTTAAATACAGAAATACAAAGCACAGTTAGCAAAGAAAAGGTCATTGCCATGGTGATTTCCTGAGTACCACTGGTGATTTCTAGGACATTTCCTGTTTATTAATATTTATTATTAGTTATTAATATGTTCTTCTCATACTATCTGTTATTCTCTATCTGTTTTTTTCTCCAATGATTGCTGCCAGAGTTTTCATGAAGCTGCCAGCAACCTTTCTGCATCACTCTACACCATGTACTATGAGAGGGGCTGTCAGTCACTACTGTTGCTCTTTTTTTTTTCTTATGGTTACTATTTATTGTAATTTTAAAACAATGTTTTTTCATTATTTTTCGGAGCCTGGCTTTGTCTGTCTATAGAATTTTGACCTCTTTGTATGTTATGCAGTGCTACACATGTATGCTAAAACATCTGTCATAATTGCCTGGAGTTCCCAAGTGATACCACTGCTGCTTTGACAGAATTTTCACCTGCAGGAAAGTTTTAGGCTACTCACTGGGCTGATAACCTTCAATTCTGCACACTGCCTCACTGCTGTGGAACTCTACTTGTTGGACATTTGGACATCTGTAGAGTTAAAATCTGTTTAGGCAACATCTTCAAAGAGTTACAAGGCCAGGAGAGGTGGAGATTGGCATCCTATGAAGGTCTTAATCTCCAGAACAGAAAGCCAGGCTGAAGCTATGTGGAAGTAGCAAGAGCTCTTGCTTTTCAGTACAAGGTTAACTTTAGCTTAAGCTTAGATGAATAAGTCCAAAAAAACTGGTAATTCACATTTGTGTGGTTGTAGCTTCTGAGACATCCTTTGCAAATCTCCCTCTTCTGGGAAGACCATGTGATGCCTAGTGAAATAGTGCGAGGTCTGGCTCCACCTTCAACCAGGCTATAGACTGAGGCTGTGCAGAAGGCCTCCAGTTACTACCCATCACAAATCTAGGAGCCACTAACAAATCTAGGAGCTTGGAATGGAGTTCTGAAAGTAATAAAAAGTGAGTCAACCTAAAGAAAAAGGCAGGAGAGAGATGAAGCGAAAGCTCAGCATAATTGGAACAGCTTCTCTGGGCTATGTAAATTTTTAGGTTAGGTAATCTAATGGTAAATTTTATGAATCTTTGCATAAAATGTCTCCCTAAAGAAATTCATTGCTGTATGAAGTTGCCTATAGTCTTATCATAAAATGGAAAAGTTTCCACCTGAGAATATTGTTAACAGTCATTGTCCTTGAAGTCCTTACCAAAACATTTGAAACAAGGTCACTGCCCACTAGAGTTTTTCTGAGTGGAGAACTAAACTCTGTGTGTATAAACACAACTTGTCTCAAGGCTCAACTTCAACTACAGCTGAGTAGGAACCAATTTTCTTATTACACATAATTTTCTGAGTTTATCTTAGAATATTTTCCACCTCACATCAGGGTGAGTCAGAGACTTTTCAAAGTGGTTGAGGGAAGAAAAGAAGTTTAGGAAATGGTTTGTTGCTCAGGAGAGCTATGTGAGAGACCAAAGATTAGGTTTCCATCATGATTTAAAATAGCATCTAACTCTGGGTTTCAGATAGTCCAAATGAGTCTTTGTTTATTTGCAGGTGAAATGTTCATTGTCTCCTTATGTTATTTTTAGCAGAGATTTAGTGCTGAAGCCTTTTTAATTAGTTTCTGCAGCTTCTCTAGTCTCACATAAATCTTTGCTTTGGTCTAACAATACATATACATCTCTACCTTTTTTTCTTATTGTGTACATTTACAGTATATTTTTTCCCTTTTCATTTTTCCTGTTTTTAGCACCTCCTCCCTTGCGCTTTCCAGGTTTCTCCTTTCATGATCTGAAAGTGCTGCTGAATAAAGACGCTCCAATAGTTAGTACAATCCCAGACAGTCTTTTGTTCAGGTAATTACTCGGAACCAAAAGCAGCTCTTAAATGCCCTGACTTCCCTGACTAAGATTGACTGATGGAAAGATTAGGCAAGGCAGAGATTTATAGCCAACCTAGTAAGAAGAAAGGAAAAAGTAGACTCATTTAAATAGAGTAGTGATTTGTTTTGTTTTGTTTTGTTGTTTTCTTTCTTTAATTTCTCCCTTCCCTGTATTGAGGACACATCACAAATGTTATCCAGAGGCATGTATTTAGGTTGGAACCAAGCTTGCTTGGTTGGAACAGAAATGAGCATCCCTCCAGTCACTCCTGAATGATGCTGGAGCCCTGCTGGTAGTGCTTGCACAGCTGGTATCACACCCTGCAGGAGTGCTAACTTCTTAAAGAAGAAATTCTACCAAGTTTCTCAGAGAACATAAAGTAATTTTTCTTACAATAAAGCCAGTTATTTAGATTTATACCTGATTTATTTGCCTTGGTTTCTCACTTGCTAAAGACATTTTCCAGTATATATCAGATGACACAATACATTTAAACCAAATGAAATTGGTTTTGAAACCTTTGTCCCCGTCTTATCGGTCTGTCCACAGCAGATTTGCAGCAAGTAATAGTAACATTTTACTAAACAACTCCCCAATATAACCTCATTTTTATATGAAAACAAGCTCATTGTAATCTTTGCTGAAAGTTATTTAATAATTAATATTTAAATTTTAACATATCTAGGAGACATATTAATGAGGAAATAAATTCATATTCATAAGCATGAAAAAATGTCCCTGGACTCAACAATGAGCCAGAGCAAATATCTTCACAATGTTGCCAACAGTGTATTTTTAAAAGAAAAGCTTTATAATGAAGCACTGAATGATGGAGAAACGATGTTGTGTGTTGGCCTCTTTTTTAAAAGATTAGGATCTGTAAAATGACTGGCATCTTTATGGAGTCTGGAATAGCTACTATTAGAGCATTTAATGTAAATTGCAATATCATAGTCTCTCCTGAGTTATAATCAGTATTACAGTTGTGCAGCTCCTGGATCAAACACAGCTTAGGTGACTATCTCTTGTGCAGACCAGTAGCAGAGCTCTTTTTCTCTGTGGATATCATCTTATATATCAGGTCTACTAAACTATGCTTGGGAGGTGGAGCCAAAGCGCCCCTCTTTTCTTGCCTTTGGACCTTAGGTGTGTGAGCAAGAGAGTGGGGGAGAGCCATGCTTAGAGGTGGTTGCTTTCTTTCGTGGCTTCCATGGGGACCCTGGGGCAAGCAGCCTGCAAAATTCACCATCATTCATAATTCACAGCATGGAAGGTACCAGTTTTGCCCTTTTTCTAACATGGCTGTTCACTGGCTAGAAGAAACCCTTTGTTTTTTTTCAGTCCAGAGACATTTTGGCTTAAGAAGTCACCGGGAAAAAAAAAAAGGCAGTATTTTTTCATGACAAAGATTTTGATATCTAACTGTGTTGTATGGGGTTAATCACTGTGCTCTAATGTACATAAGATCTGCCCTAATTTAAAACTGCATTGTAATTTACTCTCTGGTCCTTGGACTACTTGTATTTGTGAAAGATATTCCATTAATCAGCTGTTTGGTAGTGATCTTGACATACAAGCAAACAGACAAGTATTCAGAATTAAATATTGAATGGAATAGAAAGATAAAGAACACAGAAAACACAGAAGATCTTAGATTGATGTACTTAGATGATTCTATTAGCTGTTTCAAGAGTTAAAAAGCATAATTTATAATTTCTATTAAAAATATCAAAACACTGTCTGGACTGTATCTAAGCAAGTGAACATCCCTCAATCTTTGTTTTATGTCATTCTAAGAAAAACTACATATTTACCTATGCACTTCACCATCTAGTCTTTACTCAAAGCACAGCTTTAGCTGCAATAACAACGAGGAAATCAATCTTTCTTGAATCCTTAATTTCCCATGGAATTAAATGCCTCTTTCTCTTGAGAAAAATGTTTCAGCTTGTAGGTTGGGTAATCCCTTCACTTTTTGCTCTCTAACTATGTTAAAAAAAAAAGCATACAGTGCTAATCTTCATTCCCCTCTATTAGTTTGTCCTCTAAGCCCTATGTAAAACACATAAGAGTAATTCACAGTAAGATATTTACTTAAGGCAAATTTAGGATGAAAAGCTGTTCTGTTGAGATCCATATGTGGGAAACAACATATCTAAACTTAAATTTTAAATATCAGTTCACTAGCAATCTATTGTCTAACAGTTGCATTTTCATAATATATAGTAAAAATGAATTCTTTGTCACTGGGTATATTTTGAAAATATTTTCACCAGATATTCTCCGGGAACAATAAAGGAAATTCCAAGGGCTAATCCAACAAGATAGAATACTATCTTACTGTCTGAACAAATATCAAGTTAGATATGAAGAATCTTTGCTTCTGAAAAGTGGAGAATTCAATGTACCAGAATGATATTTTTTTTTTTAATATTTGGTCCAAGATATTTATTATCTAAAAAAAGTTTCATTTGTTGGGAAGTGAGAATGTTTTCCAGTCTCTGCTTTACCAGCTGAATATTGCGGATCCCCCCATATTAGTTTTTACTCCTTCTTTAAACCATGTAAAGCATTAAAGTCTATACAGAAAATCTGAGTTTGAAGGAAAAGTTTAAATACATATTGGGTGATAATTGTCATTGGATTCTATAAGGAAGGGTTGGAAGGGTCCCTGTTCTGTGAACATATTATCAGTTCTGTCTGTACATGTAGAGGGCTGGAGAGAAATATGAGGCTAGTCCCATATCTGCTGGAATGTCTTTAAATTCATTTTGTGGTGAATCTACCCCCGTCTTGGAAAAGGAAAATATCTACCAGACTCAAATTTCTAATGGAATAAAATAAGCAGAGATGGTGCAGTAAGTTGTATTTCGTACTCAGGTGATGTGTCCTTTGCAGGAAAGAAGCACGTTTCATATTTTTATAGTGCTATTTAAAGCTGAAAGCCTGTTTTTCCAGTTAGGCGTGTGTATTTGCATTTGCAGCATGCCACTGGCAAGGTAAATGGGATCAGAAGTAAGCTGAAACTGAAAGCTGCAGCAGGCTGACAGTTGCAATTTTACAAAACTCCTTTTTTCCTGTTCAGTCTATGCAGATATGAGTTTCAGCAATACTTGCCTCCAGCCTCTTTCAACTTTCTTTTTAATTAAAAAGCTTAATTGGGAGTAATAAAATTCCAATTAAGCTTTTTAAATAAAACCCAAAAGCTCAAAGTGGCTGTAGTTGCAGATAACTGCTACTGCAGCCCATGACTAGCAATGCTGTTTGAACAAGGCATTTGTTTCACTGTACTTAATATTGTGGTTTATGATTGTGGCTCCATGTCTTTCAAAAGTACTGTTCCTTTAAGTCTCACAGAGCTATCATTTACATGTGAATTTTTTGGCATCCTTGTGAGTTTAGCTAAGCAAAGCACAGGGACTCAAATCTCTGTAGGTTGCTATGCATGTGTTCCCCTCAGCATCATGCTACATGTTAAGCAGAAATAGCAGCAGCAAAAAGTCCTGATCAGCCAATTTCCCTATGAATGCATGCGGTTTTATAGGTAACTTGAAGTTTCCAGGACTGCTTCTCCTGCAGCTTCATAGTTTTTTTTTTTTAACAGTGGGGTTTTTTTTTCATTCCCCCTCCCGCCCCACCCCGTTTATTATTGACTGTTTCCTAGCTCTTGTTTTGAAAGCCTACTTGTGCTGGCTCCAGGTATCACTGGCATTAGCTTCATAGGCTTTTCTCATCAACTTGATGGACCCAGGTGGCCTTGTCTTTCACTGCTGTTGTTGCTTTCATTTTCTCAGCCATCTGTTTCCGACGAGAGTAAATTACAGCCCTGGTTTCCAAGAAGTGCATTGATAGTTATAGTTCAAATGATTACAGCAAAAACCAAAAAAATGAAAAACACCCCAGGATGGCTTGAAAAGCAAAATATTCTTATAGAAGACATAAATGCATGTAAACACTCCTTGAACTTTCAAGAAAATAAAAATGTTAATATTATGCTCGGCTAGTATTTAATTAATGAACAATGAACATTTTGAGTTAAATGATGAATATAATTGGCTAAAGAAGGGGTAGGTTACAACCCTATGTACCCTTTTTCCTCCAAAATTAGGAGCTCAGTATAAAGATTCAATGCATTTTGTTTTACTTCCTTCTTGCCCCAAAATTTTGAAAAATAGCAGTATTTCCCTCGAGAACTCAAATGCCCTTGGCTATCATTAGAAGGGATCACTCTTCTACACCAGCCTGTTGCACTGGAAAATATTCCTTCAAATCAATTAACTTGTAGAGTAATAATGTGGTACATAAACTGAACGATACGCTTCTGACAGATATAATGCTCTGCGGCACCAAGTTGCATCTCTGTTCAGGAAACACACATTTGCCGTAGGTCAAGGGAATTGGCAGAGACTTACTGTAGATTGGGCTTGTTTGGCTCATCCTCACTTCCTCTCAATTGTGGTTTTATCTGCTAGGTCTGGGCTCTGACTAACAGCTGTGTTCAAGAAGAATTGGCAGCTTGAATTACAAGAAGGTAGGAAAGATTATGTTTCAAATATAGAGCTTTCTTCTTGTTGGTCTTTTACTGTTTTGTTTTTTTTTTTTTTTCTCCTGAGCTTTCTTTAGAAGAATTTCCTGGAATAAATCACAATATCTAGTAAGCCAATGAGTCTTTTTGAGCAGAGTTTTAAGAGTGTACCAAGGCCTTATTGAATCATGTTATGTGCCATTTTAAATCCTCTTGAAGTTAGTTACAATGAATAATAACAGTATGTTCAGTCTGAAGAGTTTTAAGATTTTAGTGACTTTGGATTAACAGGAAGATTTCAAACTATCAGTGTTTAAGCTTCACCTCTCTGTCAGTCATTCCTGACAAGGCCAGAATAAGGTACTAATGGCAGTGACTTTAGAGAGGGTGGTTTTTCATTAGTTTAAGCAGAATGTCAATTAAAAAGGAATTGAGATAAAGAACCAGCAACTAGATTAAGTTTACACTTCTTCACGGATGATAAGAAAAATCCATTTACAGGTTCTATTACAGACTGAATATACTTTCTAAGGTAGAGACCCCTTGTATTATAGCTTTAAAAGTCTACTGGCAATTTCTGAAAAGATTTAATAACTATTGTGTCTGAAATGTTGAAGAACTTTTTAACCACTGGAAATAATTATTTCTTACCTGAAATGAATATACTAAAATTAATTTCAATTTAATTTCACACTTTTTATGACAGAATGTTATCATCTGCCATCATTTCTTCTTCTCCTGTCTATTATTTGCATTCTCTAAGAACTGACAAAACTTATTTAAAATGGGAGAGAAATCCATCTTTCTGTGATCTCTAAATGGGGGAGGATAGCCTGAAGTACATACTGGAGTGCTCCAGCTAAGAAGTATGGGACACTATGGAAGACTATGTGCACTATATTTTTTTACAATTTCTGTGATCCATTTGAAAGATTTTGAGCAAGTTAGTGGGAATTACCAACTCAGAATTTAGAAGATGGCACAGGAGTGGATCAACACTAGGCTTTGTTCAGGCTTAAGGCAAAAGAGGCTCCTAGATGGATTCCGCCTTCTTTATATCCTTTTTACTCCTTTTGACAACACTGGACTTTAGGGTTCAAATGAAAATTATTTTTTCAGGCAGGTTTGCATATTTATGACCCTGGACTCACATCGATACTTTTTTGCCTACTTGCAGGCTAGAAATATTTTCTCTAATGGAAACTGAGACTGTGATTTAATGTTACTGTGTTCAGAGCTGGGCTAGTAATGGGTTTCTACCATGCCCAAAAATGCAGACTAATCCAGAAGAGAAAAGTATTTTCAGGAGTGCTTCCCAGTGAGAAGTACAGTATGAGCCACAGTCTACGACAAAGGGTGGGAAGTTCAAACAGTTTGGGACTGATGAGCATGATTGGCAGATCTGGTAAACACCACCAGCAGACCTATAGTGCCTTTGCCTTAATCCACTTCTGCATGTTTTAAAAAGGCAACTTTTCTACATTTTAATTGTAATCTGTATGGAGTGCAGTTTCAGAGCAAATGGCACATAAAACTTGCGTGGAATCCTCAAGTTGAGTAAATAATTTATTCCATGTATTAACTGAGAGATTTAGTCTTCCCTGCTGTTCTTGTGACTAAATCCTTAGCAGACAAGTCAGGTGTGGGGTTTTTTAGTAGCAAAACAGCTTTCAATTTTGGTCTCTCTGCCATGAAATAGTAAAATACTAGTTGAAAAAACCAAAACTTTCTATCACTAACACGTAACAGGTGGTTTGTCTTATAGGTAATTAAGTTTTTTCTTATAGGTAATGAAGGAACAGGCAGGGAGACACCCACACAGCCTAGAGAGGAAGAGAACTACCCTTCAGAGACATCCAAAACCAGGAGAGATGCTGACAAATGCTGATTCTCCTATGCTATTTATACTGTTTGACAGAATGAGTCACATTATGCTACTTTTTAATAGCTTTCACACCTTCCTGAAATGAATTACATGCTTGCAGAGCAGTGATGGTAAACTAGGATTCATCACTATCATTATTAGCTTTGCAGCATCTTTAACATTCAGTACTCATGAATCAGCTGTAATATATTGTGATAAATAATCTGTCCAGAGGGACATCAACATTGCATCTGAAGTACAGCCCAGGCTAATCCTGTGAAATCTGCTTTGATACAGTCTGTAAAATTAGGTCCTGTTATATCTCTCTGAATCAGGGAGAGATTTGGCTTATTCCTCCCGATGAAGAAATTGTTGAGCAGCTTTTTCAGAAGTACTTCAATGCTTTGGTATTTGTGATTTAAAGCTGATGTTTTTCCCACTCTCTCCAGTAGATACATGTACAGCATTACATCAAAACTCACCTAAAGCATGGACATGATGGAGGGTATTCTTTTGACTGCTATATTCCTCGATTTCTTTGTGGTTTTGAAGGTTTCAGCTGAATCAATTTTCTGTTACCAAGTTATGCAATAGATTTCATTTCTATTACAGAAGATGGGACATTAAAAGACTATGGGATGATTATAGGAGTTTATGGCTGTGCTAAGCTGACTCTGTAAGGCAATAGCCAGACACAATCAAGTTACAGAAAATAGCCCCAGAAGGGGCTCAGAGAAGTCATCTACATAGTGTGTTTACTGAGGCTCTGTTAGCACTCTCTGAATTGTTCTGAGTTCTTATTTAACCTCCTCTTACAAACTTCCCACAGCAGTGGGGAAAGCTGTAGGTTAACAGCTTTCACCTACCATTAAAAACCAGAAGTGCTAAAGGCCAGAAATCTGGTGCTGGCCAGACAGCAGGTGTTTTTAGCTTTTCTCTGCTGTTGGATGAACCTTCAGATTCAGATAGAAGGGAGCCACATCTAGTGCGCATAAGAAGTCCTTACCTTTCATTTACTAATGGTAGAGCTGTTGTGTTTCAATAGCACAAAAACCTGAGAGTACTCTAAAATCCTCAAGTGGAAACCTAAAGTAAATGAAATTAACATCCCTGTAGGGAATAGTAAACGTTCTAATGGTAACTAGTTTAGTAGTTGAGGTAGTGTGTAATAGTGGGGGACTTTCCTGACTCTATCTTCATGACTCAGGGGTCCTCTGCTGACTCTGCTAGAGCTCTTCAATCTCTTTCTCCCTAAGTGCCTCTTGCCCTACTGTCCTTCCACTTTTTATGTGGATAGTGAGAGTTTATTCCCTGTAGGACATTTTGTCAGCAGAAGAAAGTGATGCAGAGGGTCCTGAATGACCCAGGTGACCCATCTGACTTAAAGGCTGGAAGCTGCACAGTCCTAGAGCTCACACTTTAAGCACATAGTCTGCCACAGAGGCAGAGACAACCTGCAATACTGCCATGCAGATTTAGGATGGAACCAGCTCAGGAGTCTGAAAGACCCTTTGTCTCAGCACATGGAGCTTCTGGGCTCTGAGTATTGAAGCTGAGAAGGGAGAATCCTCTTTACTCCAACTGGTAAATCACCTGGTGCCATACCATTGTTCCCTGTATAAGCATTCCTACTATTGCAGGTTAAGACCTTGTACCTTATCTGAATAATATGTGCTGCCAGTTTATTAAGAAAGAGGACCACATTGTTAATACAACTTTTTTTTTTTCAACCAAACTTCTAGAGTTCACCTGCAAATGAAGAAAGAGCTACAAAAAAGAAGGAGTATAGCCTATCAAACACAAATTTTACAAAGGTGCTTTTATATTTAAGGTACATTTATGTTTATTGCTGTAGTAGTACAAATGCTGATGATGTGATTTAATGGGCTGTTAACACAATAATGGCCTGTGCCTTCAAAGTGACACAAATTTCTATCCTCCATTTGAAAGTCAACAGTATCTTTGAGTGCAATAGGATGTGTTCTTCAGTTATCTATTTGTCTATTGTCTGATAGTGAATTTAGGATTTTATGGATTTCAAATATATTTTTTCTGAGTTTAACAGCTTTAATTGATGACTTCCTTCAGCCAGCACCTGATGAATCAATACAAGTGGTTGATACAAGCATCTCCATCAGATGAAAATCACATTTAACAGTATGTGTCGTACAGGTACATTTATTCAGAACTTCTTAAATGCAGATTTACTCTGTAGAAATAGTCATTTAAAACGCTTATTATGAATCCTAAGAAATTGTGTTAATTTATTTTGAAATAAAATAAATACTTATAGACTGGTTTGCTCTTCTTCAGATGTTAGAAAATTTCACTTTCAAATTCTATGTTTAAGAAACTCATACATTTTAGACCAAAGGAACTACTACATGCTACTTCCAGTATTTATTTAATCACACTAATAAACTGTGTGTGCTTCCACAAAGGGGCCACAATGAGGGGTAGGGGTAAGTGTAAGATGTGGGAACACCTGGTTGAACATAGATGGGGTGTTATCTTGGTGAAATCTGCATAGTTTTTGCAGCAGTTTAAAACAAAACATTGAAGTTTGGTTTAAAACAGGAGTTTTCTTTACAGGAAGAAGCAGATCTCACATGCAGGAGGAGTTTGTCTCATTCTGTAGTATTATATACACATGAATTTCTTCTCCCTATATTTTATTTCAGAGTCAGATGCATGCACAGAACCATTTAGTGGCCTACATCTGTTGTGTATCTTCTCCTCAGGTTAGGTGCAGCCTTGGGAGAGGCATGATGGAACTGCTTCTGCACATCCTGAGGTGTGCAGATCCTGGGGGATGTTAAGTGCACATGCTGGTCCGAAGGGAAAGGACTGCAGAAAACCATTTTTCCTGTCCCAGAGGAAGACTAGCTGTGCTGCCTGACTAGGAAGTCTGGCTGGGATAGCTAAACTGAGACAGTTCAGGTATTACTCAGAAGAATGGGATCAAGCCACCTTGTTACAGTGAAGTAAGATCAGCAGACGTGGGTCTCTATCTGGCAGGCACTGTCTGACCCCCTTTCTGTAGGTTTGGGCACAGAACTGGTGAATTCATTTGCTTTGTGATGGTTTGACAAAGGATCAATTGCTTTCATTCAGCCTCAGCAGTACTTTCCACTGCCAGAATGTGGCATTAGTGGTGTATGCTATTCTGCCAGGGAACAGGCTGAAGCTGTCTAAATATTTGTTACAAAACATTAACTACAGCTTCAGGAGCACTGTTAATAGCTGTTTTAGTTTCAGAAGCTAAAGTAGGGTTATTTATGGTGTTCACGGACAGCTAGGTAAACTCACTGTCATGGGAATTTCATGATTAAATTCCCATTAAATTCAGGAGAAGTGCTGTTGAGATGTCCTGAAGCCAGCCTTTGGACAACCCCACAAGAGACAGCCTGTGTGCCCAACCTGTCATGAAAGACTGATTCATGAGACTTAAATGAAAAGCTTAATTTTCAAGTTATGTATAAGGTGTCAGTTATTTAAATAATATCCCAATCAATTTCATAATACTGTAAGGATTTATAATTTCATCCACCTTTTATAAATTTTAAAGTCAGAGAGACACTGACAAAATATTACCACTGTTTCTGTGCCTGATTAGTTCACAAAGAATGTTGCTGGTAGGCAGAGCGGTGGGGCAAGGAAACACAATTGCTCACAACAGCCAAGCAAGTGTGCTTCATTTTAAAGCCTGCCATCCCTGACATAATTCCTTTAATTTTTTCTAAAATCCTCTTGTACATCTTAATTATCTTGTGTAGTCTCATAGGATGGATTTGATAAGGACAAACATGAACTATTAATTTTCAGCCTTGGGGTATTAAAATAGCCGATTAAGCTTGTACTAAGAGAAAAACGATATAAATCTTCTGTGCCAGAACACAATGCTCTGTGTCTGATTTGCATTCAGTTTATATATTCCCTTCCAACCCTAACCATTCTGTGATTCTATATACTGTGCCCTTTAGGAACCTTTACATTTTCTAACCAGTAGGAAACTGACCTTTACAGGAGTACAGAGCATACGAAAATTCCTGGGATAACTGACCTACCTATCAGCAGTTTGCTATCAGCTGTTGCAAGGTATGTTTCAGAGATGATATCTATCTATAAAATTATGTACTTTCAAAAATTTAGAGATAAACACATAATAAGGTACACGAGAGAAATGCTGTAGCTGGTTAACCTAAGGGATGTGAGGATAGTCTGTAGACTGAAAAACATGCCAGTCTTTCAAATACAAGTCTCTTGAGATGCGGCACAAGCCAAGGGTATATGGTTAGAAGATATATTTTCTTGCAAGGTGCTTATAGCAAAAAGATAAAAGCAACTACAAACCCCCAAAGAAATCATGCCTCTTAGCTCCTTAATTCTGGTAATCAGATAAATATCTAGCTGGGACAAGATCTGTTTATTTACACCCAAAGTCCTCTAAGTCATATTATGAAATTATTGCTAATCTACATCAGGTTAAGACATAACTGATAAAAGAAGTCTCATTATGACAACACTTTGAAGTATGAAAAAATGCCCCATTTTGTTGCTAAAATGCTGACTTCATTGTTCAGTCGAAACATGCTCTGAAGCTTCCAGTTGATCTGCTGATCTAGTGGGGAACATGACCTGATCATCTTCAATAACCCCCATGTAGACAGCACAAACACAATCAGCCTCAGGGATAAAAATAATATCATAAAAACCAAACACTTTCATTCTGTAACAGTAAGGTTCTGAGATTGCTTTATTAAAATCTGGGGTTTTTTTTGTCTATTTTATCATGAATTACAAAAGAGACATTTGTGAATTATAGCAATGTCAATCAATTCAGAGGTAGGCAGAAGGGATGCTGAAAGGTCGTAATAAATTCCAAGGAATTAGTGGAGAAACCAACAGAAAATAAAAGGTGAAAAAGAATGAATGGTAGAGAGGGTAAGTACTGCACACAGTTTTTAGGCAGAGGAAAGTGACTGTTCATGACAACCTGATGTCAAAAACAAGTGACTTATTATTAGTCAGTTGTAAGAGAAATATGTAATAGTGTGAGAATCAGGAAATGAAAAAGGTATGATATTTAAATGAGAGTTGGTGGAATGTCTGGTCTTCCCCAAGTGAGAAGATCCATCAGGGAGTCAAACATTCCCTCCTCAGAAGTGGTTGGGCTGTTGAGGGTAAGAACTGGCACAAATTTGTGTGTCAGGAAATGAATTTTAAGAGAACAGAATCTTAATGTGACTGATTTGATTGCCTGGCCCTACTTTTTTTTCCATTCTGTAGAACTAGAAAGTGTCCTCCGTTGGCAGAGTTAATTTATAAAACAGTGCTTTGGGTCCCTTCTTACTTTGTGTAAATCAAAAGAAATTTAAAAGAAGAATGTTATGGTGGGAAAATGGATCTGAGCCAGATGTAGAAGAATGAATGCCTGCAGGAGTCTAGTTATAGATATGTAGTGTTTTGGCTAGAAATTTGGAAATACTGGTTGCAGTTTCAGAACAAAGTTACATTGATCTAACAGTTATGCAACTCTATAGAATATTCTTGTTTAGATGTTTAGTCAGACTTATTGCCTTTTTTTTGTAATAAAAGCAACAAACTGAGCATCCTTTATGAGGTTTTTCCAACTAAATGTGTCAATGTAATGCAGAAGAACCAGTGAGTCCCGTTTGTCTCTCTTTAATAAGCTGCAATTCAAGCAGCTTCCTCCACATGAAATGAATATTTAATAATAAAAATATGTTCTTGTTCAAAGTTCCAGCAAAAAAAAGGTCACATTCTTAAGGGGTTTTATCAATGTTATGGATCAGGAAATAAACATATTACTCAAGGGCTTTATTTTTATTTTCTTTGTAAACCTATGTATTGCTATTTCTAAAAGAAAATACTAGAAGAAACTTCTGGTTTGATTTAAACAAGACACAAAAGTTTTCTATGTAATGTCATGGGTTCAGGAAAATTCCCACACACAAAATAAAGGACCCTAAAAGACAACTGAGGTAGCAAAGCAAATGTATTCTGTTACTTATGATAGAAAACAATACATACTGACCCCTGGAATCTTATCAAGTGGCTGAGCAAGAGAAGGGGATGGAGCATGATACTCCGAGGGAGGGGCAGGCAGCATACCTTCAGGGTGTCCCCTGGATCAAAACAAGGTACATCTGGTCCTCCTCCCCCTGTCAGCCCAGAACCACACCTTATATCTCCTCTCTCTGGAGTGGAATTTTGCCAGCTACAGCATCAGCCCGTGTGAGGCCAGGGCACCAGCTGAAGCTCAAGATGCTGACTCTGGGCTAACAATGACTCTATTATTTATTGTTCCTTTGTCAAAAGCTAAGTTCTCAGTAGTTCAATGTTGCACTAATGTTTCTTTCCTCAAGGTTGAGTTTTCCACAGTGAAACTATTCAGTATTTTGTCATACTACACAACTATGGACCAAATATGACAGGTCTCTAACACATGTAGAAACCTTGTAGGTTTTCTCTTCTTTAAACTATGTATATTTCCTTCAGGAGCCTGAAATCAGCATTGTTCACTCATGCAAACTGGAGCCAAAATTCCCACATATTTCACAGAATCACAGAATCATCAAGATTGGAAGGGATCTTCAAGATCATCTAGTCCTACTGTCAACCTACTTTCCCTAAACCATATCCCAAAATGCCACATTCAGACACCTCTTAAACAGTTCCAGAGACAGTGACTCCACTACCTCTCTGGTCAACTTAGTCCATTGGTGGTCTGCTCTTTCAGTGAAAAAAAAGCAAAAGGGATTGACAACTTCTAAATAACCATGGAATGTGTTATTTGTACCAGTGGGAATGTTCAGGGACATAGAGGATATACGCGTAATCCAGTGATGGAAACTTTGCTCTGTCAAAAAGGGAATACATTTGCATACCCTTTAGAGTTTAGAAATGTAGTAAACCAATAAAACTTACGTAAATTAAATGGATTCTTCATATTCATAGGCTCCCTGCATGATGTTAGACTGTTTAGTTTTCATGGTTTATTTTGTTCCTTTTAATGATGCTATTAATCATACTTTCTCATTTTCGTTCACTGCCAGGATTTGACAAGGATTTTCTTTCACCTTGAAAACCTGAATGTTCTGAGGAGTTTCTTCTCAGGGCTCCTGTACACTGAACACTACCTGCTGAGTGAAGGCAGCCTGTCTTCTGCACTGCACTTCTCTGAAAGATGGTTTCAGAATCGTGGGTTTGATCTCTCTCTTGGTAGTGAAAGATCATAAACAAATATGTGTCTCAAATTGTTTCTCCACTGGAAGCCTTTATGATTCTATCGAAGAGGAAACTGAGCTAACTCAATAAGCAACGGGCCATAAGGCAGTAAACTGATACACTTAATTTTTATCGCTAAAGTTTCTTCCTCTGATGCTGGTTCAAAATGCTATTCATATTTTATTATGATGGTTTTTTTATGTTTGCAATGGCAAATCCTTCTGATATTCATTTAGCATTTTTTTTTATTAGATGCGTTGGCCTTAGCAAGCAGGAAAGTAGCCACCATAGTAATGTCTCCATCCAAATGAATAGAGATGAAACACATTACAAATGGAGCTGTATGTTGTTGGCCAGGGCTAATAGAGCATCTGGCTGGCTACTCCAGGAACTTGCTCTAGAAAAGTCTTAGAAGAACAACATTAGACACCCAATAAAGAAGGAAACAAGGGCATGAAAACATTAAGAAAAATTGTTTGTGATAGATGCTTGGTAGCCAGCTAAGCAAATATATAAGCTTTGTCAACCTCTTGTGTCCCATAGCTTTGTATTGTTATGTAATAGTTGTTCAAGAGCCCGGGGGGAGTTGGACCTTATGGACTGAAATCCGTAGGCATAGGTTCTCATTAGGTTGCAGAGGTGGCTGCTCTGGCTCAAATTGTAGGGATAATTTCTTGCTGCTTATTCAGGTTCTTCTGCACCGTGTTTAATACCATACATGTGCCATGTTTGTCTTCCCTCCAAGCCTTAATTTCTCATTTTATTGACTAGCAAAACAAGACCCCAGTCTTGTCTAGGCTCTACCATGGTCCATCAGGCCAGTATAAAATCCTGTTTAAAGGTTATCAAGGTACTGATTTTGCAGACACAATTCACAATATGGTTTGTTAAATAGTTCTGAATACAAAAACACAATCTGCTCCACCAGATTGGGTTTTTGGTCCTTCAGGTCCATTATTCTACTTCCAGCAGTTGCTTTGTCTAATGCTTCAGCAGAAGGGAGAAGACAGGCATAATGTATTTTGCCAATAGTATGAGGGTTTCCATAAGAGGAAAATTTCATTTTTAATCCTGTGTCAACTCTTGCCCATTATGCACATTTGTCCCACCAGAAATAAATTTTATTTTTTTTCTGAAAATGATCACTTCCTTTCAAAGTCAGAGAAAATTTCGCAGACCATCAGCAAACTGCCTGGAGAAATGTTCTCTCTTTTCTTTCAAAATTACTTATCATAATGTTCTACCTCCTCTAGATAATGTGTATTTGAGGTTAACACAGATATTGTGGAAATCTAACCCTCTTTTGAGTGTACTGTTGTAATCAGAGAGAACTCAGTCTATCCCTTAGTTTAGCTCAGCTAGATTTAGTCTCTTGTGCTGGTCTCTGATATGGTCCCTGATTTGCAGACTTTGTTGTAAATTAGATAATGTTCCTCAATGAAATGGGCATATGAAGGAAAAATAGGCACATCTCTGCTGCATTTGCCTGTGACTCTGGAAGATTATTTTCATTCATGTTCATCCAGGTAGTCAACATTACAGATTTTTGGGATTTGCAGTCCATAAAGTTCCTAGTTGGCCTACTGCCAGTGGCAGATCTAAAGAGTGATAAACATAGATTTAGTATTTAATTGCTACGGTGGTAACAGTAGTCCCACAGCTAGACCTTTAAAAGCCTTGGTCAGTCAATGCCTAATCCTCAGAGCATCTGGGGGCTTTAGGTCCATTCCTGCCAGCACTGTTCCCTGGCAACCTAAATCATGAGGGTTTGTACCCTGGTGGCTCTGTATTGGAGTTCACTAACTGTGCATCCACTTTCCTGTCTTGTTGGTGTGCCCTGACAAGCTGACAATTTGCACTGGCTTTTCATCCTAAAGAAGGAGAAAGTGGTGTTTTCCTTCTCTCATCCCACAGCCTTACAATTTGAGAAAATGCACAGGATATTCCAACAGCTGGAGTCCTCTGTCAAGTCCCTCTGTCAAATCATAAATTGTAGGCATCAGCCTTTTTCTCTCCATCTTACAGGCTTCTGTGTTGAACAGGCTCCCCAGGTACCCCACATGGTCAAAACAACTCAGCTGAGAATATTACAAAGCTGAGTTTGTGGCACTCAGGTTCCTGTGTGTGTCTCATCTTAAGATGGAAACTTTTAATGAGGCTACAGGAATTTACATTGAGTGCACCTCATCTGACTTTTAAAAGGTTTATGTAGCTCTTAAGACAGCAATAGGGTAGTATTGGGCCTCAAGACAGCATTTACCCTTGCTTACTTGTAGAACTGAGACTGGAAGACAATTCAGTTTTACCTCTGTTTTTAGTGTTACACAGATTTCCTTTTGGTCCCTGCTTCATTTAGACCAGCAAACATGTTATTGGTAACAGCATGGACATAACACCTCTGTTTCAAGATGAATAACTCCTGTTATTCACTGAATCCCAGCATACTATTTTGCCAAGTTCCTAACAGACAGTTGCCAAGGCTGAGTTGATTTTTCTCAGAGCAAACATTGGGATTCTAATGTTGTTCTATTGCCTTCCTCACTGTATAGATTTACAAACACTTGAATAAATTGATACAAACAAAATTATTAAAGTTGCTGTTCAAATGAGAAAATTGGAAAGTTGTTTCTGCAGTGTTTATAATTTAATTTTATTTGACTGGTGTGCAGATGCAGTGAAATTACTGCTGAAAGTTTAAAATGTACTTCTCATACTTGATGACAGTTTATTGAACTTGTGTAATATTAAGAACCCTTCCTCAGAAAATATTTAAAATTGCATTTAACCAGTTTAATAGATGTTTCCTGCTAGAATAACTATTTTTTTAGGCATACAAGTGCTAATTCTCGCCCAGTGAGCTTATGATTAGGAGTGTGCAAAGAACACTAGTATCAGTTTAAATTTTCTTGGCAGTGAAAATCTAGATATTTTTATTGTATTATAATCATAAAGCTATGAAAATATAAAAAATTACAGTGTATTATCATATAAAGAACTATCAAAATAATAGCATAAAAGCTGGAATTCAGGTGAGACAATGTTCATAGTTACCAGATGTTTCTATTCACTACCAGTGCTCACAGAAGGGAGCCCACTTGTAAAAGATGGAGGCTGTCAGCTTAATTTGTGTAGCTGTGAGGAATAAAGGCTCACCCATGCTAATTTTGTTCTGATGATCTTAAAAAGAGATGGCTCAGTATTCCACTACCATTTCCCTGAACCACCTAAATGCACTTAAAGTGTTTCTAACATACTTTAAAATGATAAATATGAATGAAGTCAATACCATTAAAAAAAAAATTGGGACCTATTCTGCCTCTGAGAAGGTCAGCTCAGTAACTCCTTGTCTTCAGTTCTTAACCAGGACCACGGATCACCTTTTGTGCAGAAGGTGACAGTATGTAATTCCAAAGCTTTACTTTCGAGACTTAGTGGAAATTGATTTAAGAAGTAGTGGAAACATCATAAAACCACATCAATAAATCTACGCATACATGCTAAACCCAGCCATCTATCAATTTACATGGAATTCAGTCTATCCTCTCTCCCACAGAGGGGTAGATTTTGTCTATGTCCATTTCCAAGGACAAAGAAATAGAATAATTATTTATCAAGGGATAAGTCTCTTTATAAAATATTCTATTTCAACATTTTAAAGCTCTCCCCATACTGAATCCCATGTTTTTTTCCTGATCCTTCCACTATGATACAGTTTTTCTCTCTTTTACTATGTTTCTTTGCTGCCCACATGTCTTGGGAAGAAAAGGGGGGCTACCAAAATGACCCATACTGTCTGCCCTTGGAGTTACACTGCAGAAAAAGGGGAGCTGTCCTCCTGTGATACCCTTGGGAGGCATTGAATAAATGAGGGAGCTGCTTCAGATTTGATGCTTGAGCAGCTGAGACTTTGAAAGAGTATCTTAAGTTCAGAAAATACTATCTACATACCTTGCCATCAAAACAGGTAAGAGCATAGATCCTTAGAAAAGGAAGTTGCTGTTTGTTTTCAGTAAGTGTGTGCTGTGCAACTAATAAACAAAACATCAATTTTTATCAAAAGTTAAAGCAATTCAAGCTCACAAAATATTTTTGCCCTTGAACATAAAGCTGCTTAAAGATTTCAGGGTGCTCTCAGCAGTCAGGTAACAGAATGTTTTGAGCCCATACAAACAAAACAAGTGTGGTAATGATAGCTGGTGTAAAATGAGTTATTTTGTGTCTCTAGAGTTATAAACACTAATGGCTTAATATATATTCTATCTCTAGCAAGTTAATCCTCTCAGCAGAAGTAATATAAATTTAAAATATGTTTTCCAAATGATTTTGCTTACTTCTGTTCTCCTTTAGTACATAATGTGCTGTAGCTCTAAGGAAATGAATACTTACAAGTGTAGATGTTTATATGAGTCAGCAAAGCTTGCATAAAGTTGATGACACCTTCTATGCCCAAAGGAGCGGACATTCATTGCTTAATGAAAAAAATAAAAACCTGATCTTCAGGATGATTACAGTCCTATAGATTAATGTGCCAATGAGCCTTTTTGAAAACATTATCTTGTGCTTGCATAGCAATTTGTGTAACTCAGATTGCAAGAAAGAACAAATGTGAACATTACCTATTAAAGGCACAAGTCAAGAATAACCAAACTGATTTCAAAATACTGCCACTTCAGCTAGTATTAGCTAATCTGCTTTAATCTTTTCTAGGTCTCTTAGGCAGCATTTTCCTTGTTCTGAACTTGGTTTTCATTTGAATAGGGTTCTGGTTGCAATTTCTACAATGAATCTGTAAGGGATGCTCTCATTGTCCCCATTGTTTTACTTCTTTATCTTGAAAATTTCCTTTTATTTAGCAAGCACACTCTGTGACTTCATACCATGCCTGTGTATTGAACCTCTCTCAGCATTATTTTTCTTTTCTTTCACCAGATCCTAAAGGAGAAATTAAGACACAGTAATGAACAAAGAAAAAAAATCTCATTGCAGAGGTGTATTGTTAAATGTGTTACTTCCATGGTTGTCAGTGGGATTTCTGTATTTTACTCTTGGTGCAGATATTGAGACATGAAAGTTTCAAATTAAAGGTATTTATCAAATTAAGCCATTATTTTTGCAATGAGCGTAATTAAGGAATAGCTCTGGAAACTGCTGTGTTCTGAGTAACTGGCTCAGCATGGTAAAGAATAAAGATTCCCTGAATCTTCTAAATGTTTCTAAGGTAAAAGTAACAGTAATGAGCAAGTATGATGGGAAGAATGAGAAACTAACCATAGACTCGGGGGTAGGGAGATGGATGATATCTAAGCAATATTGCAGACAGCTGTGCATTGGTGTGACCAATTTTTCATACAGTGTTAGCAACAAAGATTTGGGTTTTTTTTCATTCAGTGGAATTTTTTAGGGTAAAAGTCATCCTTAGTAATGTCACGTATGGTAAAATTCATGTTTAGTAAAACAAGTAAAGAAATGCCTACAAGTTAATAAATGCACATGTGGTTTTCATTTCGCAGATTTATTTAATCTAGAAAAGTCTAGATTAAAAAGTATTTTTATATATCAAGAAAGTTATATTTTTTAATTCCCAAGTACACTATCTCCTTTTGGCTTGTCTCAGTGTTTAAACAGTCCTTTAATAGTTTACTGAAACTTGTACAGAGCCTCTTAGTTGCCTTTTGGGGAGTGACTAACTCAGATTTTATGTTGGATGAAATGCTGTGAGAAGACAGTGAAGGTCAGTGCTGTGCTCCCATGTGGATGAGGTTGTCCTGCCAGACAGTTTGGATGACAGAGAATTTTGGAGATTTCCCTTGAGATATCATAGTAAAAATAGTGGAAGTGTGAACTGTCTCATAACAGAAAGTTTACATTTCACTAAATGATATAAGGAAGTTCAGTTTGGCTTCATTGAAAACTACTATATTCAACTTTTCAAGAAAAAAGATTCTGATTTTGGACAAAAAAATTAATCCTCAAGTAGAAGGCTATGAGGTTTTTGGCTTTTTTTTCCTTTTCTTTTTTTTTTTTTCTTTAAATTTTTGTTTCAGAGGTGCAGTTTTTCTACTGTCAACAGTGCAAAAGCCAGCATTTATTGCAAGAGAGTTCATGAGCAAAGGCATTAGCTTAGCTGGACTTGATAATTTGCTCTAGTCATGACAGTCTATGGATAAAAGTCAGAACTAGAATGTAGATGGAGGTAATTTAGTTTATTATTAACTAATAACTATCGCGTATCCATTAAGATTTAAAAAGCTATGGGCATGCAAATGCTTTCTCAGATTTTCAAAGGAAAGCAGAGAGGGAGGATGCAAGAGAAATTTTGGCATAAAAGGTGGCACTGGTAACAATGAAGTTGATGATAGACACAAGCAGCTAAAGCTCAAACCTTGTCAAAGTTCTGATAGTAGGCTGGTTGCACCTGCTGCTGATGTGCACAGGTAGCACAAAGTGGCTTTTGTGCTCACTTTTCCTGCAAAGGCCAGTGGACTTTTAAGTTCTCAGCCTCTTTCTGTGCTGCTAGAGATGGGGTGTTAGTTCAAACACTGCTCTTCTTATGATCCAGACTGGTTATGACCCCTGCATGCACCCCTAAATGTTTTGTTCTGTGCTGTCTGGCTCTTTCTGAGACTCTTTTGGGTATGGCTCAGAGGACAGAAAACACCATGCCCAGCATTGGGTTTGGGTGCCAGTACACATGCCTCCATGGTTCCCTCAGCAGGCTATGCCTTCCCAAATCTCTCAGGTGTCTTTGTGGCACATTGCTGGACATGCCTCATGCTGCAAAGTACCTCTGTGACAGGCTGTAGCATAGCCTTATTTCAGACACTTTGGAATGAAAAAGCTCCCCTACCCCCACATTAAGTGCATCTTTGGGCCATAAAGTTGCTAAATAGAGCTGTGTCCCAATAATGTCAACCCAGATGTGTCCGCAGAAGAGTGGCAGAAATAGCAAACATCTTTTGTGATGCATGATGACTTTCTACGTAGGAAAACCACTTATGTAGCAGCACTCAAAGCTGTGGCTATGCCATAATAGTTGTCTTTGGAAACAAATACTTTTGTTTGAGTGAAGAATTTTTAGTCTGCGAGTTGTTTAGGAATTGTTTGCTTAACTATTTTTTTCAGTGTTTTGTGTTTTCTGCTGAAGTAATCTTTTAGTTGCCTTCTCTTTGCTGGAAGAACAAGAAAATCTGGAATAATTTCTTCTGCAATTAAGTTTTGAAGAATTATCTTCTAGAAAATATTATTTAGCACAGTTATTTTCTGCAAAAATGACTACAGATAACCTTATCTTGCAGATTTCAACTATAAAAATATCATTTAACAGACTCTAAAACCCCCCTGTTATTTAAGTTGTGTAGCCTTCACATCACGCAATGAAATGCAATGAAATACAAACTGGTAAGTCTGAAAGATCACAATAAGCATCTCTCATCAACAAAATCAATCTGCTTAGCTTTAGATTAGACACAGTCTAAAATGCAAATGGTGTTTATCTCCTTCAAGGGCCAGAGAATCTAGGTTTTTCTAGACAGATGCAGTTTTGAAAGACATATAGTACATGGCTAGTCTGTCAAAGGTTCAGAGAATTTTAATCAGTTTGGCATTATCATAAGTGTATTAAGCTGTGTTTGGTTTTATCATGTCGTGTTCTTTGACATTCTGCTTGGTGTGTGTATGCTGCCTGTCAATCACAGAGTCAGCATGTCATGAGGGAACTTCACCGCAGGAATAGTGCAGCTTGGAGAATTCAGATGAGCTAAAAGAAAAGGAGCAAGGAACGCTTGACAGCTGCCAGGAGAATTTTTGAGGTGAATCTCAATCTCATTAGGTGTGTGGTTAAAGTCATGAATAGAGATAGGATGACAGAGAGAAAGGCTCTGACATACTTAAAAATCTCCTTGTACCAGAAATTAAAAATAAAAATAAACTCTTTGCAGTTTTTCACTGGTGAGAAGCTAAGTGAAATGAGTGAGCAGCTAAACATAACATTTTTTTCTAAAGTGAAAAAGGTAGTTCCTGATTCATTTAAAGGATGCATGTATATATTGAACATGGATAAAACCAAAACTGGATGAGTTCAGCTAAACTTCCTTTTGTGACAACTTGTGAAAAATTTTTCCTATGCTGTGACTTGTCTGTGGACCTACAACAGCCTAGCCTAGTAGTTCCAGAGCTTTCTTTCAAAATGCTGCTGCATTTTGCTGAGCATTTTATCTAAACAGATACCTGACTGCCTTCTTGCCTGTTCGAAACTCTCCAAGCCTTGTTGAATGCTGCTATCACTGTAACCATATGAGTAAATCAAGTGGTGGCAAGAAATGTTCCTGGGGCTTGGAAACTAACCAAATACACTGGTGACATCTCATGGTGGTCCATGGGGTGGTTTTGCCCTTGTCAGTCGTCTCTCAACTCACACTGGGGCCTTGTTCAAGTATTAGCAAAAGGGACCCATCCTAACAGGCAGTCTTGATACAGTTTTCCTGTTTGGGAAGGGAAGGGAATTTAGTAGTATGGACATGGGCCAGTCCATGGCATTCTGTTTTGGTGTCATAGAGTGGTACTGCCATATTTAATTTACTTGTCTGTACATATCAAGTTTTTCTATATGTACTGCTAGGCTGCTGCTCTGACTCCTTCAATTTCTCCAGCTCAGCTTTGGAGATCAAAGCACGACTCTTGTTCATGTTCAGAGGAACAGAGAAGAGAAATACAAGGTGTAGGCCACATTTGGTAATTATCTGTAGTGCAAGTGATTGTAGTTTCTGCTGCACAGTTTCTCTGACAATCTGCTAGTTTAAAAGCAGTTAAAATGTACTGAGGATTGGAGTGGACCTTTGGCTCAGTCCTTCATTAACTTCACAGTGGTCACAGTAATATGGACATCACTCTACCCTGGTGTAAATAGTTACTGTAAGTTACTTCCTCTGCAGATCTTTGAAAAGGAGGGAGATGAAAATTGGAATGTGACTGTAAAAGATGTGCAGAGGTATTTTCAAGGTTAATGCTAGAGGCAAGTAAAAATTCTGATGTAGTTTATTTGGTCATAGAAAAATTATAATTTATCTCTAAGATGGTACTAAAGCTGGATGTTAAATTCTTTGGTGGAAACTTCTTTGTGGAAAAACAAAGCTCTTGGAAGTTAAAAATCTCTGTGGAACACATTAGAATACCAGATATTTGGTTTTGGAAAATTGGAGCAAACAAATATTTATGCAATCTTGTAACATCTTCTATTCCCTCTTTATGGAATTAATGTAGTTTTTTTCTGTTGTTGTGGTGTGTTTATTTATTTACTTTTTAAATTTTGATGTGACTTTTATTGCAACTTCTATGTTTTATTATTTTGTACTTTAATGTGGTAATTTAAAACAGACAGAACAAAATCTCTAAAGTCCCCAAATCACAGAACTTCACTCTCCAGTAAGGCATTATTAAACACCAAAGAAAGACTGAAAGAAAGATTTTTCTCCTAGCTGCTGCAAGTTCTTTCATTTCCCTCATCTTACAAGACTAGGAACACTGCAGCTTGGCTGATGAAAAATACTGTTCTTATTTCTTCCCTCTTAGGACCCAAGGCGTACTGCAAAGGCTATTCCTGTTCCATTTGACATCCAGATGCAAATAAGGAGGTTTGAACTCCCAGCTTGGATCAGACTCCTCTCTTTTCTTGTAAAGACAGGTTGGGTGATATACCTGGGAGCTTTCAGAAAAAGGAAGAGATTTTATTGGTAGTGAAAGACAGCTGGCTACAGAGGAGTTACTTCAAAAAAAGGAAGCAGAACTGAGCTCAAGAATGATTCATTTTAATCAGACTGGTGTTGCTTTAGCAATGCATACTGAGTCTTTGCTGGTTTTGTGATATTTAATTAAATTTGGAAGGTTAGATAGAAAAGGTATGTTTTCCAATTAACCTTTACCTTGTTAAAATTTCATTCTAGGTTTTACGCAGTTAAGCACTGTCTAGTCATTTTATTTCCTGGTATATTTACTACTTCTCTGAAACTAAACCACAATATCTTTTCTTACCTTGGGACCAGGTATTGCTCTACATAGATTGCCACTGACTTATGTCATATAGTATATTTAACACCTGCAGGATATTGAGTGTGATTTTTCATGATGTAAGGCAGGGTTTTCCTTTGTATTTTAACAGAAGTTGCAGCAGGGATTAAAATGACTCATAAAGAGCTAACATTTCAGAAAAGAACCTTTTGAAGAACACAGCCACAAAGCTAAAACACTGGCACTGCCTTTCTTCCACCTGGGAGAAATCTGGCCCAGAACTCTGTATTTACCTCTGAGTTCTTGAATATGGTGTTCTTGGGTATCTATTGTGTTGAAGTTGTTAAAATTGAAGAGAGGGTAGGAGCCTGTTGCAGTGTAGTTTGAAACTTTTATGATTTGTGGAATTTTTCCAGTTAAAGAAATTATTTTTTTAAGCTATTGGCAGACGTAATCATGAGAAAGATAGGTGCCATTTAAACATAATGAAAGACTAATATGTCACCAGTGTGATAATGAACTCTGAATAACTGTTGTTTTCCCAGCTGCAGTAAATCTGACCAGAATTATGTGTGCTATGGTAACAAACAAAAAGAGAACTCACATCAAGATACTGGCAATCTGCTAGTGAAGCACAGAGGCCTATTGAATGTATAGATGTGGAAGTGGTGCAAGATGATTCCTCAGGCCATTCTTGTAAGATCAGTGGGGCTGGTCTTTCCAAAATGGTAGCATATTACCTTCTAAAATAACTTTGTTCATTCAAGTCTTGTTTTGTTTCAGACCAAAACTTTACTACCTTCTTCTTATGTAGACTCAAGTCTATGATACAATATTCTGAGTTTTATGCTGGAATAAGGAGTAGCTATTTACCAATATTTGGCTTGGCAGAAAGGTTACAAAGGAAAGGAACTAGTGGGTTTTACACAAGCACTAGATAGATGTCTTCATCTGAAGACAAATAACTTAGCAATCTTCATCCTTCATCCTGAAATCATCTTCCTGCAATGAGAGGTATAAAATTAACTTGTTTAAATTTACTCACACTATGAGCATAGCTCCTGTTAATGCTGATGAGAAATATCATCAACTTACAGGGGATGAAGTTATTAAATTCATCAAAGCAGCTTATATTTCTTTTTCATGGCTGTGATAATTTCCTTCCTCTACCATAATTATATTCCACACTATATGGATCTCAGCATTTTATCTTGGAGTCATTTTCCAGAATAAAATTGTCAATAGTTTTTTTCCAGAAGTATTTCTGTGATCATGTCAGAAAATTTTCAATAATTTCAAACACTAAAAAAATTATTTTTAAAAAACAATTCTATATTTTCTCTTCCCTGTTGACATTATTCATTTCTTTTAAAATTTGAAAAATACAATTTCACATTCATAACTGATTCTGTTATACTCTCAGTTGACTATCATACCTAACTTAAACATTTTTGAATTTTTGGGTAACATTTCTCCGACAGGAGTTTAACAATAAGATGTTTTAAGCAAAACAGCAGTAAAAACAAGTAATTGCAAAAGATAAACAACACATTTATGTTCATTTGAGCCCAAGATACTTAAAGTCAACCTACTACTGAGTTTCTTGTAATGCAATAAAAATTTTAGTATTACACATACCTCATTTTCTTACTGTTTTTATCTCTAAGAACCTTTACAATTTTAATCTGTTTAAAATTGCACAGAAGTCCATAAAAATATATCTTTATGGTCCTTGTGAAATGTAGGCAATATTTAGGCCTTTTTTCAGCACCTATGAGTTTATCGAAAATAATGCTGTGCACCAACCCTTCTGAGACATGCATAGCTTGGTTGGCTGAGGCCTTTTGGCACTGGGTGACCTCTTGGCACTGGCTCATACTGTGAATTGAACAGTGAGAAAAGAAAAAAAAATAATCCTTGGATTTCTTGAGTTAGCTTTCCTTTAGGTCACAACTTGAAAAGAAATTTCACATTTAGGTGGACGATCTGGCCTTTGGTTTATTTCCTTGAGTAACTGCCCTGGAGGCTTGGTTCAGGTGCACAGCTGCTTGATCTTCTGAAGGTCCTGTGGGCTTAAAAAATGTCTTCACTGCAGCAATCCAAAGCCTCCCAGAAACCTGGAAGCACCCCTTAGCTCAAAAAGCTTTGTTTGTGCCTCTTTCTTCTCTAGAACTGTAACTAGGTAGACCAGACAGCTCATTTTTGGTACAGAAGCTTTTCACAGGAGCTCTCTGGAAGGTACTTGGTTGTCACATAACTGCACTGGCAACAACATAGTGCAGTCTCCTCCAGTATCCCAATTGCTCGTGTATAGAAAAGATCACGGAAGAAAATATGTCATACTTGGTAGGGTGAGTGTTTAGCCAGCTTGCTTTTCTTCTTGCTGTTCAGTCTGTAACACTGGTAACCTTCATGACTTCTACTGTGCTTTACAGTACTTGCCATTTTTACCTGGAAATGTACCTCATGGTATCCTGTGGTATGGAAGAAATCAAGTTTGTACTAAAGAATCCCAGAAACTGGAAGAAAAAGACAACAAAACTTCCCACATGTTTAGCCTTTTGAGGTAGAGAAACATTCCAACTTGCTAATTCCATGGGTTAAAAATTCTGTGCATAAATTAACTGAGATTCGATATGTAATTTTAAGACCCAGTGTCTTTTAAGCCAACCAATGACATTTGTAGAGCTGACTAGTCCTCTCTAAAGTTAACTGTGGGCAGGTAGACAAATAATAGGACCATTTCAATAGTGTGCAAAATAATACCAAAATCTGTTCTGATTTCTGAGAATGTTTTCTTGATGACTTCCTCAGGCTGACCCACCATCTTGGATGTTACTGAAGGATACAGCAGGACACAAAAAGCTTATAGAGAGCCTTAGTTCCTAATAAGTTTTTGTAAAATAGAACCAGGTAAAGTCTGAGTAACAAAGCAATGACTCAGGCCCACACGTAGCCTGTTCATGTTGACCACAGCAATATAGACAATGTGTGTAATGTGAGTCCCTACAGCAGATCTCTCAGCATGCTGGCACCGTCCTGTGGGTGGCTGGACTGCCTAATGCATCCCTGAGGTAAAGGCAGCTCATCTGTAGCAAAAAACATGCACTGCCAAGAGGGAAGATGTTTTATAGCTAGGGGTGGACCTAACTGCTCCAGAGATGCTTGCTCCTGTGGAGATGGGGTTACTGAACTATCCACAAGTATTGCTATTGCTTTCACTGTGTAGTCATCAGGCCAAGAAAAAAACCCTGTGTTGAGATTTCTGCCTCATAAATCCTCTCTGCTTGTTTGTCTTCTTTCTACATAAATCCAGGAAGGACTTTTTTTGGGTTTGCTTTTCTTTTATGCTGATGCATTTCAATCACATGGGGCCCTGATGGTGCCTCAAGTCACTGGAAGCTGCAATAATGTAAATGCAGATATTTTTTAACAGTGTTTCTGTTCACTAGAGACTAAAACATATCTGTTAATCCACGTACTATAATGTTTTAAGTCAGAATTATGCTAGAGGACTCCATTGCTGTCTAAAGCTTCTAGAAAGCAAAGAATTCTGTATCTTCTTATATTGAGTAGTCTAATGGGATTCCTTGAGTGTTTGAAGTTAAATGGGTCTGGGATGATTTAAGTAAACACAGACTTTACTTTGTGATTCAAATTAGTTTTTTGGAAACTATAATATTAGGACTGTGGTACTGATACTGAAAATTAAGATAAGAAACATCCTTTGCACAGAAATTTAATGAAAAGAATTGTTATTATATATTTCAAAATTGCAGTGTGAGCACTTCTTTTCATTCTTTATAACCATCACATAGCATATTTTTCCAGAGGTGCTACCTAATTATGTTGTAATTAAATGTGATTCATCAAATAGAACTGAAGACAAAACTGGTAATCAGGGAACCTTTTCCATTCACAGAATCTGTAAAATAGGTGTATCTTGTAATGTGTTTACAGATGTTTACTTAGAACAAGTAAATCAAAATTATAATAATTTTCTTCTCATCATCTAGTAGAATATTTTGGCATATATATGTGACACATAACAATGGGTTTTATGGGTGGGACTGCCAGAAATGATCAGCATAGCCACAATAATAATGATTCAGAGGGTTTAAAAATAGAGGCTTATACTGAAGGTAATGAATAAGACCATGTTTTAAGCTTAGAGGGAGTATAAGAAGCTTATTTCTGCTTGTACACACTAAGTATAACTGAAACACCACAGAATCATTGAATGTTTTGGACTGGAGAGGACTTTAAAGGTCATCTAGCTACAGCACCCCTACCGTGGGCAGGGAACCTTTCACTAGGTCAGTTTGCTCAGAGCTCCATCCAACCTGGCCTTTCAGGTTGAAGTTGCAGACAATTTTTTTGTCATTGTTGATTGAGTTTTCTTTCTTGTATAAAATTGACTAGATACTACTGGGAAACCAAGTACTGCCTGATACAGTATATTGACTAAAAATATCTTGGGAATATTTATGGACTTTGTCTTTCTGCTAGAAGGATTTGACCATGCTTTAAGTTCACCGGCTATAATTACTCAACTTTTGGGTAACTAAGGAAAATGGGTTGGTTTGTTCTCTTGGATGTTCAGTTGCAAAAATCTGAAAAGATTTAAAGTCTGTGTGCTGTACATACAAAGCTCTAGTTTAGGCCCAATGCTCTGCTTGTATACAAAACAAAAAGGATCTGTGTGTCACTGTTGTTTTGGGGAGGTACCTAGCACATGGGAGCTGGGCACACACACATACACACTAACACAGAGCTGGTGGGCTATGGGTCTGCCTACTTCTTCTACAGGGACCAATAAAAGCCACACACTGGGATGTTTAATAACATGCCACACCTATAACGTGGAACCTTCTGGTGTATTCTGGTGGCAGAATAACCCTTGGGATTAGAGCACTCCTGGAAATAGCTATCACATTTCTCTCTCCAAGAGAAGACCAAAGACAGACTGAATGTCAGTCAGAGAGTGATAGCTGGACTCTGGCTCCCTCCTGTCCTCATGCCTGGCACCAACTGAGGGCAGCAGAACCTTCTCAGAGAAAAAGAAAACTTAGTTCTCTTGATCTGAAGTATTGTTTGCTGGAAGTATATTTAGCTTAATCAAGCTTAAAGCAGGTAATGATGAGCCATCGTATTTATTTATTGCTTTCTGCTAGAAAATAAATTTGTTTTCCTTCTGAGTACACACCTAAGCCCATCCTGTTTCCATCACTCACTCTGCTCCCCTGTATTTATCCACCCACACAATCTGTTTGAGGATACAACCATTTGTAGGACTCTCCTTATCTTCCCAGACTTTACAAAGGCTGGAGAAACAAAACATCTGAAGAAAGCATTGTTTGGGGTCTTCTTTTCTCTATTCATTTTTTTTAAGAACATTTAACTGAAACCTGACTTGTGCTCTTTTACAGCTGTTTCTGCTCTTTTAGTAGCAACAAATCTTTCATTTTGTGACAAGTTATTTCCAGGCCAACCCATTGTGATATGACAGAAAATTATGGCTTAAGAGAGGAGGAAACAGAAGGAGCAGATGATATCTCATAACTCCATAAACAATCCCGTTGTCATGAAAAGTATGGCTATTAATAGCTATCAAGATGAAGGAAAACAGGTACCGTTTAAAACTTTAAAAGGATGATTTTCCTAAGGACTTTGAGCTGCTTTTCAATATTGATAAGCCACTCTCAGTTCTGAAAATTACCCGGCAATAGGCACTGAAACAGAAGATATAACAGGCAGACAGGAACACTCTTGAAGCTTAATCACATGCAAATTGGAGATTAGGAGATTACAACTGACTTCAGTGCATATGAGAAATATGGTGCAATACCTTCATGTATCTTCGATTTTAATTCCACATTAATCTCTTAGTGTGAATCACTCTTAAAAAGAAGGCCTCAGAATTGGCAAGATATACCAAAGAACCCTCAACTTCTCTGCTTCTGAGATCCACAGAACTATTTACAAAGATAGGGACTTTGTTACATACACATCCTCCACTTAGAGGAGATGTGCTGGAGGAGGTTAAAATGCATTTCCAAAGATGACTTGCACAGTAGGGTCTAGAAGATCTTGCAAGATTTTGGGGGCCATGATTGAAGTGGGATGTATTGTGCATCCAGTTGCCCAGGCCATGACGGTCTGAAACTTTGATGAACTTGCTCTATCTGGGAGTGGATGATCATGTCCTTGCCAAGCACACATCATCTCTAGGCATGAGCTGTGCCTCCCTATTCTGATATGTATTTAGGGACAGAAGTCAGAATAAAATGTATTCACAAGGAATCAACTTTCTTTATTTCATTATTAACATGCACAGAAGACAGCTGATGATTACTAGTGCAAGTATGGACTGCAAGTGTGCACAACATCATGCAGACTCTTCTTTATAATATTGTCTCTGCCATGGATTCACAGGGATACAGACCTTTAACCAGAAAGAACCGTGATGATAAATGATCTGTTGTGCAATTTTGAAAAAAATTGCTTCACTTCTTTGTGCCCTCTCTGCTGATCCGTGACATCATGATAATCAGAGGCTAAGTTCGACTTAATATTTTTCAAGGAAACCTGCTGGAGCTAGTCCAGAGGAGGCCACGAGGATGATCAGAGGGCTGGAGCACCTCTTCTGTGAGAAAAAGTCTAAGAACACTGGGATTGTTCAGCCTGGAGAAGGGTTCAGGGTGACTTTCTAGAAGCCTTCCAGTACCTAAGGGGGGTCTACAAGAGACCTGGAGAGGGACTTTTCACAAGGGCTTGTAGTAATAGGACAAGGGGAAATGACGTTAAGCACAAAGAGGTTTAGATCAGATATTAGAAAGATATTATTTTCTGTGAGGATGGTGAGGCACTGGAATAGGTTGCCCAGAGAAGCTGTGGATGCCTCATCCCTGGAAGTGTTCAAGGCCAGGCTGGATGGAACGCTGAGCAACCTGCTTTAGTGAAGGGTGACTCTGCCCATGGCAGGGGATTTGAAACTAGGCAGTCTTTAAGGTCTCTTCAAACACAAACCATTCTATGGTTCTGTGGTTCTTTGACTTGATGGTGATTGTGGATGCCTTTCAACTAGGCATATTCTGTGATTCTGTGATTCATATCCCCAAATATGGTGAGATGTATTTCTTTCATTATTACTTGCTGTAGATATAAAATAATTAATGGGATGTAGGTACTTACTAGTTGTAATAAGGCATTAATCTTTGGTGCCTAATTCAAGGACATCCTATTTTGAACTTTTGAATACAGGGACTTTGGAAAGCACTATAATGTTATAGAGACAAGCAGGCTGTGCTGACAGCCTTGGCCTGGATACATACTTTTTTATGGAACCCTGGCCATATTATTTAACATCCTTCTCAACACAGCCCACCATTTCAGTGTATAAAATGAGTTCAGATGTTGTTTCTTTCTTTTAACCTGATGAAAAACATTTTTATGCCACAGGGAATTTAGGGGCAAGATCCTTAGATCAGGAAAATAAGGGATGGGCCATTGATAATGTATACTAGCTGAACATCTATTTCCTGAGATAGAAATTTTTTATCCATAAAAACACTTCCTTAATCACTGCTAAATGTATTCAAGGATTTTCTACTCCAGTTTTTTCTTCCTCTTCAACTATGATATATAACTAATACCGTAAGGCCATATTTAGTTTTTATAAATTATTTCCTGCAAGTTCTAGAAATTCAAAATTTCTGAATTCAGAAACAGGCATATTGCCATAAATAGGAAGAAAAAAGGTTTAATTTAGGCCAACTGATCATCCTTTAGTCATCAAAGGGAAAGATTCTTGTTTGTACAGTAACATTTCACACATAGTTATCAGTAAATTATTTTTAATTATATGACTAGAACGGGCAGTTGCGTGATCACAAATAAAAGAACTGTAATTAGTCTGTCTTTTATACAAACATAAACGCAATCAAGAGATTAGGTACATATCCTTTCATAGCAAGAATAATCTATAAATTACCAATTGCAGGAACCTGTCATCTAGATGCAAGAAGCATCATTCTCTTTTGGTAAGCAGTTCACCTGTATGCCAACTGCTTGTCTGATATAGAGGGAAATGAACAGCATTTTCCTCAAGAAATTTTAGTCCCTTGAGTGAAAACCTGGGAAAAATGTTATATGGGAACTGTATGGGTAGGAAGGAAGATAACCTCCTAAAATAAATTACTCACAGGCATTATTTACAACCAGAAGCTAAACTAGGAGAAAATTTCTGCTGAAAGTCAAAATGATACTGTGGTTATTACAATACCCATTTCCTTCAGTACAGAAAAGGATTGCTTAAGAGGCATCTCGTAAAATACTCTTCCTTGACAAAGAAACGAGTCTGTAAACAGACGTGCATTTTCCTTCAGTGTTGTGAACAAAAGTGGTGAATATATGCATTTATCTTCATACTGCAAGCAGGAGTTCAACATATGTGAGGAGCTAAAAAGCTCAAAAATGATATAGCACTTACATCCATTTGGAAATGACAGGAACATTAAGGAGACTGATAGGAGTCCTCCACTGATGTAACCTGGCAGAGCTCCCTTGAAATAAGCAGAACGATTATGACTCAGGCCAGCAGAGGAAATGGTCAATGAGTGCATTCCTTTGAGACTTGAACTTGTCTAAGATTATGGTAATTTTAGGTGCTGTGGATACTTCATTTTCCCTCTCAGGTCTACATATGTATCTATTTCTTCTGCAACCCAGCTGGCATCTTATAATATAAAAAAATAGGAAAAAAATCTCCAAGTTTCTAATCTGTCAGTCCTTTTTTCAGGCAAAGCTTTCAGCACTCAGACTTCAGTAAGCTTTCAACCTCATTACAAACACAAACACTCTGTGTAGAAAGGAGCCATTTAATGTGCATGCAAACGCATGCTGAAGCTGGTCAGTCTTGCTTATGGGCTGGACTGAGTTCACAATTTCACTTTCATGACTCAGAAGTGAAATAGTGCACTACAGTCTGCCTAATATCCCATCACACGCTGACCTGGTAGGTGTGCTTTTAGCAACCTGCTGTACATTAAGAGCTTTGGTTCTTCAGGAAAGTGTCTAGCTGTACGTAATTTTAAACTATTCTTATATCTCAGTTGGAAGTACCTGAATTTCTTTTGATCTTGCCTCTTTTCAAGAAAAAGCATGCAAAAAGTGTCTGGGGCCAAAAGCTTTCACACAGAGCCTTATCAATGACAACTATCAATGACAGGGCATGATGGTTCTCTATGCCAGTATCCCAATATTGTCTCAGTCAACCTTATTCCAATGAATGTTGAACAGTGTAAGACTGTGTTGTGGAAAAATTAAAAAGTTTACAGGTGTTGCTTATGTACTATACATACTTGTCAAGTTAATAGAATCAAAGTTGTTGAAATCCTCAATAACTCAGTTTTTGAACACTTTGTCATGGATAATGAACACTTCTGATTAGACTTTTTTTTTTCTGGATGTCACTGTTGTTTTTCAGTAATATAAACAATGTTATATGTCAAAGCAACAAATGAAAATGGTATAATAGTCACCATCTAATATTTGTCAGAAACTGCAAGGTTTAACACACTGGCAATCTAAGTTCTACCATTAATTCACTCTAAGGGAGGAACAGCTGAATATATAAAATAGTGCTTAACTTCAGTTTAATGGTGAAAAGGTAAAAATACCCTATCAAACTATCTGATTTCCCAAAATGCATCTCTTTGGAAGAACTTACAATAGAACATGAGCCTTCATCACCCTGATGTGGTCCTTTCAGAAAGTGTCCAGGGAAAATAATGATTTCTGTGAGTCAGAAGCAATGGTGATACATATGAGGAGGAGGTGGATAAGTGTCAAGGACCTTGCACTATCATTACTGCTCAGGGATGCTCAAGAGAGGAGTGGAGCTTACTTTTCCCAAGTAAATCTGCTATGCAACTGGGACAGGAGGGAAGGAGGGAAGGAAGGGAGGAAGGAAGAGGAAGGAAGGGAAAAATCACACATTTCTTCTTTTATAGTCTCTTGCACAGCAAACAGTCCTACCTTCTGGAAAGAAATATAAAATTAATGGAGATTTAGTGATTAGGAAGGGTATTTTTCTGATTCATAAATTGCTGCAATTGCCTCAGTTATTTGCAATAAAATGGGATGCACTATGTGCAAAAAAGTCTTCCTGGGAACAAGGCAGAAAACTTGGCAAGTGGGTTATGACAAGAAAACACATGAAAGAGTATACACTTCTTTAAATGTCTCTGATTTAGTTTTTGATGACAATTCAGTGGATGAGAGTGGCTACCTTTGGTCAGAAGTACAAAATATCAAATAAGGATGGAAATATATCACTTCCATTAAAAAACAGGGCATATTTCATTATTTTTGTAATCCTTGAATTTCATTTGATCTAAATCTGAATAGGGATTTTTGCCTGGAAGAGATCTAGGACACAGATCAGGAAACATACTGGCATCCTCTATTTTGAAGTCAGTAGCCAGGGACTTCAGTTTACATAATACTTTTTTTTAAAAAATCGATCTCAGGATCCTGCTCTGACAACTAAGTGCAAAGCAGCTGCTTGCTCACTCTCCCCTGCTCTGGGTTCCCATGGTAGAGAGGAAGATTGGATAAAAAAGTAAAGTTTGTTGGTTGAGGTAAGAGCAAATTAATAACTGAAACAATTGAAGTATAATAATACTTATTATTGATAATAATAACAACAATAATAGCAATGAATTGAGAGAGAGAGAGGAATAAAACCCAAGGAACATAATTGCTCATGACCCACTGACCAATGCCCAGCCCATCCCCAAGGAGCAATTGTTGGTTCCCAGACAACTCTTCCCAGTTTATATACTGAACATGGCATTCTATGGTATGGAATATCCCTTTGGCCAGTTCAGTTCAGCTGTCCTGGCTTTTCTCCCTTCTGGCTTCTTGTGCCCCTTCTCACTGTCAGAGCACTGGAAACTGAAAAGTCCTTGACTTAGAGTAAGCACTGTTCAGCATCAACTAAAGCATCATTGTGTTTTCAACATTATTCTCTCCTAAGTCCAAAACACAGCACTGCACGAGACATTAGGAAGAAAATTAACTCTATCCCAGCCAAAACCGGGACAGCAGTGAATTAAAGTTATTAAAGCTATTTTAGAAGTGTATTAATGTGACCAGGTAGATCCAAAGTACTCTTTGTTATCATACTTCAGCTAGACTTGAGCAAATGTATTAAATCACTCATATGCTGTAAAGAAGGTGTTATTTTTAGACTGTAAATTCATTTTGCCAGTTCCAGGGTGCTAATGTCACATCATGCTGTGAGGGTGGGTTTTCATTCTTTTCCGTTTTAAGCCTGCAGACAAATATCTTACACATTTCTTTTATGGTTTTAAACTGCTACCATTACAAGGCTGATTAATAAGGTTTTATGAGCTAATTAATATGCTTTTATCTATATGAGCTTTTATCTTCATGTGCCTGATTGCTACAGTAATTCTATAACATTACAGGAAGATATTTATTTTCAAATTAGCAATGTAATCATGACCTCTTACAACAGAGATAAGTCGAAGTTCTGTCCTGCCAGGTGCATGGAGGGTAGCTCAAACTGCTAAGTGCTGGCTGCATATTACGAGCTGATGAGTGGGTGGGATGATCTCTCTTCCTTGATGTTGCGGTTTATTCTCTCAAATATAAGTGACAATGGAATCCTTGAACACTGGAAAGGATGAAACAGTCAGTTTTAAAAGTAGCGATGGCAGTAGGAATATTAATGAATGCGCCTACTGGGGAGAGTGTCTACGTGCCTGGGCCAGTCCCTGCTGGTGCTTGTGGCTGGACATCGCCAGGGACATCTCCAGTACTTCCAGTTGCTCTAGTCAAGATCCTGTGCAGGGTGTGGTTTGGGTTCCAGGCTGGTGTGAATCTCAATTTCTGATCTGTGGTTCTCCCTCGTATGGTATCTGTGCTGACCAACTGGGCAAAACACTGCAAGATCCCGGTGCAAAGGAACATGAACTTGTGTCACTGTAGTATATGGGTCCTCAGCAGACTGTGTGTTAAGCTTGGCTATTGGTAGGGAACTAACCTACAATAGGAATCTCTCCCTTCAATTAACTTAACATCTCAGCAGTAACAAAAAGAGAGTGGTTAGAGTAGAGCCACCAAGAAAAAGTTCAGTCTTGTAATGACTGTAACTTCAGCATCGTTTGTATTCAAATATATTAAAAGACACTTACAAGGGGAATTATTTTGAAGTATTAAATTTTCTGGTCTTTAAACCATTTGGCTTC
>JAWWMO010000083.1:123200733-123212261 GCA_035047845.1 Dendrocincla fuliginosa
CAAATATATTAAAAGACACTTACAAGGGGAATTATTTTGAAGTATTAAATTTTCTGGTCTTTAAACCATTTGGCTTCCCTTTGAAATGACTGGACACTGTCAATTGCAAGATGCCACTACAAATATTTAGACTTTAGGAAAATGTGTGATTTTTATAAAAATTATATTTTGACTCTCTGGAAAAATTTTAGCTTGTTTTGGTAACTCAACTAATTTAAACCACAAAAGTAATATAAATTGGAAAAAAAATATTACAATTGTAGGTCTTGTATGAGAAAAACATGTTTTTTTACTCTATTATAGTTTCAAAGTTACAGATAAGTAACTTTAAAAAAAATCCTTAAATTTGTTTCACAAGCAGTTTTGATTTGGATTCCTCAAATGTACATAGAGTCTGGTTTCTGTTAGGGTTAGAGCTGTTAATGTTAAAATAGCAAGTTCTGGACTATTGCACAAAGGGATTAAAAACGTTATTGTGTCTAGGGGAAAACATTCACAAAAGAGTGGGAATGAATTTATGTGGTATTTGTGTAACTATCATGCATGCTTTCAAAGGATTTCTATTGTTATTCAAGATTAGTTGAGCATAAGTTAATGGACTCTTAAAGTATTACCCAAAGCTTATTATGATAGACTATAGTAGCCTTGTTTTAAAATGTTTTTTAATAATATCAACTACAAGGTCCCTGAAGACATGATATTTCTAGGCTTAGTATTTCTTCATCAAATATTAAAATAGGTCAAGCAATTTGGTTTCAGTTCCTTTTCTGTTCATTCTCCAGCTGTAATATGCATACCAAGTAGAGTGCATTATGTAGATTTACCAACTGTTGAGTTCTCTGCTTTGTTTCATTATGTTGTTTATTTTGCAATCTCTACTGAGAGTGGAAGAACTACAATTACACACCAAGGAAACATGATATTTACTAATTCCATGAAGTTAAGGTTGTCTTCTGTAGCAACAAGAAAATAAATTATTTTTTCAGAATTCAATCTTGCAGGCGCAGGTAAACTGTAATGAAGAGGCTGAGGTGAGAACAAATTACTCAACAAGGTTCCTAGTTGCATGATTAAACTACTAATATCTTAAAGTATATTTCTGTGGATCAAAATGTGTATTTCCCAGGAAATACAACTTGTGAATTAACATATGGTTCAATTGAGGTCTTCAAAATTTTGTTCGTAGAGCCAAAATCCAAAGACAACTCCCAAAATACCAATATTCCTGCCTCATTTTCCAGCTGAACAATTTTCCTCACCTCTTGTATTATTTTTGAGCAGGAACAGGGAAGAAGCATCTTTAAAGCTTAATCTCACCAATCAGCATTAAGTTCTGTACAGATTTTCACAAACACTAGACAGAAATCAGACCGAGCAGGTCCATGTAAACACAGTGAACCATCAATTATAAACTTAGCTTTGGCCAAGTATAAATGAACATGACCCTTCAGATTTCTTTCATTTAAAAACTGAAATTAAAAAGTAGTGCACAGAAATGAAAAGTTTAAGGTGTATATTTAGAACAGAATTAAAATATTTTGATGTTTCAAAAGTAAAAATGCACACCTTTTTTACATGTAATACCTGTCATGGAAAAGCAATTCTTAGGGCACTATTTGCAGTGAAAACATGAAAATGTGTAACTTTAAAAATTTGTAGTAATATTGTTAAATGTATTTTAATACCTTTTATTATACATGAGCAAAACGTTATTGTCACTGATTTCATCAAAAGCAAGATCTGGCAGCAGAACTGCTGCTGGGCAAAATATAAGTTTAAGGAATATTTTGGCATACTCGGTTTTGATTTTAAGCAATCTAATATTTAGCAACTTAACAACTTTCTTTGTCTAGAAAACTGTTGCATGTACAGAGAAATTTCCTTGATCCAGGAGCAGGATCCATGAAAGAGTGTCAAGTACAGTTTGGAGTCAGCAGACTAAAATTATCCATAAGTCTTTGATTTAATTTTGATGCCAGAGACAATCTTTGTTCTGATATTTATCACAAAGACTGTCAAGTCCTTGTCAAGTAAAAGTAAAATCGTGTGTTTCAGTGTGTCCCTTTTGCATTGGGATGCTGGGATATCATTACCTTTGTTTACCTTTTTTTCTGTATATTTTATTCTGTTTCTAGCAATTTAAAATGCTTATCATTATGATTTCAAAGATGCCTTATTGGTAATTATTTATTTCAAGATGAGCTGCTAGCTATTCTGATTGAATTTCTCAGAGTATCACCTTGAGTAAACTTAGGTTTATTTGTTTTAGTAACTTGCTGAGGAATAAACTTCATGATTATCCTCCTGTCATTCAAATCAGTCTCAGATTAATTCCCATGCCAAGCACTGCAAGACAAAATAACATTCATTTTTTAATGGTGACTATGAACAGCAAAATAAAAGAATCATTCCTTAGGCAAAGTCTTGATCCAACCTCCCTGTAAGTTACTGCAATATGTCTTTTGACTTGAAGAATTTTGGATAATGGTGTAAGTGTGCAGATTCAAGGACCCAACAGTTACTTCACCTTCATGTCTTTTTATTGCCTGCCTTGTTATGTCTCAGTTGCAAATTGTGGTCAAGATTACAAAGCAAGAGCTTTTGTGGAAGGATTATAGTTTCTCATGTCTGTGAAGTATTTTTCAAAATCTGTTGGCTCTTACATAATTAATGATTATAAGATAGAAAAGTGAATAACCTGAATGCTAATAACTGCAACTTCATTTTTTTAAATCAAATTTTAAATATTAGAAATTTGAAAAACTACTTATGCAAATGAAATTCCCTCATCTCACTGCCTATAATAATCCTACTCAATTATGTTACTGCCAAGACATATACATTTATCAAGTTTAGATAAATGTGTGTAATTCTTCAAAGGCTTTGTGTAATTGCTTCTAGATTTGCTATCAGCTGTACTTGTCTTTGTGATTGTATCTGTACTTGGTAGGTTTTCATGTTGTAATTGTATGTTAATTGTTTGTGATTGTATCTATGAGGTTTTTATGCAGTAATTTTGAATGGCAATTGTCTGATTGTACCTTTGATGGAAATTTTAGTATTGCTTTCACCTAGAATGTACTTACTAACAAGTAATTCACATAAACCAATATACACTAGACTGAAAATTATATAAATAAAATGTGAGGGCATTTCCACAAAGATAACACATCGTGAATTATAAAGGTGAATACTTTAATCATTTATAACTTTCCACTTCAATTTATTCTGCAAAGAAAAAGTGCTTGAGAAAGGCTGGCAACTATAGTATGACTCAGTAGCTTTAAGGGTTTTTACAATCTTTCTGTTTGTTTCTCTGTGCAAATTCCCATATGCACTTTAGCTAATGGTATCAATTTTTACAATTTAATCAGGATCCATTGGCATTTTTTTCAAGGTAGAAGCACAGCACAAGAGGAGAACCGTGGCCAGCCACAGTCAACAAGCAGGCTCTCAGTACAGTGTGGAGCCCAGAGACTGGAGCCACCAGGAATTTGCAAGACTGTATGTAAGGTCTGGCTGCACAGAACAAATTCTAGGCATATTCTGTAAATTGTAGTGTATGAAATATAATTTCACACAAGCACTCACATATGGAAGACAAAAGCTCATTTATTGTCAGCATTAGTAGTTTTAGAATTAGGGTGGGGTTTTTTGCCTATTTAGGAATTATTTTTTCCTGGTTTCCATTTTCATGACTGGTTGAACTAGAAAAAGAAGTAGATTTTGAAAAACTCTCCATAATCAACAATCCAAAATAAGTTTCCATATTTTGGATTATATTTTATTTTTTCCATATACATATTTTATTTATTTTTTAGTTCATTAGCTTTGAGAAATTATGGACTATCTTTTCTGTTTCATCATTCAAGGCCAGCAGTAGGGAATTCTCAATTTGCATTTCTTTTTATTACAATATTCATACATTTGATTTTTGATGTTTTGCTTACATATCTTTGTTTCAGATACTGAAGTTGAATAAACATGTTACACTCAACACATTTTCTTAATTGGTTGATGCCACTTCATTCAGATAATTTGACGAGAGGTTCTTCTTCCCCTTTGAGACTATTCATTCTGCTCTGACTGCTCGTGTTTCTTGAAATAATGATTGGATATTAATTTTTAAGCTAGTGTTTTTTTGGTTGCTCCACATTTTTCCCTGAAATGGCCTCACAGTAAATGGCAAAGTTGGAGGCCCCAAACCAAGTTAGATCTAGTAATTCAGTAGCTAGAATTCAACAATAAACCAAGAAAAAAAGAATCACTTCAAGCCATTTATGTTAACAAATTCTGTACAAGTGAACCATGAATAGGTGAGCAGACAAGACCAGATGTGCTATGTAAATGGATTAGGTGGGCCAGCTAGCTATTGTTAGGATTCATTGCAATTCATTTAATTGAATCTGTTCTTTTGGCAGTGATCTCAAAAAGCAGACATTTAATTGCCCAGAATGCCTGTGGTAGACAAACAATTTCAGACTAAATTTAACATACTTCTATTCTGTTCTGTGTTTTTTTAAAGCATAAACCATCCTTACTCTTTTTTGAAGGTAAGAATAATTCAAAACCACTGTTTTTACTGCTTTTCTCCAACCTGTGGCATGCTTTAGGGTTGCTTGAGAGAGAGCATGAAGAGTAAGATGGCATATGAGAAGGAAGATGTGCCACTTTTCCAGGGAAAACTTAAGTACTTAGTTAAAGTAATAAGCCAGGCTCTTCTACTATGTCTTGCCTGAATAGAAATGTCTCAAAAGACTTAATCAAAGGTGTCAGGATTTATAGTTCTCCGCAGTTTAGAATTTCCTCAAACCAATGGATTTTGTTAAGCTTAGCATTATGATGAAATGGAAAGATACGGACATCCTTCATTTCACAGATTCCCAGAGTTCAGTAAAAGAGAAAGAATTAAATATTTGTGCCTAAGAGTCTTTCAAGATGTAAGTGAATGCATAATTTAAACTGGTGCTTTCTGAGCACTGAAGCAGTTAAAAAACACCAAGAGCTCAGAACACCTCCACAGCTCAAACACCTGGAACTGTTTCTGGATTCTCCTGCAGACTTCATGAGCTCATTAACCAGTGTCTGTGTGGAGGCTGTGTCCCCTCACTCATGCTTGTAGCCATGTCTGTGGGAACTATAATGGGTCAAATGAGACTCAAAAGCATAAGCACAGGGAGGGAGACATGAGTGAAGTGTGGAGATTGATGTGGTGTTTTGCTGTCTTCTAGGAAAAGAGAATTCTTAGTTTTGGTCTACTTTTACAATTGAAACAGTGTTTTACATTCTGCTAGCAGACCAGACTAGACCTTCTAGAGAAACAATATGTGTTTGTTCTATCTGAGCAAGAGGGACTAACTGCTTGCTACCCTACCAGGTGGGTTACCTAGCCTAGCACAATACGCTTCATTACAGGTTTTGAACTTTGGGTGTCTGAGGAAGGAACAAAATCACTGTCTCCATTAATCTAAGACATTTCTAAACACATGACTGCTATGCAAAAAACATGTGAGGCTCTAAAAAATTAATTAAGGATAATAAGTTTTGCTTCCTTTCAGATCACTAAACCCACAAACAATTTTTTGCTTGAATAAACAGATAAGGAAATAGTAATTTCCATTTGAGCTATTTTTGAAGCATTTATCCCTTCTTTACCTAATTGAAAGAATCCTAAAAATGAACCAACATACCATGCACAGCATTTCTGTGGCAAAGCAGCTCATGTCCACTCATTTGAAGATCTGGCACTCCATCCCATGCCAAGTAAAATCCACTCTTTTTCAAGAGATCAGCAAAGGCTTTTCTCATGGTCTGTTATGTACAGATGCCCAAACCTCCTGCTGTGTTCTGCATTCATAGATCTCAATGTGCTCCTTGGAAAGAGGATGATTTTGAACCTGAGGGAAGCAGCTTCTTCTTTAAACTTAACAGGTGGCTGTTCTGAAAAGCCCATGTTCAAAGCAAAAATAAGCATCTGCTCAAAGAGTGTATATATGACTGGTAATGGAAAAAAAAAGTATAGGTTAAAAGCTATGCTAATTTGTAACTCAACATGGGCATTTGTTTGTGTACCTCTGACAGACTTTGTACAGAGAGAACATCAAGTAACAAACCCTTCCAGTGAAACTCTGTCCTAAATATCAGTGTGTTTCCTTTCAATTGTTTTTACTCATTTACTGGGAATACCAAAAAATTGGTCACTAATTAGCAACAGTAAATTATATATTGTAGATTAACAGAATCATTTACGTTCACTGACACTTGATTACTTTATACTAATTGTTTTGGTAAGTACCAATTATATCCCTAAATGGTTTTCTGAATGTTAATGTATCAGCTACATTCCTCATTTTTCTACGTATTTTGCAGTTAGAAAATGAAGCAGTAACATTTCTCTTTCATACATATTAGTTATCATTATATTCTCTAGTAAAATTGTATTTCAGATGTAATGATATTTGCAAACACATTTAGACTGTAGTTCTCAACATTTGTGTTAAATTTTAACCCATTATATTGCTCAAGGTAGAATCAATGTGGCAAAAAACCATTGAGAGAAACCATAAAATAAACTTATGAACAGAATATGTTTTATAAATTTTTCTGTATATAATTTTGGCTGACTAATTACTAGAAGTATAAAGGCTTTATAGTGACCTTAGGTATTGGTACAGCCTAATTCATCTTCAACGCCATTTAGTAAATCATCACATTAGTGATTCCTCAGAATGGAACTGGTCCCGTTGGTGTTTCTATAGCTGTTAGGCTGACTTTGTGTGCTGAAGATTTTTCTGCTGAAGAGTAATATTTTGCTGATAGTAAAAGTCTTAAAGGAATATGTGAAATCCAATGAAAATATAAGAAATGTAAAAAATAGTTTGGTTTTGAACTGACACTTGGAAATGAAATGGCAATCTTCATTTAGTTTCACATTTTTATCTAAAAATAAGGCAAACCAAACCCAATATTTATCTCAAAATGTTGATATGAAATTACGATGATTAAGTCTAGGCTTCTCATGCCCACCTTCTGATTAACTTCAATTACTACAACACTTCATATCCCCCTTGATTGTTTTGGAAAACACTACACACTTTTAATATCCATAAACAGATGAAAAGGAAGAGCTTTTAGCTTATGCAAATAGGTATTAAAAACCTCTGTATATGGCAACAACACGTACCTGTTCTGCCCATGAAGAGGCTGATGAGGCTAGCTGTAAGTGAACTTGTTGCACTCCCTTAGGAGTCTAGCTGCAGTAGAATTGAACACTATGTGAATTAATTTATCCTGCTTTCAGGCTGCTTGGCAGCTTTTGGCACTTCTGCTCCTGTATTTATGACTGGCCTGAGGATGTACATGCTGCATGACAGTACGCAGCACAGGCATATATCCTTAGTCAGTGTTTAAGCACGGGAGTAGTTGTTACTCTGAGTTGTCAGCTGGTTATTTAGAGAAGCAGTCATGGGGATTGCATGCTGTGGAATTTGCATTACTATCTTAAAACACTGTGTGACTTTTTTAGGTTAAAAAGTCCCTGTCAGGTTAAATACACACCATATTTTGAATTTTGTATCTTTCCTCTATTTATGTGTTTTGAATTAAAATTTCTGAATTTGTTTTCAATTTGAATTACTCTCTCTACTACACATTTTGCTTTTGTGTTATTCTGGTCCTTTTGCATGCAGAGATGGGATTTCTCTTTTTTTTAAAAGACTGTGTTTTAAAGTTCTGAACAAACAGTTTACATTAAAAGCCTATGTCAAGTGTTTGACAGGAAGAATCACTTCAAAATCCCCATTTCAGAAAGTCCCATTGCACTTTCTTTTCTCTAAGAAAACCTGATATTACAACTCAGTGTAACTGTAAAGTCTTGAGGTCTATTGTTGTTGTTGTTATTATTATTATTATTTTGTTTGGTGAGAGTACCCAATCTGCCGGTCAGAAGTGAGGCACCTATCATGCTAGGTACAAGGACTTTGATAGCTTATTTCCAACCCATGAAGAATACATGAAATGAGCTAGGTACTAAATATCAGATACATGTTAAAGGGAGTGATTATTCAGACAGACTACCTGTGCCCTTAAGTGGTATCAAACTGAGAAGAGAGGGAAAAATAACCTTCCTTATGTGCACACACACTTTCAGAACATGATATGTTCTGAAACAAAAAGTTATATTTTAAGGCTCTGCTAACCTGATCTGGGGATCTCATGGAGTATCTATATTTAAGCCACAGCACCATGCAAAGGTATCTGAGAGGGAGTTTGATGTGCTGAAATATCTCCTTGCACCATGTGCCTGGAGGTGATACAGTCACATTAGTATTACACCATGATCAGGTGGATTAGCTGTGCCAGTGTAGAGCTCTTGGAGTCAGTGTGGATAAATCTACATGGAGCTGCATTACAGAATATATCTAATATATGTTACTGTCATATTTAGTAAATAATTTAAGAAAATATCAGTGGGGAAAATTCAATGCTGTGTTTGCAGAGATTCTTTAAATTGCTTTATATCCCTTTTCTGTTGAATAACTCCAACGTTTGGAGCTGCAACCAAGTGGAATCCAATGCCAATTAAACACAAATACCCTCTCTTTCATTTTTAAAGAAATCATGGGATTTCTTGGGTCTATGGTAACTTTAAAATCATTGCTTGTCATAATTCATCTTACACTACCCAGAAATTCTCTCCTAATTTTTCTTTGAATCTAGTCGTTGAAGTTGCTAAACCAGGCCTCAGTGGATGAATAATCTCTTTTTCATTGTTTCCAAAAGGTGGTGTAACTGAAAATTACTGGAACTGAAGCGAAGAAAAATTGATGTCCTCAAATTAAAAAAAAAAAAGTGCAAAAAGTCTAAAATTGAAATGTACTGAAGCAGATTTGATATAGTATGTAGCAAGCTTCAGCTAAATGGACTGTTGCCAAAACTGGGTATTAATTTCCTTAGGAAAGCAGAGTCTATTTTGAATTCTATGATCAAGCTGGCAAAAGCATAACTCATCATAATGTTAAAAATAATAACAACTTAATGCAAGACAACAGTGCAGCAAGTGGTGATTCCTGTTAACATGTTCTCATTGGAGACATGATCTGTTTGGTAAACTGGGCATTGAAAAAGTACTTACAAATCTTAGAGCCTGTGGTGAATCCTGCTCTTTGTTGTCTTTGTGGTCCTGAGTGCGTCATTTCTTGGCTGCTCTTCCTGCCTGTTTTCATGTCTTAGTGACATAGGTAGCAAACTCATGGGACCAATGCCTATCTCTTCCAGAAAGTTAAGTGAGACATACTGTTTATCCCCTGTCTCTGTCTACCCAAATTTCAAAATCTCAGTCTGACTTTTCTCTCTGCAAACTTTTTTGTTCTTTTGCTTTCTCAGCTCTCTGTGATCCTGCCTGTTCCTCCCCCTCGTTCTTCCCTGCTTCAAGAACTGCAGGGATCTTAGAGGACCATGGTTCTGATCTCCAGGTACTAATCTGACTTGTGTCATTGGAAAAGGACTTTGCTGTTTCAAACACGTATTTTGATGATTCTCTTTAATACATATTTGTTTCCAGAACTGAATAAGTCAGAACTTTTCTGAGTCGCATAAATCAACAAGAAATTAATGAAAGGAAAGTCTGCAAAGAGAACACTGCAGTCTGGCCAGTCTATTTCTAGTTTTCTTAAAGTGAAAATTTTATCCCTAAATTGTAAAAATGAACTGATTTTTGACAGCTCTGAAGCAAGACAACCTATTTCCAAGAAACTTCATAATTAAACAAACTTTATTGAAATGTGGGGCATTAATATATTTTTAAATTCAATCAGACTAACATTTCTATTGCATCACACTGTTACAGAAAGGATAACGAATTCTGCTAAACTGTAGGATTTTTACATGAAGCAAGGAGTAAATTTCTCTTTCTGACTAAACACCAACTGAAAAATGATAGTTTCTAAGAAATACTTGCTTTCATAATGGAAAAAAAAAATCAATCTAATAATAAAATTATCTCCAAGGACTTTGTTGCCTAAGCTTCTGTTTTCAAATTAATGTTAAAAAAAATTCTTAAAAAAAACCCAAAAGATATTAGTTCTGCCCTTGAAAATAATATATGTTTTAGAAAGAAATTGGGGAACTACTAACTTTTTTGATGAAGCCAGTCATATCTTTACCATATCTCATATCTTCCCCAACATTCTGTTTAAGTAGAATATAAGCTAGTGTTTTGTTTGTTTATTCGTTTGGGGAAAAAATATAATTTTCTGGTGGATTAATGGCAGATTAATGGTAGGAGTCAGAGAAGGGATAGAGAAATGATTTGCATGAGACCTCCTTATAAGTGCTGATACTAGAGATGGTATTGTATTTGGTTTATATTAATGGGATGTCATATGCAGCAAGGAATAAAACACATACTTAATGTGAGTAAAAGCTCTGAAATAAAATGGAGAGAGGATTAGATCTAGCTTGCAATTACTTTTGTCTGACAAGAGCTAATTTTGCCAAGTACTTGAGGAAAACAAGATTGGATCATAAGGATTTAGACAAGCTACAGTTAAATGCTTGCAAATGAGCATTCTCAGTTTCAGTAACTTGTAAAAGATTGATCTATATTTAATTGACATATGTATACCTATGCATAAGTGTACAAATGCATGCATGATTAAAACCTGAAAATATAGCCAAGAGAAAATGATGGACCAGCTTATTTAAATGATATAAACTAAATTCCTTTGAAAAAGGATCAAAAATCTGATTTGTAAAAAACTTTTTTTTTTAAACAAAACATCTTCTGAGATAATTTAAGTGGTTTTATTTTCCCTAGGAAAACGTAGCCAAGTATTTCTCAGTAAAGCTGAGAGGCAAGAAAAGTTTTGGCTAATGATATCACCTGCTGCAGAGAGCTCTTGAATTCTAGATGTGGTTTTAAAACTAAGGTTCAGAAACTGATTAAGGACCAGAATCCCTGACTGAGTTTCTGATTAACATTTTGAACAGGGAGTGAAATATTCAGTATCTGCATAATTACAAAATATAGACATCAAAGAATTAAAATGCCTTTGAGTGATCTATTCTATCTTTTCATGAGCACAAGATAATATTTTTAAGCTGGCAGTTACAAGGGTTTTTCCAAATATAATTTTGAGGGTTCCCATTGACAGAATGCAAACTGTTTCTCTGGGAAAAGTATTCTATGACCTATTTGGTCTTTCTAGAAAATTTGTCTCTTTTCTTGACGTCCACAAATCTCTCTCTTTCTCTCTCAGGTTCACTCCCTTTACACTTACGTTTGCCTTTACAATCATATTTAAACATTGAGGTAAGAGTGAAAAAAGAAAAGACCTAAAACATAGAGAGTTTAAAAATATCTTAAAAGCCAAAACCTACATAAAAACAAATGCATTAAAATTTTTTTTGAACATTTCACTCATGGAAATGGACCTATGATATTAGAAGCACAATAATTCCATATCTTTAGCAAAACATCCTTCCCTCCTTCCTTCCTTCCCTCCTTCCTTCCTTCCGTCCTTCCGTCC
>JAWWMO010000083.1:123212361-123300943 GCA_035047845.1 Dendrocincla fuliginosa
CTTCCCTCCTTCCTTCCTTCCCTCCTTCCCTCCTTCCCTCCTTCCTTCCTTCCTTCCTTCCTTCCTTCCTTCCTTCCCTCCCTCCTTCCTTCCTTCCCTCCTTCCTTCCTTTTCTTACCATTCTTGAAGCAAAGATCCTAGTTTGGTATAGGGTAAAAGTTATAAATGTAAATAAATTCATTGATCACATTTAAATTATCACATATATAGATTCTTATGAAAATTGTGTCCAACTGTGAAATTTCCTTCTCCTCTGAAATCTCTTAATATTCTGTTAAACAATTTTCTGATGCTTCTTCAATTCAAATGTGTCGAGGAACTGCTTTTTACACAGTGAATAAATAAATTAATGAATAAATAGTATTTTTAAATAATGCAATACTACTCTTTTGTCTACATAAAAAATGTATATTCTAGCTTTTATATTATTTTTATATATTTTTTATATTTTATTTTTTATTTTATATTTTGGCCCATCTTTATTTCCTTTGGAGTTTAGTAAGTGTATTATCTCCCAATTACCTTAATGTAATGTATGAGGACAGACAATGTAAAAAGAAGCCGAACATACATCCACAGAAACAACATATTTTTCAACACAGCTGTTCAGTATATATTGAATCTTATTTTTGGGTTCCAAAAATAATCATGGTTTGCAGCCAGGATCAGATTGGCTTGTACATTTAGGTATAATAATCAATATATATACTCTCTGTGCATACATTTCTATTTTTATTCTGGTGTGTCATAAAGGTTTGAGAGACCTCTTTTATCATGTGCTCATTCCTGGTTTGATTCTTTGATTCTTTCTGCTCTTCCTGTTGTCCCCTCAGCCCTCATTAAATATTCTTGATCTATACATTCAGTGGAAAATACCGTATGAGAACTTCATACCATGCTATATTTGCAATGTGATGTAGAAGAACATTAGACCAGCAGTTTGTGCCACAGAGAAGGTGTTGCAAATCTTGTTGTGGGTCTCCTGATGCATGGACTCTCATCTATTTTCTCAGACAAATAGTTTTTCTGCTTATTTTTGAGCTACCCACTTCCAAGATTTTCTCAACAATCTCAAAAAGAAATCTGAAGATATAAACATCAGCCATTTTCACCATGTTATTTTGGCAAAGAGGTTTCATCAAGTCTGACACTTGGCTATATTTTGGTCTTCTGTTCTCTGTAGGTGGTTGTGTGAACTTGTTGACATAGTCCAGGCAAAAGTGAGATCCTTTGAAGGCACCTTGAAGATGTCAGTTGCTATCAGCAGTATTTCTGCTGCTTTCTAATGGTGCCAGTGTTCTCTGAGAGCATGATGTAAAAACCAGCTCAAAATACAAAACAGTAGGTGTATTTAATGTATACTTCTCCAAAATTTGAATTGTTTCATGTTTAGGAAATCTAACACACAATAAACATTTCACATTTTTAATGCTTCTCAGAAAGCTTTGATTATATTTTATAGGACAGTGAGTGTGTTAATTAGATGTGTGACTGCTGACAGCGCTATAGAATTACCATGCATGTAGACCTGCTCCACATGCACTACATTCATTTTTGATAGTGATATAGCATTCTGCCTGGCAAAAGAGAGCTTGCAAGAGTATGTTTTACACAGACATAATCACAGAAGCTCTCATTTCCCTTTGTTCTACCTGGAAGCCATACAGATGTTAATTGACAGAAGGGAATTCTGCAGCATTAGGCATGAAAGGCTCCTACAAGAGGAAAAAGACAAATACCAGTAAGTTCTCTTTCAGCTCCAAGCATGTGTGAAGTCACTTGAAGGCAGCATCTGCTCTCTGTATCAGTTACTAAAATGACACTTCATTTTCTAATAATTAATGTTATTTCTGTAGGATCCAATCTAAATTCATCGTAAAAACAACTCCATCCTAAGCAGGTGATAGTCATCCATATTAACTGGAGAATTTTTGGTGATAAGAGAAGTTCTAAAACTTAAATGAGGGATGTCAAAGCTTTCAAACCAAGGGAAACAAATGCATGCCATCATGGTATAGATTGCTAAACTAATCACTCTAGAGAAAGCTTATATCACTCCAGATACTTATATGCTTCTTGCAGAAACATAAGACCTATTGATCTGACTGAGCTAATAGGCCTTTTCCTAACAGAATTATTCATTTGTTAAAGCACTTAGGTTTCATCCAGGACAAGAATGCATATGCAAAAGGACACATGCAAAATGTTTCCTATCCTTTCAGCACCAAGGAACAGATAGGCTGTTTCTGTTATAACCAAATCTACTTTCTAAACAACAATGAAAAGCCATTGCCACAATTAACATAATTGTTAGTGTTTGCTAGAACCTTGATGTATAAAACTCCAGCTTTGATTTGTTATAGACTTTTGGAGATTGGACAAAAGTATTCGTCTGAAAATAAGTGTTGAAGTAGTTAATATTTATATACTATGAAGCTGTGTTTTTCAGTAGGTATGCTTTGCATTGCTGTTTGTTTTGGTTTGGTATGACAATGTGCAAAACAGGAAGGGGATCAAAATTGCTACCTGCCTTTCTAATATCTAAATGCGTATAAATATTTTGACATGAGGAGCTGAGATTTTAAAATGCTAAGCACTACGACAAAATGGATTAGCCTTTAGTAAGGGGAGCTTCAAATTGCAAGTGCCAGGGGGTTAATAGAAAGCAGTGTGTCATATTTCCTGATTTACCCTTTCACTATCTTGTCCAGAACACCTGGGTAATGTGTTACTCATAAATTATAATTCAATAAGCATACTTTGAGTTTCAAATAAAGTGTATGGAAATTCTGGCTATGTGGAAAAGTGCTGTGCTTTGGTTAGTGCTGTAGAAATACTGTATGGGCAGAATGAACATAAGGTAGAATTGATCAGCCTTTTTGATAACTTCAGAGTAGTTGAAGATCTAGAGATACTATAATATTTTCCCAGTGGACTCATGGGAACCAATGCATTAATTTTGATTTATCTTTTTGTCTTTATCTTTTTTTTTTTAATTTATTTTCCCCTGTAATCACAGAAACATTTTGTCTGAAACGGTAAATTCAAAAATATAGTAAGTTTATTATTTCCATAGAGTTTATAAAAACTTATGTAACATAATTCCTAGGTGATGTACATCTAATTTGTATTTCATCTCTCTTCCTAATACTCTCTGACTGCAGTCTTCAGCTCTGATAGCAGATGAGCCATGGAAGACAAACAGCTTGCAGAGGATTTACCATACCTTTTGTCAGCTTTGCAGCTCACTGTGAATTCTGTGCTGCTGCGTCTGAACCACTTCAGCCACAACAGCACATCTGTAGCCTTGTGAAACTGGAATATGATTAGCTGGAATCAAAGGATTAAAACATCTACACCTTAAGAAATGTTCATTAGCTTCTTCTATTCCTTGGGAAAAGGCAAACCCATGTGAGAGAGAAGGGATATTGCATATTGGCTGTGGTAGATTGCCTTTCACCTAGCAAGGCTTTGTCAGCCTTTGAGGGCTGTATCTCCCTCTCTCTCTATACCTGAGCCTAACACAAACCAGTGTCCCAAATGTCAAGGATTCCTAAGGGCCCCATAATTTATAAGGGATAATCAGATTCTACTTTGTTGCAGCTAACAATTCTACTCTCATGTCCTGGTTCCAGCCAGGACAGGGCTAATTTTTAGCAGTAGCTAGGAGGGAGCATGGCTAGAACCTGGGGGTGATTCTATAGCACCTCACATCGTTGCCAGGGATGGGGGAAAGGGACTCTCTTCTGGGAAGAATTGGTTCCTTCTGATTGAAAAAACATGGCAGAGGGAGCTGTCTGGTGCTGTCTGTCATCAGGAAATTTTTCCATGTGAATAATTTCTTTTCTTACACTTTTTGTTATTAATATTTTTGATGTTACTGTTCATTATCTTGTCTCGTTTTCAGTAAATTGCTCTTAATTGTTCTTACCTCAACCTGTGATCTTTGTTTTTTGTGCCAATTGGAGGGATGAGGGGGAGAGGTGTATGGTTTTAGTGGGAGTACCAAATCGGAGAGTACCATTCCTAAACCATGACACCTCCCCATCTAATTCCCCAGCAATTTTTCTGCCTTTGCACTCATCCTGTTTCCCTTACCCTTTGTCATGCCTTACTATGCCACTCAATAGAGTGGCGTGTTCTTTCCAGATATAAGACCAAAGAAGGATTAAGGAAATGGAGAAAGGGAGTGTTTTGATCTACGTAAATCCTCAAGATGAGATTCCCAAGGACATGCTTTCCAGAGAAAGAGGTGGTGTTTCTACCAGCAAGTGGAGTGTCTTGTAAGTCATTGAACAATTATTATGAATGAAATCACTTGCATTTCCATCTTCACATGTTATGTTACTCATATCGTTTAATACAAGGTTTCTATCTGGCCATTTGGTATTAATATATAGCACACAGAATTTATATGTAATATTTCTGACTGCTTTTTCACTTCCTTGTTTTTTTGATAGATTCTTAAAAGTCAGTCAAAGCTTTACTTTCTGGTTTCCTTTTCATTCTGCTCCTGTCTAAAATGAATATCAGGATATTTCTCTTCGATGTTGGACTTTCTACCCTTTCTCAATTTCCTCTGCAGGTCTACCAGGAAAAAAACTCATAAAGCTATTTTCCTGATGATGAATTCGCTAGATCTGCTCTGCCTCTTCAAAGAGCTTTGTAGTATTGAATGCACCTCTCAAAAGAGACGCCAAACAAGCAGGGTTTTCAGAAGTGAATTTGATAGTAGACACAAAGAATGCCGTCAGTCTCAGTCTCAACAATATTAATGGGATTTCAGTCATTAATTTTCTATAAGGACATTATTTTGCCCTGGTACACAAGAAGTTATGTTCCAATATCCATCAATGGTCAAAGCTGCATTGATAGTGTTCAAAATGAAACAGCAGTTCAAGGTTTCAGCTGCTACTCACAAAAATGTCTAAATCCAAAGGTTTGGGTTTTTTTGTAAGAAATTTTTGTAATGCTCTTTATTTTTGTATTTTATTTTTGTACAAAGGCAATGTAGATTATTTTTTTCTGTTAGTTTGGTGTTTTGGTGTTATGTTTTATTTTTTGTTTGCTTGGGTTTTTTCCTTTATTAGTTCATTATATGTCAGGAAACATTATGCTACACTCCAACAACATCTGTGTCACAATGTTAGCTCTTGAATAGTCCTATTTTATGTTCTGATTCTCCTGCTGTAGTGCTTCCTCTTGTACATATCAATTTGAGAACTCTGCAGCTCAGTTATACATGAAGATTGCTGATCTAATAGAAATGGAGCCTGGGAACATGGCAAAACTCGTGTTGAGAGGAAAACTAGAATGGCCTCAGAATCAGTGCCTCTGAATCTTTCCTGGCTTGTAATATTTAGTAATTTAAAATTTGCATAGTATGATAGCTTTAGTTAGTTTATTAAATTTAAATGTATCTTATCATGACTAAACATGAATTCTTAATATTGTGCAGTAAACCCTTCCCTGTGTATTTATTGCACTCAAATTTGGTGTCTACATGTCTGTTTCCACCATTAGGTATAGAATAAGAATTCCCTCATCACAAAGCTTTCCCATATCAATTTTTCTGATTGATTTTAGATATAAATTCTTTACGTCATTGTGGAAAGTGAGAACACACCACCTGATTGATGATAAAGGCTCAGTATACATGATGAAGATACGTAAGTGCACCAGGGAGTTAGCCTTGATGATCATGCAGATGCCAGTATGTGCTCTAGATAGCTACAGACGTTAAACACAACCAGACTGGGGTTTTCATTTTTTTTCCTACTTTTAGTAGAGATTCACATTCTCTGCTATTTAGCTTGTAGGAGCACAGATATCATATTCCATCTTAGCCTTTACTCTTTTTGTTATATTTATGTTAATGATGCTGAAAACTTTACCAGAAACTGCAAAAAATCTTTTTGTAATGCTTAATATTTATTAAAACATAGCAGTTGTTTTTCTCAGGTATAAGCATTTTTGGTAGAGCAATAAGTTCTAGTATTTTTGTTTTGTATTCTTTTTAATTTCAAACTTTATTTTTTCCTTTTCTTTCATCTTTTTCTGCCTCTCAAATACTTCATTACATAAAATTTAAAATGGGTACTACAATCACTGTGCAATATACATCAGCTTTTATTGAGCTGCTTATACTTTATTTTCTTTGATACTACACAGGAAATCCTTGTTTATTTTGTCTAAAGCACTTCTAAAGATTTTTCTGCCTCATGCTTCATGGACTTTTTAAGAACATTTTAAATAGAAACAATGGATCTCACATTTTATTTCTCCTCCCCAACTCTGGTCAGCCTGAGGATACTTTTTAAAGAATGCTCAATAGATTGGGGCTATGATTGATAAGTCTTCATCTTTACCCTGAGGAGTCACACAGACTACCACCAGATCACTCTGATCTTTTTCTGAAGTACTGGAGAAAAGTAATCTTTTTGTAGTACAATTTCTGATTCTAAAGATACATACATAATTCAAGACACAGAGGAAAGAGCTGATCACCACAGCTTTTCTTAGAGCTTCTCAGGAACAAGATAAATACCAAGACAACTTTTTGAACTTCGGTCTTAGAAGCATGTATTATGTAGTGTCCTTACAATTTTTTTATTTCCTTTCTTTTTGACAAACTGTACTTCTGCATTCCTGATGAATAGTAGGTCCCTGACTAGATGGGAACCCTTTGGTTTCTGAGGCCTCGTGGAATCTGTGAAGAAGTATGCCAACTACCATCTGTCCAGTTGGGACAGGGGTCTGCTCTGTCCTCCTCATCTTCCTCACATACTTTGCAGTCTTCAGGGAGAAGATGAATATTAAAAGAAGTCATGACTTCAAGGTTAGAAGGCAACATTTAATATAGATGTTTCTCAGCGCTGAGGATTAGTGTTTGCATTGTTTCACCCATTTTGATTAGGGCCTCTCAGAACCACTGCATTGGATGTCTGAGGAATGGCACTTCCTGAACGCCACAGGCATCTGAAGCTGGATTCAATGTTCAGCAACAGGGAACCCTAAAGCTGATGTAACTGACAGAGTTCAGTTGGCTTAGGATAATATGAATAATGTTTTTAAGCAAAAGCTGATATTTCTGGGAGATTGTGTGAGACTTGTGTCAGTGTTTGAAGCAAAGTATAGTAAATATTGTGAGTAACGTAAAACAGAAATAGAAGTGGAATTATGAAATGGTTTTCATTGTGCTCAACACAGAGACAAGGATAAGTTTGTAAACCACAGAAAATGTTATTGTAATTATCTGTCATGATGATGTAAATGGTCTGTGCTGACCACTGTATTTAGACTTGCATCAAGTTATCCTGTTCCTCACATTCACATTCATGTTCCAACATGATGGAAATCTACAATGTAGGCAGAAGTCCAGAAAATGAGATGTATATTATAACCACATAGAGATTAAATTTATCCTGAAAAGTAATCACAGACTAGAACATTTTTTATAGGTAGCCTTCCTGTGACCTTAATAAAAGAAAATTACACTATAGGCAGAACAAAATTTTTTCTAAATTAGAGCTCAAAGATCAGCATGATGTCCCAGTTTTAAATGGAGGAGATGGGAAACTGTTACCATAGTAATTTTTAGGATTTGAATTAAAGATGAATGAATCCAACATCTCAGGATTTTTACTGAGGCTACTAAATTGCACTCGGTGACAGATTATCTAGGACTTGGTGTCTCTGACTGCAACAGTTTTGAGCAGCTTGGGACTGCTCAAGTATAGTAATGAAAGTGAAATTCAAAATTAGAATTTTTCATGGTAGGTAAGGTGTGTAGAATTTGTTAAGAGGATTTACAATAACAAGGCTTTTTAAGTGTTTTTATTCCATGTGTCGCTAAATATTGCTGAGATAAAATAGCAAAATCCCTCTTCACATAAATTCAGCAGCCAATCACTGGCAACATCAGTCTGTTAAGACTCTTTTTCTTATAAACAAGGGGAGCCCTGCCCCAGTCATTGTTATGTTAAATACAACATGCCTTGTCTAGCAAAGCATGTAACTACATGTTTACCTTTCAGAATTCACAACTCTATCATACAGAATCAAGGCCTCAGTGCACATTTATTCAAAACTTCTCTGAAATCATGCAGCACTGGAATCTTGATTTGGGACAAATTTATATGTGTCAAGGCTTCAGAGCTTCAAGGCATAAGTATATGGTTTTAAGGTTAAGCTTGCATCACTCCAGCAGTTCATATGAAAAACCATTCTACCTCCATTGGTAAGTACAAGACATCAATCATTCTACTTCACGTGGGGGCACAGGAGTAGGCATGTGTGTGTAAAGCTCAAACAACAATTCTTCTGCTTTTGACAGCCTTAGTACAAGTACAGCTGGAATATTGTGTTGAGTTTTAGCACATTTTTCCATGAGGCATGAGCCATTTAGGAAAGTCACAAAAGAATGATCAGAGGTCTCAAATCCTGTGTGCAAAGAAATATTAGAAGAAATGAGATTGCACATTTCAGAGAGCAAGTCAGGAAGGCAGAGTAACCAATTTCCAAGTGTTGATACAGAATAAATTAAATTGAAAAAAGTACTTTCCATATGAGGGATATTGGACATAGAATATTCAACCAAAAAAAACCAAAATATAGATAATAAACTAAGAAATTATAAAACCAGTTAAATACTAGAATAATGTGACTGTGAGAGTTGTGGAAGCTTCTTCCACTAGAAGTTTTAAAGGACAAACTTGATAGATATCCCTCTGGTGTATATCTGGGGGAAGAATTATGAAATAATAATTTGCTCCCCAAAAATGACATAGAGGTTAAGAAGCAGAGCTCAAGCTGAAAAACTGTGAGATTTTCTGCCAGACTAAACTGCAGCAGATTCAACTTTGTCTGGTTGGGTTTTTCAGTGGTCTTTAAAGTTTTAAGTTGTCATCCAACAGTAATGCTTGGGGAGGGAGAAAGCGAACAAAGACCATAGCGGCCCTAAGGGACAGGTAGAGACTGGCATTGTGGTACAACAGACAGGCTTGAGCTAAAAAAAGAAAGGAGCAGCAGTGACTTTTGGTTACAGAAAATGAGGGGCTACTGGACTAAGTTGCATCACATGGTCATATCTAATTGTATGATGCCAGGACATTTTCCATTAAAAAAAGAAAAGCTTTGGGAAATTCATTTGGAACTATAGTAGTAAAATATTAATATTGTGTTTCTTTTCATTTGGAATTGTGAAGAAATGCAACCAACTTTATAGAACACTGCTATTTATGATGTTTCTTTAAATTAAATATTTTAAAAGTAAAAATGGGCTGTTAAGCAAAAAAAAAAAAATAAAAAGAAATGTATTAGGTTTTCTAGTTGGTTTTCTTTTTTCATTCCATATTATTAGAGAATAAATTCTACCTAGAAACAGGCTTGAGTAAATAAGGAATTGTGGCAAAAAATTGGATTTGCAGGATTTTTAAATCTAAGCAGTTGATCCCTATAGATATGGCCTCAAATACTAATAGCAAGGGCAAGATGCATTAAGTAGGTTCTTGGAGTAGTTTCCCAAAGTAATTTTGTTGTTGTCTGGCCCAAAGCCAAACAGATATTTATCAAATAGATTAAATGGTAAAACTAATAGTAGCATTTCAAATCTCAGTCTTAGATGGGAAATAAGGGTTCCACAGAAAACTGTAAAGTTCATCTGTAAATGGTGACTACTTAAATAAACAGTATACCTACAGGAGCCCTTTAATATATCTATAATTAAGATATGTGTAGAAAATGTAGATTCACTCTATCAGCAATAATTGAAATAATATTCAGTTGACATTTTCAATAAGTGTTACTGGTCAGTGTCAAGGGATAAACAGCAGACAGACCTCTTCAAAAGTAAGATGATATACCAGAAGGTTGTGACATCAAAAAAGCTCTTCAAAGCTGATTGTTTTCCCCCCATGTTTTTACTTACTTCTCATTTTTTGACATTTGTTTTTTCAAGGATAACAGATATTTCTTCCTCTTCTATTTCTGCTCTACTCTTCATCATTCTTAGGTGAAGCCATTTGAAACCATTAAAAGTTGCCACGAGAAAGTCTCATTCCCTGTGAATGTGGACATCTTTTGGGAATGATGCACTGTATGAGTTACCAGGAGTGTCCTTTGGCATAACTCTTCCCCCTTTTCAAATTTGCTCAGACCTGGCTTTGGAAGACCATACGTCCTAAACTGAGGACTCCAGTCCTTTTTGACCTCATAGCATCTCCCCCATTGTCTTTTCCCATTCCCATAACTGAGTGCTACTGTTTTGCCAGTGCTGAAAATCCTGTCACGTTTCACTCCTGCAGCCCAGAGACTTAAGATTACTACTCTTTGGATATTCAGGTTCCGAATTTTATCTGCCAACTGTCATCTATTTTTCTCCTTGTGTCTTGCTGATTCTTTATTGGAACTGTCTTTTTTTGGCATCTGATTTGCTTTTATTGCATCCTATTAATATTCTGATTTTCCCAGAAAGTCTGGGACAGTAAGGATCTTCAAACAGCATCTGATCTTAACAAAGAAGAAGAAAAACAGAAGAGATGAAGACAAATCTGATGGATTGAAGAGATCTCAGTATCAGGATACTGAAGTATAAAGAACCAGTGGAAAATGTTGAAAAAATGTACTAAAAATACGACTGATGATAATGTTTGTCAGAGATTCTTCTTTGAGTCAAGTCAGCTAGTACTAAAATTAATTTTGCTCCAGTAGAAATTGGAATAGACCACTTTCAACCCTACCCAAGAAAATTTATTGAAGGTTTGGTGGAATACAACACATATTGCAATTCTTTCAGAGTGCTGATAATGTATTTAGACCCATCTCCATTACCAGTTATGCTATTTTCAAGCTGAGCTGAGGAGGAAAAGCAGATCCCATAACTGATGCAACAATGAGCAATTTTCAGGTACCTCCATGCTGTTGTAGGACTGTCCTTAGCCAAAAGCTCAAAATGATTATCAACCAAATTCTAGATATTTCAGTCTATGTTAAGATTTCTCCTATCATAATCTATTTCTGACATAGCTGTGCCTTTTTCTGCAACCAAATATAAACAATTATAAGATTTTCTATAAATAATCTCAACAGCAGTTTGTTAGAGAAAAGTTTAGACTTCACTCAGTGTTTAGGTTTCAGCTATATTTTAAACAGACATTCCTATTCCCATCTAAAAGGCATTCTAATTAAGGCTATTGAAAACCATAATTTAAAACTTCCTTAAAATTAAATGAAGTATTTAATTCCACACCACAAATATTGTATGTTCTGCTACTTCCTTCTTTTGTGTTCAGTTTTTAGCAATGATAGCAAAGGAATTTGTCTAAAGCAATGTCACTGTTATAATTCTAGCTGTTTCCAATACTTGCATTTGGACAAGTTTCATCTTGTGTCTCATTTACGTGTGTCTAATGATGTATTATGAAATGTTTGTGATATATGGATATACACCTGTATTGTCTGTGACAAATGCACTGCACTTAAAATATTTCTTCTATATCATAAAGGGGCTGATTTCAAAAGCTATAAAAATCCCATAAACATTCTTATGGAATTATCTCTGAGAGGTTTCTTTATTTTTATATTCTGCCTCATATGAGGCAGAAGCTTAGATTTCCTTTGGTCTCTTCTGTTTGTATTATGATCTGTCATTGATATTCTGTTGTGAATTAAAATGTCTGCTATATAACACTAGTCAGAATGCAGTGTGTTAGTAAAAACAGTAAAATGCAAGTTTGTTGTTCAGGGGGCAGTATCTCTGATTCAGAGACAAAGGCAGGGAATTATGAAAGTAAGTTTTGTGTCAAAGTATATGGAGAAACTGTAGCTAATTTGGACATACTACAAATGCAGACAAATTGCTGCAGAGATAGTACATAAATAAAATAAGAAGATCACTAATTATTTAAATGATGGAAGTTACTTTGATCCATTAAAAAATAAAATATTAAGAGAATTGAAACTGCAACTACTGTGAAATGCCTTTTCTTTACTGACATGTTTTGAAAGGGTTTCCTTTGTACAATGCGAAGTTATATTCAGAGAGGTTTTCATTTCATTCCTAAAACTTCATATTGCCATTATGTATGAGCTTCTGGACCAATATTGGAAATATAAGCATTTGGGGAGTGAATAATTGAAAAGTGTATAACTAAAAATGTGTAACATAAGAAGTGCCCCCCACGCAATGGGGTCAGTCATCATGGGAATGCTATAAATTTCGTGTCAGTCCTGGTCATCTTTAGATGAAGTGTGAAGGTTTATTCAGGCATACTCTCAGGTCTAGTAAGACAGTAGTGATGAATAATTGCAAGTGAGCCATTCAGGGGCTTCTTGTTTCAGCTGTTTGAACAACACAGCTCCACAATGTTTTGCCACAGGTTAGAATAGAAAGTATAACAATTGCTCTGTCAGCAAAAAAGATATTCTTGATTATCTGGCAATTAATTTGGCCTATATAATATAATAGGGATAATTTAAATAGATCTTAATGCAGATCAAAATGAAGAGAGGTTCAGAAAGGTTTAGCCTCTTCGGGTTTTTTCCTGGGGGAAAGCAACTTGTGGTGTAGAGGATGTTTTCATGATTTTGAGTAATACATTGTGTACCTACAGTGCTTATGGGCAAGTAGTAACAGACAAGTGAGGAATTTTGGAGGATAAGTGTAAGTTAACATAAATTGAATAGGAAATTAAATACATGCAGAGGATCCAATTACAGTTTTTGATTCCCTAAATATACCATTGCTGTTGCAGAAATACAGAGGAATTGGCAAGGTTAATTGGTTCAGAGATTGAACAAAAAGTTTCTGCTTGAAATATGATTCTTTGGATCAGCTGACTGGATGGCCAGACTATAAAGTCATAAATTTTAATTACTCTGGCTCCTATGGAGCTTATAGAAGACATAATCCTGATTTCTTTATGCACCAAAATGTCTAATGATTTCTGTACAATGGGTGTGCAGAGAATGCACAATCAGACCTGAAATGATTATACACTGTTGGATCTTGCTACTGTTTTCAGTGCTACGAACAGACTGCTGATTTAATTTAACCTGGAAAAATCATGAGGCTGAATTGATTAGCTCTGCAATTTTTTGTCTTATACATTGCATTGAGTTCTTTCTGTTTCTTTCAGCTCTAATACAGTTTTGTCAAGGGTTCCTTGACATGACTTTTTTTGAGGACCAAGTTAATAAATCATGCTAGAAAAAAAGAGGGGAAAAGAAGAGTAACCTAAATTCTGGTCATTTAACCATATTTTACATGAATAAGTTTTTCCTACACCATCAAAACATTTTATGCTAATATGACTGCTTTCATACCTGTGCTATCACTGTTTCTCCTTGGATTGCTTTATCTAGGAACTATTTGTCACGTATGGAGAAATACTGTTCAGTTTCTAAGACTAGAATAGATATTTCTATAATACACCTAATGGAGAGCTGGGGTTAGTGAGCTGTTAGGCTGTTTTGTATTTGATGACGAGGTCATCACTCAGGTGCAGACAAGCAGCTGCCTACTGCTCCTCGAAATGTCTGTGTTGAGTCATCATCTACAATTCCGTGATTTTGCTTTATAATTTTTTGGCATTTTCACATCTCTTTTTTGCCTCTTGTTCCCTTGGGCTTGTCATGGTGTTGTGGGGGCCATGACTCCCACAGCCCCAGTGAAGAGAAGGCCAGCCGGGGGGCTGCCAGGGCAGCCCCAGCCCAGGATCGGGCACCTCCACAGCTCTCCCTCACAAGGTGGCAGACTCCTCAGAGGTCAGAGCCAAGGCTGCACCACAGGGCCACACCAGAACAGGCCTTGGATGACAGAGAGATGAACACTGGAAAGGGAAACTGCCAAGGAAACATACAGGTCATTGGAAGGTGTTGGCTCTAATCTTCCTTCCTACCACCTGCCCTTGAAATTTGCTTGTGATAGAACCTATTATTGAAACTGGGGACAGTTTAGGGGTCATTAGGTAGAGCCTGATATTAGGGGTCACACCTGACACCCATGATCTGCAGGCCCCTGGCCATCTGCGTTAGAAAACACTCACTACAGTCACCACAGGTGGGCTTTCTTTTTTTTTTTTTTTTTTTTTTCTTTTTTTTTTTTTTTTTTTTTTTTTATGTCTAATATTGTAAAAGTGACTTTTGAATATTAAAGTACAGCAGTTTCCCATCTGTATTTGTATGGCAACACCTTCAGAATCTCTTATTTATCTTTAACTTTTTTATTTGTTTTTTTGTCAGAAGCATTCATATCTCAGGCAAAACTAAACAGCATTGCTTGTTCCTGAGGTTGCCAAGCAATTTCCTTGATACACACCTTTTTTCAGTTACTTATAACTCAGCCAGACTCTAGCTGTTTGTGATGAATTTTTCCATGCCAATTTCTGCCTCCAGCTGAATCTTTGCATCATAATGTTTCAAGCTTTTCTGAGAATGATGCTAGGGAAAAATAGGTTATTTTGTCCATATGATTCAGAAGCTTTGCTTTGAAGTACTCAAATATCTTTTATTTGGAGGAATGAGAGGGAATGAGGAAGAAGCAGAAAGACTGCAAAATATGAGATATGTCTTTTGCTTTGCAAAAATATGCTGGATCAAAAATTAAGGATAGAAACTCAGATTTTGCAAAATAGAATCCTGGGAAGGTATATCAGGCTGTGATGAAAATGGCCAAGGGGTGTGTGCGTGAAGCTGGACCCAGGAACAAGAAGGGGCAAAATGTGACAGATCAGGGAGAGACCCGGAACAAATAGATCTATTGTCCAGGAAGTATTTGTAGCCAGACATATGGGAGAAGCAGGGTATTTAGGCAAGGCTACTGAGATATGGACAGCCTCTGGAGTCCTGGGAGACTCGTTGTGGGGCTGGGATCACGGCAGCTGGGATTCAGCACAAGCAGTGTCTTGTGGGGTTTCACTGCATGATCACTTACTCCTTGCCCATAGCATCCCTGTGTCATTTATTGTGCAGAGGGCATCTCTCTATGCAATCTACACTGTTAAGCAAAGGAGAGTCTTGTTTGCAGGATGCTAATCTCCCTAATTTATTTATGCATTTATTTTGCATAAGCTTGAAATACTCACAAATGCCACACAAATTGTGCAGAATCTTACAATCCAAATTTTCTACAGTACAAAAAAATTATTGTAAAAATAGTGAAAACAAGTTCTGCCTCCTAATGTCATCCAGAGCCTGAGGTAGCATTAGAACTGGTGTTCAAAAGGAAGGTGATGCTAAAAATCAATCTAAAGGAATTGTAAGATTCTGATTAGAATTCATTATGAAAACAAGGAAAGAAGAGAATTGTTTTTTCTCTTCACGATTCTCTCATACTTTGCCTTCACAGGGATGTTTTCCACTTTCCTATTTTATTCTTTTGGCTCTTATTTAAATACAGAGGCTGATTTAACTGCTAAGATTTCTTCTTTTGTAACAGTATTATGACCCGTGACCAGAAGGGCACCTAACAGCACTGGCTTAAAGAACTTGACTCTGGCATCTGCCAGGTCTTGAAGGGGCTGATAAGGGTGTGTGATGTGTTTGCCTTTCTTTAGCAGTGAGTTTGCAAGCAGGTAACTGCAGTTCCAACTGAAAAGGTCTTTTCCGCTTTTCTTTCCTCTTCAGTGTGCATTTTTCTCATCCTTCCATCTGGAAATAACAGAATTATTATTTTTTCCTCAATAAAGAATTGTATTTCTGTAAATTTATCAAGCAGTAAATTTTCTTTCTAAATACTCTTGACAGTAAAAATAAGAGAAAAAGAGATATTGTTAAAAAGAAAACCCTTGATAAACAAGTACTCTAAAGCCTCTGTATTCATTACTTGAGCATTATTCAACAATCTAATGCTGTCCTGTTATATAGTCATTTGACACCTTTGACCATTTAGGCCATTTAGCCCTTCAAAGAAACACAGGAAGAAAAAGCATCACACTCAGTTAAATCAATGGGTTAGTGCTCTAAAAATTGGGGAGCTTGTTCCTGGCTTTCCCAATTGACACTAAAAAAACCTCCTTTTCATTTACTGTGTAGTCTTTGGTTTCGGAATGTTTGACTCTATATCCCAAGGGTTTATCTGCAGAACGGCCAAGTGTCTCCAGTGAAATTGAAAGTAAGGTGAACTGCAGTTTGAACATTTAAACATCCTATATAATAACAAATTGCTTTGAAAAATCATGACCTAGTTCACAATTTGCATTCTGTTCCTCTGTTCTATGTCCTCTCATTTGTAGGAATGAAGCTAATATTATTTCCTCTAACTCAGACTCATTAATATTGGTAATGACCGGTAACAAAGACTGTGATTATTCGGAGTCAATTGCAATTTTGTGCAGCAGGTGAGATGGATCAGTGGCTTTGTCTTTTTCTCAGAGGATGTGTCCTTTTTTCAATAACAGTCATAAGCATCACCTTTCTTGATCATCCTGGCAGGCAAGTGACACATTAAATTGGTCTACAGCAGGTCTTTTATTTCGTGGATTCGCAGATACCCAAACATTTTCCATTAGAAATAAAGATATGTGGACTGAACCAAAGCCTTTTGACAAGAGAAACTTTCTCTTTTTCACTTACCCTTCATGAACTCATTAAAAATAGTTCACAGTCTTGCAGAGTTCTCTGGGCCACAGGTTAAAACAATTTTATAGACATTAAATTTTCTGACTCAACTCTCTGCAGACATGAGGTTTTCATTGCTCTTATCTGCATTGTACAAGTTCTGGAGACAAAAAGGAGATTTCTATACAGACCTCTTCTTCCTGGACATTCAACCTGCTTAAATATTTCCACCTTTAAACCTTAATTTTCAGTAAGATGATTGCTTTTATGTTCCTTTAGTGTATCTGGTTATCCATTAGAAACAGAAACATATAAAATGAATGGTGGGAATTCTACACAGTATAAAAAATATTAACAGGATAAATATAGCTTGATACATATATATATAATGGAACAGCATTCATTCAAATATGGTCCCCAATGACTGTCCTGCTGACTACACATATCAAAAGACAGACTGCTAGGAAGAGATCCTAATTGTTGAAATGACAGACCCATTTGGGCATCAGCTGCAACCTACCTGGAAACCACAAATTTGCTTTAAATAATGTTAGAAGGGAAACAAAAAGAAATAAAAGAGCTATTGGTGCTGCTAATTTGAGAAAGAATTAAAAGGTTAGTTAAACAGCTCTTTTTTGGAGTCTCATTTTAAATTATTCATTTTGCTGGACATGTAGAAAGAATGACAAAGCACAGGGGATATGGTTTAATTAGCCCAAAACTTTATTAACTTCATTCATTTGGGAATTATCTGGCAGTACTTGTGCAGTATAGGTTATTGTGCCCTTTTCACTCCTTACGACCTGCTTAAAGGGGGTTGTCTTCAGCCTCATCCCTGTTCACATCCACTGGTACTGGCTCATTTGCAATGGCAAGCTAGTTAAGTTACCTCTTAGTCCATGCACTTTACTTTTGTCAGTCATCTCCCTCAGCATGCTGTCTGTTGAGCCTCAAAAAATTAATTTTGGACTCTTATGCTCTTGGGAAAGGCATAGCATTTACTCTGTAATATGGCAGTTGCCTCAGTGTTATGCTAACTTGTTCCAAACTGTCAGTTTAACAAGTTACCCAAAATGCAGTGCATCAGACTGTCCTCAGGTGTCAGCTTGTAAAAAATGAAAAGGACAGTCTCCTGTATCTCAGCTGGAGTGGTTCACCAAAGTTTTTTATCTGTATCCAGTCACACTTCCACACCTACCCTTACAAGTGTTATTCTGGCATACCTGAACTAACCAGGGGCAACAGATGTTCTTTAAAGAATACTAGGATAATTCTTTTGACTTCACTAATTTACTGGCAATTTAAAATGGTTCTGTTTTTCATTTCCATTTCACTGTGCTTATATGCATTTCTGATTGAACCTTTGCTTCACTTGAGATTTTCTTCCTAAGCAAGTAATTTGAAGCATCTGCTTAGCCTAACATCCTTTAACAAGTTTTCTCCTGAAGTTCTGACACAGAATTGTGGAGGTTTCTATTGCATGCAACAAAGCTCCTCTGAATAGTCAATGCTGTTCTGAAGGAGGGTTGAGAAAATTCATATTCACTGGGGAGATGGAAATCATTCAAAGTGCAGGCAACATTAAAGCATTAGGCAGCCCAGAAATACTTTAGTTTTATTCTTAGGTAATAGGTCTCAGATTTCCCTCCAACTCATTGAACTGAAACTCATGAACAAACCTGTTAAATATGAGGGAATATAAACATTCAACTTGCTTCTCTGACAACTGTCAGGGACCTAACCATAAGTTGTTTGGATTTCCTCCAAACAAATATTTGCGATGTATGTGTTATTCTGAGTACGGAATGGAACACTTGAAATCCTTGATACTTTATGTTTAACCTCCATGCTTTTTGCTTGACTATTATGGATTTACCATGAAAATTAAGAGTGGTGTTTTTACTCAGTGTGCAAACAAGAAAAAAAGGTACACTGAAGAAATAGCTTCTAACATAATATTTTATGAATTGAGAGGTTTTTCACTAAGTATAATAGAATAGAATAGACCATTTCAGTTGGAAGGGACCCACAATGATCATCTCATCCAACTGCCAGATTAATTCAGGGCTGACCAAAAGTTCAAGCATGTTGTTAAGGGCATTGTTCAAATGTCTCTTCAACACTGACAGGCTTGGGACATTGACCACCTCTCTAAGAAGCCTGTTCAAGGGTTTGACACCGTCAAATGCTTTCTGTCATTCAGACTAAGTCTCTCCTGGCACAGCTTTGAATCACTCCCATGAGTCCTGTCACTGGATACCAGGGAGAAGAGGTCAGCATCTCTCTCTCCATGTCCCTCAAGAAGTTGCAGAGAGCAATGAGGTCATCCCTTAGCCTCCCTTTCTCCAAACTACACAACCCCAAAGTCAGCCATTCCTTACAAGATATTCCTTCCCGACCTGTAACCAGCTTTGTTGTTCTTCTCTGGAAATGTTTAAGGACCTTCACATCCTTCTTAAACTCTGGGGCCCAGAACTGCACAGAGCACTCAAGGTGAGGCTGCACCAACATTGAATAACCCAAAAGCCAGACAATGCTCTCATTTAACTGGCTGGTGACGCTGTGTGTGGTGCACCTCAGGGTGGGATATTCCCTCTGGGCTGCCTCGGCACACCTGCTGTCACCCAACATCCTCAGATCCCTCTAGCTACTCCTCTACCTGTGCCTGGCATTACTCTGTCTTAGGTGCAGGATCCAGTGTTTTGTCTTGTTAAGTTTCATCCCATTAATCATTGTCCAATGGTCCAAACTATCTAGATTCCTTTGTATTGCCTCCTGTCTCTCAAGAAAGTCAACAGCACCTCCAAGTCTGGTATCATCATGAAAGAAAAATCTGAGGACATAAAAGTATCTGAGAGTTAAAATTTGAAGAAATAAACCTTGTCACTGTAATAGAACATGAAAAAAAGGAGGTGTAGGTTGCTTTTGGTATTTTTTCTCCTAATCAGAGGAATATTAACAATCCAAAGTATTTGAAATTGCTAGGATAATTGCAGGTAACATCTTAATATTGGAGATCCCACTGAACATCTTGGTTCTAACCATGTCAAAAAGCAGCTTGTATCAATTGCGATATTACTGCTCAGTAAACTCTCTCAAGGTACTCTCAAATGTTAAAAAGCAAAAGAAGGCATTGCCTCTATATGATGTGTTATAGGAGTTAGTGTCTAACAAGTGAGTACTTCAGTGAGATGTTAAGAGAATTTAGTGATTTTAGACATATTCTTTCTGAAGAATAAAATAATCATCAGTGATGCATAGCTGAATGTTGCACTTTTGGGCAATGGAGCCCTGCAAAGGATTGCTGGAATTTGTCCTCAGACATGTGTACAATTCCATGAAATCTAAGTTAGTGTCTGGCTACCTTGTTCTGAAATACTGAACACGACTGAGATGAGGAAGCTGCAAAACTGATGAATACAAAGTGGGAGCAATATTTTACCATCTAATGAGCCTTAAGCAGTTGCCTTTAGGCATTTCAGTATAGTCAATCACTGTTTATGTAGCCTTTTTGAAAACCACGAGGTCTGACTTACAGCTCACATGGACAACAAGTCTATCAAATCTGGTTTCAAAATGTATTGTTCTGAGGTTCAAAAAAGCTATGTGATGTTGAAAATCCCCAAACATCTCTTGGCTGCATAATATAAAAGAAGATATGTGATGTCCATGGCAGTCTCTTTGTCTAGAGCAGCAGTGCCTGACGAAAGTCCTATTTATGAAATCCTCAGTGCACAGAAACCAGGAAACCAGGTACTTGAACATATCAGGCAGAAGAATTTTGATATAGAAACCTGTGACTGACAGACACACACAAGAAGATATCTTACTTCAAGAATTTGAAAGAAAAAAAGGGTAAAATATAAGGGAAGGTTTAGCACTTAGTATTCATGAGTAGACTTGTGTAAATAATAGATATTTTGGTTCAGTGGCCTTTCATAAATGTATATACATAAAATTTCTTGAGGTCTACTGAACATAGTCAAACCCTGTTTTCTTTTTAAAATGCACTTATATATTTCTGTTTGACAAAACTGAAATGAGGCATTTTGTTTTCCACTTCTAATCCCTCTATTTTCTGCCTGAGACTATTAATCAAACAAAATCAACAACAGTTTTATTGCTCCAAAGCTATGTCTTCTTATTTTTTTTTCTTCAGATTACACTTTGAACAGCTCTACTTATGAATATTGTGTGCATAGGCAAAGAATAAATATTTAAAACACTGTTTTTAGAAAGAAATATGAAAAAATGCCAACAAAACCTATGGTTTCTGAAAAGGTAAGCAATACATTTTCAAACCATATACATGCTAAAGCATGGTCCACATTTAATCATTCTCTAGCATATGTGAAAGTCCATAAGCTAGGACAGAATCAACAGCAACTTTGCAATGAATTAATGGTGCTTGGCTTTGGAAAAATGCTGGCATAGACTAATGAGGAATTAGAAAGAAGTAAGATATTTTGTAATGTTATATGAACTATAGGGAAGCAGATGTAACAGAAAAAGTATATTTTTAAGTGATTGCTGCAAAATTTTTTTTATTTTATTTTTTTTTAAAGCACAGAATACCCAAGATATTTAGTAGCAAAACAATAAAGGATGTTATTTATATTGGTCAGTAAAAATGTGCAAATTTGTAGTATCTGCAGAATTTTAACATGTCTCTGCCTTACTTTAACAAAAAGTCAATACTACCTGCCACATCTATCAAAATTTTATTAAACAAAGGCTTACTCTAACAGAAATGTTGGGCCATGGAAAAAGCAGACTAGTATAGCTACTCATGTAGTAGAGTGTATAGAGTCTGCTGTCTGCAAAAAATACATGCTTGAAATTGTTAACTGAAAAATGAATCGCTGGTGGAAGGCAGTATGGCAAAAATGTAGATATGATAATTCAGCCTAAAACTGTCTGGAATACTCAATGATTTAGAGGTCTTTCCCAACCTTAACAATTCTATCTGAGATCTGGAGAGAAAGGAGGACATGCTTGCATAGAGTGAACAAAATCCTCTGAAACGGTATTTTGCGCAAAGTATGTTCATCTACACTGGTGACTCACAAACTGATAACACTGACATGAAAGTCACATGGTTCAAAAGTGTTGTTTGTAAAGGACTTTTCGTGCATAGCTCTCCTCTAGTGGAAACACCTTCTCAAAGAAGTGTTAGTTTCAATGATGGATGAGGTTGTTCAGGGCCTTGTTCAGCTAAGTCTTGAATGGAGCTCACAACCTTGTGCCATCTTGTTCCAGATAGGACATGATTCTCCCAAGGATGTGAAAAGGAAGTTACTCAGAATAAAATAAGACAAAGTAGAACAATGCAATTCCCTCCTTACTCTGAAAATGGCTCAGCTAACTGAAGTGATTTGGTTTCTTTTTTGAGAGGCAAAGCATATCAGTGAATGCTCCGAGAAGGCACCTAAACAAACATGTCCCAGCAGGAACGCTTCTCAGCACTAGGATATCTTAGACTTAATAACACCACTTTAGAGCACTAAGAGGACCTCCCTCTAGGTATTTCATGGAATAGAAGACACTTCCCCAACTTTCATTAACAGTATTATAGCTCATGAAATACTTTGGATTTATACATCTGTAATTTTGTGTCACAATAGATCATCACTGTAGTTGCAGCTGTTAATTGGACATTGAGATCCCTTTCTGGCTAATTTAATTGTATCTGTGGTAGGGTTTTTGTATAACAAGTAGTTAGAAAAACTGTATTTAGTGGTTATATTTTATTTCATGTATCTATTCAAGATTTAGCACTTTGGTAGATATACTGGTGAACTAGAGCTCTTATTCTTTCCTGATTTGCCTAAAAAATTGTCCTTTTTGGCTTTACTGGTGTCAATACCCTAGCCTGACTTTGTGACTTATTTATGTCTCCTACCATTCACATTCAAGGTAAGAAAAATTAGAAAATTTGAATCGGGAACAAGACTGTTCAATGGCTTTCAATGGCTAAAAGTCCAGCACTAAACTGGGATACTCACATGGCACCCAAACTTGTGTGCAGACATGAGAAAAAAAGCAGAATCCAAAAATCCCTTAAAAAATTATGAGTGGAGGTAGATGCATTATGGAAAGCGGGTCAGAGCTTATAAGTGAAGTATTAGAGATTATTCTTTACTCAGTGTTGGAGTGTCTTCAAAAGGGGGTAGTTTGCTTACTTTTCCTGAGATAAATGATACATTATATACACTGTCAGTTCCTTCGTTAGTATTATTTTTTTCCTATGCTTTTAACTGTGCTATTATTTACTAAGGTCTTTTATCTTCCCAATTTTCTCCACTGGATTCTATTCTCAGTATCATCGTTGGTGATATCAGAGTAGCTCAAAGAGTAAGTGTGCTTCTGGTTTTAAACATTATTCATTAATTTTGTATGTGATTGTCTTTGCTTTTTATTTAATGGCAAGCTGAATCCTGTGCGTATCCCCTTTCTGATTAGTACAGAATAAATGGCAAAGATAAATGACAGCACTTGACTTTGCCTATTGAAACAGTGACATAGGGTAGACACAGAAATGGATAAACAGCTGTTTGAAATTAGACACTGTGCATGTAAAAATGGAGATGTGTCAGCTAGGGAATAGGGCACGGTCAGGGCTCAGACCTCTGCTACCTGTAATAGGACCAACTTGCTTGTGGGAGGAAACTGGAGGAATATAAAGTGCCTCATGGAACAAATAAAAGCTTATGGATACTGCTTTGAAAAATGAGTGCTTTCTGGTAAAAAGGAGTGTGCCTTAGTTGCATAATACTGCTATGTCCAGCAGGCTCCAAGCAACACAGTAAGGGCAGCAATGGTATTGTACCAGGGACAGAAGATAAATGAAGTATTGATTTCAGAACCAGCAGAATGCCACAAAAGGGACATACAATATTTTCATGGGGCCAGATCCTCACTTACTGTGGTGCAGTATTGCTCCATTGAAGTCAAGCTGATTTATGCCAGCTCTAGTTCTGGTCAGGTGTATTTATAACAGGGAGACATAAATAAAAGTTGTGCTCAGAGTGCTTGATAGGAGTTGGTTTCCTAAAACAAAATGATGAATACACAGGCATTACAGTTTATCTGTTGTCTCAAGTTACTGCAAGTGCTCATTTTCAGATAATTTCTGGCCTGTCTTTAGCCTTTCTGAATAACTCTTTTTCTTGCATCCTGGAGTCCTCTCTGGTCAGGATGTTCTCCAGCTGAAGAACTGATTTTCCTGCAGAGGCATAAAAATATTTGCTGACCTGTCCTTTGTATGCTTTCCTGCTTCATGCCATTCTTTTCCTTTAGCCTCACAAAAATATTCATTCTTCTTTTTGGGGTTCCTTCATGCCTGGAAAAAGGTGCCACCAAAAGAAGAGTGGCCAGTATTGAAACATCAGCTATGTATCTTGCAATCAATGTCTGCCAGCATATAAGATGTATCAGTCTTGTCTGCTTGCTCAGAAAGAGATGCATCTTGGAAATAAATCACTTAATCCTAGTGGTTTCAAGAAGGCTCTGCTGCAAATGCCAGCAATGTGCTAACAGAACATCCCATCACGCATTGCTGCCGCACCGAGACAGAGCACTGTGGGATGCTCGTGAGAAAACTATGTATTTCTACATCCAAAAATGGTCTATGCATGGTTTGGTCTGTGAGAAGTGTTTCATGTTTGCAGTGTATGGCTTAGCTGAGACAACCTAGACTGCCTCACAGTTTTTTGTCTGAGCGACTTAAAAAAGGAGGCAACATTCTTGAATATGTCTCTTTGAAATATTTCCACTAAATTTTTCTCCAGACAATTTTGGACCATCGCTTTGAGGTTTCAGTATTCTTTGTAAGTGACACATAACGTACATTTCCATGTAATTTCATTCTGGCTGCTCTTGATTTTCTCTTGATTTACTCATTGTAAGTGAGATGAAAATGCATTTGTGTCACTGTTCAAAATGTTTAGACATGCTGCATAGAATTCTCCTGGTCATGTATATGTCTAATAATCTCAGGTTGTTGGTAACTGAAGTAAAAAACCCCAAACATTACAAGTAGATAGGGTCACTTGAAAATGAAATACTGAAAATCCATGATTTTTGATTTGTTATAACAACTTGTGTTTAGCTAATTTGGGCTTAACTACATATCAACTTGAAAAACACATGCTTCTTGAATAATATGTTAACATGTTTTCCTCAATCTCTTGACTGAATATTATTCACAATAGTCTTCAAATCAGAGAAGATCAAAGGATACAAAGTCATGAGCCTTTTTATCTTTGTATTTGCAAAAAATCTGTCCTGTTAGTTGACTTTAATGTTTGATATAGGGGACCAATAGAGGAATCTACCTAGCCCAAACATAAAGATTCTTTTACTGTGTAAAACAGACTCATAAACATGAAAGCCTGTATTGATTGGTTAGCAAACTTTTCCCCATAAAAACTGCAAGTCTTTTCAGGTGTTTATATTTCATGTAGGTATATGTTAGCTATAAGGCCCACTAGGGCATACTGAGAGGAAAAGAGGAAAAAACGCTCTGTCCACTATTTTAAAGGACAAAAAGTCTCTCAACTCCATCGCTGAATTCAGAACAGTATTTTATGATGAACAAGCAGTTACTTGGGATGGGAAACAAATGCTTGTGCAAAACACTTTTTTCTTTCATTTTCCTTCCTATTTTGCACATTCGGTGGAAATTTGCCCAGCAATATTTCCTGATTTTTTTCTGCTTAACCAGATAACTGTGTGTGGAGGGCTTTTTTTTTTTTTTTAGTAAGACTGCAAAATATTTGCATTCTCATAAGTTCATTTTCATTTTGCTTAGAGTTTCCTTAAACAAGCTGTGTGGTGCAAGATGACTGAACAAAAGACAATATTTTCCAGTGTATCTCTAATTCTCTGAACTATGGGAGAAGTCTCCATATTCACTTGGGCATGGTGCATATTTCCCTGTGGAAAATAGAAGAGGAAAAGTGAGTAAGTATATATATGGCAAGGCACAGAATGCACTCATGCATATGAAATCCCACCTTACAGGAGAGGACAGGAAAAGTAACCTTGTTGTAGCCATTTAGTCCAAACACTATTGATTCATTTACTGCAGGAGGAGAAATCCTTTTTTTTTCAGGATGAACAAGTTTAATGGTAGACGTTGTGAATCTCCACAAAACAGAGCTGACAATGAGGAAGCAAAAAATTGGCTCAGCTGCTTTCTGCCAAAGTCTGTATCTGGCTCTTTGCCATAGTTTACCACTGAAAAAACAAAATCCATTAAAATGAATCATGAACTTTGTTGAAAAGTCAGTGACAATAAATGTCCCTGAAATAATGGAAGTATTAAAAGCAGGCCAAAAACTTCACTTCCTCAATGAAGGAAAGGTTATTTCCCCACCTAGTTATTTAAAACCCCTCAAACATGCATATGTATGTGGAATATAGATATGAATTTGGGAGTAGTGTGTTTGGGGTTTTTAAGTTTTTTTCTGTTAGAAAAATACGTCCGTTTTCAAGAAACACTTGTCAGTACTATGAAATATCCAGAAAATGTCAGCTTACTGCTTTTAATGATGTTGATAACTTTCTCAACTGAAAATTATTCCAGGTCATATCATATTTTTATTTATTGATTTCCAATATAACTATGATTAAGCATTGCAGAATACAGGTACTTATGACCTGGAGTAAGCACTTACAGTAATAAAAAAATTAAACAGCTTGATATCTTATTAGTATTTATAACTTTTATGGTATCAAAAAAAAACTTTATATCTATAAAGTTATACAAATATGTGGAAGGATCTGTAGAAGCTAACAAACTAATTAAAAACCACTCAACAGTATAAATATACAAGTATACAGGCAGAGCTGAGAGACAAGGTGTTGTAATACTAGTTGATGGATGTGACAGGAACCCTCAAAGCAAAAAGCCTTCTTGGCCTATCCACATCCAATCTATCATTTTCTAGGCAGCACTGGAAGGTCAGCCCCTATCTTTCACTGGCCGAGGATATCAGCTACTGTGATTGATCAATTATGTTTTCAGAGAAGCATTTTTCTGCTTCTTCCTAGTTTACTTGTCATTTGAAAGAACTACTTATAAATATAGGTAAAGAAGTTGTCTTTTAAATGTCTCTTTAAATGTTAGTTGTCAGTTAGATGTCCAGGCAAACATTGTAAAAAAATGTTTGTGCTTCTGTGCTGGGACTTTTGCTTACAATGTTGACAGCAGATGTCTTGGCTTTTTGGTGTCTATTGGCTTCTTTTCTTTGAAACTTGCAGAAGATGATAAGCTTCTGAAGGTAGGCACTACAAATATGCTATGTGTTTTCCCAGTAGTTTTGTCCATGTCTAGTATTTGGTAAAAACAAAATTAAAAAATAAAAAAAAAAAACCCAAACAAAACCAAAACTGAGCTTTAAGGATGAAGTAGAAATAAAAAAAAAGGGAAAAAAAAAAAGAAGGCAGAAAGATCTAACAGAGCTAAATTTGTGGGCTACTCAGAGTCAAGTTATCCAGAAGAGGAGACAGAAGATGTAGAAGTGGTAAAGATAGACATGGTGAGAGAAAAAGGGCCAACAATGTTGTGATCCAAAAGACTGTATGTTTTGCTCATTTAAATTGTACTAAGGAAAGAATATTTTGGTACCACAGAATTGCTAGGTACTACCCCCTGAGACCTTTGTGTTATATATGCCCCCTTAAAACACCATTTCTAAGAAGCAATCTACAGATAGTCCTAGCATGCGGCTTTCCTTTCAAGGTGGCTCTGAATGCGCAAATTCCTGTGTTTGTGTTCCTGGGCCATTGCCAGTGATGTGAGGATCAGGGGATGATGAGAGCAGGCAGTGGTGGAGCTCAGATAATGAGGTATTCGGTAAAATTCTACTTGTCTATATGTGCATAATGCTGAATAATGTAAGTGCTTTCTTCTGTTCTAATGGAAAATCTATGAAATGCAATTCTTATGAAAAAAACCTTACTCCTGGGTTACTGAGAGTCCAACTAGCAATTATGTCATTGTAAAATGGCTCCAGAAATCAAGAAATACATTGTCGAGTCATGAGAACAGAAAGTATTGCAGGAGAAGGACTGAAAGAAGACAAATGATAATATGATAATTCTTGAATGTGTTCCTGCCTGCAGCTTGCATCTGACATGCCTAAGGCAGTGTTCTCTGAGAGGGTGTGCAGAACTGGTAGTGCTGGTTCTGCCTCTGTCAGAAATTTGCCTTTCTCAGTGACAAGTACATGAAAAGCTCATCTATTCTGCTCTGTGATCTTGCTGGGCTCTTGTAGCCTTTGGGAAATGTTGTGGTACAGTGTGAATCCCATCCATTACTTTGAGTTGGGGTTAGACTAGGCAAGGCTAGAATGGCAATTCCAGTATTTGTATCCCTTCGGTTGTGTCTCTAGTCTGTCACTGACTCTCTCTAAGAGAGTCCAGAAGCATGAGAAGATAGAAACTGCTTCACTGTTTCTGCAATTTACTATAGGAAAACACATCTTTTCATGTGTCTATTTAAAATTTAGAAAGCATATGTATTTCTCTATAAGCACAGCTTGAAGTAATATGAGAAATTTTTTCATTTAACTTGCATATTTCTCTCTAATTATTTCTTGTTGATCTGCCAGTACTCTGGGGTTTGTTTCTATTGCTCTGAAGTCTGCAGCCTTCTGTCATCCTCTATAAACAGAAATTCAGTGCATCATAAAAAAGCATCTCATTGAGATTTAAGACCCTGGTGATCATTTACCTATATCTGTGCAACTTTACTCTCCACTACACCTTCTTTGTCATATGGATTTTGTATTGCAGACACCTACCGGCCTTGAGTAGGATGAATGATTGTGTATTGTTTACATTGCAGTAATGCCTCATGGCAATGACAATTCAGTCAGAGAGCTGGACCCTGGACAAATGTCCAGCTGGATAGATAAACCCTGAAAGAACAGTCTGCCAGAAAAACAACAGTCAGAACAGGTAAATAGGGTGAACTATCCTGCACAAACAAGTTGCTGAATAAATCCCATTTGTTTTATTATAATAAAGACAAAGTCAGTGCTGACATAGTGAAGTGGTGAGAGGTTAAGAAGATAATGATTTTAATGAACTTAAGGGAAGAAAATAAGCTGGATTTTAACTCTGCCTCATTAAAGGAGCACAGAAGGGCTTGGCTGTACCAGAGAGTCTGGTTCCTGTCAATGTCTTCCTGTTGCCCCAGTCAAGTCAGCTTTGGCACAGTAACCCCCTTGGCTATGTGAGGTACCTTTCTTTCACAGAATCTGTTATGTTGGAAAAGACCGCTGAGATCAGAGTCCGACCTATGACCTAAAACCACCTTGTCAACTAGACCATGGTACTGAGTGCCACATCCAGTCTCTTAAAAACCTCCAGGGATGGTGATTCCACCACCTCTCCGGCGTCCCTTTCCAATGCCCAGTCACTCTCTCTTGTAAAGAGCTTCTTCATAATGTCTAGTCTAGACCTGGTGTAGCTTAAGACTGCGCCCTCTTGTCCTATTGCTTGTTATCTGGGTGAAGAAACTGACCCCCACCTGGCTGCAACCTCCTTTCAGGTAGTTGTAGAGAGTGATAAGGTCTCCCCTGAACCTTCCTTCTCCAGGCTAAACGAACCCATCTCCATTATATAATCCTCAGAAGAGTTGTGCTCATTCACTAGCCTCTTTGCCCTTCTTTAGACGTGCTTCAGGACCTCAACATCCTTCCTAAATTGAAGGGCCCAAAACTGGACACTGTACTTCATGTGCAGCCTAATGTGTGGTGAGTACAGGGGAAGAATCACTTCCCCAGTCCTGCTGACCACACTATTCCTGATACAGGCAGGAATGTATCCTGTATCCTGTATCCAGGAATGTCCAACATTGGCCTTCTTGGCCACCTGGACACACTGTTGGCTTATGTTCAGTTGCTGTCAATCAGAACCCCCAGATTCCTCTCTGCCTGGCCCCTTTTCAGCCACTCTGTTTCCAACCTTTAGTGCTTGCATGGGGTTGATGTAGCCAAAGTGCAGGACCTAGCAGTTGGGCTTATTGAACCTCATATTGTTGGATTTGGGCCATCTATCTTGTGTTTTGTTAAATAAACATGAAATCACTTGAGAAGTCTAAATATATTTCTTTCTCTGTAGGAAGAAAAATATCTTTATGGAAGTCCTGCATGTGTACTTTAGTGCCTTCTAGGGTGCATCATTGTTGTGTGCCATGACTTTGAAGATTACTCCAAAACCAAACGTGCACCTCCCAGCTGCCCATGTCAGCTGGGATTTAGAACATAAGAAACATGCTATACTCTGCTGCTCTGTGGCTTCTCTGCTTTCCTTTTTACTTCAAGTTTATCAGCAAGGAGAAAAAGTCTCTTTGATTTAGGTCTCAGTTATCTGAGAAGACACCGTTTCTTCTCTGTGCAATCCTACAGCCATCAAGAAAGTCTGCCAAGGGAGCCATCTGACTGTGAATCTGACCTTCACCTACATAACTGGTTTCCTATTTTAATCAAGATTATTTCATGTCATATCAGTGTGCCTGAAAGTCAAGGGCTTTACCCAGATTCTGATGCCACAAATAGTGTTGCTGTGTGGATATGCACATGCTCACCAAAAGAGAATTGCATGCATATACACTTATTATAACACATCGCTTCAAGGCACAGCCAAAGGACATGCTTGCTGAGCAGAAGGATGAACAAACTGTCAATCTGGTTCATGACAATTTTTACTGAACGTGAGTAACAACTAATGGAGGGAATCAGGCTACATAATTATTTGAATCATAGAATCACTTAGGTTGGAAAAGGCCTTTAAGATCATTGAGTCCAACTGTTACCCTGGCACTGTCAAGTCAACACTAAAACATGCCCCTAGGTGCCATATCTGTATGTCTTTTAAATAGCTCCAGGAATGGTAACTCAACAAGGTCCCTGGGCAGCTTGTTCCAATACTTGGTAACCCTTACAGTGAAAATTTTTTCCTAATATTCAACCTAAACCTCTCCTGTTGCAACTCGAGGCAATTTTTTTTATTATCACTTTTTACTTGGAAAAAAAACAACAGACACTCACCTTGCTACACCCCCCATGTCGGGTAGTTGTAGAGAATGATCAGGTCCTCTCTAAGCCTCCTTTTTGCCAGGTTATACATCCCCAGCTCCCTCAGCTGCTCTTTAGAAAGCTTGTTCTCCAAACCCTTCACCAGCTTCCTTGCCCTTCTCTGCACTTGCTCCAGCACCTCAATGTCCTTGTAGTGAGGGGCCCAAAACTGAACACAGAATTTGAGGTGTGGCCTCACAGTGCCAAGGATGGGGTGACAATCACTCCCCTAGTCCTGCCCACCACACACTCAGACTTCAGACAGCTGAGAGAAGCTGTGTCCTACTGAAACTGGCTCTGCTTGTGTGAGGGTCTTTGCCCTTGGAAGTTAATGGCAGCCTGCATTTGGACAGTTTCTTGATGAGTCGTTCCCAATGATCAGAACTACAGGAAAGAAATTTCATCATAGTGGTTCAATAGTTTTTTTCAAGCCACTTTGTGGATGGAACACATGGCCCTAAAATGTTCTCTGGAATTGCACTTTGCAAGGACAACCTGCAGTGTTTAATTTTTCAAGTGTTTTTTTTGCTTTCTTCATGTGACACTAGTTTTTATCAAGCTGCCCTTCTGCCTGTGGCTGAATCACCTGAGATGTAGTTATGAGGCAGAGCCCTCACTGAATGTTACACTTCATTATTCCATCAGTTTTGTTAGACTGCCAGCTGGGGAATCTTAATTTGCCATTTACTTCAGATGGTGTTCTTCATAGTTAGTTTAGTGTCCAAGCTTGCCCTGGAGAACACACCTAACAAGAAAACAACAGCTTAGAGGCTGCTAGTGATAGGAAACTTGCTGCTTCCTGAATGTTAGCTGCTAGTAACATATTGATAAATTTTTAGAGTATGGGAATTAGTAAGTGAACTTTTGACTCTGTAAGCACAACTACATGCGTATTCGAGCCTGTTATTTTCTAGTGTAGCTGGGCAAATTTTTTGTCTTAAATTGCCAGATTTTCTTATTAATTAAATCAGAGTAATTTTTTCCAATGTGAGGATTTCTACATCTCATGTTCAGGAATTTACCTGAACACTACATCTTAGTGGAAAATCAGTCATCATGTTCAGATTGTTTTTCTGTAACTGTCATTCCAAAGACATGTTAATTTCCCCAACTACTTGAAGTAAAAAAAATAATTTGGTTATTGAAAAATAATGGATGTAGAAAAATACGTACATGGATTCTGTATGTTCTGAATTCTAAAATGCCTAGAGCTGCCCTGATTTCAAGCTCATGAGTCATCTAAGCTCAAGCTGTAGAAATTCCAGGGGGCATGTTGTTAAATAATTCATAAGTGATGTCATTTTACTGCGTATCTCATTATCAAAATGCTGCAGGAAAGAATTAGGAAAGAGAACCTAAAGCAATCCTGGTCCTATCTCTCTACTAAATTTTTTCCCCCCTAGATTTGTCATATCTAAAGAATTAATTTATAAGTGATAACATAACAAGCTTGTGTTAAATTGCAGCATGACAATCACTCTGTAAAGTGATGAGAATTATGAGAATCCTTTCTGTTTCAAGTCACATACCCGAGTATGTCTGGCATGTTCTCCTTTTGCAGAGGGTAAGTATGTATGTATGAATTATGTATATCCACCTAATTTAAAATTATATATGTATAAAGAGACTGGAAGAATTCTCTTTTATAAGAAACTATATCATGTGCTTTCCACAGGGAAAAAAATAAGAAGGAAAAAAGATCTCTTGGTCTCAAAGTTATGAAAGTCTTTTTATTAGCTCTAACACTGTAATATTCAAGTAAGCAATCAGGTTATACAAATAATAATCTTCTCTTATCTAGAGGTCTGAATCTGTAATTAAGAATGTCAGTCAACTTATCTTGTAAACCAGTCTGTTCATAGTACACAAATATGGGGTCTGATGCAGATGTGTCTGTGTATGCCAGAGCACCAATATATCATTTTTGCTGCATCTAAAGCCTACAATTTCATGCTTAGCACTTGGCATTGTAACCATGGTTATTTCCAGTTAGATGCAGAATACAGAGGCTTCAGCAGATGGGTTTTTTTACTTAAACCACTGGCAATCAAAACACAGAAATCCCCCCAGAATCCTAACTATATATGCATAGAATATCATAGATATAATAGTATTATTTACTACCTGATACATGAGGTTTAGACTTTATTGGAAGTGTTTTGTCCTGAAATTTCTTTGCAAGCCAAGAGGACTGCTAAGTCATGTACAAGAGAAATGGACCTCTTTTTCTGTAAGTGTTTTCCTCATGCAAAGAGTAGAAGCCAAAAGGCTGATATTTCTCTAAGTGAGAGGTCAAAGTGACACATTATCTGAAAGCATATATATTTTCAAAGGCTTGGTTATTTTATTTTTGATTTTATTTTTAAAGAATCTACCATGCTATTTCTAAATTTTTGGAAAGTAATAGAGGTTCACAGCTTTGATATTAGCCTAGAATTTTCTACATTTTTATGGGCCTTCATATGGCATTGTTTGTTGAGCAGAAAAAAAAATTACAGCAGAATAAATGAAGTAGATGACCAGTTCATCCTTACAGGCTGAAATAAATTATGCAGTTTCTGAGGAATGTGTATGATTGTGGATTTTTCTTTTTGAAGACTGAGTGGTTATATGCTTTGTCTGAAATTCCAACTTCTCAAATGAGTAGAATTTGTTCTGTAAACTTAATATCTTCCGTGAAAAAGTGTAATAATCCTTACCCTTAAAGAATTTCCTCTGTAATTTGCAGAAAATTTATACATGCTTGAGTGGACTGGGAGTCACCGGATGCCATGCTGTAGTTTACCATGCAGCAGCTAGAGAACATTACTTGTCAGGAACAGAAAGGAGAAATAACATCCTTCCAAAGTAAAATAGGATTATGCTCTTAAATGACAGTATCTACTGTAAAGAAGAAAGCCGAGGTGAGCATTAACTCAACCTTTCAAACAAAACCATTTATTCTGTGTCTGTTATTTTTTTTTCATTTGTTGTTGCCCTGACCTGGTAAGTGGAGGTTACTCAGAAAACTGTACTTAATAACTGCTGCTGTTATTCACCATACTCTATACTGAACGAGTGACCCACTGTGACAGCATACTCAGACTTCGTGAGACTAGACATGTCAGAAACATGTCCTCAGAGCCAGAAGTAAATTCCAGAACCATTTGAGACCCTTAGCATCAGTCTACCACTGAATTTTTGCAGGACGATGGAGACCGTGTGCACTTGCCAGTGTTCAAAATAGCTGGCAATGTAGCATGAATTGAACCTCTACAGGTCTGAGGAGGCAGCATACAGCATGGGGAAGAGCAAAGTAGGAGCTGCAGTACTGGAGAAGAGACAGAAAGGCATTAGACCAGCTGGAGCTGACCCACTTTCAGTCATGCATGAAAAAAATCCCTAAGTACTTTACGTGAGGACAAAGAGTAGTTGTGGTGTCTGGAAGGGAAACGTGGCACTGAGATAAAAGCCCTGCTTAGAGAAATCAAGCAGAGTAATTTCATTATTTCAGGGTTTTCCTTAGGGCTGAATAGTGAGGGACAGAGTTTGAATTTAATGCAGTGTCAGGAACAACAACTGGACATGCCAGCTACAGGAGACAGGGAGACAAGCTCTCCCACATCTTGGGTAAGTGCAAAACTCTACAGGGAAATGGAGAATTCAGGTTTGACTACTTTCCTTTTAAATGTGGCACATTCAGCAGGTTCAGTCCTGCCATGTATTTGTGTTATTTGTTATGGTACAAAAGCTAAAGGCTGCTTTCACATCAATTCCTTTATGCTGAACAGATAACCTAGCAAAAATCTGGTCCCTTCTTTAAAAGCTTACAGATTGAAGACAAAATATAACAATAGAACTCAAAAAGAAGCAGAAAACAACAAGAATAAAGGGAAGGTTTCCAAATAAACCACAAAGAAAATCTTCAGGATTTTCCAAGGATGTCGTTTTCATCATTCATGGAGTAATAACCTTAATCTGAAAGAGGAGAGATTTAAATTAGATATTAGGAAGAAATTGGTTACTGTGATGGTGGTGAGACATTGGAACAGGCTGCCTAGAAAAGTTGTGGATGTCCTATCCCTGGAGGTATTCAAGGCCAGGTTGTGGTTCAAAACTCAGGATGAAGCTTAGTATGTGCTTGTCCTTAAAAAGTGCAAACTTTAATCTGTTTCACTTAATTTAAAAATCTAAATTATGTAGGATTTTCATTATAAAATTTAGTGGGTTTTAAAGTAAGCAGAAAATATTACACAATGTGTCTGGAGTCCAATGGTCAATGTGTCCTGGAGCTAAACCCTCAAATTTTAGTTCAGATTAAGGTAACACTTGGTGAAATTTTATAGTGAATCAGCTCTGGACTATTCTTTTCTGTTCAAATACTGAAATTTGTTACACACACCTCTTTCATGTGACCTGTCTGCAATGGCAAGAGGGTGTTGGCACTTTCAGATGAAATTTTCTTTGAATTTTTGAAATGATCTAAACATAAATTTCAAAGCAAAACTCAAAAGTATGTGAGATGTAATCAAAAGCCAAACGACTGCATGAAACTCTGCAACATGAAATAACAGAGTTCTTTCACAGATCTGCTTACTATCTAAAAATAGTTTAACCTCATCTCTATTCAGAATCTCCTGTGATAGCAGAAGAAGTGATAAAAAAACAAGACAGACATGAGAAGCTAAGTCAGTGGCTTGAAAGAAAGGCAAGGAAAAAGAGACACTGTAACTGTGATGTGAACTTTGTCCCTCCTTGAAATCCCATTTAAGTGCAATACTTTCTGTAAATCGATTGTCATGCACTCTCCTAAAGCTGTGTGCCTACCCTCTGAGAGTGATTGAGGTGTATGTGCTATTATGGTAGCAGACTAAAGTTTTTTCCTTTAAAAAGAAAACAAAGAAAAAAAAAGTTTTGTAAATATGGTAGAACAAAAACAACCACAAAAGTGAAGGAGAAATGTTTACTAATTTTATTAATAATAGTAGTCTTCCATAGGCAGTTCAGTACTGAAGATGTTGCTATTTGAAATAGTTTCATTTCCCTGTGAATCTGAGACAGCCACCATCAAATTATTTATCTTTTTCACTGCTGGGTAATCCTTCAGCTGTTGCTATTTACATAGTAGCCTAAATTACATTTGCTGCCTTGCAAGCGAGAAGACAGGTCACCTGCCTGAGGGGGCTGCAGCCGGAATCCACCATGCACCCAGGAGAGAAAAAAAGGGGAAAATATAGAAAAAAAGAGACTTTTTTGATAGCCCTATCCTGATGTCCAAATGCAAGAAATGCTTGTTTTTTTCCAAGCTGGTTTCTTTCTCCCTTTTATTAGTTCTTTGAGTACATTTTAGTAGTGTAAGCAGTTTTATTTTTTTATTTTTGCTATTTTGCTCCAGATTTGACCAACACTTTGGTGCTTTTTGAAGTTTTAACCAGCTGACTATTGTCACACATAAAGCTGGGCTATGTCTAATTATTTGCGGGATCAGGACTTTTTTATAACATTCATCTTTTTCATTCTTCTACTACAGTCATTTGATCTGATTTCAATCAGATCTTGCAATTCATCAATGGCTTTACTCATTAGCCTGCAGTGACAGAAAAATCTCTGCCAGTCAACAAGAGACTATATTTTTAGCTCTTGCACACAAAATTCTGTACTGTACGACGGGACCATATATACATAATTACTGGTAACTGTAGGATGGAAAATTCCACATATATTGTCAGTTTGTACATTCAGATGGAAAAGATCTCAGGACTTAGGTCTTCACTTGCAGTGCAACTAATAAGATTCCTGATTTTTTTGAGGATTCCAAATAACCACTAAAATGTAGGAAATACTTACTGAAGACCATATGCAGCTATATAATCCTTAACTACACAGTCATCTCAAATTCATATACAAAGTGAGGCAGTTTAATGCCTACCTTATGCTACAAGCTGTGAGAAGTCAAAGCCTCAAAGCAATGTGATGGGTAAGGTCATCAGAAAATTTTTGTTTTACTCTTTATTTGGAAAATCCATCAAAGACATTTAATGTGGAAAAGCAGCAAACAACTTAGGATTTATTGCCTTCTGATCAGCTGGAAAATAAAGTTAATGTAGCCAGATTTCTAACTCCCAAGAGATATCTTAGAACTTGATCATTATTGTTATGGTAATCCTTTAATTGTAACTTTAAATCAGTATATTTTCCCCCAGAAAATTATATCTCTATTGGATTACTATGGATTTTCAAGGTACTTTTCTCATAACTGCATTTTTGTTTATATCTTAATAATTCCTGACTGCCATTAAATACAAACGGCAATTAAATACAAAAGCACCCATGAAACTTCAAGGGTACATAATGAAATACTGTTTACTGCCACAGGATAGGGGTGTTCATAATGCAGAGAGCCCCAGCTTTTGTGAGGGGCAGGTCTGTCTTGGGCTAGGCAGCTTGAGGGGCAGTACTATTGCACTGAGGAGTACATTGCTACAGTTCAGTGGTTCTAAATTTAATATTCCCACGTTAATAGCAGCCAGCAGCTCTGGGGCCCAGAAAACATCTTTTTTTTTTTTTTCTTTTTGTGGGTGCATGCGTATTCTATGAAGTGAGTATTGTCTGGAAAATGAAAGTTTATTGCAAACCAGAAATTTCTTTTCTCATCAGCTCTGCTTCACGTGGTTTAGATTCTACAAAGGTGTCACTTGGTTTCAGTTTCTTTTTAAAACCAAGCACTATGGAACAGGCTGGGCTGCTACACTGGTAGCCTCACGTGTCAAAGTCTGAACTTCTGCCTGTAAACTTAAGCAGATTGAGGACCAGTGAGTGGTCAATCCTGCACAGTCATATAAAAGAGCAAAAGGACATACAGTACTTATTTCTGTAAGAAAACAATAAAGTCCTGACTTGACCTGTCATCAGAAGAGTGTGTTTGTCTGGAGGATGAAAGCTGAATACTCAGGGCTAAGCAGATTTGTTTCCCTAATTTAGAATGTTTCAAACTTTACAATTTTGATTTTTTTGCTCCATTTCTGAAAGGAGCAAAAAGGGCAAATGGATTCTAGAAGAGGCGAGAGCTGAATATCTCTGTGGCCTTTGTACAGAAAATCCAAAGCTTGAAATCCCTTTGCAGGTAGGCACTGTACATTTTACCAAATGTACAAACTAACACATAACTAGTTAATGATTACATTACACTGAAAAATACATGAAAATAAAAATCTGAAGTGATGTGATATATAGGCAAAGACTTCAGACAATTTTCACTCCCACTAGCTTGGATTAACTCTCATACTGGTACATTAACCTCTGAATCTGTAAACAGGACCTAACGAAGGCAAGCAAATGTTAGGAGAAAAAGTATTTTTCTCTTATTTTATAGGTGAGAGATTAAAATAAGGAAAAACGACCATCACATCTCCCAGACACAATAGAAAAAACATTGTTTCTTCCTGGTGACCCACCTGATTTGTGATTAATCCCTGATGTCGAGTGTTTGGATGTGATGATCCTTGTAGGTCCCTTCCAGATCAGGATATTTCAATTCTGTATGTGCAGTAGCTTTTTTGATTGATGCACACAATGCATGAGTACATAGTAACAAGGTTCACCACTAACCCACAAAACTGATCTGATGGTTTTCCGAAGGTCAAGCAAAACAGATGAAGCAAACTCAGGAACTGATCTCCAGTGTCTCAGGCCTCAGCGTGTCAAGATAAGAGCATTTCTTCTTTTTCTCAAATTTTTTGGATGAATTGAAAATTTGATAGTTATTTGTTCTGTTTTGTCTGTGTCTCTAACAAATCGCACTACGAATTATTAAAGGGCACCTATGTACTTGATGTAGATACTCTATACAAAATAAGCACCTGTATTAAAGGAGACATGGGGCAGCACTACCAGCACACCCTGAACAAAACAAATGGTGCGAACTAAGATGCTGAGCAACATATTTGCCTATTGTTGATAGCAGCAAAGGAAAACCTGGAAATACATGAGTGAATGAATCACTCTGATAGCTTAGGAAAACAGATTAAGATTCATATGTACTTTTTTTTTCTTCCCCCCTATATTGGATAATTAAAGTGAGTGTTATATGCAAGTCCTACTTATTTAAATCCTTGAAGCCCTTTCTAAATGATATAATAAATGCCATTAGATATCACATTCTTACTAATTCTGATGGTAAGCTCTTATACATCAAAGTGACATACTATTAAATCATATTCTAGTTGAAATATATCTGTGACAATTAACATGTTTTGTAAAATAGCAACAATTTTCCAGTTCTGCAATAGTTAATAAGTTCAGATATTGATGCACAATTCATTGCAAAAAGATTTCATTCCTTAATTACATTCTTGTGGGGATGTATATACAAAGGGATAAAGGTCTTATCTCATTGTATCTATTTCCCCACAGGGAAGGAGACTGTGCTGTTCTTCAGTACATATATATGCACAGATGTACTAGAACTGTGCTCATACTGAGAAAGGTGGTAGCATAAATATTTCAGTAGAAAATTACTTTCCTAACAGAAATAATGGTGGTACAACCACCGCATGTGTGCCAGACTCCAGTGAAAACAGCTTTTTCCTCATTCCCATGATAACAACATCCATAATCGTGAAATCCTTTGGAATTAATGTGGCGTATGAGTGTAATTCTGAAGGACAATCACCTCACTGGCTGAGAATAATCTGCAACAAGGTGATCAGGGCAAATGGCTGCATTAACAGCAATGCAAGTAAATGCTGTGGATAGAAATGGATGTATCATCCCTACTTCTGATTATTATGTCACTCAGATATATACTAACTTTCAGTATCAATGGGCTATTTCAAAGGTTATCAAAATTTCATCACGAATGTAAGTGTTCTGCGGAATCCATAATCCTTTTTAGAAGGCATATTTTTGAAGGCTTCCAAATTTTTAGTTGTGCTTTCTATTTTTGGAGTTTCTGAAACTCCAGATAAATGATCTAGAGTATATTTACCCTCTTTTAGTGGTGGAAAAAAGAGAGAGACCCTCCAACATGCTTTTACTATTTTAGATATTTTTATCATTACTACTTATATTCTTACCTTCAAAAAATAAAAAAATCCAGTCTTTTTAACCCTTCTTCAGAGAAGTTTTTCATATGTTTTTGTGTTCCTTGTATCATTCCACTCTAAGTCTAGTTTTATTTCATATTATTCCATCTTTTTGGACAGTGTAAGAGGAAGATGTTTCAGATACTGCAACTCTGAAACACCTACTGGTAGTGTGACTTTGCCTGCAATGTTTTCTGTTCTACTCCATTTGTGTGAGAACGCACTCTTTTTAAAATGTGATTTCCTGTTAAATGGACATCTCTAGTGGGCTAGAAGCTGAGTCCTTAATTGCCTAAACTGTCCTTGTTAATATAAAACATTAAGTGTAAAAGTAATTCAAGATTTCAATTGTTAAGAGTGTCTATATCTCTGGAAATCACTATTCTGAGAAGACTGCTTGAACTTGAAAGTATAGCAGTTCGGCTTGTTATGACAATTGCGTACTATCTTTTAAGGCACAGTAGCCATCGACTGTACACTAGACAGCAATTTCAGCTAATTACACTTTCTGTAGGCAAAATGCTTCATTGTGGTCAGAGAAGACCCTGGTGACACACACATCTCCTGACAAAGATGCTTGGGATTGATTTGAGATTGAAGAATTGTAACTTTGTTGTCTGAAGGATCCTTTCAATTTACTCTGAGAGATGGGAAATGCCTCACATACTCTATTGCTCAACTCTTTTGTATGTTGTTCCATGAATTACTTCCTCAGATAGTAAATACTGTTAGAAAACTGACTCCAAACTCCCATTATTATTTGAACGATGGTTTTTGGGTTATACTGGTTAGAAATGCCACAGGAAAGTTCTAATTGTTCTGTACAAAGCTCAGAAGTTTCCCCATGAGCTTTCGTTATGGTATGATTAACTAAAAAGTGTGACATAGGTGGACATAGGTTAAATGCTGAAATCCTGACTAATTCAAAATTAAGCAAAATTTATCATGGTTGCTTGAACAAGGAAGAGAGATGGAAAACTTGAAATATGAAGCAAAACTTGAGTTTGGTGGCAATATTAGTGAACTGCTATGTATACATGTTAGATGTTTTGGGTAACTACAGAATAAGCCTAAGTAATGATTACAACAGTTTCTTACCTTTTAGGCAGATACTTCCAACAGAAATGGAAATCTGTGGAAGCAAATCTAGCAGTTTCTAAGTATGCCACTGAAATTTAGGTCACACCCTGAAAGAAAGACAAATATTCAACAAGAAAGGATAATAGTTCACTAACTTCTTAATTTGAAATTCCTGAAGTCTTGGAGTTGTTCTCTGGATGAGATACAATGAAAACATGCCAAGTTCCTGAAAAAAATGAATCTTTTTTATACTTTCTATGCCAGAGCTGGAACTAAAAGTTGACTGAAACTAAAAACGTGTTGACATATATATTAGGGAGTGCAGCAGTTCAACTTTACTAAGTGAGGTCACTTAGTGCATATGGAACATGTCCTAGAAGATTTCTTTCTGTCCCAGTGCTATCACCTACCTGCAAGGTAATCTTGCTAAACACCACCAGTTTTTCAAGTATCAGAGTGTTAAGATGGATAAGATGAGACAGTATGAGCTATGACCAGTTGTAGCTCAGGCAGAGTAGCACGCACATAGCAGCTGATGAGGTGGAACTAATCCTACCTGGCCTCACCTGACAACAGAGATGAGAACTTAGATTTTATTCAGCAGTGTACATATATTGAAAGGCAGAGTGGCATGGTTCATAAATGAATAAATTAAACCAGAACTAAGTTGAAAGTATTTGAGGGTTGGGGTTGGGATGTAGATTTCAATGCAGTTAGAAAATATTGAAGACCTGGGGATGTGGACATCAGTGATGATGGGAAGACAGCATTCCCTTTCCAATGACAGCTATTGCATAGAAATATTCTTGCTGTGGGAATCAGATTTCTGGGAATGGGATGAGAGAGGAAGATCCTGAAGGAGTTGGAAATGAGATTGGGAATATAAAACCTAGTGCTGTCAAGCAAGAACCTGACTTCCTTAGGCTCTACAGGTATTGGGAAAACAACATTGCAGAAAGACCATGGCAAGAGGACAGAAGATAAAAGACAGCCCCTCAAGTGGAAGCAGTTAAGGAAGGACTTGTGAAAAGGTTTTTTCAAGTAATTCATGAATAATCTGAGTGTTCCAGGTTAGCAAAACCTGATTAAACTGCAAATCTCTCACTGGTATATCTCCCCACGTATCTAGGATGTTTCTTACTTTTTCCCTTGCTGTCTCCTGTGAGTTTACAAATGCAGACACAGTTAAGAAAAATTGGAGAATATTAATTCTTTTATGTGTGTGGACCTGTAAAAACATTTGCTTATAGCCATTGGCTTTTCAGTTTTTCTTCTTTTGTATAATTTTCCTTCCTCCCTTTATGATAATTTCTCCTAGAAAGGTTGCCCCATTTTTACTGCTTTGCTGTGATCTTATAAATCTGATTATTCTTTATTTTCTCTGTTTCTGCTCTGGCAGTAACATATTTTTTCCCGATGTGAGGTGTGCATCAATGATTCTTTTATTTTTTTTTATTTCTTTATTTTTTTTTTTTAATTTTATTCTGGCATTACTCCTTCTTTGGTAAATGGATTGTAAAAAAACTATCATTTTCATTTCAGATGCCAGGAGTGAGTTGACAAAGACTTTCTGCATACCCTGCTGCTCTGCCTGGAAGGTAAAGAAAAAATAATCTTTTAGTGCACCACATGAAACAGGTGAAAGTCTTTGCAACCAGAAGGATGTGAAAACTTTGTGAAAATGGTACTGTTTAATACTTTCCTGTGGCAAAGGTTAGCTTCTACATGTGCGTGCTGGTTGAATTTTACATTTTCCTATTAAAGTGATATGCTTCAGAATGTTTCTGTAGGTGATGACACCCTAGGAAATGTACAGTCTCTCACTGAATTTATTAGTGACGCATGCCACAGTCCTAGGCTGGGTGCTGCATATCACAAAATACAGAGAGGCATGCATTGTGTGTTTGGAGGCTGCTTATTTCTAAGATACAGGCATTTAAAAGAGTAGTAAAGGGCATATTATTATGCAGACTTTCAGGCATATTAAGTCTATTCGGAGAAATATGATACAGATATATTGCTAGCAGTCCACAAAGAAGCTATAGGCAAACCATGTGCTAGACAATGTGGATTTTACAATATGGAAATAAAAATTGATTCAGTGAGTGCTTAGAAGTAATATATGCAGTCTAGGAGTGAAGTTTGCTAAGTTGAATTAATAAAATGAAGAAAATGTTGCAACCATTTTGGACTCTGGGAGACAACATGACCTTGTCATTCCTGTACCTTCCTAATACCTATCTGATAGGAAAATGGAATTTCTCATTTAGTTCAGGAAAAAATACTTATATTTTCTTCCTGACAAAATCGAAATGCAAGAAACTTTTTACCCATGGGCACCTTATTCTTATTAATTCTTGCTGGTTTGTGTCAGAATCAGAGAATATATTGTCAAAAATGTCACCAAAAATAAATTCATGTGAAAGGTATTTAATTTCCCCTGCTACACTGATGACTGCCTGTGTGGTCTTTATCAATCAGAAAAGAAATCCAAATTATTTACAAAGCAGAAGGGAGCTTTTTTATTTTTAGGTTAAAAATATGGAGGGTTTGGGTTTTTTTAAATTTTTTTTTTTTTTTAATAATAATTTTTTTTAATTATGAGGCGCTCCTTCCCCAAGTATGAAGCTTTGTCAGGGGAGGTTTAGGCTGGATATTACAAAAAGGTTTTTCACCCAGAGGGTCGCGGTGCACTGGAACAGGGTCCTCAAGGAAGTGTTTAGAGCACCAAGCCTGACAGAGTTCAAGAAACATAGGGACAATGCTCTCAAGAACATCGTGTGATTCTTTGGCTGTCCTGTGCAGGGCCAGAAGGTGAATTTTGATGATCTTAGTGAGTCCCTACCAACTTAGAATATTCTGTAATTCTGTAATAAGTTAAAAAAAAATATTCGACAATTGCAACTTCAAAAATATTGTCAAAGCTGAGTTGTTTCATATAAAAAAGAAGTTTATATGTGGATTAGCTACTTTCTCACTGACATGGCCAATTTTACTCAAATAAAATCCAGAGTAAGAGGGTAATACTTGCCATGAAAAAAAATTTATATGTGAGGTCAATGAAGGTGAGAACTGCTCTTAAATTAAAAAAAAAAAAAATAGTGAGATTGAGATCTGGGCAAGAACCAAATGAGCTAGGAAATCAAAAGCCAACATGAGCTTCACAAGAGCTCTTCAGATTTCAGTGACTCAGAAGCTTATTGCCTCATAACTTCTAAGCAGAGGAATGTGAGAACAATTTCCCCTCCCCCCTTTATTCTCCTACATAAACTGCTTGAATGACATTAAAAAAAATATATTTATTACATAATAAAAATACTTAACCCCACTACTTAAACAAAAGCCAACCTAACCATCTACTCAACACAAACAAATCTACTCAACACAAACAAATACTACCTGCTTGACAACAAATAGAATTAAAACAAAAGAACTGAAGATGAGAGTCACAGCCTCAGACCGGCTTCTTGAGATGGGGTTTGGATTATGACTGTTTCCTGGAACAGAACCCATACTGGGCTTGACTTAAAAGTGCAAGACCAGCTCTGGAATGATTTCTGACATTTTCAAATAGCTATCACAGCATATCATAAGCAGCAGTTTATTGCTGTCAGAATCCACACTGGAAAAATAAATGCTTTATAGCTTCTGCTGCTCCATAAAGAGAAGCATCTGAGTAGGAATGTAATTAAATGTTTGGCATCTCAAACGCTGTGTGCAATGTTAATCTGAGCAGGTAAATCAGCTCAGCATCAATAGCAGTGTAGAGGGCATGCAGTACAAGAATATACACAAAAAAACCTATAAAAACAAGAGCTCATCCTTTAGCAAGCACCGAATAATAATCATCAAAATGGACTCTACAAGGACAGGTTACTGACACAAAATGAAAGCAACCATAAAGCACACACACCCCCCAGAAAACCAACAGAATGCAGATTAGAGAGTTTGTTTCTGCTTTCCTATTCCCAAACTTCCTAGGTATTAGTACTTCATAAAACAGTTTTTCAGCTCTTTCCACATGATTAAATTTTGGTTATCTCATTGCAGCAGGATAATTGTAAGCAGATCTGCAAGAATTTAACATTGCAATCTCCTTTTAAATCTTTAATATACCTAACTGTTGTTTTCCCTTAAAACCCATGAAAAATGTAATTAAACTGTTTAGTTGAGTCTTCATATTTGAATTGTGTTATTGCTTGCTTTGGCAACAGAAGTGTAAAGTTTTGCTGGAAAGATTGACAGAATACAGAAATGAAGCCCCCCATGGGTTTTAAAAGTTTCTGGAGAGCTGAAAAATTCAATTAAACTTCATAATATAATTTGTTTATACAATATATATGACAGTATCAAAGTCTTGTATCTGGCCTTTCTAATATAAGCTTTAAACTTGCATAAATAATTATTTAATATATTTTCTTCATAAATCTGTCTGATCTGTTTACTTGGTTTGTGTGTTACTTAAGGGAGGAATAAGAAGTCAGGACATGAACTCCACATTTCAAGGTATCGGTCCAGGGACTATAACTGATTCTATGTGGTCCCAATGAAACTAAAGCTGAGCTTCAGGTATTCCCCTCATATATACCCAGATATCTGTCCCTTTCCAAATATCTATCTCACTTTGATTTCTATGACATCAAAGAGGAAACATAACAAGAAGCCTACCATGAGCTGCAACATCCCATAGGATGGGATGTCACATCTTATTCACTCTCAGGGTATTCTGAGTTGGAAGGGACTCACAAGGATTATCAAGTCCATCTCTTAAGTGTATGGCTTCTGTGGGAACCAAACCCATGCCTTGGCATTATTGTTAGCACCATGCTCCAAACAACTCAGTCTCACCCCTTCCAGTCAGGAAAACATAGATGAGACTCCTTTGGCTTTGGTATCATGTATTTAAGAACTTAAGGTTCTTATTCAACTAACACAGAAGAGTCTCCTTCACTCACTGCAAATACAACCCTGTGGGAATGGCAGGCACAGAAAGAGGTGCCAGTTCCAGAACTTTCATGGGAATGGTAGCCACAGGGGCCAGCTGGGACCTTTCCTGTGAGCAGTGCAAGGACCCTCTCACTGGCTTTTGTCCAAAAGCATTGGGGATGAGGGGGTTAGAAACATCTCTGCTGGTGGTGTCAGCCCCTTGATAAGTCTGTAGTGAATCCAGGCTGTGGTGGTTGTTCTCCCAGGAGAACAGCACAGGACATGTGGAGCCAGAGGGGTGAGCCAGCACCCTTCTCCCAGTTGCTGCCACCAGCCCAGCAAGTGGTGGCTGAGCATGAAAGCCTGAGAACAAAGGTGTAACACATCAGCAAAAAACAAACACTGGGAAACCCCTCTCTGACCACCTCCCAAGCCAGGGAAAGAATGAAGCAGTTCCCCCCAAAAAGAAAACACCTCCCTCAATCGTCTCCCCAGCCATCATGTTGGAATGCAAAGCTACTGGCTCTCCCTTTGTTTAGGCTGTAGAGATGGCTCAGGGAGCAGGTAATGAGAGATCTGGGCTTCAATAAGCCATCTCCTTCTGGCTCCCAACCCCCAAACCTACTGTGTTGACAAGGGAAAAAAAAAGAAAAAAATCCATGAAAGATTTCAAAACTATAACATTTTCAGAAACAAAATAATCCTTGTCAGATGATGTTTTGGGTCCTTCCAGCTTCTCAATACTTCTGATATTCTTCTTCCAAGGCATCAAAATATGCAATAACTTGTTAAATTTTAATATTTTTTTAAATTGATTTTTGATGGTACAGTATTTTTCCAAGTTATGTATTTTTTAGCAAATATTCTGTATTTTTAAGCAAAATTTAATGGGAAAACTGCTGTACTTTTTTTTCAGCTACATTTCTCTTCTTGCCTTGTCTTGTGCATTGCTACTGTGCAAGATCCTACTTCCCTGCACATAGAATCACAAATAATTGTGTGGTCTTGATGACAAATTGTTTGGAAGATGGCAAGATGTTTAAAAAGTGAGATGTAATACTTTAGAAAAAGAATTTTCTGATGTATCAACCAGAAGATGAAGATTGCTGCTTGAATCATGAAGCTCTACAAAACCATGAAAAACAATCCCCCAAAACTTTACAGATAATTAAGCACATGCACCCAGAGCAAACATAGATTTAAAATTCACAATTCTTTTAGTATCTTTTACATTATGTTGACTAACAAAATAGTTGTCTCAAAAGAGGTTGAATCTCCCTGCATATCTAATCCATGCTTTATTCAAGAAACCACCAATTGTATTCAACTAAAAAATATACCTGCTATCTGCTTTTAACCTCACAAGTTATTTTAAATTACATGAACACAATAATTGTCTCAGTCCTCAACCACAGTCTGTTTCCACCCTCAAAAACTCTTCCAATGGTGTATTCGTACTGTAGCTATAGTGTTCTCTTCAGCTGTTTGGAGGTTTTATATGACCACACATCACTGCTGTTCCCGAGCACATTTTCCCTAACATGGTGTATGATCATCCATGGTAAACCAGAATTGTTTCAGAAGGGTTAATTGATGGGACTAAAAATATTCTATGACCTAAGTTTTTCTGGAGCAGTATGGTCCTATATAGCAAGAATATAAAAAGAATATAAAAATACATGATGAGAAGACATTGTGTTAGAAAAAGTATCACCTTTTCATGGTTAACATTAGAAGCACTCATGTTTTATACTACGATTCATTTTCCCATTATAGGAAAGTGATATATTATTTAAAGTCCATATTAAGAGCAAAGATATGGACCACCAGAATAAGAATCAGCTTCAGATGTTATATGAAGGTAATCCCTTGATCTATGCTCAGTTGTTCTACCAAGTGAAGCCAACCCAATCACCAGAGGCAGAGAACTGCCTCCTGTGTGTTTTTAGCCTCCATGCATTCATTTTACCTCACAACTGAAAATTACATACTGCAGGTCTCAGATGATGTAAAGGCCATTAACTGCAAGTATGAAATGAATAATGTTTATGCTTGTAGTCAGAGACGGGACCAATTTTGGAATATACCTATTGCTTTTCAGATAGGATTCAGTTAGTTAGAATGGCAGATATTATCAATAATTATTATTACTCTGAGATCATAACAATTTAAATTAAATGGCTTATAGTCTGTGCATAATCTAGCAATCTTCACATTCTTGCAGGCAGTATGCTTGCATTTTGCAATATGGCATTTCTTGTATTGCACAATAACCAGTGGGAGATATTTTTTTGTTCCTATGTATTCCTTGAAATGAGGAAAGTAGGACACTAAAGTAAATAATTTTCTGGCTGGTTTCACTCAAAAGCTCCTATGGAATCTGCTAATAGCTTAAAAAAACTTAATAAAAAGTTGGAAAAGGAGAGATTGAATAGGATAAGTAACAAGAACCAAGGTGAAGAGAAACTCCGAAAGATCAATCTACTGAAGTACACTGAGTTTCAACAGAATCCTTTGAATTAGACAGCTCTCAAACCACATCAGCTGAATGTGGGCCCTAGAGTGCAATTTGCAGAGGTACCAAATTGATAGAAATTGTTTTTCTATAAAGCACCTTGGTGTGTTAGCTTTGATTAATCAGAGGCAATTATCACAGCTAATAGAGCATAGCTATAAACACAGAGAAACCACAATCATAGCATAGTTCAGGGGCCTCTTGCACCTAGACATATGAAGTTCCACAAGAGTGTTGTCCATACACAGATCAATTTATGCATAGTATTGTAAGTATCTATCCTAAGCACCACAGTTGTCATGTGTTGACTTCAATACCAGATGAGCTCAGTCACAAACACCTCTGCACTTCGGAATTTTGAAATAACTTAACTATCTAGAATTGAAAGAGGCTGCCCAGGGAAGCGGTTGAGTCACCATCACTGGTGGCATTTAAAAGATGTGTAAATGTGACACTTAGTGACATACTTTTAGTGGTGAAATTGGCAGTGTTGCATTAGCAGGTAAATTTGATGATTTTAGAGTTCTTTTCCAACCTAAGCAGTTCTGTGATTTTGTGACTCGTTTTCTGTAACTATTCAAGCAACAAGATGTATAGGTTTCATAGTGCACTTGGACCAGTGCTAGGGTTTTAAGTCAACTTATACATTTGAGGCAAATCAGGGCAAATTGAACTAAAAATGAAATCTTTTAGATGAACTGTTGCTGGTGTTTCAGGGGTCAGATTTTCAGTGACCTATTTAATCCTTTTGCTCATTTGGCTGCTTTAAAATATTTCAGGCTAAATACCACATGGTATAGAGAAGTCAACTGGATTCATAATCTCTTCTGAGTTTACTTGCAATGGACTTCAGTTTTTGCTACCCCCCCTCCACCTTGGAGGGAAGTAATCTCTTCATCTGTCTCAGCAAACTCCATCACAGAACTGCGAATCAAGGTCCTTCCCTCCCCATGCTAAACTTAGAGATGTTTGCAAATAAACTGAACTCCTCAATGGTCTCTAAAAATACAGAAAGCTATGTTTGTGGCAAGTCAGGGTTGAATAGGAGATTCATTCAGGCAGCTCTGCAATGGGAACCGTGATATCTGACAAAGGATCAGTGGTCAGATGGAGGCAGCAAATTCTTACAGCTCCTTGCTTGGTCTGACTGTGAGCCAGATTCTACATTATCTGCTTCAGGGCCAGAAGGGTGACCTAAATTCTTATTGCCTGTGTTCAAGAGAACAATTACATCACTTGCAATGCAGACTAACAAAGTTCCCCTGAGCTGTGCTTGCAACCACTCTCTGCATGTTTGAAAACCAGTTGCTGAAATGCAGGATGTAATATAATCATGGTTTTTTTGGAAGTATCATTGTTGTATCTCTTCTTTTCCCAGGTAACATCATAAATTGAATTTGATGGACAGTTGCAGTGGGATTTTTTATAGAATACTGTCATATATTTCAGCTAGACCCTCCAAAAACAAATAAAAGAGTAACTGTTTCCTTATAACAAAAAGCTATCAGAGAGCTCACCTTGAAGACCTATTTCTTTCTTTTCCTAAGTGCCTTTGGAAATAATCCAAATATACTGGAAATTATGTTTTCAATTTTGCAGTGAGGAAATGGGGACTGGAGACATTAAGACTATATCTCAGAAAATACTTCGAGAGTTGCAGAACTGATCCCTGGCTTACGTGGCTGCCACACTGCAGTCCAGAATCCTAGGCAAGGAGCCTATGTGCCCTGTGCTCACCATGGGGTCGTTTGAGCTCCTCCAAAGGGTGGCACAATTACAGCAGCTGGCTAGAGGAAATACTTGTTGTGGAGAGTGAACCTCAAGCTCTGACATTGAGCACCAAGGTAACTTTCTGTCCACTGCAGGAAGATGATGAGCAACCTGCTTAAGAGCAACCAGTGTCATGTAGTGATGCCACTACTGGCCTTTTCCATTGCAGAAATAAGGAAAGGGGCCTAGCTCCACTTCCTCTCAGACTGAGCATGACCTTTGCCTCTTCAGATTTACATGTTTAATTTGTCTTCCTCACCCCATCATCCTCCCCCTTCCCCCAGTGCTTCATCTCTAAAATTAGAAGCTGGACTTAGATTAGGGACTGCAACCTTCTTGCCTGTAGTGCTGTCCTTCCATCTCTCAAGCAGTAAACCATAAACCAGTCTGTGCTGTCCACTATGGAGAAGGTTTCAAAAGAAAAGGAAAACCTCATGCATTCCAGCTCTGCTGGGACAAACAGAGAGACAGGGCTTTTAAGTAAAATGAGTAGGATGATTTTTTTGTTTGTTTTCCTGTGTGCTGCCAATGCTCTAAGGCTAATCTCTATTGTATTATGAATTGTACATACTTGTAGTGATGATGGCCAAGATAACGTTGACTGTCACAGTAAACTGTGTAAAACGAAACCGTATGAAGCAACTGCTGAGAAGATGTAGAGGTTTCATTTCTTACTGAAAGGCATTGCCATCTCTGTAGAAAATTGATTCCTTCAACAGCAAAATCTACAAAAAAGGCATTAGGGATACAGAAAAAAATCCTCCTTTAAAAGGAAAAGCAGCAAAATGTAGTAATTTTGTCAGGTTTGCAAGTTTCATTTTTCTTAAAGAAGCAGTTGTAAACGAGTATACTTTTAAAATTGCACAGAAGGCAAAAATGAGAAAAGTTTGGGATCCAAAAAAACCCTGGGGTCCCTAGCTCAGACTGCCACATTAGCTATGGCTTAGCAATGTGCATTATGCAAATACAGCAAAGAGCCTTTCAAAACACGATTAAAGACTTGACCTACAGATTAAGTAGGGCCATCTTAATATTGTGCAGGAAAGGAATGATCTGTGTTGCAGACTAAGATAGTGAGGAATAGGAGAAAATACTCTGTGTTTAATTTTCCAATGCTAATTTTAAAAATAAATAGATTTGTGTGAAAAAAATAAAGAAAAATGAAACTTAGAACTGATGACCTGTGCAGTCTTTGCTTTAAGTACAATTGTCCCTTATCTGCATTTTTCTAAGTAGTATATTAAAATATTATGCAAAATGTTAATGACACATTACAAACTTCTAATTATTTTTTTATATCCTCCTTCTTTATACCAAAATTTTATATATAAGGAAGCTTTAGAATTTCTTTCTAGATAGGGCCACAAAGCATTTTCCATTTTTTAAAAAATGGCTTTTCATTCCATGTGTCTTCTACAAGAGAAAGAATGAAGTACATTTATAGTATGATGAGATAAGAAAATGCAGACAAAATGAAAATATATGTGCTCAATATTATAAGAATATTTTTACAGGTAGATTTTTCCACTTTAGACAACTTGCTGCTGCTGTATTGCTCTGTTTCTGATGTAGGATGAGAATTGGTTGGGACGGAATGCTGCTTGTAGCTCGGGCTGTTGGGCTAGATGCCCTCATTTAATTAGATTGTATAAGCTTTCATCTCATTTCTGAAACTAGGCTGCTGGCATAAACAGTTGAACAAATTAAAATGCCTTCTTGGACAATAAGGAATCAAGGAAAATAGCTTTATCTGCTTATTATTTTTAAAACATCCTTTTGCTAAAAAAAGGAGAAAAACCAGTAAAAAGACAGGAAAGATAGGAAAGGTGAAGGTACTCTTGAGAAGGGAATTTTCTTATAAAATTGTTGTCAGCTAATAGAAGAATAGGTCAGTTGAACCAGCTCTTTAAAAATCCATGTGACACTGGTTACAGAGTGAAAGTGGATAAGCAATTTACAGAGTGTAATTTACTCTTTGAACATTAATTTTACATTGAGGCAATATCCATGATCAGACTACAAATACTTTGGTTAGAGTTACTGCATTTGGGGATAGATCTTTTATAAGCTGATCACAAATAATCCTGCTACAGTATATGTATCTTCTAGCTTTGAAATAAGATCTTTAATGTATGGTTCACATCACAGCTTTTGGATATCCTGACTAAGCTTAGCCCAGAAAAAAAAAATAAAATGGGCTGGAAGCCAAAAGGATCTTAATTCTGTGGTTTAAATCTGTTTAGAAATGGTCCTGCACACAAAGGATTAAAGATTTCTGCCAAGTTTATATCTGTTTTCCTTTTCTGATCCCCCTTAACTTTGTTGTCTGTGATACCATTAGCCAAACTGTAACCCAAAAAGATTTCAATTTAATTTACTTCTAGAGTTTTAAACAAGTGTCTCTAGCAGTTATTGTACTCACAGCACACACAATTCACACAGCTCAAGTTAAATTGCAGAACCTCATTCAACTTTGTTGTAGGAAAAACAAGCCCAAGAAAAATCTTGCAGTTGTGCAGGCTTCTGTGCTATGTTTTAAAGACTTGGAAGGTTAAGAAAAATTTAAAGAATGAATTTCCAAGAACAAGAGATTGGAAAGTGACTAAGGCAAATTTGAGTAATGATAACAAAGTGACCCACTGAATATCCACTGTCAGACACTGACAGCTGATGCATTTTCAATATGTGGTGAGTATTGCCAGTTTCATCAGACTGTCTCCATAATGGCATTGCTTCTAATGTTATATGCTGTCATTTTGGTCTGAGGCATGAACAGTAGCTTTGTTCTATGAAAAACAAATATTCCCTCTGCTTTGTGTCTTCAGAATAACAGGAGACACAGGTCAAAATAAGGATGGCCTAATTGAAAGCTGAAATTAGCATTTTCTTTTGCTAAGCTTCAAGATAAATAATGATTAGCCAATCTGTGTGTGGTCACCCTCTTATTCTTGCTGCTAGCAATCATACTTGTGGCACTAAACAATTTATATAGTCAGTAATATATCAGCCCAGCAAACAAATACGAATCAGTGAACCAGCTGAAAATTTTGTCTGAAATGCCCTTCCTCCACAAACTTAGCAGAGCATAACACATCAAAAAAAAGGTCAGCACAACCCCAATTTGAACATCCTCTTTGATTGAGTTTGACTCTGGGTCCCATTTATCAGTGTTAGCCACTGAAACAATCTCTGTATTTTCAAATTGTTTCTAATTTGTTCCACTGCAGTCCTTAAAAAGGAAGACTTTAATTTCTCCCTCTTCACTTTGTTTGCCTTCTTTTGCTTCCTCCAAATACTGTGTCCAGGTTTACTTTTCAGCCTCACAGAAACAAGCAGTACTTCATTAGCATTACTACCACCCTACAGCCAATTGTTATTATTACTACTATTTCTGAAATTTTAATTCACCAGATACACCAGATTCACCAGATGCACCACAACAGAGGTGAGGAAAATAACAAGGAATAAAAAAACCCACATTGTTCCCAAATACTGTCTTTTTCTTAACTGGAACCATCAGGAAAGGTTAAGACTGGGAGGTTTATAGAGGCTTTTTGCCATTTTCCTGGTAGACAACTAAAGAAATGGGACTGAGCAACTACAGTATGTGCTTTTATCTTAAGGGCCAGTAAAACTGATGCAAAGGGTAAGAGTAGGAAATGATATGAGCTGAAGAAAAAAAAAAGGCAATTAAGATAAATAGATTTGGTAGGAAGGCAGTCTTCTTTTGCTAGTTCACAGAGAATGGAAGCTACCTTTAGCTGAAGATCTTTCCTGAGTGGATCACAGGGCACAAAGGTGTTCACTGTGATCCAATTTGTTTGATTAAATATTCATAGCAAAGCTAAGGGTAAGATTTTCCCCTGGTTTAATCAATGGGAACATTGCCATTGTCTCCAACAGGAGCACTTATGGCATGGTTTGCTTAAATGAATGCAATGTATATTCCTCTATGCAACATGAATATTCGCAGGCTTCAAGCTCATTTGCAGCTCTGTTTTCCATGCATTTGATGATTCAATTGCCTACACATTGTCATCCAGTGACATTTAAAATCCTGTATGGTATCTGAGCTCAAACAAAGCTCATACATATGTTACAGGACTTATTGGGAGCAGTGCCTCCTGGACTGGCAACCTAGGTGGCCAGTTTGTTTGCCCTAGGACAGCTCAAATGGCACTGGGTGAGTATATTTAGACAAATATTTCATCTCAGATTTTCTGACCATATACTTCCAGTCTTCTTCCTCTGCTAAGGTGGCTTGCTGCTTAAGTTATGAAAATTAGTGAGGAGTTAATTTTGTTCACAGGGAAATGTGTAAGGCAGAGTACTGCTGTAAGCACTTGGTGGTGATAGATCCATCTCCTTTTATCATCACTCTTCCAAAATGAATAGATTCTAAAGTTCATGAGTTAAATGGCAAGGTGTTTGAACCACTTTATGGTGCAAAAGTAGAAGGGAAACACTTGCTTTCTTGACATTCATTCTCCACCCCAAATTACCTTTTCTTTCTCTTGCAGGGCCCACATAATGGTCATTCAGTTATGAATGCATTTTGGCAATAGTGTGAGAGCTCTTCCTTTGATGTCTGTCAAGAGGCTGTGTCAGTAGCAATAAGGACACATCCTTTGCTTGTGTAACTTGACATATGCCCAGTGAAATCACCTAGTACATTAGCTCATTGCTTTTACTGAAAGAAACAGAAAAAGAACAAATCTTTTCTTTTAGTGGGCAGTTGAAGCAGATAATATCCTTGGAAAGGAAACGTGAACCTCTGTTTTGTCCTTCTTGGAATTCTGTTGTCCTTAGCACCTCAGCTTAAAGGAAACAGCAGGTTGGTAAGCATCACTTGCATAGTTTGGTAAGGTCAACAGCAATTAAAACATGAAGACATTGATTACCACAGAGTTAGTGTGAGTCTTTCTTTCCACTTGAATTATAATGTGGTTTGACAGTTAAAGACAGATTTGTTGTTAAGTCTGAAATTCATGGTTGAATAAAGATTGAATATAAAGATGGAACATGTTTTCAAGCATGTATTAAAGTAAACCTCTGAATGCCTACTCTGTCCTCTCAGGTGCCTAACAAAGGTCAGGAACTGGAAAGAATATAGAGGGAGAGAGTGATTGACTTAGAGGGATTTGTTCAAGGAGAATGTTGATAACTTGGCTTGACAACTTAGCAGGATAAAGTAAAAATCTTCAAGTACTTGAACAGGATAACTGTGAAAATATGCAAGGGATGATTAAGGCTGACAAAAAAGATATCATCATTACCATGCCAGACAGTAAGCAATAGGACTGCATTTTGTACACAAACACCTTTATAATTGTAACAGTAAGCCTGTGAAGCTGAAGAAACCAACCAAAATGCCTTTTAAACCTGAGGCTTTTTTTACTGTATTGTATAGTGGAGTTTGCCTTTTTCCCTGAGTTACCCCCTCCTTCCCTGGACCCTTTGTCTGCCTAATTAGTATGCAAGCCTTGGCCAGGCTAGGTGAAACCCCTCTGATTGGTCTGTTGTTAACCCTTCCCCTTGAATCCTATAGGCTGTGAAGCCCTATAAAAAGCCTGGCCAAGTGAATAAAGCTCTCTCTGCTTTCCTGCTCCCAGTGTGTGTGTCTCTTTGCTGGGACCTCTGGAAACCACGTGGCTGCCGACCACGTGGCCTGGGAGGGGACGGGAAAGGGGGGAGTGAACCCCCAGCTCACCATATATAATGAATTAAATCTTATGATATCAACACAACAAACTAAAAGAAAAGAAAGATACCTCTCTTTTTAGGTGAGGACAGATTAAAAAGGTACAGGCAATCACAGAGTTGTTTAAGGTCATTCAACACATCTTCAGATAATTCAGGTTGAATTTAGTTTGGTATTTTTTTTTTTCCCCTCTTAAGAGAATCAAGCCTAAAGCAACAGAAAGAAAGTAGTTAAAAGAATTCCAGAAAATATTTTTCAAATATAAGATCTATTCTTCTTAGCAATAATCTTTACAGGGAAAGAATATGAATCTGAGCATTGAAGGATATATTGTAGAAAGCCATCTTGTGCTGTCATTGGCATTGACTACCTGATGTAACACAGGGCTTATTTTTCTTTTTCCATCTCAAATATCTATTATTTTAAATTAAACAATCTTACAAGAGTCATGAAATTTACCTTTTAAAAAGAGAAACTTTGAGCAAGGCTATGAATATACCTCAGTTTTTACAACATCAAGCTCCTTGATTAGCTGCAGCATCTCTGCAATCCTATACTTGTAATCCAAGGCTGCTCATTGTAATACATAAAAAACATTTTACTTTTCTGCATTCAGTGTGCGTGAAATGATTCCTTAATAAGAACTCAAGATGAATCCTGGAAGTTTTGTATGTATATTTAGTTATTTTTGTTAACCTTGGCTTAAGTCCTGTAAGATCCAGTCTCAGGGCAATTTAGAGTTTTCCAAAGACCGGTTTGTCTGCATGAGTACTAAAGACTAATGTTCTTGCTTTTCTTGTTTAAATGTAGTTGCCTGGACTAGCCAGATTATCTGACAATTTTTAAGAAACAAACATTTTACAGCTTCCTTTGCTAGTGAATCTGTGGCACTTGTATTATGGTCTGTATAATTTACTGCAGTATAAACACATGTTTTAGACTGTAAAATTTGGCCATAGATGATTTCCTTCTTAATGTGAAAATATGACCGTTTAGCACAGGATATTATTGACCACAATATTAGTTATTTGAATCTATTAGGGCATTTTAAAATTAAAATATTAGCTAATGCTGCTCTCCAATATATTTCTGATGATCTCACTATGGTGATCTCAGTAAGGTAATGCATATTTTGATTTACATCATTCCATAGTGATCACCTGATTTACATCTGTACAAGTGCATCTATCTCAGGGGAGCTGTGTTGAAATAACTGAAGAAGAAAGATGTGACTAAGATTTCTTATAAAAGGAATAAATGACCAGCAGTGTATAAAAGTGTCAAGTGGACATTTGAATACTCTCTGTTGTATTGTTTAGCTTTTATATGAAGATTGTTGAAATCATTCTAATCCTAGTTGAAATTAGTTTTTACTCTGTCAATACTACAGGTAAATTCAAATCTCAGTTTCAAGGATGAAACTAATCTCTATTAGAGAGGTTTTATTTAGAGAAACCATTTCATGATATGGTTTTAGGTCAGCCATTGGCATGCTGTAATAGTTTTAATTTCTAAATTAAGAAACTGTGTGGCTTTAGATATCTGATATGGCTATAAGGATACTTTGACTGAGACATGAGTCAATCCATACTTTAAGACTGAAAAGTTTAATCTAATAAGAGGCTAAGAATTATATCAACATCTGTTACTAGTGTTTTACATAATTGCTAGTTACCTGGGAAACTCCATTCCAGCCCAGCCGCAGATAATTTTTATTCATAGAATCATAGGACCATGGAATGGTTTGGATTGGAATGGACATTCAAAGATCAACAAATTGCACCCCTCTGCTGTAGACAGGGGCATCTTTCACTAGATCAGGTTGCTGATTCAAACTGACCTTGAACACTTCCAGGGATGAGGCATCCCCAACTTATTGGGCAGACTGTTCCTGTGTCTTACCATCCTCATAATAAAAACATGCATCCTTATATCTAACCTAAACTTATCCTCTTTCAGTTTAAGATTGTTACCCCTGTCCTATTGTTGTAGTCCATGGTAAAACATCTCTTTTTGTCTTTTTTATAGACCCCTGTATTGTGTTTGCATGGCAAAACTGTGGTAGTGGGTGGGCTTCATGGATGGCTTCTGTGAGAAGGCGCTAGAAGCTTCCCCCATGTCAGACTGAGCTGGTTCCAGACCTCTCTAAGATGGACCTGCTACTGGCCATCACTGACAGTGGTAGCACCTCTGGGATAATGTATTTTGAAAAGGGGGAAATCTTCTGCACAACAGCAACTGGATGAAAAGAGTGAGGATATGAGAGAGAAACGGCTTTGCAGACACCAAGGCCAGTGAAGAAAGAGGGGGAGAAGGTTCTCCAGGCACCAGAGCTAAGATACCCCTGCAGCCTGTGGTAAAGACCATGGTGAGGCAGGCTGTGCAGATATCCACCTGTAGCTTGTGAGGAACCTCCCATCAAAGCAGGTGGATGTGCTCTGAAGGAAGTTGCAACCCCATGGAGAGTCTCTACTGCAGTAGGCTCCCAGTAGAACCTGTGGACCAAGGAAAAATAATTCCACACTTCAGCAGGTTTTTCCAGCAGGACATGGGGCTCTACAGGGAACCCACTCTGTAGCAGTCTGGCCCTGAAGGACTGCACCCCATGGAAAGGACCCACACTTGAGTAGTTCTTGAAGAACTGTGAAGAGCCCCATCCTTGGAAACATTCAAGGGCAGATCGGACAGTTCTCAGCAACCTTTTTTAGTTGAAGATGTCCCTGCTCATTGCAGGGGAGTTGGACTATATGACCTTTTAAAGATCTTTTCCAACTCAAACTATTTTATGATTCTATGATTCTATGAACTGTATTTTATGATTCTATGGTTCTATGAACTGCAGCTTGTGGGAAGGACTTCATTTGAAGAAATTAATGGAGGACTGTCTCCTGTAGGGGTCCACCACAGTGGAGCAGGAGAAGAGCATGAAGAGGAAGGAGCAGAAGAGACAACCTGTGATAAACTGACTGACTCCATTCTCCAACCCCCTGTGTTGCCTTGGGGGAGGAGGTAGAGAAATCTAAAGTTGAGCCCAGGAAGAAGGAAGAGGTGAGGGGAAGGTATGTGAAGATTTCTTCTTGTTTCTCATTATTCTACTCTGATTTGATTGGCAATAAATGAAATTAATTTTCCCAACCTGAGCCTTTTTTAACCATGACAATAACTGTGGAGTGACCTCTCTATCCTGATCTTGACCTATGGCCTTTTTGCCATATTTTCTCCCTATATCTGGTTGAGGAGTGATAGAGTGGCTTGGTGGGTCACCTGTCAGCTGGGCAAGGTCAAACCACAACAGTCTCCTTTAAGTATTGAAAGGTCTCCTTGGAGTCTTCTCCAACTTTCTCAGTCTTTCTGGTCAAAGAGTGCTCCATCCCTCTGTACATTTTTGTGCTTTCCCCTGGACCTGGTCTAACAGGTCAATGTTTTTCTTGTGTTGTGGCCCCAGAGTAGGACGCATTACTCCAGGTTGGGTCTCCTGAGGGCAGAGTAGAGGGGCAGAATCACCCTCCTCAATCTCCTATTTGTGTGTCTTTTCATGCAGCCCAGGATACAGTTGGCTTTCTGGGCTGTAAGTTCACATTGCTTGTTTATATCTAGTGTGTCATCCCCAGTATCTGGTAGACTGGGGCTGAGGATCTCCTGGGACAGCCCTGAAAGAGGCTCAGCAAGGTGTTCATTCCTTGGAGGTCCTTATTGAGGATTTCCACCTGTCATTGTGCTCCTGTTGAGATGGGTTGTTTCTGGGTTGGTGGCTCCTGCAGTGGGCTTGGAAGTAGCTTGGGACAGGGTATTATTTGCGTTCTCCCCACCTTCCCCACTGTCTTTTTGTGCCCATTTGTGAATGTGCAGATGATCTTTTATAACCTAACCATCCCATTTTATACCATGAGTATACCCATAAAAGTGTTTTTGTTTAGTCACTTGGATGGATAGCAGAAAGAAGAAATTTAAGGACTGAATGTTATCTGGACAAGCAGAAACCTAAGGTCTAATTCTGCTTTCCTCTATGATCTTAGAATATTGAATCGGTCTACAACAATTGGTGTTCTCAGTTTCTAAAAGGAGTATGAGAAAGCACACTGAAATCCCAGGTTGATTCTGAAGGTAAGCACATAAAAATCTGGATGATATTCAAATAGCAGAACAACGGAGTCAAAGTAAATTCCAACTGTCAAAGTACTGGTCAAGTCAAGAACAAGGTCCAACACCAAGTACTCTGAAGACTGTTATACCGTTCAAAATTTCATATTTGTTTGTACTTGTTAGAGTTATTTTTCAGTATTTTTAACTGACAAGGAGTTTTATCTATGTCTCAGAAAGCTATTCATAGCTATAGAGAAACACATTCAATAACAAAAACACTGTCTTTTCCTATAGCATGCCTTGCAATTATAAATGCTTTCTCTTTCTTACTAAGTACAAAGTTCTGCAAGCTAAAAGCATGCAACACAAAGAGCGAAGGGACCTGCAAGATACTATTAATTGAGGTGTATAACCTCACTGTTCTTCTGTCCATGTATTTCCTTAAATAACATGCTTGCCTTACAAGGAAATGAAAAAAGATACCACAGCTAACCCCAACAACACATCTTGTTCTGTAGTTAAATTACTCAACATCAATCATTTAACATCCTACTGTGAAATTCAGTCTAGGTATAATTGGGTTTTTTCACTTGCTTTCAGTTAAAAAGTATTCCATTGTTTGGTTAATGCACTTGAGAAAAACATTGTGATCACTCTAAATAAAAAGACCCCAAACAACCCTCCACTATTCAAATCTGTTATGAAGCAACATAGTCTCTGGACATAAAATAACCATCCATAATGATTTACCCTTGAGAATGTGTTTCTCAGTACATACTCTAATGCTTTTCAAATGCAGTTTACCTAGGAATTGTACAGAAGTATTTAATTTCAAGTGATCATTTTGCTCTTGCTTGCCCCAGAGAAGGGACTGCTGTTAGTTTTAAACAGTTTTTCCTCATGCAAAATATTAAAACAATTCTATAATTCATTATTAGTTTCAAATATATATTTTTTCTCTTTTTTTTTAAATTCAGTTTACATAGAATGTTGTTACCAATTTTACAGTTCTAAGCAATGAAAATATTCTCTTTTCTATCATCAAAAGCAACCTCAATTCAAACTTCATTAATCATTTTTTTTCAACAGTAGAGCTCTAAAGATGCATTGTTAAAAGCAGAGGAGGAAAAAAAAAAGAAAAAAAAATTCTTCTTTGTAGCCTTACAGCTTTTAATACTCTTTGTTTAGACTGCTGGCAAGAAGGACAATGTTATAAGCTCTGGAGGATGTACTTGCCGTCCGTGTGCACATTTGTTCATTAAAGATGAAACTGAAATAGCATATCATGAGATGTACTTAATTTGAATGAGTAAACCAGTTGAGAAACCACTTTGATGAGAGCCCCATTATATATATGTTCTCAATTGTAAAGTCTCCATCCAACCTCATCTCATCCTGGGAAATGCATATAATAAATGCTAATTATAACAGGATGGTTATCCCCAAAGTGACAGTCAGCTGTAATTATATTTAATCACAAACAGGAGAAGTTTTTTACCTGCTTCTTGTCCAAATGTACCGGCTAGCCATAGCAATAGGTCAAAGATCTTATTTCCTGTGTGCCTACCTGGTATTGGACATACTTCTCGTAAAATCAAACTGTCTTTTAAAGGAAAGCTTCAGTGAGGTCTTAGGCCTAAACTGAGAGAGGGTGGGGTTTGATTAGATATTAAGAAGAAATTGTTTATTGTGAGAGTGGTGAGACACTGGAACAGGATGCCAGAGATGTAGATATCCCATCCCTGGAATTACTGAAGGCCAGGCTGGGGGGAGCTTTGAGCATCCTGGCCTAGTGGAAAGTGTCTGTGCCCATAACAGGGAGCCGGAACTAGATGGTCTTTAAGGTCCTTTCCAATCCAAGCTATTCTGTGATTCTATGATATAATACAAGTTCAAATGGCATCAGATACCTAAATAAGAATTTTCTGACCTCTTAAATGGGCACAGCCTTTCCAAAAGGCATCTTTAATTATTACTTGTGGAGACTGGTTTATGCCTTTCTCTTTCTGTGGTATAAAGGAGGCAATAGAGGAGATCAGGAGTAAGTAAATCTATAATCTTGTAGCTTGGTATATCAGCTCTCAATAATTACAAGGCTGCTTTTATAAGCCATTCTACTGAGACATTTTATCACTTTGAAGCCAAATGAAACATTCCACACATTTTTTCGAACCAGCTAAGATAAAAGCAATATATTCTAAGTCTATCACTATCCAGCTCAGGACACTTCCATCTCAGCTAAACGTTGAATGTTATCACTGAAAAGCTTATTCTTCTTTGGGTAACATCTTTTTAATTGATTTTACTATATTTCACATCTATGTATTTTTCAGTTCTTTAGAAGTTCCCTCATTTTCTTTTCCTATTATCCCTTCAATCATCAAGTCTCTTTGTGTTCCCACATAGAGTTCAGAGTTGTAAAGGCACTTTTCTCCAGATCTTTGCACTTCCACTGGTGTGTAGTCAAATGGTACGGAGAGATCTTGTTATTACTATTTCGTACTGCTCATTGCTGTGAGACTAATTTCTTCTCTTGTGGAACTTCAAACAATCCATCAACATTCCTGTCTCTTTAGATTTAGATCAAATGTTGAGGATTTGTTATAAACAAGAATTAAAATCTCAAAGCGTGTATTACAAAGATAATTTTTTTTTAAATTGTATTTGGACTTTAAGGTAGTATGTAACCTCAAATGACATAACAGGCCACATTCAAAGCTGATCTTGTTTTAGGTACAATTCTGCTCAGCTAAATTAAGCTGAGCCTGTTTATATGGGAACTCAATCTAATCTGAAGCTGAAATGTGAACACAGAATCATAGAACAGGTCAGGTTGGAAAAGACCTCTGAGATCATCAAGTCCAGCCCTTGATCTGCTACCACTGCAGTTACTAGACCATGGCACTAAGTGCCACAACCTTATAAACATCCAGGGATGAAGAATCCACCGCTTACCTGGGCAGCCCATTCCAATGCCTGTTTATGCTCTCTGTAAAGAGTTTCTTCCTGATTTCTAAGCTAAACCTCCTCCTGGCAGACCTTGAGACTGTGCCCTCTTGTCTTATAGATAGTTGCCTGGGAGAAGAGATCAACCCCCACTGACTACACTCTCCTTTCAGGTAGTTGTACAGAGTGATGAGGTCTCCCCTGAGCCTTCTCTTTTCCAGGTTAAACAACTCCAGCTCCCTCAGCCTCTCCTCACTGCACTTGTGTTCAAGTCCCTTCACCAGCCTTTTTGCCCTTCTTTGGATGTGCTCCAGCACCTCGACATCCCTCCTGAACTGAGGGGCCCAGAACTGAGCACAATACTCAAGGTGTGGCCCCACCAGTGCTGAGTACAAGGGAAGAACACTTTTCTGGACCTGTTGTTTCTGGACACTGTTCTTGATACAGGCCAGGATGCCATTGGCCTTCTTGGCCACCTGGGCACACTGATGGCTCATGTTCAGTTTCCTTTCAATCAGAACCCCCAGGCTCCTTTCTGCCTGACCACTCTCCAGCCACTCTGTCCCCAGCCTGTAGCGCTCCATGGGGTTGTTGTGGCCCAAGTGCAGGACATAGCACTTGGTCTTGTTGAACCTCATCCCGTTGGAATCAGCCCAACTTTCCAGCCTGTCCAGGTCCCTCTGCAGAGCCCTCCTGCCTTCCATCTGATCAACAGTCCCCCACAACTTGGTGTCATCAGTAAATTTGCTAATGGTGGACATTAACAAATGTCCTCTCATCTAAATCATCAATAAAGGTATTAAACAGAAGTGAGCCCAACACTGACCCCTGGGGGACATCACTGGTGACTGGCTGCCAATTGGATAAAAATGTATCAGATAAAGCATTTATTCCTGTTAACAAAGTTTGATGGCAACAGTTCGTTTAATGTTCTGGATACACACCACAGACATTGCCAAAGGCAAATCTAATTAGCTATGTGAAGAATTCCTATAGATCTGTTCTCACTTACTGAAATGTAATAAATGAGAGTAGATCTATGTCAATTTGCTATATTAAGTCAGCAACAGAATGCTGCATTCAGAAGTGCAAAAATCCAACAGCTGTGGATTTCTGTGGAATAATAAATGCCTCATTTTCTGTACCAGGTCATTACTGATGTCTTTATTAACTATGCTGTATATTCGCTTTGAGTTATCTTCTGTGTATTTTATGCATACTTAAGTCTGAAAAATGCAAAAAACCAAGAGAGACATATATAAGCTTTGTAGACACCACACAGTCATTTTGACCATATCTGATTACCCCATGCAATTAAAGCTCATATTCATCACTTATCAGAAGTTCATTTGAATAAAAAAGGGGATAAACTGCAAAACTGCATCATGAAATAGAATGGACATTCAGTCTGGAAAATACAAGTATTCATTTGGGCCATATTAGGTCATGGCTGTTTGAAGGGTACTTAAAATGCAGAAGAATTTGAATGAATAATAAAGTATTTTTGGAAGCTGATGTTACAAATGAAGATAATTGTTCTATATAAACAAAACCACAAGTTCCACAAACATTAGTGTAAAACTCAAGCTTCAGACAATTTGAATTTTTTTAATGAATGAACTCTTTCCAAATAGTTTTTAAGAAACAGGCACACAACAAACAGTGGCAGACTTCCAAGAGGGCATGAAATGTGTGTGTTGACTTAAAAAATAAATAGTCTTAGAATACTGTTTGAAGCACATCTTGGGTATATGCAGCTTTTGAGGAGGTCAGAACCTAACATATTGTGGCCAAAAATAATCAATTCATTCTGTAGAAATGGCTAGTGACTAAGTGTATTTTGCAAAGATGTTTACAAAAGAACAAAACTTATGTCTTTGATGAACTTGTATGCCATTTTAGCCTCTGCCTGCCTGAAAAAAAAAAAAATGATACCTTTCTGGTTGTAAATGTTGGGAATTTTGTGGAAGCAGAGAAATGACAACTGCACTGCTTGAGTTTCTTGAATGACCCCCTAAAAAACTAGAATTTTTATTTCATAGAATCGTAGAATGGCTTAGGTTGAAAGGGACTCTTAAGATCATCTACTTACAATTCTCCTTCCATGGGCAGGGAAACCACGATCATGTTGTTCAGGGTCCCCATCCAACTTGGCCTTGAATACTTACAGAGTTGGAAGTACTGGCAACCACACTCTGAGTGAAGAATTTCTTCCTAACATCATCTAATCAGAATCTTATCCCTTTTAAACTATTGTCCCATGTCCTGTCACTATCTGCCTGTATAAAATACACCTCTCCATCTTTTCTATAAGTCTTCTTAAGGTACTGGAAGGCCTCCATGAGGTCTCCCTGAAGCCTTCTCAGTTTCCATTGTCAGTTATTTGACTGACAAATATAAATACAGATCAGTATAGCTATAAAGGTAAGTGGTACAAATATATTGTCAAACCTGGCAATTTTGATGTTTCTCTGTCTGTAAAAATACACATGCATGTACACTGTCTGTCTATCTATCTGTCTATCTATCTATCTATCTATCTATCTATCTATCTATCTATCTATCTTGTTTCATTATAGGTACTTCAGAAAGAGTTATGCCTAGTTATTTTCCTATGGATGAAAGCAGATTGGCTGTTTATCTGTTCTTATGTAGTTTTCAGAAAAAGGAAACAATATGTTTCTGCAAATTGTTGTGTCCACTGTGGTCCAGGGTTGAAGTTACCTTTTTATATTAGTCTAGTATGACTCTTCAGATAAAATGGAAAAATTTCTTCTCTAAAATGGTCTCAGCTGACTCCTCCACTCTGTCTACTAGACAGAGCAGATTACTCTTTCTTTCACCTCAGCTGGAATCAGTAAAATTCTTTTGACCTATTTAGTATACAGAGATGCCTCTTGCTCATAGGGTTCCATTACCCTGCAAATCTGTAGACATGTAGGTATTTACTGCTCCTCTTCATAAAAGATTCTTAAATAAAATTACTGGTTTTATAGATATATTTTTCTTGCTTTGTACTGCCTTGCATTGCAGGTCTACTGCTTCCCCATGACCTTTGCCTTATCTCAGTGGAATGTTTCATATCTCTGAACTGTGTGTTTGTGTACATGAATTTTCGCAGCATTTCTAATTAATTTTCTGAAAACCAATGGTGTTTTGGATTGTATGTATTTAAAAACAGAGACTTATAATCATCTTGTTATACATATGCATTCATCCCTCTTTGTATGCTCAAACAACACAACAGTGAAGTTGTGAAAGGAAGCATTTGTAAGACAACTCTGCCTTCTGTTAGAGATAAAAAAGTTTTCATATGAGACATATGTAATTATTTGATTTGTCTTAAACCTTTCTTCCATGGTAACAAAAGTAAATGAGTTTATATCTTTATGAATATATTAATCTGCTTTAATTATTTAAAATAATAATAGTAATTTGCACTAAATAATACTGCAGGCATTAGTTGCCAACTTGATTTTGGTTGAGAAATCAATGTTGTGTACAAACTCTGGGAGAAACCATATTTGAGAATTCATTTTTTTTTCAATCCACTTGTTTCATGAGCATACACATGCACATGATCCATTTAGATGCCAATAATTTTAAATTAAATGTTTTCCCTGTTGGTATCCTGCTGACTTTTTGTCTCCGCTACCCCAAAAGAAATGTCAAAAGTAGTTAGATCTCTGTAGTTTAGTCTAGTGCCAAATAATCAAAGTTTAAAGATTATATTATAAAATTATAAAATTTTATTTAAATCTTCGCAAAGACATTTAACAAAGTACTGAAAAGAATTTCACATGGTGCTAGACATAATTATCTAGGGTTTCCATATAACCTGTCAGTAGATGACAATTTTTGTAACTCAGAAAGATTCTAATTTGCAAATTAAAATAATGTTGTTCATCTGGAAAGATTTATCTAGTATTTTTGGTCCTTGAAATCAAGAATCACATATTATGAAGAGGTGACTGAAATAGTATAATGAAGTAGGTGGATATCCTTATAGAGGAAATTTTGGGGAGTTGTATTACTTTTCCAATACATTTCAACCTGATTAAATGTTGAAAAAATCTTACTTATTAGGAAATAATAACAGAAGCACTAAATAAACTTAGTGAAGTTTTTCTGGTCTAATGATTTTTCAAAGTCTCTACCTGCTATTAATTAAGCTATAAACAGGCTTAATGTGCAATTCAAGTCTTGATACCTGTGTGATGCAACATTTTCCATCCTTCACAGACGTGTATGTGAAGTTTAAGAAATCAAAATTTCAAGGAATTTTGTTCAGAAAGAAAAGGTTAGAAAATCTCTGCATACTCATCATGGTTGGTGATTTTTTCTCTTGAGAGGTGATGTGTTATTTGAAGTGCCAACTTATCTAAAAAATGTGATTATATATCACATACATTTCACACGTATTTTAGTAATTGTGTTAAGTAGTGAGGTTAGTTAAAATTCTACAACGCTTCACAGAGAAGAAATAGCTTTACTATTTCTCAGTCCTCCTACTTCCTGCAATAAATGGATTAGAAACATTGAAAAACTGTAAATTAGTCACATAGTCACTTGATATTGCTATAGTATAATTCAGAATTTAATTTCAGAAAATTATTTTCAAAATGAAACATTGCAATCTCTTTTTTATCCTGATTTTGTATCAATATAAAAAAGAATCTAGTGATATCCACAGCTTAATTTAGAAAAAAGTTTCAACACTCATGACAAGAACTATCCCTGTGCAAACAGGTATGTAAAAAAGAATAGTCATATATTTTGAACACTTTGTTTAAGAAGCTGTGACTTTCTTTTCAGTAATGAATCAGATGTTACCTGTCTGAAAATATTATAAATATGCAGTAATCTGCTCTGCCTACTTTGAAGCTCACTTCTTGCACCATTTTGACAAACATTAAAATTGGCAGTCCTGCTAGTTTGGACTTAGCATAGTAGAAAACCACCTTTTTTGTTCACTCTATTCTGAACTATCTGAACTACATCTTTACAACTGGTTACAGAGTCAGCCTATTTGATTTTCTTCTTGGTCTCTGACTAACGTATTTTTTATTTTGGGCAGTATGTGGTTAGTATTTGTATTCACTCTACTCTGTAGCCTCAGTTTCTGTGTCTTATTTAAACTAAATATTAAAATATTGATTGTGCAAAAAGTGGATTATGGTGATCCTTTGATTTTGGAATGAAATTTTGAAATGAAAATACCAGTGCCATCTCTTTGTGCTGTAAAGGAGCCTACAGCATGCTGAGAACACACCCAACTGATACCACTGACCTTTGGGTAGGGTCGAGTATTCTCTCCTTTCTGCATAGAAATTGCTACAGATTTATTAAGGGATTATTTATAAATCTCCCAACGAGTATCACTTGGATCTTTCAGATCTACTCTGCTGGAGCCTCTATTTGGTAGCAGCAGTCAGGCAAGAATGGCTGCAAGTGACCGAGTAAGCTGCTCCTTATGCTTGAACCTACAAATTACACAGAATTCTCTTTTTAAGCATCAAAACTGGCTTTGTGCATCTTGCCCTAAGTGACATTCCCAAAGCTGTGAAGAATGTGTGGTGAAGACAAGCTGAACCCAGCTCAGCTAACTCCTTCTCCTCAGGCCAGGAGCTTTCTTCATGTTTCTAGTGTTAAGGTAGCAGTAGCTGCCTGAGGGATGATGTTTGCACTGATGCAAGTGTCTTTGACTTTTTTCCCCTCTGTTCTTTCTGTCAGTCCAAAAGACTGAGAATGACTGAGCCAGTTAAACCCATCTGTGTTGAGATGGAAGGACTAATGTTTGCTGACTACTGGATGTATGTTGTTACCAAGAGCTCTATCCTCTAATATCAATATCAAACATATATGGCTTCAGCAAGCGCTGCACTTGATGTTGGTAAGTTTCCTTTAGCAAATCCTAAATGCCTTCTCTTTACACCACTTTCATTCTTATTCTTTATTCATGCTTTTCTTGTCCCCCTCCCTGATAGATACACTCACATTCTTAAGAAGACTCCAGCATTTTGACAGAGACAGTTTTAAATTTATATAACCTGAATATTGTCAACAATTTGAAATAAGATAAACAGAGAGGAAAGTATGCACCAAGAAAGACACTTCTGAATTGCATACAGTTTTCAACAGATGGGAAAATGGACAGAAAAATGAAGCATGAAATTTGATGTTATTGAGTGGAAGGAAATATTTTAGTTTTATTGTCAGTTCTTCATGCTACCTAACAGAAGAAGAGGAAGAGGTCTAAAAATAAACTGATGTATTGGGGCTATAGAAAATGTGTAAGAAAGAATTACTTGAATCAAGCATGTTGTAGAAAAATAAATAAATAAGATCATTAAAGAAGATGGGTGCAGTCATCAGAAAACCTCTGACATTAACTTTTATGAAGCACTTAAAATTCTCACTGCAGCTCCAGATTTGCATGTGAACTATGACCAATCATTCACTCTGCAAACAATATGAGATAAATTTACAATTTAGCTTGTGTTCTGTATGGCTCAATACAAATGAATCAAACAATATGCAATAAATTTCATGGACTGTTAAGTTTTAGCTCTGGTGATGTAAATCACAGGTGGGATCATATCACAGAGTGTATGCTATTGGGTTGATGAAGCAGTAAAATGCAGAGCCAAATCTTGTTCTGAGTAGCCATGTTTCAGTATAGTGAAAAGCACAATAGAGAGATAAAGAATGGTGGAAAAAATAAAAGCTTATTGCCTTAAAGAAACACATAAATAACGGCCATGAAACCACCTGCTCAGCCCACTTGAGAGACTACAGAGCTTCATCAGTGAGCTCCATTCAGTGACTAAAATTGCTGAGACAATTTCTCCAGTAACAGTCCAGAAGTACAGCTATTATGATTTCTTTCAAGCTCAACTAATTCTGTCAGTTGAAAATAGAAGTATTTTATTCTCTGGTTTTGAAACAGTTATGGATTTTGATTTCATGGCAATATTTGTTCTGTATTTTACTCACAATCAGAAGGTCAGGCTTATGAAGCAAAATAGGCTTAGATTTCCAATATATGCAACTGAGCTCTTGTTATGGGTCTCCTACTTGCTTGAGATTCTGCAATAATGCGCATTCCACCTTAATTTTGGAGTTTCCAATCAGATATTGATCATGTGGATATCAGTTGTGTGAATTTCATCATGACTTTTCTTCTTAACATAATCTCTATACACATATTAATGAAGTATCCACCTTAATTTCTAGTTTTAGATTTACTCAATTTTATTTCCATTTTAGATTTGTCTTCTAGAAACACCTGTTTGTGGAAGAGTCTATCCTTGGTATATATATATATTTAGATGCTGAAAATAAAGCAAACAACATTATCACAAACACCATGTAAAAAGCCTTTGCACATACCATCTTCCAAATATCCACTTTAGGCAAAGTATGCAAGGGATTTGATAATTTTTTTGGGAGGGAGAGGGTGGTCGTTTGGGTTTATTTGCTCTTCTAAGGTCATCAGATGTGTATAATTCAGTAACTGAGCTGGAAAAAACTAAAGATAACATTCCCTCAGGAGTTTTTTCAACAGTTTTGATTAGTGAAAATATATACTTTGTATTTCTGTTTTCAAGTTGGCATAAAATGAGAGAAGAATAAACTTTTACATTTTACATGAGTAATTTTTTACATATAATGAAGAACATTTCTGTTCCAAGATATAAGTGTGAGGCATACCTCATTTATAATCTGCTTTTGCTGCACTGTGAGCCTGGTTGTACAGTACTGAAAGATTACTGCTCTGTAACATTAAGCTTTTGAGAGAGACGACAAATGATTCCTTTAGATCTAACAAGTGACATGAGATGTGTAGACCAGTCATGAAGGACTGTTGATAGGCTTCAAAAGCAAGAAGTTCATAATCACCCAGCCCTTGCAAAGAAATGATTGCTCATAGAAGATGAAGGTGGTTGTGACACACCTTGACCCAAATGTTAAATTTTGGTCTTTTCCTACTTGTCTCTCAGGAAAGTAACTTCACGACACCTGGACATCCAATGACCCCTTAAGCACAGAAAAAACAAACCACAGCATTGAAAAGAAGGGACTCAGAAGGATATCAAGATCACTTCTGATTACCCTGGCCCAGTAGTTGTCAAGAAGTAAGTTCAAACATTTCAGAAAGAGTGAATCAAATTAATTCTAAGGAACAAAACCCAAGAAAAATCATAAAAACAATGAAAAGAAAGAGGAGGAGAAAGAGCACAAAAAGAAAGTAAAAAGAGAGAAGATAAAGCATGTGTTTAAATATTTATACCCAAAGTCTTACCAAATCTTTCTTTCGTCACCCAGCAATAGATCCACTGACCACTATCTTTGTACAAAAACAAATCATAAGCTGTGCTTCCCTGCCTATCATTAGAGAGCTGTCTCTGATGTTCTCAGAAGCAACTCATTTAGCCTGCCTGGAGAAAATGTCTTATTAATAATCTTCTTTGTTTTTGTGAGTTGGTTCATTAAGTTCATGCATGCATAAAGTTGCTGTTGCTGCAGATAATGTGCAAAGCCTTTATAAACCTAGGCTTTTCAAATTGTTAAAACATTTATTAATTCAAGAAAATGCTATATGTTTCTAAAATCTTACTTCAACCAAGGCACTTGATTAGTCTTTTAGTTTTTTTCTTAGACAACATGCATTTAGACTTTTCAAATTTTCGGTTTGAAATTAACTCTTTCTGGTGAAGACACCTTTTCTAGCAAATATCTCTCTGCATTTTCCCCATCTGTTTTTATTTGCCCTGTAAGTCCTTGTGGATGGGGACTACAATACCAGGGTGCTGGGCATGGCTGTGCAAGTCCCTGCTTGTTTTGTTTGAATGGCACGGAGAAAATAAAACATGAAATAAAATGCTTTATTATTTTCTGTATTGAAAAACTGAATCAAAATGTCTTGCTGCTTCAGAAATATTCCATCTGACACAAAATAAAACACCTCTGAAAACAAAAAAGAAATGTGAGAAAATGACTCTCCTGAGAGTGCTCTATCTGTAGGGACATCCTGGGAAAGCACTTTCAGTCCCTCCTACAGAGTCTGTCAGACTTCAGATAAATTGTTAGATATTTGCTAGTGCATTGGCTGGAATCCATCAACAAGGCAAATGGCCTAACTGCCAGGCTGGAATCATTTTTGCAGTCTGGCATAATGACTATTTAAGTATTTTTGTACAAAGAGGAAACATGCAAGCAGAGACTGTAAAATCTGTGAATCAGAATATCTAAATGGCTAACAATTAAGATCTTCATGCAAGAAGTAAAGTGCATACGTTCAAATTGTGGTCCTATATCAAGCAGAAGCTTTGAACTTTTTTTTCCCCATGTGAATTTATGTTCAACAAACCATCCTGTTTTTAGAACGAGACTTCTTACTATCCTTTCCACTTGCTTTGTTTCAGTCTCTACACAGCTGAAATATAAGCTTGTACATGTTCATAGTGAGGGTGGAATTTAGTTCAAGTCCAAATAATCAGCTCATTGATGAGACATAATATAAGCTGCTGCCATCATATTTTTTTATAGTTCTTTAAATTTAGCTTTCAAAATATTTCTCTTGATAAAATCATTGTATAAATTGCATCCAAATTTTAAAAAAAAATACAGTTTTCTGGTACAGAAAAGTAATTCTGGGTCAGTTTTAGTGTTCAAAAACAACCAACCAAAAATAAAACCTCAGACATAACAACAAGAGGTGTTCAGAAAAAGCAAATAGGCATGCTGTTATGAGGCAAGACAGAAAAGATATGTGGTAAACAGACCTGAGTGAGATCAAACTAAAAAGAGCCCCTTCATACTATAGCTTTAGTCATACTATCTGGCATTTATGAATTTGACCTGACTGTGTATGTATTTGAACAGAAGACAGTTATTATCAACTCACACTCTTAGATATGCTCTGTTAATGTTAGCTGAACAAGAGATGGTTAATTTATTTCTGCTGGAAGAAATTGTTACTTCATTATGTTCCTGGCAGATTATGTCTGATTTCTTCCTCAGCAACATATGAGAAAAAACACTACCAAAAACCTATCCCTCTCACATGGCCCACAGAAAGAACATCAACACTGTAATAGCCTATTTTATTCAATATTTATTCAATTATTAATACATTATTTTATTCAATTAATAATATATGTCAGTATCCAATTTTTATCACATTCAATTTTTCTCATATTTATGAGTTTGAGGAGGCTGGACCACACAAAAATCCCAGTATTGGACTGGAACTCACTAAATATGCTATTTGAAATACATGTAAATATACATAGCAGAGACTATTTTCAAACTGCACATTATTTTCCTGTCTAGCAATTCACCCTCTTCTTCCTTCTGAATAGGAATGTTACATAATAGTTTCAAAAGTTTCTGAGGTATGTGAAGATTTAAGTTGCACTCTTACTGATTTTAAATGCAATTTCAGCTCCTAATTCACTTAAACTATTCACTTAAACTATTTTAATAAAAAAGCTACCTTTTTCTTTCATGTATTTGTGAGCTGTATTTTGCTACAAAAAGTAAATTAATGAGCCTTATAGTTTAAAATAAAAAGAATAAAGTCCTTCAACACCTGAGAATTCGTATGGCAGTGCTGGATCTCATTATTTCAGCCATTCTTGCTATTTTCGCTTTTCAATCCTCATGTTCATTTAATGCAGTAGGAGTATGAGAAAAAAAAAGTTGTGTTCTGATTTTCTAATTTACCAGTTCACCAGTGCAGACTTCATAGACTCACTGCCTTCAAAGTAATGAAGTGGAATTCAATATATATTGTATCTTCTTTTAAAAGGAATATAAATAGCACGAAAACTGTATATTGCTGATTTCTGATGCTTGGATTTCAGAATCCTGCTCACTAGGACAGATGGCATCAGTTCATACAATTAATGTAGCTCCTTGTGCACTGTTTCAGAAGAAATATATAGCATTGCACCTATCTCCTTTTGGATTTAAAACTAGATAAAGTGATTTTTACAAAGGGTATGAATGAATGTAAGACTATTGATAAACAAACTGCAGAGAAGCACCTTGCAACAGTGCACAGCTCAGCATAAATGTGTGACCAGCTCAGCTGAGTTGTCTGTGTTTTCCTGAAGGTCCTTTTTTTTTTTTTTTTTTTTGTTTTCTTTAATATTTTTATTTATTTTTTTTTTAAGAGGTGGACTCAGTGGTCTTAAAGGTCTTTTCCAACCTAAATGATTCTATGATAACAGAGGTATATGGCATCTCCATTCAGTCTCGGGAGAGAAGAGTCAGACTTGGCTGACCTCTGTCTTGCAACATTTTTTTTTTTTGTTCCAGTGTTTCTGGAAACTAGATGTGTTTATTCTATAGAAATTTTTTTTTCTCTTGCCCAGATGACTTTGTTTCTTCATTATTTTCAAGGGTTCTAATACTGGGAAGTTCATTTGTTTTTTCCTGTACCTTTACTTCTTAGAAAACAGTGAAACTTTATAAAAGAATCTTCTGTTCTTAGAATGGGATGAAGGATGTTTACCAGATTGAAGTATTTACTCTGAAGAAAAAAGTAGTCAAAATAATTACATTTAGTGGAAATTTTTCCCCTTCTTTTCCAAAAATTTGAATGAGCATTTTTCACCTCTGATTCACAAAATCACAATGAATGGTGATGATGTTTTCAAGCATCTGTTGTCTTCTGGAAAAGTTTTTGGGTTTCTTAAATAGTAAGGTGTAGCTACCTGTAGTTGGTTTGTGATCAGAGTACCCCAAAGGGACACACATCCAAGTATTGTGCTGTGAGGATATACAGCAAGAAAGTTGTTAAATACACATTAGAGGTTCTTAATCATCTGCAGTGACCTTGGCAATAATCATAATTAATTGTAAATTTTTACTTCAGTTGTAGACTGGGGTAAAACTTTAATTAAAATACAGGTGCAAGAACAAGGCTGATACAATTAGAATAAATATTTTCAAGGTGGTGGCAGGGTGGGAATAAAGGTATTTCCAAGAAGAGCAATACTATATGAAACAAATGGAAACTCATCATTAGTAATGGAGAGAAATGAGGTCTAATACATTGTGACATGATTTACTTAATGGAATCTCCATTACTTTAGTAATTTCAAATCAAATTTACCAGGAGAAGCAATATTTTACTATCGCACAAAGCTAAGAATTGAGATACAGTATTACATTTAGATATAATATTAATATAATAATATAATATAATATAATATAATTAATATAATATAATATAATATAATATAATATAATATAATATAATATAATATAATATAATATAATATAATATAATATAAATTTTATTTCCATTGGCTTTTCTAATGACTAAACAAAGAAGAAAAGCCATTATTTTCTAAACACCATAGAAAAAAAATGGAAAAAGTGTACATTCGCCTTTTCTTACCCACATAAGGATCATAATGGCATAATCAGCAAAAATTAAGTAAGCAGTGCTTAGTTTGTTTGCTTAGAAGCTTGCTCTGACTTCAGAAAAATATTCCATTAACTCAAGTGGGTACTCATAGCAGTAACAGTGGCTTGTATTAGCAGATCAGGATGATTCAGTACTGCTTATTGAAATCTTCCCTATGACCTCAGCTTCCACTCTCTTAAGCCTCAAAAGTGTTTGTTTTAAAACTCTTCAGGTAAAAACCTTTTCTGCTCAGTAGCATCAGTTTCAATGATAGTTGCAGTAGAAGAGGTTTGATAATAATATCTTACTCTGCAGTTCACAGGTTTGGCCTTCTTTCTCCTGGTTTATCTGCCCTAAGACCAAATTATTACCCTGTAATAAAATGAAAAGTCGTTCTTATTGCTTAATGTAAGTACACTTAAAATCATCATTACTAGTGTGCTTGGTAAGGTTAAATCATGAGGTCTTTGATGCTAACTTCAAAAATTACATCTCTGGTTTAACTAGAATAAATGAGATGGTTGCTTCTCTCTAATTAAAAGCAAAATGTATCTATAGTACTTGGCAATTATCTGTCACTTAACACTGTAATACAGCAACATTTATTGTGTTCATTATATTATAATTACAATTACCTTACATTTACTGAGAGTCCAATCCTCAGAAATCTAAGCAGTCTGAACACATAAATCATGTTTGTTTGAAACCTAAGGGGAGCCTGCATACCAAACTGAAGGTGAAGTTCATGTGTCAGTTAGATATTTCACTGACGGAGCCCTTTAGTCCTTCCTCTGTGCAGAGAATTAGGGTGATATTGTGAGCAGGTCTAAGCATCCTCTGGGGCCCTGTTTGCAGGGCCAGAGATACAGGTGTTTTCCAAAGAATGAAGTGATTTGATTCCCTTTGGCTGATCCCTGAATTTTGGGCTGTCAATGTAGTAGTAAGACTTTATTTCCATTTATTTTCTGTTTTTCAGGCAGTGACAAGCAGTAACTGGTGAAGAAAAAGGGAACTCCAGCTGGTTTTACTCTTGTAGAGAGTGAAAGTGGCACAGTATGGATGGGGCACCAGCTGAGCTGAAAGTTGAAGACAAAGGAGAATGGTTACCTTGGAATAAACAGTGAGTGCTATTCTAGCTAAACAGAACATTTTGTAAAATGATATTCCCCTTTTTTTTTTTTTTTTCTGTGTGTGAGACAAGTGTTATTTCTTCTTCATCCTTCTTTCCTGACTTATCTGTATTCATGTTCTTTCTATTTTGTCTCTAAACATTAGCACAATCATGCTTTGCTCACATGAATACTGTCTGGAAAACAGATTTAAAACTCAAAAGCCTGAATAATTATTAAAAGTTTTTATTAATTATTTTTTTTTTTTAGTGGGGCATTTGCACAATGTGGAGTTCATGCTGTGTTAGTTTCTTAATTTCGTGCTATCACTGTGCAAATTGTGAATATTCACAATCTACAAAACAAGCTTTATTTTTTTAGTTATTCAAGAAACCTGTGAAAATGTCAAAGTCTTCGTTCCCCAACACATACAGAAAAAAAAGATGATTACTATGAATTATTATATTCTTGTTTGCAGTGGGAAGGCAATATTTATAAAAGGTGAAGTGACTACTTCTGCTTATAGATTGAATGCTGGCAGAAGCAGTGAATACAAATGATTGAATGAGTGAGCAATATAATTATATATAGAGAAAATTATTCAGAAAATATTTCTACTGTTCAAACAAAACAGTGGGCCAATTCATCTGTGTAAGGTCATTATATTTTGTGAATAATATACTTTTAAAACATTCAGAGCACAGCATAGTAGACATTTGTAGTCTCACAAATGTGTCCCTGCTTGTTATTGTTGCAATTTACCAGACAGATCCTGCTGTTTTGCGAAGATCCCTGCCTATGCCATTGAAATCAAAGGAAGCTTTGATTTTAATGGGAACAGGATCAAGGTTTAGCCACTCACTATGTCTTTGAGTGAAAACAAAACTTCCAAGGAGGTTAATGTTGAGAGCATTGTTTTGATTGCATAATGATTCCAAAAGGCAAGGAAGAAAAAATCTTTGGGCTGCACTGAAATTGAAAGTGTACATGTCTATTATAAACTGGTAATACTTCATCTAACCTACTGTGCTGAACAGTCACAAAATGAACCTATGCAGTGGCTGAATTGCTGTCCATAAAACAAAAACAAGCAATAGAATGCTATTCCATTTCTATAATATAGTTATTTCTATGTTACTGCAGCAATACTGAAAACCAGTATCTCTACCCTGAGAGATTTTTGGGAATCATTTCAGATGTGTTGTTCTGAACAAGCATTTTCTGAGAAACAGTGAAATTCAATCTCTGCAAAATGAAATTATTCAGCAAGGTAATCAAAAATTTTCTCCCTAAGTAGGTTTATCTGCCAGTACAGTAGGAAATGTGGAATAAACCCACAGTCTTCCAAAAGATTAAAGTACTGGGAGTTAACCTTTAAATCAAAATCCCGTATAAGCGTATTTACTACATCCTCAGTAGCTGTCTGTGACTTCACTTTCATAGCATTTTTTAGAATCTGTTTTTAGTAGGTGAATTTTCCTGAAGGGGTACAATCCTAGTAGAAAAGCTACAGGAGCATATCTTGCTAAACTCCTGGAAAAATAAATAAATAAAAAAATTAATCAATTATTTACTTATATTTTTAAACCATAGTTTCTTAATTCTATTCTTAAGAAAATATGATCATTTTAAAATAAGTTTGGGTTAAACATTTCCAGTAATACATACCAGTTTTAGGACTGACCTTGGAAATGTTGCTTTGCTTTTGTCTCACCTTATGCTACTACTGAGGATGAGGAAAGATTTTCCTCACAGAACAGTGCATGTGATTCTCTGTACTGTCACACTGCATGGAGTTCAAGAAAAAGTCTGAATGTAGTTTTAGATTCAGAACTGCATTTTTATACCTAATTTACCAATACTGTGAACAAACACTTGTATTCATTATGGTGAATCAATCTATATAACTATTGGTCAGCTGGAAATTATACTAAATGTATATTTAAAAATTAAATGTAATTCATATGCTGAGGTACAAGAGTATCACTCCACAGTTTTCACTTAACTTGTAAAATTTGTCTTCATATGCTATACGGCAGCCTCACTGAAATTATTTTCCGATGTACTGTTATATATTATTATTTATATATTTTAATTTTATCCTACAGTTTCAGATTGCTTCCACAATCTTGCTGAAATATTTCATCCTTCAACAGTAAATTTTTCTTATTGAGAAAGATAATAAGAATAGATAGGAAGAAATAAAAATTTAATAGTATTTTCAAGGCTTAATGATGCAAATCAGCCAATGCATCTGTGCATATTAATTCCAAGCAATCCTACAGTTATGAAAACAAAAACCTGTTTTTCTAAAACAATGGTAAATGCAATTAACTGAGTGTTTTAAGGCAAATTGCACTCTTACTTATTTTATTAAGCAATTCATAAAACAATGCTAAGGTATTCGGTGGGTATAAACATCTGGTGTTTATGCTTCTTCTACAGTACCACAAGTGACTAATTATTTTCCAGGTGCCATGGAGAAAAAAACTGGTTAATCACCCAGTCAATTTAGCCTAATGTACTGCAAGTGAGAGCTGCAGTACATATGCATGTAACCATATTCTGGACTTTATTCCACTTCTTTTTACAAGATGTAGATGTTCAGGTTTTGGCAGTGGAGTTGCACTGACACAGATCCAGATCAAAGACTGTGTGGTACAGAGATGAATTTAGAATCATAGAATCATTTAAAACTGCCAGGTTCACTACTAAACTATTCCCCTAGCCGTCACATCTACAGGTCTTCTAAATTCCTCTGTGGCTGGTGACTCAAGCACTTCCCTGGGTATCTTGTTCCAATGCTTGATAACACCTTGGGTGAACAATTTCTTCCTAACAGCCAATCTAAACCTTCCTTTGCACAACTTGTGGCCATTTCCTCTTGTCATAATGTGAGGATATAGGGGATGAAAGAGCAGATTAAAACAAATTTATTTACTGACACAGATCTGAGTGAAAAAAAAAGACTGATCCATGTTAAATGTCTCCTGTAATTCATAATTGCCTAACATATGCTAAAATGAAGATCTAGCATGAGAATAAAGCTTTGGAGAACTGGATGATCTAGCCTAATACTGTTTATTGCAATCAAGAGTGTTGCTGCAACTCTCCCTTAAAATTAATATGTCCTCACTGTTGTATGTGGGGAGAGCAGTTGTAATCAAAAGCCATGATTAACACTTCTCTGTGTCTGTTTCTCAATATTTGATTTTTTGCACAGTTCAGTTACTCATTTGAATCTGCAATGGATACCTACTGTTCTGCTGTTTAACAGAGAGGATAGATTGATGGAGATGCCTTATGAAGAGCTTAGAAACTGGATTTTCTCAGGCTGATCTCTAAAGGAGAGTTATTGTTCTGAAGTGAAGCCTTCTTTTCTTCACACATGGCTGTGACCCAGAATTCACAACCCCACATATTATTTACGCTCATGTACGTTACACATGCTCATTTTGAGAAGAATTTTTGAAACTTTTACTAGGACACTCCCAGACCTACAAAAAACCTCTAACTACAGAGTAATATTTAAAAAAACCCTGTATATAAAAAATAAGTCTCTAGAGTTCCAGTTTAATAAAGGATATGGAAAAAAAATGAAAAAGTGGTCATAAACCAGAGAGCAGAATGGGGTGGAGCAGGGCGACGTGGAGTAGAAAGACGGTTGCAGTATGTGAGTTCCTTGGCACTGAGCTTCATCCCCCAAAAATGAAAATTCCTCAGCTTCCTCCACAGCTGCTCCCTATTGTTCCTGTCTCTCTTGCCCCCACCATTTCTGCAAGCCCACATCTGAGCCCTTTTACTCAAATGCTGTGCAACCATGCTGTGCTTATTTAATGGCTTTTTCTGACTTCAGAGCATGTCTACAATGTAATCACACATGTGAACATGATGACTTCAGACACAGAAACGTGGTGAAGTTTTTCTATGCGTGATGATAAGTGGGAAGACATTGGAAAATTACTCCAATTCCAACCCTTTATATCTGGAATCTGTGGCTTCCTTTTTTTTTTACTCTCAGGTTAACTTGACTTTGACTAGTTTAGTTCAATGTGATAAGTTCAACAGTGATTCAGCTACCCACCAATTTTCTTTTTTTTTTCTTTTTTTCTTTTTATTTTATGTAATCTCCTTGTGTTATTACAGTGTAGCTTCTGTTGTTGTTGTAGGATAAAAGATAAAACACATCTTGCCAGAACTACTTTGTTTTCACAATATGTGTGTTTTCTTCATTGGTTTTTCTTTCATTGATTACCTTTTTTTTCCCCATCTTCTAAATAGTTATGTGAAAATTATTTCTTGGCAAGTACTTTGCTTGCACAGGAAATATGCAGTCATCTGAATTCCTTACAGATCATCACAATCTGGATTCTTTACTGAAAATTAATGGATCAAATTCTAGTGATAGGTGTGTGTGTGGGGGGGGAAGGTAGGTAACCAGAGCAGAAAGAAGAGAGAGTTAATATAACATCTGCGGGCAGCTTGTCTCAACTTGGTTGACATTTCTGAAGATCCTCAAGAGGGACATCTCTGTAATTGTTTCTTGACATTTTGTTAACTGCAGCATTTCAAATAATAGCTTTTAGGCTCAGTGGTATGCTGATTATTAAAAATACTCATTCAGGGGATCTCAATTGGATGAGGGTGTAGAGTGCCTCCTCAACAAGTCCAATGACAATACAAAACTGGGTGGAGTGGTGATATCCCAGAGGGCTGTGAGGCCCTTCAGGTGGAACAGATGGACAGAGAAGAACTGTCTCAAATTCAACAAGGGCAGATTCAAGGTCCTGCACCTGGGGAGGAATAACCCTGGGCCCAAGAAGAAACTGATGCACAGGAAATAGCGTCTGAATATGGAGAACTTCTTTACTGTGTGAGTGATCTCTCAGTGGAATAGATTGTGCAGAGAAGTTGTGGAGTCTCCCTCACTAGAGATATTCAAGGATCACCTGGATGCAATCCCGTGCCATGTGTTCTAGGTTGACCCTCCTTGAGCAGGGTGGTTGGATCAGATAACCCACTGTGGTTCCTTCCAACCTTCTGTGATTCTGTGATCTTCATGTTCGATCAAACCTTTAGGATCATAGTGGCTAAATCATGGTCTAATTTTATGAACTTAGGGAAGCTACTATACTTGCTCAACTTGACATATAGACAGAAGTCAGTAGAAAACTCAGTAATTGAGTGTTATTTTTACGCAGCCCCTGAAAAAAGCAGAAGCAACATGTTAATCCTGGGCCTGAACCTCTGGTCATGGCCAGGTTCTTCCCACAGCCTCTACTAATGCTCTAGAGAGCAGACAGATGGATGAAAGAGGTGCAAGAGTAGCTGTGCTGATTAAATAAGGTGCTAGTGGAAGGCAGTCTCAGTGTAAGCCTTAGCAGATGCTGAGTTTTAGTTCTTTCCTGCTCTCACCATCACACTACATGGACAGCGTCTGTCCTGTGCTCTGTAAGGTCAAACCAGAGGGAAGAGTCAGCTTGGTCCTGAGTCATCTTCCTTCAATGGCACTGCCCAATGCAGAGGCCAGTCAAAGGCTGTTTCCAAAACTGATGTAACATGTGAAGGTTGGACCATTCTGGAAAGCATCCTGTAGATGATGCATACACCAGACTTTGGGATAGTGTTATGAGAACATATCCAATATGCAGGACATAGAGATATTCATTATCAGCAGCCTACAAAGTAAGGCAGGCAGATCTTGCTGTCCTGGACAGTCAGAAAGAAGAAACCATGGCCCTTAAACTACTTAGTCCTTTAGAGGTGAGCATCTAATGTAGACATCATTACAACACCTCTTCAGCAACACAATGAACATGTGACATCTGTCTACCCAGGATAGTAGAAATTCTGAATACAGATTTAAACAGGGCAAGGCAGAAATCAAGTTTGCAATACCTTTGAATGAAAATACTATTAACAAACCTGGAACTAATGATTCTTTTTCATGGTCTGACATTAGTAGGCTTAGCATGTTGAAATTCAATATATAATATTGCATTTTTCATTTTTCTCCCTCAAAAATGCTTTAATGGCCTTTAAAACCAGCATAATCAAGCCATGATTTTATTGTCAACAGTCTAGCATAAAACTTGCTCTTTGGCATTTAGTGGTTAGGTAACATAGTCACGTTTCAGTTGTGCTGTGAACACAGAATAAATGGCTTGTGATGTTTAGCACTCTTGGTTAAAATCCCATTTTTACAGTTCAAGAAAAGTGCTATGACCCATGCACTGCAACTACTGATTTATCTGCACGGCAGCTTGGGTACCAAGCCAGTTTTAAAACACTTCTGAAAGCATCAAATGTGCTATGACATAAAACCAAACAGCAGTAAAATAACATTGTTGAGTTTCTGGCAAGTGTAAAAACTAAATGCAAAGAAAACAATATATGTCATCTTAAAGGCACCTTGCTTGAGTAAGTTGTAAGCAGTAGGAAAGAATTATCATACAGTCGTATCAGGGAGCAACTTTAGACACTCAGAGATATGAAAATGTCAAAGATAATTACATATACAAACAATTTTTTCCTCTGAAACATTCTGAAAAGCTTCCCTAGTGAGTTCATACTATGGTAAGGGCTAGGAACAGATTTACATTCTTCGCTACATCACTACAACCTGTTCAACCAACATCAGGCTGACTTCAAATGCTAGCAAATGGTCCTACAATGTGGACTGGTTCCCAGTTCCAGCCTGGTTTTGGATGTCCATGTTTTGAATTTTTTTCCAAATTACAGAGCATATGAAGTTAAACTGTTGCACCTCGAGAGCTGCTCCTCTGAAAGCTTCTTATATATGACTCAAAGGAGTGATACTCTTCATCCCAGACTCCTAAATTTTCTGCTATATAAACTCGGTAGGTTTGAATACTTTTCCAGGAACGAATATTAAGGCAGATATGAGCCCTTCACCATCAATCCCAGCACAGTACTATATCCTTCAGCCAAATTTATAGACTTTACTTTGCTCCACCACATTCTATATGTTTGTTTATGCAGAGGGAAATACATTACAAAGATACATATTTCATTAGAGAAAACTAGTTTGTGAAGAGAAAACTGTCTACTGTTAGATATGTGGAAAAGCTAATTTAGAGCTTGGGTATCCTTAACAGGATAAAATTTTAGCAAACCTGGAATAAATTTTACCTAGGTCATTTAACCTATGTTTCTATAATCCCGATACAAGTATATGAGTTAGAAGAGCTTTTCCTCTAAATCTATGCTTTCCAGCAAAGACCAAACAACAACTTTCATTTCCTAAGAAATTCCTTTCTCTTTCACATACCTCCCCTAATGAGCTAGAGGGTTCACCTTCCTTAACAGCAATTCACTCTTCAAAGAGGATGGTGTGGTCTGCTGTGCTTAAACCTGTGGCCAATCCCTGACCAAACTGTGAGAACACAGAGGAGCTACTCTGTCTCTGCTCCTGTACCCAAGAGACTTCAAAGGAGACAGGGCTTTGACCTTGCCCATATGTTAGCCAGCAGACCTGGCTGACTGAGTTGGCATTCATCCAGAAACAAAGGGATTCTGCACTGCCCAGATTCAAGGTCATACACAGTAAGTTAAAATTATCCTTCACTGTCTATAGATGTGCAACAAAAGCTTGCTCACAACAAATATTGCAAAACTTTCCTTAAAAATAAAAATGCATTTAATCATACTGTGTTATTTTGAGGAGTAATTTTGATAGCCAAAATACTGCTGCGACAAGGTAAGAAACCTGAAAAATTATATTACAAAGCTTTATTTACAAGTATAAATTGCCTATTTAACCTTTTTTTTTTTTTCACCGACTTTATTAAAATACTAATAAGAACGGATGAAAAGAATTTGTACAATGTATTCTATGTAATTCTAGGACCATTGAATCAAGTAGTTTGGAAGGGAATTCCAGAGGTCATGTAGTTCCACCTCTTGCTCAGAGAAATTCTAGTTAGGGCAAATTGCTCTATGTCCTGTAGAATGAAATATATTGTGTCTCCACAAATGGAGATTTCACAACTTTCCAAGCAACGAGTCCAGTGTTTGACTATGCTCCTAGTGAATGCTTTGTTTCCTTATCAAATCAGAGTTTCCCATATTTCAAGCTGTGCCCATTGTCTCACATACTTCTAAAGTATCCTGCTGACCTCTGCCTTCTCTATACCATCACATCAGGGAACTGTTAACAGCAGTAATATGTTTCCTGACTCTCCTATTTTTAAGACTGGACTGAACAGACCTTGTTCTCTCAGCCTGTGTTTGTATGTCCCAAACTCCAGCCCTCTAACCATCTTGATGACCCTCTGCTAGACTTCAATTTATCCATGCGCTCTTGTACCATGAAGCCCAAGTAAGGACATAGTACTTGATAAGGTTCCAAGAGATCTAAATAGAGAGAAATAAAGAGTTTCCTTGGCCTGATAGCTACACCCTTGCTAATACACAGTTGGGCTTCTTTGCTGCAGAAACACATCACTGACTCATGTTGAAAATATGAATTGAACATATACTTCCAAACTGAACTATCTCAATAATTCCAGACAGACATTTAAAATATTTCTATTGAATTTTCAGATTTTTTTTTTTCTGCTTCAGGAAGAAAGACTAGCACATGATTTTTGAAATTTCTTGGAAATGAAAATGAGATTTCCCATAAAATTGGTTAAACTGACTTTTCCAAGATCCTTGTCTGAGGTAATTAAAGTGCTGTAAATAGGAAAACAGGGCAGATAGCTATAACTGCAGAGACCTGTATAAATTTAGATGTACCAGTACATATGTCTTTTCTTAACCTGAATACTTAAGGAGATATCATTTCTTCTAAACAAAATTATGTCTTTCCAGAGCTCCTACTTGAAGCATATCCACTTGTAGAGTAACAGTTTTAGGTCAGAAAGATTTTTATGCAACAAAAATATACACAGTCTGCTGTGACATATTAATGGTAATATTTCCTTGATACTATACTTTTACAGTTTTGATAGCTCAATCAAACCTTCTAATGACCCAGAATGGTGTGCAATATATCTTATTAAATCAGCTATCAGGGCTGTGCCATACAGGGCAGGAATGTGTAAACACAACAAGCAGTAGACAAATAGTTTTAACAAGAATATAACTACACATACAAGCCCCACCACTGGATAATACACAGATACTGAGCCAAAAAAACATTCAGGAATAGATATTCACAGATATGCCCTTCTCTTTCTTGAGTATCTATACAAGTGGCAAGCACAATACCAAACCAAGTGCTTTGGTGTTGCAAGACTACTGTCAAAGCACTGTCTATCTCCCTTGACTCTAAATAAGCAGTTCTGGGCATTACACAAGATTGTCTAATACTTCTGTACATGTGTTGCTACTTGAAGTATGAAGCTGAAGGAAAATATTGTCCATCACATGCAATGACTGAAGTTTATTTGTTTGCTTTACATCACTATTGCCCCCCTAGTTTGAAAATTGAGGAATATATTTCTGAGTCTCAGTTTCTTAGAAATATAAAACAATTATTTAAATAACAGACGTTAGAATGCATAAGAATGAATATTAATTGTGCTGGACTGTTTGTAAATCTTAGGAAAGTATTTCTCAGTGTATGCCATTGTGAGAATGGTGCCCACGGAGGAAAAACTGGTAGGAGGAGGAAACAAAACAAGCCTCTAGGAAAAACGGAGATTTATTTGTCTAGACAACAGTAATATTAAAGTTATTTTTGCTAAACCACTATGGCTTTCTTTCTGGTCGACAACCCTGGTGAGGAAATTGGCTGATAGAACCTGTGATTTAAAGTGAATCAGACCTAAAGGGACAAAGACAAGTATATCCAATCCCATTCTGCATCTTCCTTACTCTTCAAGGAACCCGGTGAACCATTGCCTAGTTCTTTATCATTAAAGAGTTTGCACATCCAAGGGGAGAACAATTCCATCGCCAGGTGATCTACGGGCCCCTTAGTGTGACATCGGAGCAGTCTACTCTCTGACACAGTTTGGACTGAACTTCTGAGGTGGTGGACTTGTGACTGAGATTTCCAGTCTGCTGAGAAGTTGTGAGGAACCTTCTCTTCCTTTCAGAAGCACAGGAGTTCTTAAAGTACTGAAAACCATTTCTCCTAAGCATAGCAGATTCCTACCTTGGGTCAGCACCAGCCTTTGTCAGCTCATCTATCTTCTGTTCCTTTCCTACTTACTTCATCTACACTTGACATATTTGGCAGGTATCTAAGGAGGAAGTCTACATGGATCAGACCACTGGGCTCTTCTAAACTGTGGCCTGAGGTAGGGTTGAGACACCTCCCGATATCACTCATACTTGTTTTCTTTCAGATCGTAGAAAGGTCACCTGTACATCAAGTTCTTGATTAGCTAAAAATAAGATGGAAAATTCCCGAAGCACAATAATAATTTATGTTTCTTTCTCAGTGTTCCTGAGAAAAAAAAAATCTTACATAAGATCAATTTTTTTAAAAACGCTGGTGAAGTAATTACAAATAATTCTATAAAAGTAGCCTTTTCTCCACTGAGGTTCTAAATAATATTTTGATAATCACATATTTTCCTTTCCTATCACAGCATGTTGAAGCAAATATAATTTTTTAAGAAGAAAACTTTAGAGACTCTCAGTTCATCTCAGATGTCGTGAGATTCTTTTATTCATTTGAGTTTGGCAGACTAACATGGTTATCTTGTTAACTGCATGTGCTGCCTGTGCAGCACCCACACTTTGACTTGACAAATTGATGCTACTGAATGGCAAAAAATACTTGAATGAATTTCAGATATCTACTTCCTGCAAGACATACAAAAATCTTGCCAGCTGGTCTCATGGTCTTAATTGTTTGGTTTTTTTCTTTTTTTTTTTTTTTTTTTTTAAATTTTTTTTTTATTTTTTTTTTGTTTTTATTTTTTTGTTTTCTTTTGGACTTGCCTTCACCAAAATCAAAAAGCAAACCCTTCGAAAAAGTGCTATTACAACATTTAATTGTCTAGGAGCCTCTTTATTCAGGTAATTAAGACTGGATATTGAATGTCATAATGTATATAATCCTTTGTGAACATTGTCAGATTGCCTTCTTGTAACAGATCTTCTCTTTTGGTAAAGATTTTCAAACTATCAAAGCAGTATTTCCTCTGGTTTTCACAGGATTTCAGCTCCTTTCATCTCCAGTGATTTGAATCTCAGTTCTCCATCTGTTAAGTGTGGTTAAGGCACTGCTTTCTCATACAGAAGAGTTTCTAAAGACAGTGACACTAATTTTTACGTGGTTTTAGGTTCTTGTGGCAATGGGAGCTACATATGCAAAGAAGATAATGGATTGTTTATACTGAAAAAAGCAACATTTCATACCAGGAAGACTTCAATATATCCTGAAACCTTAAAATGTTTGTTTTGGAGCTTGTGTGCATTATAGCATACATCTAGTGCTCTCTTACAGTAGGGTAAAAGTAGACGTGTATTATTAAAGAAAATCAAGTTTATATTGACAAAGTCAAGTGGAAATCTGACTGAATCATATGTGTGAGATTATGTCTTTAGGGTACCAGAGTAGTAAACTCATCTTCAGTTTCCAAGAATACATGTATCTATTGCATCTTCAATAAAACCAGGTAGTTCCATTAAATCACTGTGAAATTTAGAGATATATGAGCCAGTCTAATTAATTACATGAAAAAAAGAATAAAAACTGTAATTTAGAGATTAGTAAAGGAAATTTAGGTTGCACCACCTTTGCTTTTCCTTTTTCCTCTCTTGTCCAAATTGGTGTTTAAGTTGTCTTTTGTGTCTGACAGTAACTCACAAGGTATCATGTGCATTTTTACCTGATATTTCCCTTCTCTTGTTTTTTTTCATCCTAATATAAGAAATACTGTCTTCCTCTTCTCTTCTCTCAACACTTTTTTGATGGTTTATGCTTTTTTTCTACTTCAGGTCTCTTAGTTATCACGGAAGTAGAATAAAAAGGTCAGTAGGCCAGTAAGGTACAGTCCAGATGAGTCTCTTCATTGGCTGTTAAGTGCTGCTTACAAGTTGCTTTAAAGATATTTGTTCTAATCTCAAATGGAATATGTCAGCTACACACCTGAGTTTCTCTTGAGAATGCAATCAAGGCGAGAAACAAATGTGACCTGGTCCCACCAATAGCAAAGGGGTCCAGCATAATTTACCTCTGGTTTTGACTCCAGTTTTGGAAGTAAATTTCTTTAGAGCATCTTTTATCAAAGCCCAGATTACTTTCATATAAATGGTTGGCATTTTCTTCTCCAGACAGAGACTTGAAATGCAAGTTGTACTCTCAGCACACTGATGTTGCTATTACAATTACCCC
>JAWWMO010000083.1:123302027-123327441 GCA_035047845.1 Dendrocincla fuliginosa
GTAAGGTACAGTCCAGATGAGTCTCTTCATTGGCTGTTAAGTGCTGCTTACAAGTTGCTTTAAAGATATTTGTTCTAGTCTCAAATGGAATATGTCAGCTACACACCTGAGTTTCTCGAGAATGCAATCAAGGCAAGAAACAAATGTGACCTGGTCCCATCAATAGCAAAGGGGTCTAGCATAATTTACCTCTGGTTTGGACTCCGGTTTTGGAAGTAAATTTCTTTAGAGCATCTTTTATCAAAGCCCAGATTACTTTCATATAAATGGTTTGCATTTTCTTCTCCAGACAGAGACTTGAAATGCAAGTTGTACTCTCAGCACACTGATGTTGCTATTACAATTACCCCGTCTAAAATGGATTCCATACCAAAATATTTTGGAATAATGTACCTCAGAGGAATTTTTTTCTCACTATTCTTGTAGAAGTTGTCAGACAGAGTTCAATCTGTCTTTGAGTTTATCAGCAACCATGTGGTATCTATTAGTTTTTCATAACCAAGCAGTTGCCAGGTGTTTGCTATTTTGCTGTCTCCTCTGCAGGGGTACATATCATGAGTGGAAATGGGAATTTATCTTCAAAACAAGTAGCATTTCATTACTGATGCTTTTCTGTAGTCTAATACCAAAACAGTTCTCACAGCCTTTGTGTACTAACCCGGTGCTATAGTATACTGTATGCATTTGTTTTACAGGTGATCAATTTATGACAGAAATCAAGATGATACTAGAAATCCAAATATTGAATCTGTGGCAATTGATTTCAAAAACACATAGGGCAGAAAGGTTATAAGCCAAAGCAGTCAGGGAAATTTACACAAAGGGATAGTTTGTGACTAAAACTCAGAAAACAAGGAGTTTATGCTTATGTTGTAAATTAAGTATGGGAGAAAACCACCTTAGAGCAATGTGGTGTTTGCTGTCTTCTTATATTTTAAACTGGTAATTTGTTTTCTCTTGTTATTTGCATTTAAACTTCTGCATCAGCTTTGATTTGCTTGAAAGATTCTTTGTTCGAAGTTCACACTTGGATTTCTGCAAAGAACAGATCTCGTATCTCATGTGATCCAGATACAGCCAAGGTTTGTACATAAAGACTTAGTTCACTGGATATAAGAATATTTCAGTCTGATCACTGATTTAGACTTCTTTTTGCTAGTCATCATGTGAGCTTTTGTTCCATGTGGCTAATCTTTATTCCCTTTCATTCAGGCAAGTTATTAATAAAACGCCTCTTTCTTATCAGAAAGGTAGTAAAAAAAAACCCCTTGGGTTTTTAGTTTTTTTTTTTTTTGTGATTTTTTTTTTTCAATTTGCATTTATCCTTTCTCTTCCCAAAGCAAGAATCAAATTAACATTGGTTCTTTAAGTGAAAATTGACTTGTGTCTCATTTTTTGTTCTTGTTGCTTAGCAGCAGCGATGCAGACACATGGGTGGGTCTGCTTCCAGGACACTTCTACTGGGATTTGAACTCCTCGGGGCATTTTCAACATTAACAAGATAACGTTGAATCTGATGTTCTTTAAAAAGACCCACAACAAACCAAGACCCTGAAGCTCAGTGTCTGTTAGTTATTTTAACTGTAACATGGTTAAAAGGAAGGACAAATATCTGTAAGGTGATCGCAAGACGAAAGCGTATCCTCTGGTGGCATTGAATTTTTTGATTCATTAATTGCATATCTTTTTCTTCTGTGCCTTGTTTTATACAAACAAGACAAATTCTATGAACTGAATTTATTTGAGTATCTGAGAGTATTAGGAATTAAATAAGTAGCCTCCCCCCCACCCCCCTCCCCCCCGCCCCGGATTATCTACAGTTAGACGGTTGTAAGTAATTAACAATTCTATTTGCTATTAAAGTCTAAACCCCTGGAAGAGTGGAGAATTCAGATCTGCTATATGGTCTTTTCTTGTCTGCTTTAAAAGTATGCCTGCAAAGATGACATGAAATCAATACCCTTTCTCTATGATTTCTGGACTTTGAGCCATATTGATATGCAACATCTGGCTACTGCATATCACAGAAAATTTGCTTACAAGCTTTTTGCTACAGATCAATTCCTTCAGTGGATTTAGTAGAGGAAGAAACTTCAGATTTACCATATATGTGTATTGCATATACAATTGTGTGTTCATTGGCGAAAAGGAATATGCAGAAAAAAAATACTCAGGAAATTAAATCAATGAGTTTGTTCCAGTAGTAATGGTCATTTGCAGGCTTGTGAACAGCAGTATATTAATGTTGGATATAATGTAAAACTAGTTTGGCCCCTGTAGGGACATAAATATTTAAACTATTTTAATGGACCATTAAGTTAAATAAACCATTTCTGTCCATTTAAATTAATGTAAATGATTATAAACTTTTTAGATTCTTCAAAACTTTTTTGAAAAACCACTTAATTTAAGGATTTAAAACCCCAGTGGTTTCCATGGAGATACTTTTCCAATAATATCAATTGTGATCCTTTAGGAGGCCATGTTTGGCTACTTTTAGAAGACAGGAAGCAACTAGCAGAATGGTCTACTCAGTTCTGCAATTTTTAAAATATGTATCTTTCTCAGATCTTCTAAAACACTCCTGTTTTCCCAAGATTTAAGCATGAGTTTAAATTCCATTGACTGAGCTAGTTTTCGGATTTTTATGGACAAAAGGCCCCTTATTGCCAGCCCTATGTATCCAAAATTCTGCGTTATTAACCCTCTGTCAAAATGGACTCATTTTGTTGGTGTAAATGTTTAAGTCACTAGGAAAAATATTTCAGACTCTTGTAAATGAAAAAAGGTAGTATACTGGAGAGTGATATTATGCTGTGGTTATTACTTTGCCTGGAAAAAAAAATCAATACAAATGGCATGAACCTGTAGGAAGCAGAGTAAGAAATACATTTAAGGCCGGATGACGTTTATTTACCTGTCAGTCCTGTATATTCATATGGATTCTCTGGTATGCTAAAGATTTTATGGAGTAGCTCTGGTCCACACTAATGGATGATCTGTGGCAGGGGGAGCAAACAAATGTACTTTATTTACCATTAGTGCCCTTATAAATATTTAAGAAGCCTGAATATTTCTTGTTTCTTTTGGTAATTTTCCTAACTTTTTTTCTGCCTTATTTTAACCCCTGCAAAACTGCCTTTCTTAGCTCTGGAAAACAAATATTTCTGTGAACAAAACATTTGTTATTTGTATCCTTTCTACATAAGTGTCAAACCTGTTATCCAGACCTAACTTTTGCAAAGATGCTTTGTAAGTGAGTCAATTACGTTGCTAAGATAAAGAGCACTGATTCACGTCAAATTTTTCTCCCCATTATTTTTTTCTTGATTGTTAAACCAATATGTTATGTATTCTTTCTGCATTTCTTTTTCTAATACAAATTAGAACCAGAGTTGCTATGAGCTGTTTTCCGAAGTTATGAGCTCTCCCAACTGGTTACTTTCTTACCTGTGTTTGATTGGAATAAAGTATTCAATTCTAATTGACCTTCTGCACAAAGTTATCTTCCTTTCCATACCAAAAGATCACTGCAGTATTTGTTTAGTTCAAAGAAAAAGCCGTTCATAGTCACTTTTAATCAGAATGTATAATGAAGGCTTCCTTCAGCTCCACAACACAAACTGAATGCTTCCTGGGGTCAAGGCTCCTGAATTGAAAAAGTCAGTCCTTGATGTGAGCTGAAGAATCTGAGAAATTCACAAATCTGGCCAATTAGTCTGGTAAGAGTAATCACTGACATCAGTCATACAAAACCTCTGCTTTCATGACTCATACTTTTAACCTTCAATCTACCAGATGCCATGCCGAGTCCTGCTATCACATCATTATTTTTTGTGAAAAGAGGAAGTCAGGGAAAAAAGTGAGGTAAGGAGTTTCTATCCTTAGAAAAAACAACTATTTTGAGCTAAAATGAAGTGCACTATTCCTAGTTAGTTTACTTTCCTATTAAACAATAATTGACTAAAAACTACTTGTCATCGTTCTGGTTACTCAAAGGAGTACTTTATAAGGTCAATCCCTTTGTCAGATGGTCATATAAAGACTGTAGACTGAATATTTTTTTACAGCACTGTATTATTGAATTTCAGTCTGTGCCACAAACATTTTATTTCTCATCAGCCTTTAGGGGAATTCTAGCTTGAGAGAGAGAAATTCCCTCTCCATACATGCCCACCAAAATTCTGCCTATATGCAGAATTCGTATATGTTTTTTGCACTTTCTCACAAGGGTGACTATTTCTTAGAAGTTTGGTTTTATTTTTTTATTCTTCTCCAATTCAAGGCACAAGAGATTCTCAACAGCCATGTTCAAAACATATTCTTTTAAATGGAATGTTATAAAGCTTCAGGGGTATTATTACCTTTTAATCAAAATATAGCTATTTCAAAAATAGTTTCAAAATGCAAAACAGTAAGTGGAAAGCAAAGATAAACAATTTGGGACTATATGTTTAGCTGTGGAATGTGTGCTGAAGTATGGAAATGTATAGTTTCTATAGTAAGCTCTTTTTTTTTTTTTTTTTTGGAGATGTCATAACAGCATATTCACAAGATTGATATCAGTTTAATTCAGAAAAACTGAGTAGTAACAACTCATTTTTATTCAGTGACCACATAAGAAAACTCTCTTGGTTCAGCAGTAACAGTTACCAGTCTCATAAATTGCTGTCTTACAGACAGATCCAAGAGCATTTTATTTTTAACAGAATACTTAGTACTATCCTACTGTCTATAACTGGGAAATTACAATAATGATTTAATTTTCAAGCCCTATGTTTGCTTCATTTTTACAAAGAAAATATTTTGTCTCAGTAGGTTCCCCAAAGTGTATTATTGCCCCTAATAAGTTTTTATGGACAACAATTGCTAAATCATTCAATATCTTCAGTTACACTGTCTACTTATCTCCTATGACAATTCTTCATTGTGATAAAATGTATGGGAATAAACATATACAGTGAATGCCTATCGTAATTTGTCAGACTTAAATGAATCCTATTCACTATCAGTTTTTTTGTAATTAAAGTGGGCACACTGTTATTGGAAATAATGGCTTAGTTGGTAATTTTTATTGATTACCAACATACATTAGAATGAGATAAATGACCAGTCTAATTGTTTGTGGAATATTGTTTCCTGTGCATTTGTTACACTGGGTCACAGTGAAATAAGGGATACATTTCTCAAAAAGAACAAATATTGCTTTTTATTAACTGAGCCAGATGTTTCCAAAGGCTGACAGAAAAACAAGTGGATGCAGGTCTTCATGTATGCACAGGGAAAGATTCAAGGGCATGAGTGGAATACTGACATACCTGGAGAACACATTCCTCAGTAAAAGGATGAGTAACAGAACATTTGGTTGAAAGGGACTCCTGATAACACCTAGCCCAACCCCTGACTCAAAGCAGGGGATCTTCAGTATTTGGTCAGGCTGCTTGGGTGTCTGCCTTTTCAAAATCTCCAAGAACGAAGGTTCTGCCATCTCTCTGAGCAATCTGCTATGGTATTTGACTGCCCTCATCCTAAGTTTTGTTTCTTGATATTTAGTAGGAATTTACTGTATGCTTGTTGCCTCTCCGAATAGAGTTCTCCATAACTATCTAATATGTGGTTGAAGACAGCAGTAAGATTATTGACATTCTTTTGTTACAGCTAAACAAACACAACTACCTCAGTGTCTTCTCTTACATCCTGTGCTCCAGCACACTGACTGACCTCCACAGAGCAATCTCCTGTTTGTCTCCTTTGTGTTGGAATGGTTCCAGTCTGGACAACTGGTCACTCACCTACTACAATAAGATTCATTTTGCAAAGTTAGGAAGTAGTACTTAAAACTCTATTCTCTTTGCTTCTGCAAAAGGATTATATTTAGAAAATAAATATATAAATATATTTAGAATATAAATATATGTGCTGTGAGAGATGATGGGAACTTTAGGATATTGGAATCAAAATTCAAAATTTTCAGGTCAAATCCCAAGCGAGCAGAAGAATCTGAGTGATTAGCATCTTTTTCAAGAAACTTTAGCATTTCTTTCAGGTACCCTCTAATAGAATCTTTAGGACACACAGTTTATGTGAACACAGATATTTGCTACCTTGAAGAGGCTAAGAGTTATGCCCAGGAGCTGTGCATGTGTTAGAAGCAATGAACTGTGAATCCACCAATGATTAGCTGAAGGGGAAAAAGAAATAATGCCAAAAATTGAGAAACTCAGCAGAATTCCTCCTCTCCCTTCTAACTTCAGAGGAACAAACAAGTTCTGAAAATTTATGTAAAAGAAAGGAGAAGAGTTCCACCAGGGAAAAAAAAAAAAAAAAACAAGGAAGAAAAAGCAGTAGTTGAAATACTCACCTGAGATGAGAATAACAGAAGTTTAAGCAAAAGAAGGTTAAAGTCTTTCCTTGCCAATTTGAAGAAAGGATTCACAAAGTGCCCGAATGTCCTATTCAGCAAGTTTGGCAAGGACTGGTTTCTCCTTTTTAATGTTGTGCCTGCCTAAAATTTGCAAAAAAATTTAAAAATTCATTTTGCTGGAGTAGAGAGAGAAGCACCTTGACCACATAGTGTAGTGGTTCTGGCTGGGATAGTTAAGAGATGCAACATAAGGACACAGCTTTGTTTAGGTTGAAGTCTCAGCCTTTGGACTGTGCTGGGATGACTGTTTTTATCTTGAAATGTTGCACTGTAAACTGAGAGATATTGTTCATAAACATTTCTTCAAGCTAATTTGTGTTTGCCAGCAATTTTAGTTTTGACAAGTTTTCTAACTGAAAAATATTTTTAGAAAAAACACCCTCATTTATTTTAACTACAAAATTTGCTTCTGAAACAGTCTTATCTTTGATACACCTGTGTTTCAGTTGTTCCAGGGGAGTAAAGTTACACCTAGCTTGGAACTCCATCAGCACAGAGGGAAAATCTGAGCAAGAAGCATAGTGAATGAATACAGCAGTATTTTATAACTCAGAGAGGCTGTGTGCCACAGGAGTGAAGATACTCATACCTGAACTCTGCATTGGAGTAGGTAAAAGTTGTGGATTTTGACAATGGCATCATACTTTAGCATTCTCTTTGCCTGAGAGTTTCTGGTTTCAGGAATATACATTTCTGAGGAAACCAATCATGTTGGAGATTTTGTTATATCAGAATAATCAGGCTTTTTTATTGATTCATGTGACCACAACTGAAGCAAGACTCACTTTTAAGCTTGCATGTACCCTCTAGCATAAGGACTACTTTATCATAATAATAATCTTAATTTAACATATACATGACCGTATTTCATTTTCTATGTGAGTGTATATAGTATTTTCTTTGGGTTAGGTGTCATGAAATTAGTCTATTTTTAGTTTTGATAGTTGTGTTAAATAGAAGTAATTTAAAATATTGAAATATATCCACATCAGCCACAAATTTGCCTGCTAATTATCTTTATTTTTTGTCTTCAATGACATGACAATTAATTTTTTCAGGTCTTTTTTATGTCTAGGAAGTATTGATCTATTTAATCCATCAGGTTTCTTTGAAATAAATTTCTACATATTTTTTTAATTGAAACTAATACAGAAAAATATAGTTTTTGTTACTTATATGATAGTTAAAGTAATGAATTCTTGCTGATAATTGTAAAGATTTGTTTATTCAGTCCACTTTTTGCAAGAAAGTTAAGAAACATCTTGCAGTGGTCACTTCTCCAGCTTTCTTTTATGAGTTTCATTATGCTTTCTAATTTTTCTCTTTTATACTGGAGAATTAAAGTTAAAAGAAAAAAGAAATCAAAATTCATGCACTCTGAATATGCAACCACTGCTTTTTCCTAGATTACTGTGTCAGGAATGTGCAATGTGTTACATTACATCTATGATCTAACTCTTCTGTTTTTCTGTTGTTCAGCTAAGCAAAAGCAAGAAGAACAAAATAACAGATTCTGAATCAATATTTTACAGTCATCAAAATATGAGTTGGAAGGGACTTATGTAGGTCACATATTCCTGCCTCTTCTTTTAAGCAGGACTGTTACTCATTCTAGATCAGTTTAACAGTGGTTTTGTCTAGGCAAATCTCAAACTCCAAACAATTTTCCTGACATTCATATAGAAGCTCCCAATCTGGAATCAGTGACTGCAGCCCTTTTTATACCTCCTGATACTATGAAGATGGGCACAACACTCCAGGTTCAGCCTCACCAATGCTAAGCAGAGTAGACTAAAAATCCCCTTCAGACTTCTACCAACACTTTAGTCATACTATGACCCAGTATCTTGCAACAAGCAAGCATTGCTGCCTCAAAATTAGCTTGGTGTCAGCTGTGATCCCTGAGTTCTGCAGAACTGTTGCTATGTCTAAGTTTCAAGTTTTCCAACCTAAGCTACTGAACAGTAGCTCCTTCAAATAGCATGTCAACCACTCCTTTCAATTTAGTATCATGGACAAATTTTCTGAGAGTGCACTCTGTCTCATTTCTAGATCAACAGAGAAAAGAGTGCACATACAGCATGGCCTGTGGTCACAGCAGTGCCATTACTTCTGATCTCTTTCAACTAATTGTAATCATTACAATTTTTACTTCCAGTCCATAAAGTAACAACAAAGTCATCTTCAGAGTAATTAATTTCTCAGTTCTGGTCACCCAAAACGTTGACTTTTTTTTTTCACATGTTTTTTCAGCTAACTCTGTCATGTGTCTAAAGTTTTTAAACATCCTCTTGTCTTGTATGTTCACTAGTCCTTGGTGGGAAAAATAAGGTTTCCACTACCAACACATCTCAGGGTATTTTCACATTAAATGGATAATTATGAGGTTTCCTGAACTGAACAGCAGTGTGAAAAGCAGAGGGATTTCCCAGACCAATGCCACTGTTGGCACTGTTCATAGAATCATAGAATAGTTGGGTTGGAAGCAACCTTTAAAGATCACCTAGCCCAACTCCTTTTTGCTGTATCAATTTAATGTACCTACCCAGGAGAAAAGATGTCTGGAAAAGAAGTAACTTTATGCCTTGAATCTAGGACAGGTGGACATTCATCAACTCCTAAGGAAAATGAAGAGTTTTATGGCAACAAACTCTGGGAAGGAGTTAAGATACTTTATTTTCCCTAGTTTACATGCACATGCATTGCATAGATACCTTATAAATGACTGCATATTCTGATAGCGTAAACAGTACTTAGAAGCATTCTTCTACAACCTGGAACAGTGCTACTCAATGAGACTTTCATGGGTCTGTCCCCTAGAAAAGTGTCACTGAAATCAGTGAAAGCATTTTTTTGGAAATCCTTAAAATTGGACCTAAAGAGAAGATTTATTATTTAACCTTTTGTGCTTTTGTAAAATCTATATTTATGGTGTAAAATCATAACATGGTTTCCCAAGGCATGTAGTAAGAAACCAGTTCTGGTGTTTTGTCTGAGGTCAGACTGTTCTCTTTAAACCAAGGTAGGAGTGAATACCAACTGCGCACTTTAGTACAACAGCATATGCTGATCAGTGGAGCTCAGGGTGTAATTACATATGTTCTTTAATCTCATATTATCCTTCTAGATTCTAACATTTTGTATTTCAGCTGAAACTCAAAATCAAACATATAAATCAAATGCTGGCATTCCCTGTTGATTTTTTGTTATTCCGAACCAACTGCATTACCTAATTATTATATTTCTCTACATTATCCTTAAGTGATTGCACCCAAATATTGGTTTTATTAACAAAAAATCTTTATTTTTTTCCTAAACATAAATAAAAGTTTGCAGCAAATTTAATCTAAGATGAAGGCTAATAAGTTATTTAGGAATATCCTGACTCATAAGATAGTTATGTCATCAATAAGATAAGGTATGCCTGGTCTAGGACTGCAAACCAGGAGTGTTTGCTGTACTGAATGAAGGGTATAAATGTTTGATCCACTGCAGAGTCACAGAATAACCGAGATTGAATTGCATTTCTGTGGATCTTTTAGCTTAACCACTGTTCAGAGCAGGGTCAGCTAGAGCAGGTTGTCCAAAACTGTGTCAGCTAGGGTTTAGGTATCTCTGAGGATGGAGAGTCTACTATTTGACTGGACAACCTCTCGCAGTGTTTGACCACCATCACACTGAAAAATCCTTTGGAATTTCCATATGGAATTTCCCATAATTCAGTTTGTGCTTGTTGCCACTTGCCCTGTCATTGAATACCACTGAGAAGAGTCTTTCTCTGTCTTCTTGACTTCTTTGCATTTGTTTCTTTTTTATAGGCACTGATAAAATCTCCTCGGTGCCTTCTCCGGTTTTTTTTATACTGTGAAAATCAAGGTGGTATATATTAGCTGGAGAGAGAAATAAGATAAATAATGTTCTATACTACAAATACAACATTTAATTTAAACAAGTACCTTGCCTACAGTACACATTCACATATACAAAAAACAGCTTTGAAATGTTGATAGCTAAAGTAGGGGATATTTCCATTTTAAATGTGAGACTTGTTATATGGACCTCATGGTCTCTCTCATTGTTGTATGGACCTCTATGTCATCCTCCCTCATTTATCTTCTACCTCTATCACTGCCTTTTGCCATCATGGGCACTCATGCCTTCCCTGTAACTCCATGGGCATGTGGCACTGCTTGTTTCAGAAAATTGTACAAGACCTAAGGTCTGGAGTGACCACAACTCTCCCCTCTGCTCAGCTTCTCTACCACACTCCTGACACATGGCATTGCTCTCATCTTTCTGCACCCTGCATTTATTCAATGAATGTGAACACTGCAGGCCCAGTACAGCAGCTGAGCAGTTCCTGGGTGTTTAGTCAATATCAGCCCATAAAAGACATGTTAGCTTGTTATGGGATGCTATTATAATAATAACATGGTTCGAATGTTTTGATACCTGAAAAGATAAGGCTGTGTCAGTGAAGGGTTGCTTCCAAGCTAATTACCTCCTCTTCTCAGTAGCAGTTAATTAGCTTTGACAGAGAACTGTGTTCAGGAGACTCCAGTAATTTCAGTTTTGAAGTTATCTGATGAATCTGTGCATGATACAGACATACTCTTTATACCTAAATTCTCTGTATATTTTTTCAGCACTCCCTTAAAAGAATTTATTTTTTCCACTCGCAGAATAGACTTATACTATATGTCTAGTGTGGAAGAACACTGGAAGTGGTCCTGAGGTGTGGATGATAATAAATGCATATCCTTTATCTGTTTTGGATCATAGATAGGTTCTGCTGCTATGTGCTCTGTATTATCTCCAGAATATCTTGCTTTCCTTCCTCTGGGCCTGCTTCTTGCAACAAGTGATACCCTTTTGCTGGTATTATATACAAGTTTTATAGTACACATTAGATAAACCTTGAGAAATTGAGAGGATGCTCGTAAATACTACTATGAACAATTCTCAGAGACAGCTTCTATACTTACAGAAATACCTCTCACCCCATTACTGGAAATAAATGAAAGAAATGCCATCAGCTTCAGGGGCTCTTTTTTTCTGACACATTTGAAGCCTCAGAGTACCATCTGTTTTGTAGAAGATTTTTCTTTTTTTTTTAAATTGCTGTATGATTGAAAACAAAGAAAAAAAATTGCAGGGCATCAATACACTAGGCATTGTTCAGATTTATTGGGAAATGAGAGTCCTCATCCCACAGGATTATTGTTGTTGATGCTGATCTGGCAGAAAGACCCATCTCTCTCAGCTCTTAATGTGAAATGTTGATACTTCAGCTTTCTGTCTGTCAATTCAAGTGGAGATACAGATACACGCATCTGTGTAAACTGTTCTTTGTTTTGCTTTCTAGGATAATTAAGTAAAAGCCTACTAGATGAGCACAATTACTCAAAATTAATCGCTTTCAGGCTAGTTAAATCATGACAGATTAATTGCTTGTATCTATTCCTACATTAGGATTTGTTTAATCAACAGAAATACCTAAGTATCTCTCCTGTTCTACTAAATCATTGCTCTCTATATAAGAAAATTGTAAATATTTGTTTATCATAATCAATTATATTTTTAATTAACCTTCAAAAATAAGGTATTTTAAATTACATTTTATATGGATAATATTTGCCTGCACTTATCCCAAGCAAATTATTAAATGTTGGATGTGTTCAAGGTCAGGTTTGGATGGGGCATTGAGCACACTGGTCTAGTGGGAGGTGTCTCTGCCCACGACCTTTAAGATCTATTCTAACCCAAATCATACTATGATTTTGTGATTATTCTGATGTCCCTTAGTTTCTTTCTCAAAGTCTGGGGTATGGAAAGCCACTCTGGGCAAAACAGTCTGACATTAATACTGAATGCACTTGGTGACAAAGGATAGAATTCAATTTGTAGAGACAGTTCAAGAATTTAAATTAATTATATTGTTATATGCTATAAGGAAGATATTTTTTATAAAGAAGATGGTAAAAAACTGCAACAGGTTGCCCAGCGTGGTGGTGGATACCCAACCTCTGAAAACATTGAAGGTGAAATTTGGCTCCAAGCAACCTAATCTAGTTAAAAATGTTCCTGTTCTTTGTAGGGGAGTTTGTAGTAGATTACATTTATAGGCACCCTCCAACCCAAACTGGTTTATTGTTCTATGACTCTATTTCAAACTTCTGGTGACAAGGTTTCACAGTAATTGTTTGGACAATCAAGAAAAGAGTTTCTGTGTATTAATAACACATGAAAGACCTGTTTCCTATTTACTTTAAGCCAAGGAAAATTTGCTCTATAGGAAGAGCACTTAGAGGTGCCCAGGGTTTGACATCACCTTGATTTTAGTGATCCAAATGTTAAGGTTATAAATTATTCTGGTTATCTTATTCTGTAATCACTGGAAAGGAAATGAGAGAATTGTTGTCAAAGGATGATCGATTCCACATAGAAATATATATTGTGATCACATTAATTAATTAAGTATTCTTAGTGTCTAAAGTTATGTGAGATAAATCCAAGCACTTGTTACTGGTACCAAAGAAGGAAAAAGAAAGACTCCCATCTGCTGAGCAGATCTTGTAAAGAAATATGATATTCTGTCAAATGGGCATTATGTGGTTGTTTACCCTGTCTTTTGGATATTCAGCTTAGTAAGGGAGACCCGCTCCTCTGCATGAAGATCTCTCCCTGTTGACTGTAAACAGACCCTGGACCTCTTAGTTTTGATGTCTTACTTTAACATAGCTTATGTTAAATAATGCTATTCACAAGGTCTAGGAAGTCTGATGGCTATTTAGATAATAATGTTAGTTTTGGGTTCAGGGCAATTCCCTATTTGTAGAAAACACTTAAGACCAAAAATACATTCCTGAACCTGCATTTTTCAAGATAAGACTTTAAAGTTTAAAATCTCTGTTTATGATTTTCTGGATTTCAATGTTAAGAATCCCCACAACTCTCTAACAAAATGAATGATAATAACTGTTAGAAAACATAATTCAAATCAGTGTGAGAGCCTTTGCATTTTGCTACTATTTTGTTAAGAATTTACAGTTATGGCAGTGTTGAAAATGGATTTGTTAAAAGAAAGGAGCCAAAACCTTGACAACCTTGAATTTTATTTTGGGGTTCAAATAGAAGTCACCAGAAAAAAAGCTTAGCTCCTGAATTAGGTGATGAGTGGGAAATGTAAAATGACAAAGAAGAAGAAAAGGGTATCTTAAATATAGATTAAAAATTCTCAGTAGAAAGTAACAAGGTACTGACCTAGAACAGATTGAGATTAATGACAAGTGGTTCTGCTATTGTATTGATCAGTGCCTGTGGCTATTTAGTAGATGATAAAACACACAGAATTGATTAAGGCCACTGGCCATATGTTTTAGATGTCAAAGCTGCAGTACTTTTCTTAAAGCTCAAAAAACCCCCAAAGACTTTAATTAGGTGTATACAGTGGAATATATGTATAAATACATACAATCACATACCTAAAATACTTAAGAACTACTGGCAAAGACATTAGTTTAGTTGTATAAAGTCATTTAGGTTTATTACAGGTCCTTTACTACTATTTTCGCAAGCTGACATATAATTAGTAGGTTATATGGTGAAAAAATTGGCAAAAATATTTGAAATATATGGAACACCAAGGATTTTAGCTCTTAATTTATAGAGACTTGCTGAAAGAAAGGATATTGAAATGTCTATTACCTGAGAGAACTGTTTCACAGTGAGAATATTTATGGGGGAAAAAGTATAGATCCAAACTAATTAGTGACAGTAGAAATTGCTGAAATGTTGAAAAGATTTAAGAGAAAATGAATAAAATAGAAAGAAAGCATAGAAAAAAATATCTTCACCATGTAAAGAACTAATTATAATAACATTGCACACTCTTTGGCAAAATACTGTTGGGATTGTAAGACATAATTGAACTTCCAGAGATCACAGCAATTACCTTGGAAATGAATGTCGATTTTGTAAAATTACCAGGAAGAAAAAGTAGTTCTAGTGCAAGCATAGAAACATGTTGTGAATTTCATTGGCTTTGTTTTTATCTAGTTTTCAGAATTCCAAAAATATCTATTCTATTTCTTCTTGAAACAAACAGACTCTTGATGTGGTCATGGTCAGAGCAATAATCTACCATACACTGAGTTCATTCACAGACTGTATCAAAGTGTATAAATAAATAAGCAGCTCAGAAGGTTTATATTCCACATGCAGAAGCTGTCACCATTGTAAAATGGGGAACTGCAGCTTCCTTAATTGGGTGACTTATGTTCAGGCATCTTTTACCATTCACGGAGATCCTGCAAGCAGGATATAGAGCTTAAATGTTCAAAGCAATTATTTATTGTCTCACATACACAGCTGATAGCAAAGTCATGCTACTATGCTTCACATTAATTTGCTCACCAGCACTGATGAGACACCAGATAAGTCTCTGCTGGCCAGGCAGCTGTAGAAGTGCTGCTTCTGCTCCTTGCAAAGGGCTGTTCCTCAGTCTTACTAAATGCCCGTTTACTGATTCTCTGTGTTTTTGTCTTAGGACTTTATTCTGCCAGAAGGCTTATCACTTGTTGTTCTGGTTTTGCGGATTTGTTTGGTTTTGTTTTGTGTGTTCTTTTATTCCCCCACCACTCCCTTGAATCTTTGAATGGGTGGCTATTATTATCTCAATAATTTTACTTTTGTTAGTGTTTTTGTTTTCCTTATCTGGCCTGGCTTTAACTTTTGTACTTTGTCACACCTCAGCAACAATTTTCTCTGGCAGAAAGACTGTGCTACACAAAACTGGGCCTTTGATCACAGAGAGAGGAATCCCTTGGACATTGGTTACAGGGTCTTATAAGTTTCTGCTTCCCTATTTGGTCACTTGATCAAGGTTGTGTGCATAGGTCCATCTGTAAACATAGTTGCATATACAGGTACACATATATTCCTGAAATTATCTTAGCCTTTCCAGCTCCCTGATCCTAACTCCACAGCCTGGCAAAAATCCAGACAAACATCTGCAGTAATATTTTATAGTAAGTATAATCTGAATCATAGAAAGCTGAATAAAAATTTGATAAAAGATGTTGTGTTTTGGTTTTTTTTAATTCCTATGCAGGGCATAGAAATGATAAATGTCAAGATGAAAATGTAAGCATCTGTTTTTCTTCATTTTTCTTCTTCTGTGTGTACCCATTGAATGAATCTTTCTAAAAAAGCATTAGGAATCTTTTATGTTAGTCAGTTCTGTCCAGTGAAGGGGATAGAAGGGAAAAGATTCTTGTTTGTGCTGGGGAATGGTCACTGGGCTGTTTGACCAGTTCCCAAAATTTGAACACCAATAAGAGGAAAGAAATAATAAAAAAATAGAATCTGATACTTGACAAAAGATAGCGATAAGGACCAGGGGGAAAAACAGGTAATTTATGTGTGTATGTGTGTAGCTATATCTGAACTGCCACCCTAACATCACTATATATTTTGTGTGAGAAATTTTTTCATGCTAGTGCCCTATGGCAGACACCTAAACTAAATCAGATGGATTGCATCCTAAATTGGCAGATACAATTACTACGCTATACTACATCTTATTTTAAAAGCCATGGAGTGACTGTGTTGGTGGATAAGGGCAAAGAAATTGATGCCATCTGCTTTGATTTCTGTAAGGCCTTTGACATGGTCCCATGTAACACTGTGACTTGGAAATTGGGGAGATATGGGTTTGATGGATAAAGAATTGACTGGATGACCACATCTAAAGAGTTACAGTAAATATCTCAGCGTTCAGGTGGAAACCTTCAGAGGTCCATATTGGGATCAATACTGTTCAGTGTTTTTGTTAATGACATAGTGGGACTGAGTGTACCTGCAGTAAGTTTGTGGATAACACCAAGATTAGTGGTGCAGTCGATAGACTTGAGGGTAGCAGTGCCATTCAGAGGGACCTGGAAAGGCTTAAAAAGTGATCCTATGAGAACTTTGTGAATTTCAACAATAGTCCTGTACTTGGGCTGGGACAATCCCAACTACCAGTATAGATGGTGGGATGAATGGATAGAGAGCAGTAGTCCTGAAGAGAAGTACTTGGGGATATGGGTGAATGAAAAATTGGACTTGAGGTAGCAATGTGCTTTCTGCCTGGAAAGACAACCATATCCTGGGTTGCATACAAAGAAGTTGACTAGCATGTCAAAGGAGATGATTCTTCCCCTCTACTTCACTCTCTTGTGACTTCACCTGGAAAACTGCATCCAGCTTTGGGGCCAGCAGCACAAGAAAGGCATAGAATTGTCAGAGTGGGTCCAGGGGAGGGCCATGAAAATAGTCAGAGGTCTGGAACAACACTTCTATGATTAAAAACTGGAACAGCTGGGGTTGTTCAGCCTAGAAAACAGAAGGCTCCAGGGAAACTTGATTGTGGGTTTTTAGTACTTGAATAGGTTAATAAGAAAGATGAAGAGAGCCATGGTCTAAAATGACAGGAGGAGTAGCAAGGGTTTTATACTGGAAGAAGGTAGGTTTAGATTGGATATATGGAAGAAATTTTTTAATGATGAGGTTGGTGAGACAAAGGAACAGGTTGCCTGGAGAAGTTGTGTAACCACAAGTTCCCCATCTTTGGAAGTGTTCAAGGTCAGGTTGTATAGGACTTTGAGCAATCTAATCTAGTGGAAGATATTTCTATGCATTACAGTGGAGACTGAACTAGGCAGTCTTTAAAGATCCCTTCCAATCCAAACATTTCTGTAATTCTAGTGTGCTGCTTTGTCTTTGCCTAATGTAATTGATCCAAACGCTTCACATGGAGTTCTTCAATACACATGTCTAAAGTTAGGTGAATTGAATCCTATCCATGGTATTTTTAATGACTAAATGAATAGGTTTGATGTTGGAAAGAGAAATTAACGAGGAAATAGAAGAAAGAATTAACTGTGGAATTCCTTTCAATACTTGAAAGCACTGTTCTGGGAAGAGGAGACTTGCATGTGTAATTGTTTTATTATTTCAATTTTGTTTCAAGGGAACTTTTAGGAAAAGTGTTGCTGAAGCAATATGCTTAGGCCATATTTTTATTATTAAAAAAATGGAAACGTGAGACTGAGTAGCACTTTGTTAACATTTAAACATATGACAATAAATATTAAACAGATTTTGAGGTCTTTTTTTTTTTTTTTTTTTTCCCCTGAAGGATAAAGTACTACATAATACTTTAAAATGGAACAGCATAAATAGTGCTTTCTCCCACTTGAAGAATGTAGAAACTGTTTTCACTAAATGAAGAAACTTCACAAAGAAAACATTAATGGCAGCAAAACTGATAGGGAACTCTGGAAATGGTACACGATATTTGAAGCATGAAGTTGAAGAAATATATATTGTTCCCATTCATCAGACTGAAGAAGGTATAATTGGGAGGTGATGTGATTTGTAGATGAAATTAGTAGGTATTGTCAAAACTTATGTTTGTAAATCTGAGACACAACTTCAGCTAAATAAAAAAAAATAAAAAAAATGCTGACATTAAAAGAATACAGAGGAAAGCGCCCTCCAAAGATTTACTTATTCATTCCAGGAGGTAGGTATCAGCTCCTTGTTAAAAGTAAGAAGCAAATTGAACTACAGATATTCTTTAAGGAAATTCACAGAATTTCCTGTCTTTATTAAAATATGTCAAAATTTTGTACCTGTCTTGCCCTTATCATTCTCATAGATTCTACACATACATCGGATTTGAATTTTTAGCTTTTATTAAAAAGAGCTTTAGGCAATATGACAGCAATTTGTCAGAACCTTGACTGCAGTGTTTTCAACTATTTGAAGATCTCAGTTTTCTGAAGGAGAATGTCATGGGTTCCTCCACATTTTAGCATGTCATTTGAGAGACCTCTTAGAACGTATCCAATTGAGGATGCTAGCAGTTTCTGATGATATTGTTAATGGCCAGTTTCCATTAAAATATGACTTTAGTGACTTATTTGTTTTGCAATTGTTACACTGACTCTGTCAAAAAGCTGCATAGTTTCCTTCAGTAAAGAGAGAATATACCGTATCTATACCATATCATAGAATCATAGAATGGTTTGGGTTTCTACAGCCTTATGGGTTTCTATAACCTTAAAGATCATCTAGTTCCAACCCCCTCCCACAGGCACAGACAACTTTCACTAGACCAGGTTCTCAATGCTCCATCTAACCTGGCTTTGAACACTTCCAGGGATGGGATGTCCACAACTTCTGGCATCCTGTTCCAGTGCCCCAACACCCTAACAGTGAAGAAATTCTTCCTAATAACTAATCTAAATCTACACTCTTTCAATTTAAAGCCATTAACCCTTGTCCTATCACTACATACCCTTGTGCCTGGGGCTCGGGCATAAAGCCAAATGCTGCGGCTGTGCTAATGTGGGACAACAATGACTGGGGAATCCTGGAGCCAGGAGCCAGTTTAAAGCTACCACACTTTCCATACCAGGGTAACTGTGTCATGAGGTTCCTTTTTTTCCTATTCTATACATTGGTTTCTTCATCCCAAATTGAGAAACAGTGAGTAAAATGCCAATTGTCAGCCTTAAACTCATGTTATTTATCAAAGGGAAACAAAAATTGGTTAGCTTTCTTGGAATCTCTACTTTTCCAATTCAGTTAGCAATCTTGGGGATTAGAAAAGTGCATGTGCAAAAATTGGTTAGCTTTCTTGGACTCTCTACATTTCCAATTCAGTTAGCAATCTTGGGGATTAGAAAAGTGCATGTGCAAAAAATTGCACTTTAGCTTTCTTGGACTCTCTACTTTTCCAATTCAGTTAGCAATCTTGGGGATTAGAAAAGTGCATGTGCTATGTTACCAAGTAGATTAATCATTTGGTTCAGTTATCCTGTCGGATTACCAAGGTACTCATGTTTTATTTCACCAATCCTTTATTGTTTAAATAAAACTTACAAAAAATACTAGAAAAAAATATTGAAATGCTGAATTTTCATTATTTTTTCCCCCTTTTAAGTCTTACTCTATACACTCTCGAAGTTCTTTAAGTATGTCATGAGAACTTTCAGATCTTGGGTACAAATGTCGTATGTTCAGTTTGTATTTCAATACAATTCCTCTAAATATAATTCCATACAGGGAGATTTTCTTGGGTTTTTTTGCATTTTTTTTTCTCATTTCAAATGGATTTTTAAAGGAAAAAAAAAAAAGAAACCAAAAAATACAAATAAAATATTGCCATATGGAGCAAGATAAAGTTAACATTTAAACATGCAAATTACTAGAAACCTTGATTGCTGAGCTAGAATTAAAATAAAAAGTGGCCTGTTAAGAATATGACATCAATGTAATATTAACCCGTGAAAAAGAAAACACAATTCCTAAGCATATCAGAACCTTTCAGATGTATGTAATGCGAAAATCTTCAGACATCTCTGAAGTTTACTGCTGGTTTAGTTGTATATTTGTCAAAGTATTCTATATTGTTTAAGATAGCATAAGAGATTTTGTGCAGATAGACGTCAAGTTGATGAAGATATATTGTTCCTGGTTTTCTCTAGCCTTAAATTTCCTGGGCTGAGAACTGAAGCAGAAAAATCAAATACTGTGAAACTCATCCCTGATAAAACTATTTCTTGTGTTTGTTTTATGTGGCCCTTAGTGTATCTGGAAACACTAAAACCATCCTATTCTATCTGGACTTGACTCCACAAGGGGAGGGTGAAATCATTTTCTCTCCTGCTCATATTAAGATGCCTTGTCTTTATTTTCTGTCTTTAGTGTTCATAGACATTATGGTGTTATCTGTGCTGTCAAGTCAGCTTGGAGCTCCTACTTGGCATTTGAGCTCAAATTTCCTGACTCTCCACATTGTCTACTTGGTAGCTCAAGCTCTATGCCTGCCATGGAGTGATCTGGGTTCACTGATATGTGAGACTTCACAGTAGGCAGAGTATGGACATAGGGAGTCTGGAGATATGGGATTCCTCTGGAACAGACAGAGCAGCAGAACACAATGGGAGATGTAACATTTGGAGTGGGAATTGCACACAAAAGTGGTAAGAGGTGCTTCTCTTCCACAGCCATGGAAGATCATGGGATTCAATCCCAGAGAGAAAAATTTTGAAAAAAACTGGTTTTGACTATTTAGCATCAATATATTTTTCCAGAATCTGTACACCTTGCCTCCTCACACTGTTCCCCAGTTAGAACAAGGACAGTTATTTCATATCAGATGTAGTGTTTATCTGTTGAATAAGTACATAACGTATTTTTTATGTAAACAGGAAAATTCAGATAGTAGACTTTTCAGTTCTCTGCCAGAGAAATGTTCCCAGATATGGAAACCATCTAAACCATCCATAATTGGAAAAAAAAACCCCACAAGATTTTGAATGTTCCTACTTTTACTTTTGTGATTTCAAGTGGGGTATTTTTTCTCCAATAATTCATTTCTAAATTCTCATAGCAAATCTATCCACTGTCCATGTATTTACCTAATGTAAGCACTATATGATAGAAAAATGAGATAATCAAATTTGGATTTCAGGTTTTGAACAGCTCTAAATATACTTTCTAATACATTTCTTATATTTTTACATAGATTTATATAATAATTCAACATTCTCTGTTAAGCCATGGGTTATTTACATATATATTTGCTTTGAAGACTCAGAAGGAAGAAATAGAGGGATTGCCAGTGTGTGATAACATGTGATCCTTCCAAGATTCTCACAGCAGTGGCACTTTTTCTCAGGAGCTTTTTTATCATAGAGTTACAGAATCATTTAGATTGGAAAAGATCTCTAAGGCCATCGAGTCCAAGCAATAACCTAGCACTGTCACATCCATCACTAAACCATGTCCCTTAGTGCCACATCTTTAAAATATTTCCAGGGATGGTGCTTCAGATATTTTAGAAATATCCTGACTGATATCCACATGTTGCTTTATCATTTTATTAACGTCCAGATGACAATTTGTGTTACTCATGTCTTTCAGGACTTGGTTGAATTGAGGCCATAAGAATACCAGAAACTAGATCTATGACAAAATACTATCTTTAAAAGGGGAGCCAATATCAGGTGGCATGACAACTTTGTTCAAATCACTGCTGTTGGTTCAATTTATTAGAAATGAGGCAGTGAGTTTGTTTTCTGCTTAAAATACTTTCATGTAGGTAAACACCTCACTTATATTCTCAAATCCCTGTGTGCTTTCCTTGAGAGTCCTTTTTTGTATGGGAGAAGTATACTAAAATTAAAAAAAATATATGGCCTTAGAGTGACTCCAAAAAACCCAATTTTTCTTCATTTCAGTGCTAGTTGATGAAATATGTATGAGGCACAAAATTTACATCTGCAGATGTACACACATTTCTGATCCTACATCTGTTGCTTAAAATCAAAATGAAACAACAGTAACAAATTAAAAACAACAAATGGAAAACTTTTCCTTCAGAATCTCTTCAGTTAAATCTTGGGGGAATATTCAAAGCCATATGTTCTTTGAGTTTGGGTTTTTTTGTTTGGTTTTTTTTTTTTTCCCAAGTCTTTCTGGACCAGTCACAGGAAATCAAGCTTTAGTACCATCCTGTGACAGACAGTTGTGTTCACTGTGTGCTGGAACATTACCTAATTGTCTCATGACCAGGACTTCAACTACTTCAGTGTCTTTGTGACTTCAGTGGCTTTGGTTACTGATGCAGAGTTGTTCAATCTGTGATATAAGTTGTGATGTTTTGCTTCCTAATTTGGTGAAGTTTGTAGAAAAAAACAAACAATGATATTTATAATCAAAAAATGCAAATGATTCCTTCACATTTACCACAACCTATGGTATTCTTTGTTTGCTAGTATAATTCCATGATTAATCTGGTACTAAATGTCAAGTTATACAAGAAAGGCATTTCTCACTGCAACATCTGAGCTTCAGGAGGCTGTCAGGTAAAAAGAAATGAAGGGTCTGATGCTGTAGAAACAGCTAGGACCTGTTGCACTATAAAATTTCATTGATAATTAAAGTAGTAATACAGCCTAATGAGACAGTATAAAAATTGTATGACTGTTTTTCAGAGCTGAGTTTTAAAACCTATTCTAGCAATTTGAGGTTGCAAATGCATTTTGCACATTTAATTACATAATTTGGTTAAACAATTTTCATGGTGCCTAGAGGTTTTCATAAGGATGTTTCCTACTTCTGCACAAATTCAATTTCCTTTCTGTTATTCAAGAAATTCAAGATTATAATATAATTCAAGAAATAAGATTAAGATGAGGTTAACCAGAACCTGAGCATTTCAGGTCATATTTCTCTGGTAAGATGAAAGAGAGACATCTTTTCACAAAAACTATCATTAAAATTATTTTATATCATATCATATCATATCATATCATATCATATCATATCATATCATATCATATCATATATCATATATCATATATATCATACATCATATATCATATCATATCATATCATATTGTAGAATGCTAAGGGCTGGAATGGACCTTAAAGATCATCTAGTCCCGACAGTCTCTGCCATGGGCAGGGACACTTCCCACTAGACCAGGTTGCTCAAAGCATTATTCAATCCACCTTGAACACTGACAGGGTTGGGGCATCCGCAACCTTACTGGGCAACCTGTTCCAATGTCTCACTACCCTCACAATAAAAAAATATTTTCCTAATATCTGGACTGAATTTTCCCCCTTTCAATATGTATCCATTACTCCTTGTTCCATCATTGCAGATGCTGATAAAAGTATCCTACTCTGCCTTCCCTGTAGTGCCCCTTCAGATACTGGAAATTTCCTGTGGGGTCTCCATGCAACCTTCCCTTCTCCAGGCTGAACAGCCCCAACTTTCTCAGCCTTTCTGTGTAGGGGAGGTGCTCTGGTTCTCTTACCAACTTCATGGCCCTCCTCTGGACTTGCTCCAAGTTCATTGTTGCTGAATTACAAACTGTATTTATCAAAAATATATGCAAATGGGTATATAAAATAAAAATATATATTAAAACTGGGGAAAGGAAAAAGCAATTAGAAATACTATAAATTTTGCAGTCCTGTAAAGGACTAACAGCGTACATATTTTCAATTGTAATGAATCATACTTAGCTTACTGATGCAGGTTGTTCTGTTGAAGTTAAGGAAAAGAATCCTCACATTTTAGTGATAACATTTGTTGAAAGCTTGTTCTTCTCTAATTTATTTTCCTTCTGTAAGTTAAGATTCTGGCCATCTGGACTCACCACTTACCACTCCTTTGGCTAGATGTCAATAATTTGTGATCCTTCACTTCTAATTTATCTCAGGCATGTTAATATCTCTCAGTAATATTTTAACTAAGTTGTTTAGTAGGTCTCCTCTTACATCTTTCTTTTTACCTGCAACTATAATTTATGACTTAACTAATTTCTTGGCCATATTCTTGTCTTAAACTATATCCTTAAAAATATAAATGTGGCTCTATAAACTATTCTGGAAAGAACAAAGCACACTTTTAGCTCTGATAGTATGTTGGAGTATTCAAATGTTAGTAAATATAGATTTTGGTATTTATTTCTATGTTGGCTTAAATTAAAATTCTACAAAAACTCATATATTTTAAAAATTAAAATATGCTATACTGAAGGAAAGATTGGCATGTGATGTCTTATAGAAATATGAATTTATAATATTTTTCTTTAGTGGTGTATTCCATTTTTACTCAGTATTTTTTCAGTATTAGTGCATTTGAAATGGTAACAGCCTGTCATATTAAATTCTGTTGCAATCATGTATTTTATCATTGTACTGAAACACCAGACTTTCTTCTGTCAGAACTGGAAAGATTCCCTGGACAATCATTGCAAATGCCTTATCCCTTACTGCATTATATGGTTCCATCTATAAACATATCAAGCACATCTTTCCAGAACAAATCATACACTGCTCTCTTTGCAATGAGACAGTTGGAAGTCTGGTGTCTTGAACATGAGAATGAGTATTAATTTGAAGAGCCATTGTTTTCAGAATTCTAGTTTTAGCACAGATTTCTTTTGCTAAAATATAATAATGTACTTATCATGCTGTATTTTTTCCATCATGACTTGGTTTTTTAAGTAATAAAAGGCTTAAAGTAGGCATCTCCTTGCAAGATACTTTGAAGAAAGAAATAGTTTGTTGTTATTGTGCATGATCTTTGACATTGCAGGTTTGGCAACAGTGCATAAACAACCAGAACACAAGATCAGAACAAGAGCTTGAGGAGAGCTAATAAAAGGTCTCCTCAGTGTCTTATGTTACTTCTCTGATACCAGTCCATCAGTTCAGGGAAGATGCAATCTCTGCTTTCTTGCTAAATTTGCAAAAATCATCGCAGTCCTTAGAAGATTATCATGTAAGTCAGATGTTGATTCTTCCTGTGGTGTTTTACTTAACCTCCTGTGGCATGTTGTTTCTTATCCATCTCATGTATGATTTTGAAAAGGGATCTAGATAAATTAGTATTTGCAGGAAATGCTAATTTTCAAAGTCAGCTGTTACCATCTATCACATTTTCCTCATTTCATTTAATAGTATGCACCTCATCTCAAGGACAGGCCATAGATAACAGACATGAAGAAATGAGGTTGTGGCGTGTTCAATGACATGCAGAAAACAGGATTTAGTAAAGATTCTGTAAGCAAAGATCTCCCTAATGTGAACTCAATCTCCTTACAAATAAACTTCAGAATATTTGTGCAGCCAAGAAGAGGAAGATTAATTTCACTTCAGCACTATTTTCATGGCAGTTTAAAACCTTTAAAAGGACTTCCCTTCTGCATGCAGATGAATGCCAATCCAGCCCACATCTACATTAACTCCTTGGCCAAGGCTTCAAAGCAAATAGGAACAAAAGGGGAGGAAAAGAGAAAGCAGGGTTAGCAGTAGAACTTTGATGAGCATCTTATGGTAACTGAATGGTACTTGTACATATGGGTATTTGCCATATGTTAGATGATGTCACTAGAATGACAGGGTGACATTTTT
>JAWWMO010000083.1:123341395-123363162 GCA_035047845.1 Dendrocincla fuliginosa
TCATGTGCTTCACTTTTCTGACAGATATTTAGTGAATATTTTAGCAGTTTGGTCTCAATCTTCCTTAGCTGTAACAACTTTTTTAATAGTGTTCTTTCCTTCTTCATCCTATTAGAGTTGTCAGCAAACATCCCAAGTATTTCTGGATATTTAGGGTCTATCTGAGATGAAGTAATTATCCCCAATAGCAGCCCTCACAGTCCTGTGCTTTGCATTGGTAGCTAAACAGGTGTTGATGACACATCAGTGTTCTGGAAACTGCTGAGCAGCGCTGATACAGCACCAGCACCATCCATCCAACACTGTCTCCTCACCAGTAGGCTGTGGATGGGAAAGACCCTGGGAGGTGTGGTGGGTTGAACTTGGCTGAATGCTAGGTGTCCACCCAGCCACTCTATCACTCTTCCCTTCCCAGCCCTAAAGGGAAGAGAAAATGAGATGGAAAATGTCTTGTGGATTGGGATAGGGCAGTTTATTAAGGCAAAAGCAAAGCAAAAGCTTGCATGCACAAAAGTGAAGCAAAAAATGGCAAGGTTTATTCTATACTTCTCATCAGCAGCCATGTCTCACTACTTTCAGAGAAGCAGGGCTTCCATAACATGCAATGGATTCTTAGCAGGCAGCCATTGGAAAGAGTGGATTCCCCCATTCCAGGTCCTTTCCTTAGCATTTATATCTGAGCTGATGTCATATGGTATGGAATATCCCTTTGGTTATTTTGGGTCAGCTGACCTGCTTTTGTCCCCTCCCAGAATCTTGCTCTTGACTGGAGAAGAAATGTTACAGTAATGGTGTTGTGCTCAACAGTAGCCAAAACACTGGTGTGTTATTAACACTCTTCTAGGTACCAATGCAAAGCACAGCACTGTGAGGGCTGCTGTGGGAAATGAACTCCATCTCAGCCAGACTAAATACAGGAAGGGACATAGCTGTGGTTCTGCATGCATGACCTTTGCTGGCAAGCACTGGATTCCATGGAAAAATGTGATAATTAGGGGAGGAAAAAGGGTGATTTGTTTCACATGATGGGAGAAGGAGGTAGAGGAAGGAAAAGGGCAAAAAATTCATTGAATGGAGGTTCTAGAATAGACTTAGTTCACAAGTACAACCTCATGCAGGTTGAGGGTAAGGGGTTAGTTTCCAAAGGAAGGTGGAAGTTAGAATGGTAAAACGTTGAAAGAGAGTAAATTTAAATTTCATCTACAGTTATGTATCATCTCACAGACTGTGGTTCATTCAAGTAGTGTGAGAAATCACTAGATGACATGAAGTCAAACTAAGGTCACTCGAGAAAGATTATTTTTGTTACTCTGCTATATAAACAAATAAAGCTATATAAAAACGTGCCTAAAACAATAAAACTACCCATTTGAAGATTCCAATGACAAAATACTTAACTACCATGTCCATAGTTTATGATGCTTCAAGGATGTTTTCACAGAATTATATTCATTTTTCACATGAATGCCTACCTCTTATTCTCATTGCACTAAGACTCCTGGAATTACTAGTGCCCAGATACAATTGTTATGTAGAAAAAGGTCTAATTTTTTTAATCCGTGAAATGATAAATTGATTATGAAATTTTAAACATGTGAGTCTTCAACAAATGTAATTACAAAGATGCCTTGAGAAAAGACAATGCATTTTCAGTCAGATATACTCTGTTTTTATGTCAGTTGAAAAAAAAATTCTGTTTCTTTCCAAGTTTTCATTATAAAAAGAAAGCTGAGTAATGTCACCTAAGAAACATTTTGAAGCATTCTTTGTCTCCATATTTGAAGAGACAGAGGGAGAAATGTCTCACTCCTGATGGAATCTCTTAGACGTATCATGATTTTGACAGAATCAACTGTACCCTCTTTAAATCTGTCCTCTTCTCTTCTTAATAACAAGCATATTATTATTACCTTTTTGCACAAAGTTTGCTTCTTTGTCTGGAATAAAACTGAGGCACATTATAACCTGACATGCTTCTCCTAAATCTCGTGACATTTCACAGAATTACAGAATATGTCAAGTTGGGAGTGACCCCACAAGGGTCGTCAAGTCCAACTCTTACCCCTGCACAGGACCATCCCCAAGGGCCTCTCCATGTGCCTGAGAGCATTGTCCACATGCGTCTTGAACTCTGGCAGGCTTGGTGCTGTGATCACTTCCCTGGGGAGCCTGTTCCAGTGCACAGCTGTTGGGGTTCAAAACATGGATTCCCCTGTGAAAGGGGAGCAGCAATGCAGTTCGCGATTTCCATCTCCTCTGAGGCAATGGTATCTTTCTTGATCTGCATCCACACACTATAGTAACCATGAGAGGACTCTCGGTATTTGTCCTCCTTAAACTAAGGAACTCATTTCCACTATCAGAGTCTTCCAAATCGGAGGTAAAAACAACTTTCTGCATCCTCTGCTTAGGACGAGAGCAATGAGCCTCCGACAACGAAGGCAAGGCTGGGTTTGTATGCATAGTTGCTATGGGAGACGCCACCCTCGGCTCCGACTCCATAATGGAGTCTTTTGGATCCTGAGGGATTTTTACTGAGGTGTTAGATGTTTTTCCCTTTTTTACCAATAGTTCTAAAACCTCGTGCCAAGGTCTTAAAAGCTCACATGTGACTTTATCACCTCTAGTAGCTTTCTCTCACAACTGTACACCCGCTTTGACCCATGTGTCTGTGTTAAAGATTGTCTCTATATTTACTCCTGGGGTCTCTGAAGCAACCCAATGCAGCACACGCTTTAGAGAGTGACTACCCAGCATGGCATTATGCTTGTCTATTAACTTCTCCATAAAACAGAGAATTGATTTCTCTTCCGAAGATGCATTCCTACTCATCTTTCCTTCCCCCACAGCAGCTCATGTGACTCCTTGCAGGTTCGCTGGCGCCGGCTTTCACACTTCTTTTCATCCTGTGAGGGTCCCGCTGCCACACACGCATCTCTCGGCTCGGGCGCAGCCTCTGGACGGTGTATATAAGTCCTCACACAGAGGGCACCATTTGCAGCCGTATAATCCCAGCACGATCCCCATTAGCAACTACACACACTCAGTTGCATTGCAAGAACAAGAACAAGAACGGGAACCTTTATTAAGTTTGATAACACATATTTATACCCCTAAGCTCTAACAATGGTCTTTCTATTCTTTATCAAAGATTTCATATCTTTGCTACAATATTCTAGATTACTAAACAAAAATACAGAAGGCCTTATTCACTATTGTAAAACACTTGCTGTGCTAACCATGACTTGTTACTTCTGTGATTTTTCCCAAGGCTTCCTTCCCATGAGAAGGACAATGCTGCTTGTTTCAGCAGCAGGTTTGCTTGCCTCAGCTACAGGACCATCCCCAAGAGCCTCTCCATGTGCCTGAGAGCACTGTCCACATGCGTCTTGAACTCTGGCAGGCTTGGTGCTGTGACCACTTCCCTGGGGAGCCTGTTCCAGTGCTCAACCACACTCTGGGTGAAAGAACCTCTTTCTAATATCCAACCTAAACCTTCCCTGACACAACTTCAGGCCATTCCCTTGGGTTCTGTCACTGGTCACCACTGACCCTCCTCTTCCTGTCATGAGGAAGTTGCAGACTGCAATGAGGTCTCACCTTAGTCTCCTCCAGGCTGAAAAGACCAAGTGCCCTCAGCTGCTCATCATATGGCTTCCCCTCAAGGCCCTTCACTATCCCCGTTGTTTCCTTTGAACGCTCTCTAATAGCTTAATACCTTATATTGCAGTGCCCAAAACTGCTCACAATATTCAAGGTGAGGCCATGGCAGTGCAGAGCAGAGGGGGACAATCCCCTCCCTTGGCTGGCTGGTGATGCTTTCCTTGATATCCCCCAGGACAGGGTTGGCCCTCCTGGCTGCCAAGGCACTGCTGACTCATATTCAACTTGCATTCCCAGGACTCCCAGTGACACTACTTTCCAGCATGTCATTCCCCAGTCCGTATGAACATCCATGGTTTCTCCATCCCAAATGCTGTATCCAGCATTTACCCTTGTTGAACTTCATATGGTTGGTGACTGCCCAGCCCTCTAATTTGTCCAGGTCTCTCTGCAGGGCATCTCTGCTTTCCAGGGAGTCAACAGCTCCTCCCAGTTTTCTGTCATCTGCAAACTTGCTCAGTATCCCTTCCAGTCCAGTGTCCAAGTTATTTATGAAGATGTTGAAGAGCAAAGAACCCAAGAGGGAGCCCTGCAGAACCCCACTAGAGACAGGTCACCAGTCTGATGTCATCCCACTCATTTTTATCCTTTGCTTGACCCGTGAGGCAATTGCTCACCCACCACATGATGCGTTTCTCCAGCTGTGCTGGACATTTTGTCCAGAAGGATCCTGTGAGGGACAGCTTTACTGAGAACCAAAAAGATGACATCAACTGGCTTCCCTTGATCTTCTGTGTGGGTTACCTTGTCATAAAAAGATTGGATAAAGTAGGACTTTCCTCTCATGAAGCTGCACTGTCTGTGACCAAAGACTGCATTGTCTTTCAGGTGTTTTTCAATACTTCTCAGAATAATCTTCTCCATAACTTCACCAGACACTGTAGTGAAAATAAAAGGCCTGTAGTTTCTGGGGTCCTCCTTCTTACCCTTCTTGAAAACTGGGACAATGTTTGCCAGCTTCCAGTCAACTGGTTCCTTTTTGTCTTTGCAAAAGCTGATACTGAATGTTCTTCTGGAACTTGGTTTAACCGTCTGATTTCAATGATGTGGTGATGCAGCAAGGAGGAAATGCAAGATTTTTGATGGAACAGTGTCAAATAGAAAACAAAGTCTGCTGCAGACAGGTGAAACCCTCCAAACAGCAAGTGGACAGTCTTCCAGAGTGTTCTTTGAAGGGTTAGTCTCTCACAGTGCTAAAGGAGTTCTTCAGATCTGTCCATGAAGGTGTTAAAGGCACATAAATCATCTAGAAGTATGGAGAATCTGATTTCAAGCCTTGCCTCAAGACTGTACACTAACATCATGTAGATCCAAACAGTTAGACCTGTAATTGCAACTTCAATACCAGTGTTACAACTGTATTCTGAATATCAGAAAATACTGTTCATTTTCTCGCATGGTAAGTTCTTAACTGTAGCACTAATATTGAGGGCAGTATACTTCAATTGAGGGTAACACAGATGAGACTGGATTGTGTTTTGTGAAGTTCATGTTTTATACAACAGTATTTACATGGTTTGTTTTGAAAGGTAAACCCAATTTTACCCCAGCAAATGTTCCTTAATATTTTACCTGATGTAAAGTAACACTTCTGCTAAGGAGTTTCAGATGTAACAATCTTTCTGGTAATCTCTCTCATATTCTTAGATCAGTGACTGACTATTGTTCACAAAATGGTAGAGGACAAGCTGCAATTTCACTGTGCCTCATTTACCTCATCTGAAAATTCAGGCTTTAATGTTACTCTAGATTTTTTGATTGAGAATTCTATATCAGAGTGAAGTTTAAAACAAAAATAAATCTTGATGCATCAGTTTACACCAGAGTAAAAATACTCAAGTGATAAATATAAGGAATAAAACTAAAGGTAATTCTCAAATTAATTTTCACCCTTTCTCAGATAACATTCCATAGTAAATAATAGAAAATAATATGATTTGCCTCCCCAGCTTTGATTAACATGATGATATTCACTTCCCTTTTTTTATACAAATAGTTTGAAAAAGACTAAAATTTTGAATAATTTTCCAGTGTAAATGAAAGAAAAGGGTCATGGTTCATAGATACATATTAATTTGCTTTACAGAAAACAATTTGCTTTTCCTTAATTAAACTCAACTACTGCAGTCTTTGTTTTAAACTGATGAAAGGATTACAAAATTATCCTTTCAGGTTTGCATAGTATTTAGTGTTTGAATAGAAATGTCTTTTTACCTGGACTCAAGTTTCATTAAAGAATTATGAAGAGAAATGCTCTTCAGAAAATTAAAGTTATCTTTATGTTTCTTCATTAAATGGTAAAATTCTCTTTCAGTCCTTAATTACAAGGTTTTGTGGTCAGCAGAAAACTAAGTTGAAATACACAGGTAGAGCCTGTCACTTAAATTAAAAAGCTCCATTATTTAAAAACACAGTTATTTTTTACAACTAAGTTAAAAAACAAAACAAAACCAAAACAAACAACTCTCCCTAAGAACCAGACATTCTGACTTAGAGCTGAGACTGTCTCACCAATTTCAGTGGAAAAAATTTTAATAAAACCAAAAGAACTGTCCATTTGTAGATCCTCTCTCTATGCATTGATTACTAAATGATATGAGTAAGCTATAATGAGCTGAAAACCTTTTCTAGCCCTACATCTTGGATGTGTTCTCGAGTACCATGCAATGATATTCAGTGACTCTGAAAATAAAACCTTATTATATATCCCAAATAGAACACTGAATGTATTGCATATGCATGATACAAAAGTTGGAAGCTGAACCAGTAAAATCAAGATTTGGAAGGACCAGGTAATTTCTATCTTTGGAAAGAAGTGGTTAAGGAAATTGCATTTCCAGTAACTAAATTTTTAAAACCAAAGTCTAGGATAATACGTAGTAAAAATAGGAAAAAACAATTCTTAAATTTGAGAAAGAGTGATTGATTTTCTTACTGACCCATTAGTCTCAGCTTAAGCAGAAGGAAGAAAAAAAGTGAGAAGAGGTGTGAGCAGAAACAAAATTCAATAGTCATTGTGTGATTTCCTTAGTAACGCAACTTTTTTGTTTGTTTTGCCAACGGTAATAGCTTTAATTTCTCTTTCCTTTCTTAAAAGATTTGATAAATTGTCACTAATGAGACTTTTACCTGCACCTTCAAAAAAATGAAATTAATAAAAGCTGTGTAACATTACATGGAAGTGAATAAAGGATAAAATTAGAATGAATTGTGCTGCAATAATGTCAAGGAGTCATGGAAGGCGGTGGCTTTCTGGAGCACAGGGGTCAGGAGTGGTAGGGGCTCCCCTTGGAAGGGGCTGCAATGGACTCCTAGGCTGTGGGCAGGGTGGGGGAGCCCCAGGGAGACCAGGGAGATGCAATCAGACTTGGTAAGCTTTGATAAATTAAAAATAACTGTCTGGAGGGTGAGCTCTTCAAGACAGAGCTTCTCAGTTGGCTTTTTCTTTCAAAACAATGACTATGATTGCAGTATTTAAACATGTCGTAGATATAAACATAAAAGACACCTGATGTGGTCTTGGCATAGACGTTCAGTATTTAGGAGAATATGTAAATAGAAAAAAAATATTTTAAATAGGTAGATTCTGGAGAAATTTCCAAATACTGCTCCAGTAGAAGTACCAAGAGAAGAAATCAGATGTCAAGATGCACTAAATATATTTCTGAACTGGCTCAGTGATAATGCAGGTTAGAAATCACATTTGCAGCCTGCAAAGGATGGAACAAATGTCAAAGAAATATGTTTGTGGTATTTTGAGTGTATTAAAAACCTACATTTAGAAAATATTAGTAAACAGAGAGATATTAAACAGAAGATCTTTAGTGTCATGGTTTTAGTACCTAACTGTGAGACAAATGGGCAGCTTTAGGAGAGTGATTCACAAGCCTGACCTTAGATGTCCTAAGTTTATTTTGGACTAAGTGAACACTAGAAGGTTTCTGGTGCTGGAGTGATAATATCACGGTAAGGTTTGGAATACCTATGACAGGTAGCTGGAAATATCAGAGAGAAGGATCTGTTTGAAATTCTGTGGCCCAAAGGTATTCAGAGCTGCACTTTGGTTGTGCCTATCTCTTATTCATCAGTAGCATGGCAGAAAACTTCTTTGGGAAGTAGGAAGAGACACTTTAAGCCCTACTCAGCCTGGGAGTTGAATTGGCAGCTTTTCAGTGTCCTCAGATGTTTTGCCATCTGTTCATCACTTCTGTGTTTTACAGTTAAACTAGATATGATATGAGACAGTTAGTTTGCATGTTCTTGGGAAATGAAGCTCTTTTGATGACATTTCCAGTGTGTCTTTTGTGCCTAAAGGTCTATAGGTAAACTTTGGCTTCTTGATAATTGGGGTATGTCTACAACACTTTTGGTCATGCATAATAACTTTGCTCAAATACTTTAAGAAAGCCTTGATGCATTGGGATTTTTATATATTTGTAGATTATAATATTTTATGTATCTGTAGATTTTTATATAACTATAGTTTCTCACACTTGAGGTAGCTAACAGTTTCTAACAGTCTCTCACAGTTTGTGCCACATTCCTGAATTTCTGTTCAATGGTCTTTTCAGTGGACAAGATTGCAGCGAGGACGTCTTGTTTGGGGCATGTGCATCTGGACCAGAATAACAAGATGTATTGTAGTCAAAACAAGATAGAAGACCCAGAACCTTTGGAGGGGCTCCAACAGGGCAGTTTTAAGGGTGGTGTCAGGGGCAAAAGGTTCTTGGGTTGGATGTACCCATTAGATATGATAATTAATTAGTGTCATAAATTTGTAAGGACCATATACTGGGTGTGCACCTATATAGTCCATGCACTTGAAAGCTGTCAGTAAAAAAATGCTCTCTAATATACTAATATTGTCTCTAACATATTTTCCTTCTCAATTTTAGGCAACATTTGCAATTAGGCTCCTGATTACATCTTGAATGAGATGTACTACCTGAAAACTTTGTCATCTGTCTGCCTGCCTGCCTGTTGGTACACTTGAGACTTCAATGCAACTTTGCTGGTTTACCCAGAATACACACTCCATTCATCAATTTAATCTTCCATCCTTTTACTTAAATATTCTAAAAAGAGTGAGAAAAACAATGGGTTTCTATTAAATGAAAATCCATCTGCAAAAAAAAAAATAAAATCCATTTGTAAAAAACAAAGGCATACTTGTACTTTTGCATGTTGGTGTTTATTTTTACAAACTGCCCATGGGATCAGCTCATTAACAGTGATATGATTTGCAGTTTTGGTTTAATATTGTAGTTTAATGGGTGTGGTAGCTGCTGATTTCATAGCTATAAAAATTGTCTAAACTATATTGAATCAGCATATGTAGACTACCCTCATTTAATAATCAAAACAAAAAAGGAGAACTTTATTTTTTTCTTCTGCTTGAGAAAATCTTTGAAGCCTTTTCTGAAAGTCATATACTTATTTTCATAAAGGCTGTTGTCACTGAGTAGAAAAAGAAACCAAACCACATTTATTGTCCAGGTCTTTTGTATGCGCTATTCTTATTCATATATGCTGCACTATTTTACTGGTGACTTTTACTGTCAACTAGGAAAATAATTTATATGCTATTCACTTACACAACCTTCTTTAGGAAATGTATGTATCTTATCTCTTTAAAGGCCAGAGCAAAGTTCTGAAATAGCTGATAGTCTTGTTACAGTAACCTGCTCTGAAGAACCAGCTATGATATGCAAGATTAAAAATATTACCATTACATCTTTAATAACTTTTTCTCTATTTCTATAGGTCAGTCTTACACTCCATCCTTTTATACTATCTACAGTTGTTGGAAAACCATGTTATACTGTGGGAAAGCTGGATTCACACCAAAAAGGTCTTTTGATTCTTCTGTTGCTATAAAAATTTTAAAAAGTATTTCCTCTCTTTCTAGTAGCAGGCTAAGTGAGTTAATGAGAACTCAGAAGAAAGATGATCTCAGATAGAGAAAAATTGTGTATTTACAGTGACCCAACATTTTATTTATACAGTATATTAAACAGTATGACTCAGTCCACATTAGTTTTCATATTATTGAGAGATACATAAAAAATTTTGAAGGTGAAAACTCAGTGAAGTGAATGGTAAAGCCCTTAAACAATACTGCAAATGAACTGGAGTTAAAAAAACTGGTGGGAAAATAACGATCAGAAAAAGGGAGTCTTTTAACATTTTCATTATTATTGATGCCTCCACAGTTTAAAGAGAACTTGCAAGCTTGTGTTATATGTAGTTGCCATAATCATGCCTCAAACTTGGGACAAGTGGTTAAATAGAGTCTCTCAAAATCTGATAATACATTTACTGAATAAGTATTTTGATTTTGATTTCTCTCTGTTTTACTAGTGGATAAAATGATCCTGAAGTCTGTGTGTACAAGTGAGATTGAAATTACTAGCAAAGTTTGTGGAGTTGTTTCAGCATTTATGAGCCATCCTTGCATGCAAAACCTGTAAATCATGAATGGATGGACATCACCATTAATAATCCAGAAGACAAAGGAACAAGGTTTTTAATAGCATTTATGGGAGATACTGAAGCAGGGAAGTGGTGAGTATGAATTACAACAGAGTATGTTACAGTGAGTTGGGAAATTAGAAATATAGGGAGGGAATCAGGGGAGAATGATAAATGAGGCTGGTTGCAGAGGGAGTTAACTGAAGAAAATTGAATAGAAAATAGAAATATATTTTAGACACAGTATAAAATCTTTAAATAGTGTAAATTGTCATACTTATATTGATATTGACTTTCCATATTATCTTAACTCATGGTGTATTTTTCTGCTGAAGTATGATTTACTGATGCAGTTTCTAGTCTTAACATTCATTGAAAATGGTTATGATATACTGTGCTGAACTTATAAAAGCCGAACAAGCCATCTAATAAAAAGAAAACTTGATAACACTTACCTTTGCTGTAATTAAGACAAGGGTTTAAAATGTTACTGGAAGGAAATTAACGGTGGTAATAGTACAATTTGTTCAGAAAAAAAAACATTTTATTATACAGCCACAGACAAAGGTAGGTAGCTTTGGATTTACATTTAAAAGTCTACTCTAACAAGTAGGTTTCTCTTTCTGCACAGGTTGATTTTTCTTATACTAGAAACTGATCATATTCATATACTACTCAAACCGGAATTAGGGATAGGGGAATTAAATTCTTGAGGTGATTTAAAGTGTCTTTGTACTGCATATTTTTGATTCTTTGGAAAAAAAAATAACTCAAGTAACCATTTTGATGGAAGTGTGTGAGTTTCTTTTGAGTAGTACTGTTCTAAATCTGGACCATTTTCAAAAATAAATATACCCAACAAGAATTGCTGGAGGAAAATTATTTCCCACCTTTGCTCCAAGAACAAAAGCCAATGTTTGATTAGAATTTTTCTTACAGATAATTACAACACAGAATTAAAAGGAAAGGTCTGTTTAAATCAAAATTCTGTCTCAGAGAGTACTGATAAGAGATGTAATTTAAGGGAGCACATGGGTCTGGTCTCTTTTTGTGTTTCCTTCTGTTCCAACTCCTCCAGCAGTCACAATGCTTGTATATCTTGGATAGTGGGCACATCCCTTCCCAGCCTTTTAGTTTTTCCTACAGATCATTTCTCATGAAATTTAGTTTTGACACTGCTGAGGCTCCCTGGACTCTCAGATTTCACTATCCATTGTGGTAATAAGGTGGGAATATTTAATACCCCCTGTGCAGACTCCCCTACCCCAAAATAAAAGCTTATTTTATTTTCTTAGTTTTAAACTTATATCATAGTAAATTCCTTTATTTTCCCTCACTTTAGCAATGTTAAAAGATGTTAGAAGTAGTAGTCACTTGCAGCAACTCCTAACCCCTGGAGAGAGGGTTCCTGAAGACCAGGACACTGTGGGTCTTTTTGTTCATGCTGAGGGATGAAGATGTTGCTTTTCCATTTCCATTTAATGAGTAGCAAGCTGAACACCTACCCCCAGACACACATACAGAAATACACTGGTATGGCCTGAGACTGCCACCAATAACATGCTGCCTTCAAGAGCACCTATTTATAAAACCAGAATAAAACAAGCACATATAACCAAGTCCCTCTCCTCCATGCTGGGAGAGACAGAAAGGCACTAGAGCAGGTGCACACACAATACTCCATAGATTCCCAAGCACATGCACTTTATTGGATCCCCTCAGTGCCAGCACAGTGACTCTGTCTACCCTGTTCCCCAGTGTGGGTCCCCTTTTTCTTAATATCCCATCTCACAAGGTCCGTGATCAGATAATCTCACTGAAACAAGCATTCCAACAGTTCTCATGCCCTTATCAATAGTTTGACTGACTAGGTCTGATTCTCACTACTGACTCACTTATTGTCTGTCAGCCAGGTTTGTGTCTTTGTGTGTTCTTATTTATGTCTTCCTCCTCTTCTTATTATTCCCCTTTGATTTGAACAGGCCCTTGATCAGATACCCTTGAAAAGGCACTTTCTCCTTCCACATATCTTTACAAGTATGACAAGATTTGAAGAACCACTATTTCTTGCTCCAGTTATTCATTTTCTTCCTGATTTTGTAAACCTTGAACACATCACACCATCACTTTCTTCTTCTCCCAAATTACCAAAGAGCCTTTTGATCTCTATTTGTTCGAAAAACAGCTGCCCTAATCCTTTGCTCATTTTTACCCTTTTCTTTTCTCTTTTTTCTATATATTTTTTCTAAATCTGATAACTTAGTAGTGGAAAATCTAAACCTACACAATTTTTGGTCAATCTTTTTGTCTTCTTGTCACATTCTGTCAGGGATGGGGAGAGAAGGCAGGAGAAGCAAGCGTACCATAGTTATCAAACCAATATGTTTGTCCATAGGGCTTGACAAGATTTTCATGTATCTGTTCTCTTACAGAACCATGAATTACAGATTATATAAAGCAATCCTTTCAGGTTTATTGCAGTTTAGCCAAAAGAAGATGCTGCATCTTTTCTTACTTTCAACACTGGACAACTAGATTTTTCTGAGGACAGGAGGTATTCAGTGAAAGCACAAAAACCATACAATATGTAAATTGTAGACTGAAAAGCTCTTAATTTGATGTAGTATTGCTGAGCAATCTAGTGTGAAACACAACTTGCTCAATACTCACTCTCAGTAATCTAAATAACAAATCATTGATAAGAAAATATTTCACAGAAAAAAGCATTTTTAATTGCTAGAAAATTAGGATCTAGCTGGGAAAACAAAGACAAAAAGGACTTAATTTGATATAGATTCTGGTGAGATAAAGAATGGAGAGGCATTTCTATTTTCTACTACTGTAAGTGGATGATTTATGAGACAGATTTTTGTAAGAATGAATGCATACAAAACATAAAGGCTGCTAGTAGAGCAAGCAGACCTTTAAGCTGTAATATGTCAGTCTTGCTTCTCTAGAGAAACAGAAATATGAGCTAAAATATGCCATGTCCCAGTTCACAAGGGAAGTGCAAACCAACAGGTGGTTTTCTCAATCCTATAAACAAATCTGTCCAACTGATACTTGATTTTATGAAAACCTATATGCTATGAGTTTCTGCATTTTGGTCATAGAAGGTGGACAGGAAAATATAGCAGAGAAAAATAGCTACATGCTATGAGACAAAAGCCTTAACACATATTAAAAATCCCTGATCCCCCTTCTCCCCCCAGAAAGTACAGAAATTTAGAATAGTTTTCAGAGAAACAACAACAATCTGCTTCTAAAATTGTCTGCATAGAAGAGAAAGATATATTCATTACTGCTATAAATTCAATCCATCCTGAAATTGTGATTGAAGCAGACAAAAGAGAAAGACTTGGTTTCGGAACTGATTCATGTATATCAGATTACTTACCTCTTTAAATATTTTGGAAAATACTTAAGAATGCATACTGCAACATATAAACATTTTCTGAAATCAAACAGTGCTTATAATTGTAAAGCTAACAGTACCAGTAACCAGTAAAACTCAAAGAACAGTCTTTTTGGGTAAGATGTTTTTGTCAGACCTATCATTGACAAGTTGCCTCCATGTCTTTCAGAAAAAACTGGCAGAACATTGCTAAGATATATACAAAATGTGAATTTGAAAAGGTCCTGTCCATAGACCAGGAACATGGATAAGAATGTGCCTATGTAGATTATATTGAATATGACATTTTTGGAAACATGATATCAAGGTACAAGATAAAATGGAAGACCTGAGAAAGATGGTTCATTAGGTTCTTATGGAGAAAGCAGCACTCAAATATATCAGCAAGTATGAAAAGAATATTTTTATTTTACAAGATGAAAAAGATACCACATATGTCACCATGAATGTCACACAAGTTCTTTATTAAACACATCTCCGAATAACTAAAAGAAAAATCCATCAAACTAGGATGGACGGTGTTGCTATATGAACCTCTTAGTCTTCTATGACATTTTCTTCTGCATCAGGATGTTGATTTTTTAATATTTTCAAAATACTTAGGCTGCAGTTCACAAAATGCTACCGAGTTACTGGTTTGAACTAGATTTTCTTTCTTCTTTTACCGAGTTGTAACCAGGTAAACCTTTCATGGACAGATAACAGATTGATCTTGAAGGCTGTTTTACCTCCATAGTAATGCTATGATTATTCATATACAGTAATATTTTATATAGTTAAGAAACTGACTTTTCTAGCTTCCAGTCAAGTGAAAAAAAAAAGAACAACCTAACGGCACTGTAAAATTTTGACACAGTCTATTCATTTTAAAATCATGCTTATAAACAAAACATTAGAGAATCATTCTGGAGGCAATAAAAATTTTAAGGTTGTTACCAGTTGTTCTATCAGGGATTTCCAAACAAAAATAAACTAATTTTTGTAACTTTGTTAGAAAGATTTTCATTACAGTTTGAGACACATTACAAAGTAATATTTTTCTTCTCATTAAAAAGAAAAAAATCTTTGAAATATACTGCATTTTTGTGAAATAAAAAATTGCTAGTGATTTTCAAGGTGCTTTTGCAAAATTCACAAAATAGAAGCAAAAATGCAGTATGATGTATCAACTGATGGAGTTAACAGTTGTGAACAATATGCTCAACACCTTGTTAAAATTGGAAGCCTACAAACTGTATACTTTAAGAAACCCAAACTGTAACAGAAAAAACATAATCCTGTATATTACATGGTTTAGACAGTGTAATTAATGGAAACATATTGTGACTGAAACATGACAGTAAGATTCAAAAAGTGTAGTACTTTACAGAGCAATCAATTATTTATTTCAGAGATATCTTTTACATAAAGGTTATATGCCAGTTGGTAGGAGTTAAAATGAACACTGCAACCATATCTCACTGTCACAAACTTAAAGAAATTATTGTAAATTTGATTATAAGTTGTATAACACAGACATTCTAAAGGCTCATAACTTGGTCAGGTGCACTTGAGTTGATGAATATAGAAATAATTAAACCCATATTTCAAAGTATGAAGGAGTTCTAGTTTCTTGTAAAAAAAACCCGTTAACTGAAATTATTTTAAAAAATGCAGCATCCCAAAACTCTAGAATAAGAAGACTTCATCTAATCACATGGAAATGAGGAAATCTTGTTTCCCTAGATACATTTCTCTAAACATCTCACTATGTCTATCTCTGAGCAGTAGCATCACCCTGGAAGACAATTATATTTTTTAGCAAGAACATTTTTTTATTTTCTAGTTAACAGTACCTTGCATTTCACCTTAACTTGTAAGTTAATTTAAAATTATGTGCTATCATCTCCATTACCTGTGAAGTTCAGGTATATTTTTAAAAATTGCTTCCTTTTGATACATTTTTAATGGTTCAACACAAAAGCAGAATTAATGTAAATAGAAAATCACAAAACCCAACATGAAACTAACCAAATTTGTAAGAGGCATATCAATAAATTATCAAAGGAGAAAAGGATGCAATAAGAAAATGTTCACTGCCTCTGAAACAGATCACCTTATCCACAATTTTGCAGTCACATAATTAAAAGAAGAGTAAATTATTGCAATCAAGATGATGAATACTTTTTTTTTGATCACTAATTACATGGAGTTGAACAAGAGCAAAAATTAAAGTGGCATAACTCAGGTGAAATTGTGTCTGATTGCAAGTTATTTATTTTGTTGGATATGTTTCTATATAAAAAATATTTTTTTTTTCCTGTAGAAGATTTTTATATGGTAAACCTAATGTTACTATAAATTCTAGGAGTTACACAGCCACCGAGTGGAAAGAAATAGACCTAAATTAGTACACCAGAAATTTTGATTAGATACAAAAGTATTTTCCTGTAGGGGAACCCACAACCTCTCCAGACAACCTGTGCCAATGTCTCACTCCCTTCATTGCGAAATATTTCTTCCTAATGTTCAATCTAAACCTACACTTTTCCAGTTTAAAACCATAGTCCCTTATACTATCGCTATAGGCTCCGGTAAAAAGTCTCTTAATCTTTCTTATGAATGCCCTTTCAGTATTGAAAGGCCACAATAAGCTCTCACTGAGCCTTCTCTTCTCCAGGCTGAACAAGCTCACCTCTCTCAGCCTGTTTTCATAGTAGCGGTGTTCCATCTCTCTGACCATTTCTGTGACTGTCTGGACAAACTCTAGCAGGTCCATGGCTTGCCTGTACTGGGTACCTCAGAGTTGGATGCAGTACTTCAGGTGGAGCAGAACAGAGGGGCAGAATTCCCTGCCTTGACCTGCTGGCCATGCTGCTTTTGATGCAGCCTGGGATACAACTGGGCTGGGAGCACACATTGCTGGCTCATATCCAGACTTCCATTCATCAGAACCCCCAAATGCTTCTCTGTGTGGTAGCTATCAATGCTTTCATCCCCTGGCCTCTGTTGATACTGGGAGTTGCCCTGACCTAGTTTTTAACAGGAGAGAGACAAGCTTATTTTTTCCTTGATAGTGTTGATTTACATCAATACATCTCCACAGATCTGATCTCCAGATCAGAGGTCAATGAAGTTATCATTTTGCAGGTAGATGTCAAAACTTATTTATAGTTAAGTTGTGAGATCTGTTATTAAAAAATCACTAATATTAAAGATACATTGTTAAATATATTTACATATAGAAATGTGCAAGTGCAAAAGGAGTCTTAAAGCACTGCACGAATAATCAGGGGATATTACCACATGAAGAATTATGTTAAGTAGGAAGTACTTCTTTAGGGAACTTAAAAGGCAAAAGCAGCACGTAACTTCATTTTTATTTGTAAGCACAGTAAAGGATCTGAGAGAATGATAAAATACGTGTTAGTTTTTAATATGAGTTATAGGATGGAACAGCTGGGACTGTGGGAAATAACAGCCACCTCCCTTGACACAACCATTCTGCTGCGGAACACAGCACTTGTATTTATTGTCTTCTGAGAAGTCAGTATGTATGGCATGAAGTATCCCTTTTTAATGAAATGCCTGACTGATAAATTATTCTTTCCTTCCCCCATCCCTTTACATTCTTTTCAAGTATTGTCAAAGTTTTATTTACTTTGAAAAAGAAACACTCAAAATTTTAAGAAAATCCATATATATTCTCCACATAGGCAAGGAATTTAATATACTTTCATACTGTCAACAGAAATATAAATCTGGATAGAAAGCTCTGCTTTAATAAAACCAGTCTGCTGTTGTTTTCTTCGCATACTAAAAATGCAAGAAAAGATTTTTCCTTGTTATTTGTGCTTTTTGTTTTGAGTAAGGTCATCATGCCATCAATATTACACAAAAAATTGCAATGAAAATACTACTCTGCTTTTGTTACTTCTTAATATTGTTTAAAGCTTTTTTGGTACCTGGTGCTTTTATCAGAGTGCCGTTGTGCTATACTTCCTCTTTCATCTTTTAACAGAAATTGCATGATTTAAAGGATGATATGTATTTTTGAAAGTTATGCTTTAGAACTTTCATGATCTTGCAATATGTAACCTATTGCTACTACAATGATCCTAGTTTAGAGACGGGTGTTTTTATATACCTATGAAGAAAGTGTAACATTGTAGAAACTCAACTACCTAGAAAACTCATAAGAAAAACTGTCAAAAAAATGTGCTTATAAGTCACGGAATCACAGAATACACCCAGTCAGAAAGGGCCCCACAAGGATCATTGAGTCCACCTCCTGGCCCTACACAGAACCATCCCCAAGGGTCCCACCATTTCAGCTACTGAATTCAGAAAAAAAAAAAATATGCTGGTAATAAGAAAAACTCATGTAGATAGGATTTATTTTCTAACATTAGAGAAAGGGGCACATGAGGGAATTTGATGTTGGCAAAGAATGTGAATCAGAGTTTGTGCCAGCTACTGGGCTTTGGCAAGGGATTCTACAATTTTTTACCTACAAATCAACATTTTCCATTCAATTAATAGGCAAAAATATGCCCTTTATTAAATATATAACTGTCACTTAATTATTAATTATACAATTCTGATGCCATTATAATAGTAATGCATAATTTACTGCTTATATAATAGAATTATAACATGGATGTATTCTAAGAATGATAGTAAAGAATGATTTTAACTAGCTCTCTGACACTAGACTTATTCTAATAATGTAGGACAACTAAGGTCAGCATCGGGTTTAAAAAATAGTGTAGGGTAGGAAACTGGTCTCTGGATTATGGCATAATGTTAGCAAAATGTAGATACTGACATAGTATGAGTCCTCTCTCAACTTGTCCAGCTACACTAGCTGGATCATTGCCTTATTTTCAGTGGTGGTGATTGTACCTAATCTTCAGTGTGCTACATCTGCAAAAATTGACACTGATCAAATGGTGTGAACTAGAGGTTGGACTTCATGTGATTTCTGTCTTCTCATTGACTTCAGTAGTTTGTTGTTTTCGGTCTGTCATCATCCTTTAAACTTCATGGTCACTAAAACATGCTCAGAAAAAAAAAAAAGTGCTATTAAAATGTGGTAGGTTTTTTTGATGCTTTTCACTTTGAAATCTGTTACTGACTATTGTATCCATAATGCAATTATAATGTGGGAAGAGCATCCTAAAAAATCACAGAGTCACAGAATCACAGATTATGCAGAGCTGGAAGGGACTCACAAGGATCATCGAATCCAACCCTAATTGTAGATGTCTTTATTTATACATAATCTGATTTCAATTGACAGTAAGGTTTAGCTGTGCAATCATGTGTGCGCTTGTTTATTTTTCTTATTACTTTATAACTTGTGAGATCATCTGACTCTGTTGTGTCCTAGAGAGAGAATTTTCTGCCATCAGCAGAAAGATTAGATGGGGAATAAAAAAACCACAGTTTTGCTTAGGACCATCTTTTTTTTTTTAAAAAAAAAAAAAAAAACAAAAAAACAAAAAAACCAAAACCAAACCAAAAAAAACCAAAACCAAACCCAAAACATTTTATAGCAGATTTGCTTTGATCTTTGTTTGTTTGTTTCTATCTCCTTCCCCATTTACAATGGCAGACTAAGACCACTGCAGTGGGGGCTAGCCTGCTTGCTGTGACACTGTAATCAATTAATCCCCTTAGCCTTCTTTCCCACCTTACTGTTTGTTAATTTGTAAGACTAATTTAGGTCAAAAAGTACTGAAGACAAGCTTATTTAGTAGTCCACTCACTATCTAAGACAATTTGTGACAAACAAGCCCTCTGCAAAACACCAAAGTCTCCATACATAATAGCTTTATTAAGAGCAAATATTTGAATATGTAGATGAGCTGGATTCTGGCTAGCAGAGGTCTTACAGACCATTAAGGTGTATACAGACAGTGTGCCAGACAATAAATAGCTGCACAGTAGCCCTTTCATAAATATTTGATCAGAGAAGCGGGACCAAAATTTATCACAGTTCTATACTGTTTTCAGACTTTGGTGCATGTGTATAGATGTAGACACACACAGGGCCACATTTGAAAGGTAATGGGTTTGTAGACCCTCCATCAACTCTAAACATTCGATTTGAAGATGCACTGCCAAGAAATTGAAACATTTCTAACATAATCTTAGTCAGAGTGAACCAAATATTCCTGTATGCATGGCAGGACTTTATAAAATATTATTTGCTGTTTCAAAACTGTTCTCTGTCTCTGCAAAATGGTTTGAAATGCATTCTTATGTTCTTTATACTGAAGTACAAAAAATGCACTGCTTTGGCAGTTTGGCAGAAACTATAAGTTTCACTTATAGTGAAACTTAAAAGTCTTTCCCTCCCCTGCCAAAAAGAATTTCTTCATCATCATGGTGAAGATGACATATCCTATTATATACTTATATTCTAAGATGTGAAGGTCAAAGGAAGAATTATGACCACCTAATCCCTCTTTCTAAGAGCTGAGCAGCAAAATAAATAAGAACAAGAAGACTGAGGTTAAATTTTGATGAGGATTTTCATTGAAAGTGGGCACCTGGGACACCAAGATGTGAAGGCCTACCAGAAAATGTAGTCAGGGGAGACAAACTTGTTTTTCAGTCTGTTGGTGACTCTGGAAATTTGTGTGCCATAATCCTCTACTGAACAAGTAATGAAGACTTGGCAAAATAGTACCTTACCTCAACAAAATTGACAAGTATTTTGACCAAAAGTTCTTTACCTTGCTCTGGATATATCCAGCATGTTCCTCTATTTCAATAGCTATCCTTCATGAAAGTGTTCTTGTTTCAAGTTTGAAATTTTAATATATTTTATTTTCTTTTGACAATTTATTTTGCATTCCTATGGCATTTTTTGCCTTTGTCAGACATTCTTTTCTTTAGTCCCAAGACCCCAAGAACAGACAAAGTCAATAATTCTGAAAAACCCTCTTATTTGGAACTTCTACTATTTGGTTGGGATGCATAAATGAGGAAACCATAATTATATGGCTTATAATTATATCAATATAATTATATTAATTATAGCCTTATAATAACGACAATTTCAGCTGTCAGAAATTTCACAAATATATTGAACCACATAAGCTAACAAAATAATATTCAGAGGTAACCAAGCATGGTATTTTCCATTCATGTTCTTAGTGAATGCTATCACCTCTGTAGACCCACCTTTTTTTTCATAATGACATGGTCCTTGGAATGGTCCTGTAATTAAAACTTTGCAGAAGAGTGATTGTAATATATGCTAAAATTCTAGAAACAACTTGAACTCACTTTTCTGAGAAACTACTTTCTGATAGCTTTCTTTCAGATATATATAACATGCTGTCATTCTGTTATGTTCAGTATTAGTTCATCTAGGCCAATCTGTGTCAAATCAATGTTAACCTGAAGTGTCAGCTCACTTAATTTTGAAGTTCTAAGGCTACTTCAATCAGTTACAGCAGAATGGTTCAAGGAGACTTGACTGATGCTTTAAAGCACTGAATTGTTCAGCTTTGCATTTAAATATACCCTTTATTCTTTTTTGGCTTGAGTGCTTGAAATGTTCTTTATAACTTGTAGATGCACTCCACTGTGTATATTACTTGTTTAAAAGATGCCGACTGTTTAGGTTTTATCACCTGTCACCTTAGCCTGTCTGTTTAAGATTGACCTTATAATTTTGAAAAAGTGTTCCTAGACATAATTATCAGAAGCAGACTGGCAAAAAGTGTGGACTATGACTCAGACACCTAATATTACAGAGATAAGTCACATCATTTTGTATTACAGAACATACAAAAGCTAGTGTTCAAAGACAGTTTCTTCTGAATTTTGGACTCATAAATGCATAAACAACAAGCAATCACACAAGCATTGACCTTGACCAAACACAACCTTGTAATGTTCATAAATTAAGACATCTACTGCTATGTCATCCATTGTCCAACAAGCACTCTTCACTTTTCACAATTGCTAAAAATTTTTATTCTCTTTTGATGGCACTTGACCAGTGCTAGAAAACACAGAGCCTTATTCTGGCTTATGTAACAGATCTGGCTTCAGGGAACAGATCCTCCTAGAAGCTATGGTAAGGCACATACCATAGGTGACAGGGAGGTGATTCAAGACAGTCAACATGGTTTCACAAAGGGAAAAAGGTCTGACAAAGGTCTGACCAACCTGATGGCCTTCTGTGATGGAGTGACTATAATGGTGGATAAGGGAAGAG
>JAWWMO010000083.1:123363262-123382707 GCA_035047845.1 Dendrocincla fuliginosa
AAAAAGGTCTGACAAAGGTCTGACCAACCTGATGGCCTTCTGTGATGGAGTGACTATAATGGTGGATAAGGGAAGAGTTACTGATGTCATTTATCTGCACTACCATAAAGCTTTTGACATAGTTCCCCAAAACATCCTTCTCTCCAAACTGGAGAGTGATGGATTTGATGGGTGGACTGCTAGGTAGATTAGGAATTAGTTGGATAGTTGCATGCAGAAGATAAATATCAACAAGTCAGATCCCAACGGACATCAGTGTCCCTCAGGGGTCCATACTGGGACCAGTGTTATTTAATAGCCTCATTAATGACGTAGACAGAGGGATCGAGTGAGCCCTCAGTAAATTTACAGATGACACCAATGACGCCTGAAGGACAGGACACTATCCAGACGGACCTCAACAAGCTTGAGAAGCGGGCCTGTGGGAACCTCATGCAAGACCAACTTTAACAAGATCAAGGTGCTGGACTTGAATTGGAGCAGCCCCTGGCATCAATACACTCTGGGAGACAAACAGATTGAGAGTAGCCTTGCTGAGAGGGACTTGGAGGTGATGGATGGGAGACTGGACATGAATGGGCAATGTGCACTTGCAGACCAGAAAGCCAATTGTATACTGGACTGTAACAAAAGCAATGTGGCCAGCAGGTCAAGGAAAGGAATTCTGCCCCTCTGTTCTGCTCCACCGGGAGTACTATATCCAACTCTGGGGTTTCCAGTACAGGCAAGTCATGGACCTGCTAGACTTTGTCCAGACGAGAGCCACAAAACTGGTCAGACGAATGTGTTCAAATGGAAAGAGAGACTAGTTTTAGATTAGATATTAGGAAAAAATTGAGATGTTGGAACAGGTTGTCCAGAGAAGTTGTGGATGTCCCATCCCTGGTGGTGTTCAAGACCAGGTTGGATGGGGCATTAAACAATGTGGTCTAGTTGAAAGTATCATTGTCCATGGCAGGGGGGTTGGAACTAAATGATCTACAAGGTCCCCTTCCAACCCAAACCATTCTGTGATTCTGTGATGATGATTTTAAGATTATGTGACAGTTCATGGGTACTCACACTAAAAATGTTAGAGAACTAAGAAAAGTAGGTCCACATTAAGGACTTGGGAGAAGAGATTCATACTACTGTTAAGAGACCTTTGTTCAATCACCCGTGGTGAGCAGAAGGTCTCTGATATAAACCCTATAATGCTGATAATTACAATCTCAAGACTAAAAGCAGCTATCTTTCCTGACCCCACTGTTGTAGCAGTTAGCAAGAGTTAGTTCATGCGTAAAACTTTTGGCAAAACTGTTGAACTTTAACTGAAATTTTGCTGCAACAGATGTAGATGAAAACAGTACAAACCTGATGCAAACAACGGAGTAGTTTTGGTGTGCTCAAGGAAATATATAGACAAAGAACACACTCAGCCTTATGGACATCAACATGTTCAAAAGTGACCTAAACGGGAAGATTGGGAGCTCTGACAATGGCAGGAAAAGAGAGATGACAGCACAATTTGAGAAAGTAAGAATCCTTGGCAAGCTATTCTGTACTTGAATCTATAACTAAGGACACTTAAGAATATTGGAGGTAATCACAAAAAAATATTGTTGAGGAACTCGATGACACTCCCCAGGATCTAGGATCATGCCTCTAACCTCCCAGAAACATAAAGGAATCCAGGGGACCTCACAGCCCTGGGCCATGCACTGCAGTATTGACACCACTTCACTGACCAACATGACCTTCCTAGTGGCTTCATTGTCTCTCCCACAGACTGGAAAAGTCACACAAATAGTTAAACTGCATGTCAGTGGTATAATTGCTTCGATATACAAACCCATTTAGCCACACTATCATGTGGTCTTAAACCTGCTTCACAGGAAAACTTTTTTTGGGAAAAACATAAGTTTTATTAGGAGGATAGTTTCTAAGAGCAGTTTAACCATCTTTGCAACCAGAAAACACCTCTTTGTTCCTATTTTGTCGTTGCCATCTAACTTAAATGTTTCTTCTTCCCTAAAAGAGATACTCTCAATTTTTTTGCTGAATCTTGATGAGAGAACCATATTCTCCGCTAACACTATGAAGGGCCCAATTATTTTCCTCTCTTTGTATGACAGTCACTTCATCTCTCTCATGGGAATAGTTCTGGTAATATTTGCTTAATGGCTTTCCAGTTTGAAATAATCTCTTTCGACATTAGAAACAAAACTATAGTCCTGTATTCCAATATCCTGAATAATGGAATTAATCTTTTTTTTTTCTGTTAGAAATAGTTGTCCTGATACAGCCTTGCTTTTGTTCATGATCACATCACATGGGCAAATCATATGTTCAATGTTGACTTCGAGGTATATAACACATGTCTTTGGTGACCTTTACAGAGACATAACTTTTATTTTGCACTATTAAATGTCATGCCATTCCCAGGTTTTAATGTCATCTAGTGCTTGCTGATAGTCTGACCCTTATATGTTTAGACAGTAGTTTCAAACTCTGAGCCACTGACAAATTTTATGTCTGCTTTTTTGTCAGAGTCACTAATGAAAATAATCTTAAAGATAAACAACAAGATATGAAAATATCACTCCAATTATCTTCCTTTTAAATCATGATTCATGATCTTTGTCCTATCTTGGAATATGGAAGTAATAGAAATGTGGTCATCATGACAATTATAAAAACTGCAATAACAATGTTTTGATAGAGTTCTTCATGTACTTTTTTTTTCTAAATGACTGGATGTCACTTAACAGTTCTTTGAAAAAAAAGATAGAAAAAACATGGCTGAAATTCACGAACACAGTATTTCAGAAAAGATTTTCTTGTTTGTATGTTGATGATCATTCAAATAGTAAAATGGAGGAAGATAGACCTACAAAATTTTTATAGAACTTTATGGATATACAAAAAAAAATTTTTAGAAGATATTAACAAAATTTCAAATCAGTCAGACACAAAATTCAGTATTGTTGCCTATTTTATGTGAGCAGTTTTACATCTCTGTTGTATCTAACTATATATTTTTCATTTATTTTGCTTTTATTTAAAATTAAATAAGTTTCAATATGTGAAGGTATTTTAGATGATAGACATGAAGTTCTGTATTCTTTTTATAGAGTTTTTTATAGTAATGGTCTCTAGGGAAAAAAAGAAAAAAGTAATCTAAAATTGAAAGCTGTTATTAAAGTGGATCATTGTATTGTGAAAATAAAATTGTTTTGTGAGTGCAGCAGATTTTTTTCTCTTCAAAATAACAACAGTAATTCTCCATTTGTTCTAAGTGTCAGTACAAGTCCATGGAGACAATGTCATGTCAAACTGATGGAAAATTATTTCAATACAACTATGCTATGAAACATTATTGTGTCAAGACAATGGTAAAAGGATGTCAGTAAAAAAACAACCCTATAGAAATCTAATAATATGCCAGTCTAATAGTTTCAATGTAGGGATTGAAGATTATGTTAAATTATCAAGATAATAAAATGCTATCAGTGCAAATTATACTATTATTTAAAAGCAGAAAATTAAATCAACAGCACATATAAGATCAATAAAATTAAAGCCATATCCATAATCTCTTAAACAATCTGCTGTCTATTGGCCAGATCCATGGTTAATTTCAGCTGGCACAGCTCCACTAACTTACCCCAGCTGAAGATCAATTCCTGTGTTATCATCGTCTATCAGATATCCTCTGAACATTACAGTGCCTTTGCGTGAACTAAGTAGATAATTAAAACCAAGTATTTCGTTAGATGTAGACTAAGCAAAGTATTTGGATCCTGCTGCGGGTTAAGATAGCATTTGTATTTCAGGTCAAACCTAGTTTTGGCAGTGGTATCATCGCTCATGAGTTGTCCTGACAAGATACTTGTATTTCCTAAATGAAACTTGGAAAGGCATCTACAATTACTGTCCCCCTGTAATTCAAGCCAAATGTTACCTTCATTAACTTTTATAAATATTTTTATTAAAGGAACAGAAGAAAACTCTGCTGCACTTGAAAAGTTACAGCTGAAGGAATGAAATCCACACTATTATTAAATCTTTGCATTAAACCCCTCGCATCTTAATGCTTTTGGATCCAAGACAGAACTTAATTTTAAGAGATTTGTTCAATACTTTTTTGGTATTAATTTCTGTGCATACAGAAAGGGCGCAGGCCATAGGCTGCAGAACATATAGAATTTCTTTTAAAATTGGTGTTCTGCTAGTTAACTGTTATTTAGGAGAGTGAATTAAAAACAAGAGCAAGACAAAGTGCCAACCTTGCATCCATTTGCTAAAAGTAAAATACTATTACAAAATTAATTATACCTCTTATTTTAAAGTAAGAAAATTATTACAACATCGTAAAACTTAAAATTTTTCTGAGCCTTAGAAATGAATCAATAGTTTTAAAGGTTAACATTCAATTGTTTGCATAGCAACAAACCCCAAAATATGGGTAAAGTTTCAAAATCAACATGACTATTGGAAAATAACTGAAACTGAGACAAGACATACAATTGAAGAAATCATACAAAACCAATTACTCCCAATAGGTTAAACTGTACAGCATAAGGAAAGTATAGTTACCATGGATCAGAGGCTGCTGTAAGAAATCTCTGTTTAATATTTTCATCCTAATCTAAAAATTACATTCTTTACTCATTAATTCCAGCTAACCCAATTAAAGTAGAGAAAAGAAAGGTAACATCACTGAAGTCTAATAGTTTTAATAGCAGATACTGAAGGGTTATTTATAATTTACCTATAATCAAATGTTTAAGCTTGGAACTGCTGTTATAAGCAAAGAATCAATTTTTTTCTCAGCAATGTAGTGTCTCAGCACAAAAGAAGCAGCAGGAATTTTAGAAAAACAACTATTGATTTCGAAGCACAGCCCATTACTTGAAACCCATTTCTTCTAACTTAACGTGAAGACCAAGGAGGAATCTGAAAAAAGCTTTCTGATGTCTTTTGTGTCAGATATTAGTCTCAGGAGTGGGAGAGGAATGGGACATGCATGGCAGCTTAGGTATTTTCTCCACAGGCATATTATCCCAAATTTGTCTTGTGAGATGCTAGAGCTGAGCAAGGATGTCTGAAAGTGCTGTGTTGCGTTAGCACTTGCTATTATGGGAATGGAATGTGGTTTCTTCTTGTTGCTGGCATCATTCCCTTTAGATTTGAGTTTCCTTGAATTTATTACATCAGTGCATTGCTTTCACATTCAATAATTAACCTTGCTGTTGAAAAGTTTTCAGCATATGTTTGAAATAATTAATGTTAATTGCTGCATGAACTTTAAGTGATCCACCAGGAACCAGTTCATTCCAAAAAGAACATTTTCCTTCTGAGTACACAGTCATTAAACTACATTAATCTACTAATTCTTATACCTTTGTGCTGTCTCTCATTTCTTCTGCCAGAAAAACAACAAAAAAGAGAGTTGTTCCAGAATAGGCGTTGATCTTGATTTTACAGGGAAGAATTCAGAGAATACATTTTAAAATGTGGGGCTAGAATTTCCCTAAGGATAATGGTTAAATAATGTCAGTATTTGTGGGGAAAAAAAAACCCAACAAACAAACAACAAAACCCACAGTATTTTAATATTTTTAAATATGGAATTTTGTGCTAATAGTTAGCTGTAAAAAATGGGTGCTCATACTTAATTTATCCCAGTGTAACATTGTGCATTTCAGGATATATCCAAAACTTAACTTTCTGATGCGAACAATCTGAACGGACTGAGAAGCATTGAAATAATGAGCCAAGTGCCTTCAGGCAGAAACAAACTTGTGTGTCTTGTCTACGACCGTTCTTGTGAAGGGCTGTGCTCCAGTTTCAACCATCAGCTCTTCTGATCTTAGTGGAAGGTCGAGCCTCAGCCTCTGAGAATCTCTCAGTCCGCTCTTCTGCTGGGCAATGCCCTTGGAAGCTCAGGGCTTGTAATCAGGGCTCAGGACAGAAAGCTAATGGAAAATTGCATCCTCTCCATCCTTTCAGATATCTATGTGTCAGAATTCTTTCCAAAGTGCAGAGAAGGATTTTGTATTGTTTATTTTATTTTAATGGTTGTCTACAGATTATATTGCCAAGTAATGTGTGTAAGATTTGAATAGTTATAAAGTTAAAGCTCAGGAAAAAAAATTGCTAGATAATTTATAAATTTTTTTTGGGTTTTAGCAGGTCTTTTCTGAAATTTTATCATAAACTCAGCAATTAAATGCAGTCACAATGAAAGCTGGGAACAAGTGGTAACAGTGTTTACTCAGAGCTATATACCGACTTTCAGTGTTTCCTTGGATTGTTGAAAGACAAAATGTTTCTCCAAATCTGCACCTGGCAATTTGCCTGGCATTTTACCTGGCAATTCTTAGGTGTTCTAGTGCCACCTTTATAAGCCTGGGGGTTTCAGAAAGGTAGGAACATGGTTTAATGGAGTACTTGGGTAGTACTAAGCCAGGCTAATGTATGGAATTAGTGATCTTAAAAGTCTTTTCCAATCTAAACAATTCTGGATTCTGTGATTCAATTTGCACAGAAGATTACTGAGAAATTTCTAAATATACCTGCTGGATTTAACCATAACAATTTCTGGAATTGATTAGTAGTTCAGTCTGAAGGCTAAACTGATCATTAAGGCCGAGTATTGCTACCATCCTTTTTTGATGACAATTTCCTTAAAAATGTTAATTTCTGAATGTACTATATCTTAGAACCATGTTAGATTTTCAGGAAACCAACAGAAAAATGAAGAAAGATTTTAATAGTCTTGGATTCACAAAATAATTATAGCCAGATAATAGGGTGCATACTCTAAGTCAGAAGTTTAGAAGGACACAATTTTATATAAAATAAAACAAAAAAAATAATTTTCATTCTTAAAGGGTAAGGATTTGAAAGAATTTTTGTGCTGTATCAGTTCAAATCCTTTAATTTAGATGTGAAATAAACTATGGTGTCTCAAAGTGAAAGCTACCAGACTTGCAGGTAATTTGGGTATAATTTCATAAACCTGGCAAAATATGGCATATTTTTTTGGGGAAAAAATAAGTAAATTGTAATTCTGTAGTAAAGCAAACAAACAAACAACAACAACAAAAAAAGACTCTTTAAGGTTTGCTTAAGATTAGTATACAGCAAAGCCTCCAAATTTGTTGTGCAACAAAATCTGGTCCATAGAGCACAGCACAGGAACAAGCCAAAAGAAGGTGGATTTTTTTTACCAGTGTTTGGACATGCCAATGTCTGATTTGAATCCATTAAGAACATCTAGAGAAGAGAAACACCAGCAGCCTGAGAACATGATAGTGTGCAATTCAACTTCACAAGAAGACTGGGTTTTCAATAAGATCCAGAAAAAAAGGCTGAAGGTTTTTAACTCTTTTTCTCAACCGGAGTATTATTTCATCTTTATAAGTCAATACTAAGGAGAAAATATAAATATCAAGCACATATGTAGTGCTTTTTTTCTAACCCTAATTAACTTAAAATTATTTGGTTGATTGCTTGCTATTCTCGAAGTTGTACCCACAGGAATGACTCACACAAAATTGATGCAAACAGTTGTTACAATAAAAAAAAAAACAACTTTCTTAAGCAATATGTTCTGGCTGACTAAAACAAATGAAATGGAGGTGAATTTAACCCCTTACTTCAGTCACTACATCTGAAATGTAAGAGTAGGTTCACCTGCAGCTGTGGTTTGAGGGATGATGTAAAAACCACATTGGTTAAAATCAAATGAATGTTTGCCCTGTGGTTATTAAGGGTTGCTGCAGATTGTGTTGGCCTTACATGAGTCCTTAGCCAATCTCAACACCCATTCTTTTTCATCCATTATGTCCTTTCTGCTTGCCTACCACATGCACATCTAATTGATCCCCAAGAAATTTCATATTGTGGGAGTATAATGCTGTATCTTCCCACAGAAAAATAATGAAGAATGAAAAAATAAAAAAAAAAAACAAACCAGAAATAAAAACAACTAAAAACCTAGAGCTTGATAATAGTGTTTTTCTTTTCCATTAAAATTCAAATGAACTCTGTACCACCAGTTCACTCTCAGGGAGATATTGTCAAAGTTTTGAAGGTTTCTATTACTGAACTTCTTTAAAATTTTGGACATTACCATGATGTACTATTTAGTTTTCATTTATTTCTGGTATTGTTCAGTATTGGTGAAAGCATTTTACAACTTCTCTTACAAATCTGATAAAAACAAAATTTAGAACTCAGACTAGATGTTCTCCAGAGGTCTGTTCCAAACTAAATCATTCAGTGAAATTACTTTCATTTTCATAATGTAGTCATTAACAACAACAGCAACAACAAATTATCTCCAGCCTTAAAAAAAAGTATATATATATATATATATATATATATAATGAGTATTTAATTAAAATCATGTTTGAAACAATTTATTATGGAAAAAATCTAAAAACATTCAGGTAAACATACTTTATGTTTTAATTAATATTTTCATTGATTTGTGTTTGCATTGTCTGCATTTTGATAAACCACTTTTTCCCTAGTCAAAGCATAGACATTCCTATCCAAATATATATTCTTCCAAACTGAAGTCCAAATGAAATATGATAGAACTGGCTCCACTTTCCTGTTCTGAGAATTTTTTTCTCCTTTTGAACCCATTCTGTGCTATTAAACAGTAAAAAAGGGAACACACAGTAATAATTTATTTTTCTCTCAATAATACGTATTGAACCTGGAGGTATTTTGGTGTCACATAAATTGTACACAGTACAATAGGATGGCAGCAGGTCTCTAACATCTCAAAATAAACTCTGAAGAAAACGAGGTGATCGTAACCTGAAGTGGGCAATCAGTAAATCTTAAAGTGATGCTACCAATGTAAAAGCTAAAATGTTACAATGAGGGCTTGTCTTCCCTAGAGGAGACAGAGAGGTCATAACCACTGGGTGAAGTACTTTGAAATACTTGTAAATTACTTCATGATCACATACAAATGTGCTTGTTCTGCTTGGCTTGCTTTGCTACAATTCTGTTTTAACTCACTAAAAACCCTACTGTCTATGACTTGGTTTCTTCCTCAGAAGAGAGACTAGTAAAAACTTCTGGAACTGCTGGCTTTGACAATTTCCCCAGAAAAAAAAGCTCCACTAATAGTATGAAGTTTTGATACTTTTTTATTTTTTAAAGTGGTTTATTTTATTTTTTTTTAAAAAAAAAAGCCCAGGCTTTCCTAAAATTCTTCAAAATTGAAAAAAAACCACCAGGGTTTGATTAAAAATCCATATTTTGATTCAATTGCAACATATTAATTGAATTTTTAATATTAAGGAGAAATAGATTTGGACATTTTTCATTATGAAAAAAATCATAAGGGTGTTTACTGAGGCTTTGGAATCATCAAGGAAGTTTGCTCACTGGACTGGAGAGCAAGATGAGGAAGACTGGACACAAATTTTCAGAAGAACATCCTATATTGCCAAACAAGACCAATAAAACCATGACTCATACATGCTGGAATGTGACTTTTCCCAAAAGCAAAGGCCAATCAGATAGATGTTTTCATTGCTCTGAAAACTGTAGAGCAATTACATGAGCTGTCAGAATTGATATACTCCTTCCTTGCTGTAGAATAAAACAAAATCCAAACAGTCAGCTATGCATGAAGTACTGAGTGAATTAATATGTGAGAATGACTAATGCAACCTACAAAGAGAAAAGTTATCAGGGATATGGCTAATCACCTCAATTATTTCTCTATATCTTCATTACATTTTAATAGGTTTCTGGCAGGGATTCTCAAGAAAACAGTCTGTGACTGCTCTTATTCAAATCAAATTCCTTTTTAGGATGCACTTTTTCTGCAGAGAGTCTTATGGATCTTATTAGCACCTAACAATTTTGATATGAAAAACCCCACTATTTTTGGTGACTTGTGGCATAATAAAGACTGCATAGCTAACCTTTGATTTTAAAACAAAAAGAAAGGAAGTTTATAATGAGAAACTTGGAAGACCTTTAAAATGAATGTCATAATTGTAATAAAAACATAACTAATAAAAAAAAATGTTGAAGATATTTATGTAGATGACAGCATAAAAAAGGCTTAGCAAGACTGAAATGACACTGCTGACAAAGACAATGAGACGATCAGCATACAACAGGCCTAAATCTTACATTGGTTAATGTTGGTGTGATTCACTTTTTCTTGAAGAAGTAATGAGCAAATCAGTTTTTACTAGAAAAGGTCTTGACTTGCTCCTTCTTACAAAAGCATCTGGAAATTATCCCTGTTTTATACATGCAGAACCAACATGTTAAAAGTTATAGAGTTAAAGAACAAAGTAGAAGATACTGATTTTAATAACTTGATTCAGAAATATATCAGAAAGAACAATTCACTTTTCATTAGTAAGCTATGAATTGTGTAATTTGAAAAAAATAAAGGAAAGGTATGCAGATATGTAATATTTGTTTGCAGTCATCATGATATTGTTAAAATTCATGGCAAAAATGCCTAGTCAATAAGAGCATCAATTTTTATATTTTACATAATTTAATGTATGAGTGCTTTTTATTAACGTTTAAATGATGACATGATTTAATACATATGGGTCCTTCTTTGCAATGCATTTGCTTGTCTATTTCCTTTTTAATATAATTTGATCATATTATGTAGAAGATATTATAACAATTATGTCAAAGCATTAATGTCATGGGTAGAATAATGTCAGTTTTTATTAAAATGTTATTAATGCACATTTATTTTAATGTCTCGACAGAAAGAACTCTGCAATATTAATATCTCTACCTAATCTTTACATTACATCTGTGTATTGTAGATATGAATCAGATAAGTCATTCACCTTGATTTCAAAAATATCTTGTAACTCCAAAAAAAAAGTTTAAACTTGCACATTTATTCTATATTAAACTATAACAACAGTTCAGGGAAATGGAAATGATACTTCAAATTAGGTTGGTGACAAAAAATGAAGTTGAAAGAATCCATTTTCCATTCCTTGCATGGCAGGCATCTAATTCTTTGCTGAAAGGTTGGGCTCAGCAATATTAGTCATTATTATAATGGATATTGATAAATTTATCTCCTGTATGTAAGGATTACTTATAATTGACAAACTGAATAAGGCTTGTGTGATAACTAGTAGTGAGTGAATAACTGATACAGAATAAATTATTTAATAGAACTAAAATATTCCAATTTTTAGGTCTCTTTTATTTCTTTCCCAGCTAATGAAAATTTCTTCAGTGAACAACTGTGGTGGTTTAGTTTTGGTTTAGGCCTTCCTTGGTAGCAAGGTTGTAACTAAGGAAGTATTCCACACCGTTCCTTCACGTAATCAGGTGTATATAAAGACAAGAGGAAGGTTTCCTCCCTCTCTTTCCTCTTCTTTCTCCCTCTCAGGTGCTCGGACATCAGCTTTCTGTGCCGGCCTCGCTCTTATCTCTGTGGGCTGAGGCGTCTCGAGCAGCTGCTGTCCCAGCCGTACGGAGGGGAAGGATCTGCTTTCTCTTAAGGGAGTTTGGTGAGAATTGATTGTATTAGTTCTTATTGAGCTTTTCCCTGAGTTTACGAATGTGTGTATTTGTTTTGTTTGGTTTTACCCATTTTTGTCCCATTTCCCTTTCCCCTTTTCCCTTTTGGGGGTTATTCTGGGATTTGTTCTGTAGATTCATAGTGTTTGATTGTATATAATTGTAATATATGTGAATATATATATATATATACTTTTACTAAAATTGTCTTTTTGGGTACTTTTTTTTTCCCTTTTCTCTTGGTGGGGGGAAATCTGTGTGGCCGGCCGTTGGGCTTGGCAGGGAGCCAACCCAAACCTCCACAACAACATTTAGTATACTGGTTATTTGGACAGGGTAGACTGACAGACAAGGAGCATCCTCTGCTTGTGGTAAGGAAGGATCAAAGCTTTGCTCTAGGGGCTGGAATTTTCTCCACTCCCCTCCCCCAGGATGGAAAAATGGAGAAGCTCTGGTCCAGCCTGGACCAGGTAGAAGGAAGAGGAATAACCAGATTTGAAGCTACCCTATGGGGATGTATTTCTAAGAAGAGGACTAGCAGTGGCAAAGAATGAGTTTTGTAGGGGACATAGAAGTGTTTGCTCTATCAAACCCTCTGGTGTGTACTTTGGTTTAAGAATAATTCTTTTACAAATAGTTACCACACAAGCCTCTTAATTAGGAAGCTATGGGATGTTTTTATTTTTTTTTCAGTGGGATCAACACAGTTGGGTCACTTTATATTCTTTTTGTTTCTACTTGTTATGAAGCCTGTAAAATGGCTATTCAGGGATATGAATTAATAACATTTCCAGCCAGTAGTATGATTCTACAATGAATTATAAGTAACTACTCTTATCTGTGTGACTGGCAGTGTAATAGCAAAATTTAATGGTTTCATTTTACTGAAGGCAGAGTATAAAAATACAGGGCCCAGGTATTTTCTTCATTTGGTTGTCTTTTTCTAGAACACAATCAGCTGCCAAATCCTAGAGACTAGAAGCTGACTGTATTCCTACTTTACCCTTCCTTTGCTCAAAAAAGTTGTGGATGTCCCATCCCTAGAATTGTTCAAGGCCAGGTTGGATGGAACTCTGAGGAACCTGATCTCATGGAAGGTGTTCCTGCACACACAGGAGAGGGGTTGGAACTGGATGATCTTTAAGGCCCCTTCCAACCCAAACTACTCTATCATGCTATGGTAAGGTCCCTTTCAATCAACCCACTCTGTGATTCCTTTGTATCACTTTTGAATTGATGACTAAGATCAGTCATTTCCCAGATAGACCCTTGAATGTTTGGACTTCTATTTTCAGTTTCAACATGTATCTTATTTTTTCTCAGTGGTATTTATTTTTAATTAATTTAAAAAACCCCTTAAGCTAGGTCATTGCAGTCTACATAATACATGTGCTTAATATTCTGTGCAATATATTTTGTGGATAAATCTTTCCCAAGAGAAGCCCTTGGTGGATTAACAATAATCTATCCATATTAAGCTTCAAAAAATATGTAGCCTCTCAATCTTTTCATGGGAATTTCTTAGAAATCAAGGACAGAAGAAGGAAATCATGGAAGTGATCTACACAATTACATCCAAAACCATTCTGTCTCAATATAGCCTAAAAGAGTGCACCAAAAGGACACGTACACTTTTCAAGCAACAGAGCATATTGTTCTTTCATATTGAAGACCATACTGTTCTTCAGTTACTCCTCACAGCTTTCTGCTGATACCTCTCTCCCAAGAGAAGGAAACAGAGTGAGATTCTTCAATTATTTCACAGCAAAGTCAAGGGGACTAACTGAAGTTGCAGATGATGATCTGAGTAAACTAGTTGACTTGGTCCTCAAAATAAGTGAAACAAAGTGTTTAGGGAAGTTCATTGGGAAAACTGGCTTCTACCTGGTTGGTAAAAAAAGTTTTTACTGTGAGTTTCCGTTCCCCAAAACATTGAAACTAGGTAAAAACACTTAGCTATCACACAGGTAAAAAGAGAAAACCTCTCAAGAAATCTGAGAGAAGTTTGACAATACAGGTTTTACGGTGCTGCAGCTTAATGTTTAACCACAATTTAGGATCTCACAGCACCTAAATTTGCCGACATGGCTGTTTCCAGATGGTAAGCTATAACCAATCTCTGTAATGGAAGGATTTAAAAAATATGATATTTTAGGTGCTAATTGTAATGCAGTTTTTATCTGCATGATGATACAACTCTACTCCTTATTATAGATCTGGTTTTGTTTGTTTAATAATTTATCCTATATTATCTGCAAGACTATCATAGTTTATTTCACAAAAAACAGCTCCCCTCTAAACACCTCTATAACTCCATAGATCACTCTGTAGGACATACATTTGACTATACCCTCATTTCAGATCTGATTCATGTGAGTTAGATTTAGGGAAGCTGCAGTTTGGTACCATGAACAGAGCTCATATTTTCTCTGGTATTTATTTCTTCCTTACTTTCTTCCTCTTCTTATACAAAGGCAGTTCAAAGTTCTGTACAAAGGCAGTTTAAATTTCCATACAATACTGCCCAGGACCCCCATTTAGTAGTAGGACAAGAGAAGTAGACACATACACTGTGATCAGATGAACTTGCAGTCCAGGTTGATTAGCTTTTGATTATAATTGTCATTCAAAATTAACAAGGGAAATATATTTGTGGGTTTATTTTGTTATATGGGTTTGGGTTTGGTTTTGGTTTAGGCTTTTTTTGTTTATTACTGCTACTTTGTAGTCCTAAACCTGGAGCTTGCTGTGTGAACCCTTAGAGAACAGTTACACAGTACAAACAGGTTTTTACAGCACAAAATATCTTTGGGTTGGTTTTTTTTTTACTTGTTTGGTTTTTTTTTTGTTGTTTGTGTTTTTTTTCAGGTTGTTAGAATAAAAAGGATTCATTAACATAATGCTGTTGCAAAGACAGATGTATCTTCTGAAGTTATAAAATAATCTGATTTTGGAAAGAGATTTCTGAAAAAGAATTTCTGTCTACTGATTCAGGTCAATTGACTCAGAATCATTTAGATTGGAAAAGAACCTCTAAGAACATCGAGTCCAACCATTAACCTAAAACTATCAAGTCCTCCACTAAAACATGAGCATGAGTACATCAACACATCTTTTAAATACCTCTACCGATGGTGACTCAACCACTTCCCTGAACAGCCTGTTCCAGGGCTTAATAACCTTTTCAGAGAACAATTTTTTTCTTAATAGCTCTAAGATAATCTACAGAAACAAGAACTCCTTTCCTTACTTAACTTCTAGTACAAATTAGTGTACTCCTTCAACAAGGACAGTGTATTCCCATTCCTTCATCTCCATAGCTTATGACTATGTCATTTTACAGGGGAGCATGGCCTCAATCTCCTTCTTGCAGAATAAACTTGATTACCCTTGAATATTTTCATGGTAAAGACAACATCTAGTCTTTAATTTCTTGAATAACTCTCTAAATACAGAAAATAGATTAAACTTTTGTATATTTTTAAAGTACACAACAATGTTCCCTGTGCCAGCTCAGTGGTGTTGTCTTAACAATGCAAGACCATTCACATATGCTATCAGAATCCTGTTGGATTTAAGATGTAATGTGCACCACAAGTTTTCAGCTTGATGTTTCTGTTCATGCCTCGTCAGAGACTTGCTGTCTCAGCAAAGCATTGCTTTACATTGTATAAGGTTACACTAAACCATCTCTGTTGATATCGCTTTGCTGTGCCATCTTCTGTTTCTTCAAGTTAAGTATAATTCTAGCTTTATTACCACTTTTTATCTTGTACACTTTTTCTGCTACTGTGACTTTTCCTTAAGTATCCTCTCTTATGCTATTCACTCCTGTCTAAATAAACTACCATTCCCAACACCACAACAGAAGCAGTTTGAAAACATGTTGAATGAACACACTTAGTACTCCTGTTGTTTATGTGTATAATGCTTCTGTCTTTTCTACTCTTCTCTGGAGCTCTGCTGCCTGGTAATTGTACATCACACAATGGGCCTATTTGACTCGTCTCTCTGTTACTAGTAAATTAGTAAAATGTTTTTTTCAGGATGTGTATTTCTGTTACCCTAAATCTGATCCCTGCTTGTACTTTCTAGTTTACATTTTTAGCCTATAGCTCACTCAAGTTCCCATTATAGCTTGTTCTGTCCACATTGACAAGTGAGGTTATCTCATGAGTAATGAAATGAGAAGAGAGAGCATCATTAAAAAAAAGGAGGATAGTTCAAGAGTCATAAAATGAAATGAGAGTCTGATTTATCTGAGTCTCTCAAACTGGCATAACTTTCAGCAGCCCTAACAGTTGGATAAGAAGCAGTTACTGGTATTTAGGTCTTTACGACTCTCCTAAATTGTTGTGGATACAAATATTTATCTTTTGCTAAGGAACAGAGGAACTATAACAGGCCTTGCTTTCTGAAATATATTAGTTCTCTGGTAATATTTTTTTCTGAAAGTTATGCTATGTTAGAGCATACTCCTCTCTATATTTTATCTAAGTTTCCCTGAGATTCAATGTCTGCATTTATTTCTGCTTGACAGGCTAGAATGAAATCATTCCAATGTTATTTGTTTTCTTCTGAGTGAACTCCAGTGAATACTTGGCTCAAGCAATGTGATGACAGTAAGGCCTCAGTTATTTCTCCCCTTATGCCTTGTTGGCTACCACCATAAGCTACTGTAAGTTCAATTTAATGAAAAATCATTGCTGCATCAAATTGCATTGCTGTACTAACAGAACTAAACCCCCTTTGGTTAAATGCAACAGAATAAGAAATGCTAATAATAAGAATATAGTGTTATTTATGGAAGAAAGGGTCCATATATCCAGGATGTCATAGTGATTATTCTGGAATTGCTTTCCTTTGTCATAATCTTTCACTCTCGCACTTGAAAATTCTAAATTGATCATTTCCTGAGCAGGAGATAGTAGAGATTTAAGAATGATTAGACAAGACCCTTAGAAATTTTTAGGATCACTATTGTTTGCCTTAATGACTTACAGTAAGGGAAAAGTCATCTCTAAGAGTGAAATGCAGAAAGGAAATCACAGCTACACCAACATAAGGATCCACTGTATGAAATCTCCCTGACTTGTCAGAGTCCCACGTGGCCTAAGTGAGTCCTGGCTACCGTGAATTGATATGCAGTAACTCTTAAAATCTTTCTGTGGAAGCAGAGACCAAGTACTGCCTTTGAGTAGTAAATGACTATTGCCATCTGATTGAGGCCCAAAGAGTCAGTATCTTGTGTAAGCAGCATAAATAACAGTATAATAGAAGAATAATTAAAATGACATTTATTATACATCTGGAATTAGCGCAGCAGAAGGAGGTTTCATTTCATCAATAAAGTGCTGATGTTGCTAAAGGTTATAATTCTTGTTGATATGTTAATGACCTACTGTATACCTGTATAAAGAGATAAATAAGAGTTATACACAGTTTAGAATATGTGGAGATTAGTCTACATAAATCTAGGTCTAAACACTGACTTTTTACTCTCCTTTATTTTGCCCTGATCTCTCTTGATTCCAGTGCAGTTTGATGAGAAATTATTTGCCAACATTAATGTGTGCAAATAAATAAGCCTGAAGGGAAGAAGATTGAGAGGATGTATGAATCTGTGAATAATTTTTCCCTTTCTCATTCAGACATGATAAGGGGCTGTAAAAAAAGAAGGAACTTTTATTGTTTCATTCATGCTTTTCCACCTTTTCTCTTGAAATTTTCTTCACTTGACTCATCTTTAGGTACATATACAAGGATTTTAATAGCAATTCCCTAGTCAAGGGGAGACCTGACAGTGATCTCCTTGGCCAATCAGAAGCACTTTTTCAACTGAAAGTGTTAGCATAGCTTGGAAGTTTGGGCAAGTTCCACACAGTCATCCAGGACTAATACAACAATTCTAGGGTTATAACAGCTATATTTTTGTCTTCAAAATGTGAGCAAACAACTGTAATCATGACCCCAAAGTTGGCAATTAAACAAAAATGTCTAATAGAAAGTTTTTGTAAAATCCAGTATGAAATTTCAAAGGAACTAGTAATAGTCCTTGAAAAATAAAGGAAAAAACCCAATAAAAATGGAAAGGTTACAAGATTTTGAAATACCTTCTCATCCTGGTGTCCAAGAAAATTTACCTAGGTGGATGCTTTGGATGTTAAAAATGCAGATTGCTGTCCTAATAAAGGATAACAGCTCATTCCAAGCGGTCACCATTCATCATGAAAATTCATACTTATTTCTTTGCTGCAGTCTATGGCTCAGGTGTATCCTTTAGTAAGCAGATTTTAGACAAAAGAGGTAGTTGCAGTATATTTTTAACCTTCATAGGTTACTGATCACATATGATGTGCTGTTTTAGCTCTCAGATATTTCTGGTGTTTGCTCTCTTAAGAGATTGTTTCAGTGTCCAACATTCACAGTGAAATCACCCACTCAGTAACCTTGTGAAAATACTATTGCAACCTACTATGTGCACAAACCCGGCAATCTTTCAAGCAATCTTTTGCATTTATATTCTTTAATCTACTCATTCAGGATTGAAGCACTCAAATCTTAATAGAAAAATAAATTAAACAAACATTGAAACCCAGATCCACTAAAAAGAAAATGTTTACAGTGTCTTTTTATCCTGCTAGAATTTCAAATGAGGAAGCAAAGGTAGCAAAATACAGAAAAAATGCCAGCCGTGTGGAGACTGCATCTGCATTAGCAATTTAATTCGGATCAGCAAAGAGTTTGGAAATTAAACTCTCAATTCTTTCGACTTTGCCCATTTTATTTTCATCACAGAGTGCTCTTGAGGTATGAATTCCTTTAGGATGAGTCTTCATCAAGGTGGTCTCTGGCTGTTGCTTGAATTCTGTCTCTGAGAATGGCCCAGAGCTACTCCAGCATAAATGCTATGGTCAATGGATAATGAAACATATGCAGTGTGGATTTTAGTACCTGAGCACCAAGTGTTCCCCTCCACTAGCATGCTCCTACCACACCATAGTAGTTGCTAATATGGAAGTATCCTCATGCTTTCAATTTTTTCTTTTACCTAACAGAAAAGTGTTGTCAATCTTTGCCTTGACATGTCATGCAAGGTTGATTCAGTCTGAAGACTGTAATATCAGATTATTGATGTCTGAACCTTTAAGGAGAAAAATAAGCTAAATGTTAATCATGTGCTTGTATGTAGGGGTTGCTCAAACTCATACAAACCTCTTTGGTCAGAAATAGCTTGACGTCAAAGCTAACATGAATATTGAAGTTTCTATTACTTCTGAATTCCAGCTAGAATAAGAAAACCTACAATTCAAGCTTTCCCTGCAGTTTTTCTGTATATATGCTTTCAGTAAGGATACTGCAGTGTGCAGATTGCTTTATCCAGCCTTGTTAGAAACAGCAATTTGCATAGGTGTTTGATGTGAGGCACTCCTTGAGAAAAAGAATTTGGATTGTTTGTGCACAAATCAAAAGTATTTTCATTTTTATTTCATATTTGGGCAAATTTATGAAAAAAGGAAGAGAGAAATAAAAATAGATATAGACCATTATTTCTTCTCTAACTCATTCCAGATTGTTTGTTTTCAACTATTTCTATAGTAATATATAAGGAAGAGGTATTGGAAAGATGAGTTTTGTTTGTTTTTTTTTTTTGTTTGTTTGTTTTGTTTGTTTTTTTTTTTTTCTTTTTTTTTTTTTTTTTTTTATTGAAGAACAAGAAGATAGGATAAAGAAAAATCTCTTATTTGTGAAGCACCATAGTATTTTATTGCCAATTACATATGGGAAATCACTTCTTTTCATGGTAATTAAAAAAATTAATAAATAAAAGCACGGCTTCTCTAATGAGTTTTCTCAGTCCTTTTTTTTTTTTTTTTTTTTCGTTTGGCCTTGAAAAACATTTTGTC
>JAWWMO010000083.1:123382807-123400899 GCA_035047845.1 Dendrocincla fuliginosa
TTCTCAGTCCTTTTTTTTTTTTTTTTTTAGTTTGGCCTTGAAGAACATTTTGTCAACAAAACTGATTTCTGCTTGAAAAAATGAAACCCATTCTTCTGCAATAGTTATTATATGGAAATAAATGTTCATCTAAATATACTAGAAGATGCAGAGTCTTGCACAATGTTTCTTTTACATCTTTGTTCATACAGCTAGATTATATAGTCACTATCTACACTAATTTAATATTAATACCTGAAGAAATACCATGTCAGCCAAAACCACTGATGTCAGCAGCTGTTATTATACTGAGTTATAACATCATTAGTATGACAAGAGTCTGTTGATAGATTAACATAATATAGGCTCATACTGAACTGATCTCACATATTAATCAAAACAGATCCCCTACTAGGATGAGATGGTTCAAGAGGTCATGGACAATGAAATATATTTAAAATGCTATGAAATAAAAAAAAAATCGTTTAATAGGTTTGTGTATTGTGACAGAGAAACACGGGCAACAAATATCTGTCTGCTTTGTGACTTGTTCCTTCATCTTCTGTTTAGAAACAATTGCTTTTCTGTGGCCATTTCAAAGAGTCAGGTAGCAGAATTCACTAGAAAAGCCTTTGACAATATAAAATAAAGCAGGCAGATTGAAGTTTTCTGGATCAATTTTTAGCTAGCACAGAAGCTACAAAGCTATCTCACTTTCCCGCTTCTTCTGAAGATGAGATACTTTGCAATGTGAAAGCCAGAGATGAAGAATGCAGCCAAAATATACTGTAACTTTCATGCTACTCTATGCTATGTCTGGAACAAAAGAGTGCTTGCTCTTTCACTTGTGCTTTTGACTGTCCTGGGTTCATTAATTTCTGTGTTAGCATTTTGATATCAGAGAAGGCATATACCTTTGCAAGACTCTGTGTTTAGGCAAGCTTGTTTTAAATTTACTGTGAAAGTGCATCTCTTTTATTGGAAAGAGTGAAGTTTTTAGGTACAAGGTGAATCAAGTATTCAGACGTTTAATGGAGGAGCTATTAAATAGAGAATTTAGACTCAGTAAAAATAACTTCTCACTCTTGCTCTGTCATTCTTCTACTATACTATATTTTACATTCGTTCTTTTTTGTTGTTGTTGTTGCAGTCCTGTACTAAACATATAAATGTTTTTTAGAGTCCTTAATTTTCCATATTCCAGTCAAATGCATATGACTACCTTGAAATGGGAAACGTGCAATTGCATAGTTCATTAAGATATCTTTAATGCATCACTCAGACCTTTTAGCATTTGCCAGCACACCTGAGAAGTTCCTTTGAACTGCAGAGGTGTTGCTCAAAACGGAGTAGAAATCCAGGTAAATCTTTGAAGACTGTGCTTCAGGGAGTTTTGAAACATAGAATTACCTCAAGGGTCAAGTCTGAAAAATGAGGGGAAAAAGTCAACACTGTTCTAAGAACTAAGGCAGAGTATTCAACTCTTGTCCTTTGAACAATTTAGGTTTCTAAAAGAAACTTGTAAAGAGAGTTATTAATGTAAAGGCTGTTCATGGAACTATATCTGCTGTTGTGTAAGGATGAGCTCTCTAAAGAAGTTCCTCAAACAAAAAAAAAAAATAACTAACTGAAGTTTCTGCTTCAAATCTCAAAATGCTCCAAGAGCATTGAAATGTAATAAATTTGAAGAAGAGAAAATTTGTCTTGCATTACCTAAATACTACAACCTAACAGATATATAGATTATATGAGAATATATTTCAGGATTCAATACTCTTAGATTAGTTTGGACTTTACAAATGACAACAAACAAATCATATTTCATAAGTAAAATAAAGAAATTGGGCTATTGAGGGTATTGACTTTGCATACAGTGTAAAACTCAGACCCTTACTGCAGAAGCAGCTTGATGTTAATGGGTAAAACACGAAAATGATACATTCATGGACATCATCAGAACACCAAAAATATTTGATCTTGTTTTCCCAGAAAATTCAGAATTGTGTCATTGCCATCCGAGATATAAATTGTTGTTACATTTATTTATATATACATAAAAATATGGTTTAACATCTTAGAATGGAAAACAATCTAAAGAGACAGCAGCTAAGAAAAAACAGGGTAGAGAGAGTACAGTAAAGAAGTAAAATGTTGCAGAATTCTTACTGAAAGCAATTTTTTTTGCAGAGTGCTATATTAATTTTTACTGCTTATCTGTACATACAATTACCTCCCCATTTTAAGTAGAAAAGTAATCTGAATCCCAGTTTTTAAAAGTTTTTGGAAAATTTTTGGTCTGTTTACTTAGCCCTGTTCTGTATCACAGAACTGCAATAGTTGAGCTTTTCCAGGTTAAAATACAGTCTTTGCTTGTATCATAAATTTCAGAACAGGACCTGACCAAATGTAATCTCCCTAATTCTGAATCTCTGTGAAGGGAGGGGCAGAAAGCTCCAGACAAGTATCCAGTCATTGAATATCAACACTGTGGCTGACATAGTCATAGGGGTATCAAGACACCCAGACACTAAATTTGCTTTCTAAACATAGGCTGAATCCCACAATGGACAGCACTAGGAGAATCAGGAAGTGTTTAGATTTCCTCAGATTAGATAGGAATATTTCTGGATGCCATTTTTAGTTTCTGATGTTGATCCAAACTGAAGTTCCTTTTTAGTACAATTGCATGTGAAAAGTGCAGAAAGCTAAGGAATCTACAGAGTTCTATATTATATATGGATCATGACAGATAGGTTTAGAATTATCATTAACCATGGCTAATAGAAAATAAAGCTGAAAAATATCTCTAAAAACCACTTAGTTGATCTCTCCCTGAAAAGATTGTCAGCTACACAGCTGATTGCCAAAACAAGTGTCACATTTAATCAAACATTTCCTGATGTATGAGAGACCTGCTCTTAAAAATGTTCAATGATGAAAATTATACTAGTCTCTTATGCGATACATTTCAGTATTGGAACATCATTAAACTGTTGTTTCCAGCCTCAAAGCTAAATCTCCCCTGCTGCAATTTATCTAATTAGTTTTGCTATCCCTAAAAACCACAGGGAAGCAGTTTACTACCTTCCTCTTTGCAGAAACTTTTTACATATTTGAAAGCTGCTAACAAATGTCCTTTCAGGCTTCTCTAGGGTAAAGGAACCCAACTGTTTTAGTATCTTTAATAGGTCATATTTTATAGACCCTCCAATGAGCCATATTTTCTGAAATAATATCTTGAGGACATGGGAAGACTATCTTTTTAATTGGAAACTCAGAAGACAGTGGGATTAGTTCAGTCATCCACTCAAAGGTAATTACCTGATATTAGATGTACATTTTCTACTGTTTGCAGATATAAGCAGGAGTAATCCCCAGAAGACTCAGTCTAAGATATTTTCTCCTTTTCCCATGAAGTAACCTGTTACACCACAATGATAATGATTACATAACATATTCTCATCTGGCATTTATTTAATTCTGTTCTTGTTTTAAGAGTAAAAGAAATGAGTGGACAATAGCAGTTACCATGAGAAGCTACACTATAAGAACAGCACAAGAAAAAGGGAAACACTTAAAACAAGAAAGTTTATTTCACCTCATTAACATTTGTCACTGGAAGCAATAATAGGAGATACGAGTCTGAGATGTCACTTCAATTTGAAAACTAAAGGCTATCATTTTTTGACTAATGTCTCATTTTATCTGCCTTTTTTTCTTCTTTTTTTTTTTTTGTTGTTGTTGTTTTTGTGGGGGGTTTTTTTGGTTTGTTTTGGTTAGTTTGGTTTACTTCTTTTAATGGAAAGAGAATTTGATAATGACTTTTGCTGCAACACATACTGGCAAATACTGCTGTTTTCACCCAGCTCATTCACGGAATAATGCAACTTGAATTTTGCTGATTCTGTTCTAGATTAAACCAAGGTTTAATCTGATGTATGGCAGCCCTCCTCAAGCTGAAGAGGAGAATTTAGGAACTTTGTATATTTTGAGGGCTGGCAAATGGCAAACTCTTGGAGCAGTTTCATGCTCTCTGGGAAAGAAGGGCAGCTGCAGATGAGGCTGTCACTATGCTTGTTTATGCTCTCAGCCTTGCTCAGGAGCTGAACCCACAGCTACAGCTGCTGACCCAATTACTCCCTGATAGGTGAGACAACAGAAACAAAGTCAGTGCTTTCTTTACTTTTATGTCTGTACCAGGAGGAAGACAGTTTGTAGAAGGATCTGTGTATGAGCATCCCACTAGTTCCGCCTCCCAAATTCATGTAAAAGCCAGGAATAATTTCAATCTGGTGACTTTTTTTCTCCCGCTTCTCCTCTTCTCATCCTCTCAGGGAGCAGAACATGTGGGATATGTTTCCTGAAAGTCTAGTTCACACCCTTTCACTCCTAGAATGGAAAGGCAGAGGAGTAGTAGCTAGAGTGGCACACTCATTAGTTCCAAGTCTTGTAAGGGTCTGTTGCCATGCAGATCATTGTTGCAGGAGGTAAAATGTCTGAGATCATTCCATTTCCCAATTTATTTTCTTTCTTTTCTTCCTGAGGTGAAGGGCAGGGAATTAAAAAGACTCCTTACCTCCCTTTCTTTTCATTTTTTTGAGTCTTTTTTCACTGACTTTTCTCCGGGCAGAGGGATGTTGTATATTGATGTTTGAGTGTCCAGGCTATAGTAGAAAAGAAGCAAAGCCCTTTCTAAAGAATGCATAAAACCCCAATAAAGAACAACAAAACTAAATCCTTTACAGAGCTCATTATCGTTTCCCCCAAAGCTTATTACTGTAACATCACCAGTTTCAAAAGGCAAAGGATAATTGTTTTGCTTGACTAAAATGTGATATTTCTACACCGACTGCCGTGATCTTGCTGCAGGCTGACAGGCAGCATAAAACAAATGAAGCTTGTGTAGGATCATCATTGAAATCCATACTATGCATATGAAATATGTCTTTTTGCACACTTATTCCATTTTATGTCCTGTAATTTAAAAAATGATAGGTAAGTTTCTAACCTCTGTTCAAATCTAGTCAGAATACTTTCCAAGTGTAACTGGGTGTCTGAAGCCAAATTGGAGGGCAAAGATAGAGACTATAACTTAGAAAAAAGAATCTATCTGCTCAGAAACTCAATTTTTTTAGCAAACACCAGGTATCCTTAAGGACTCAGATATCTGAGGGTAGAGGTTGTACTAGATTGCTTGGAGAGAGTTAGGATTTCTCTCAGACAGTTTGAGACTAAACTGCCTTTCAAAATGTTATACTCCCTATATAACCTGTCTTTGATTTTTGAATGTAAGATATATTTCATTTAGCTCTTACCATACATTCTGTCTTCTTTAATATTATTTTGGGTTAATATTATTATATGAAATCTACATAATTTTTTGAATTCTAATATCATAAACATATTGCACACAGGGAAGAAAAAAAAAAAACAACAAAAAAGCCAAACCAAGCCCAGAACTACAGAAACCAGATTACCACAATATATTCTGCACAATGGCCTTGCCATGAGGTGGTTGGTTTTGTTTGGAAATGTGTGCTTCTTAATATTTTCATTAGGGGCTTGTTATTGTTATCTTTTTTGTAAATATTTTAAAATCTTGATGCAAATTTTGACACAGCCTTTGTTTTCCTCTGAAGAGCATCAGTTGTTTGAAAAAAACCCAAAACCAACAAAAAATGAAACAACCTTGTGTCTTCTAAGTTTTCCTTGAACTTCTATGGCTTAGAGAAATCTGATCACAGAAACCTCATCTTTGTTCTTAAAAGTGTTTTGTTTCTAACTTAAATGGGAAAAAGTTGTGTTCTCAGTCCATTTGGAAAGCAGTAATGACTGAAAAGCCTTGAAGGAATTGACAGTACGTTTCTATCTTTCAATTTTATTTGAGTCAGATAACATCAGACAATTGATACTCGGTTCTTAGTTCAGAAAGTGGCAGACAATAGTCATTGCAATTACAAGAACCTGATTTTCCGTTGTACAGACAGCTGCTTTATTACTATTCTTTTTATTATTATTATTATTTACTATTCTAAGTGACTTTACTTTGAAAATATAAATTTTTATTTTGTTCACTGTCATGGAGTACAATGGTGAAAGACTGGAGAAATATAAAATAATTACAAAATATAAGAGTGAATTAAAAGGTTGCCTTTTAATTAATAAATCACTGAATCCTCTATAGCATATCCAGGAATATAGCAGAATGAAGTAAAGGCCAAAAATTAGGCTGTTAATTTTATAGGAAAACAATAACTTTTATGCTTTTCTTGCATTAACCTTCCATGTCATTATTTTCCCCTGCATGATGACACTAAAGACACTTATAAAGGCTGATATTGATTCTGGAGCTGTTTGCATTTCCCTATTTGTGACTAGTACAAAAGAAGTAGTGCAAAAAGATACTGAAAGTTAATAAAAATAATTCCTTATTATGCCTCTATATAACCCAAAGGATCTGCAAAGTTTCTCGTCATAGAATAAGTAAGCAAAATACCACTACGCATGCTTAAAGACACAGGAAAGGAGAGGGCTTTTAAGAGAGAGCAGGAGAAGCATTATAACAGCAAAAGGGGAAAGGGATGAAGGAGTTATTTGAGCGGTGCTCAGGAGGAGATGTCTCTGCACCTTGAGCCAGTCAGGCTATTTACTAACCTTTAACTCAGCCCATGATCACGAAACATTGAGTGATATGCTGTCAAAACTTTAACAATCCTTCAAGCAGTTGTGGCTTCAAATATTTGCTTCAAATGTTTTCCAAACTGAAGACTTTAAATGGTTTTAATAAAATACCTGAACTCAGGATCTCCTCTATTTCAACATATTTAGATATAAATTGCATTCTCTATCAAGAGGACAAGCCCATGCATACTATAGTTCAAAAATAAGAAGCTTTTAAGGCATCATTTTTCATGTTAGATAAAGGATATTGAAAGGCCATAATGGGATTACATTATAATCCACAGGTAAGAACAGGATTCATGTCAAAGTATTCTAGCTATAGTTTTATTAAGCTTCCCTCTTACTTTCAGAGATTAACTAGCAGGACAATATCTGACACCTGATACAGCAACAGAAAGGATTTCTCAGGTTTTCATTTTATATATTTGACAGTAACACTAATGGAAGAGCTGTGAGCTGAGCAGTTTTGAAAGGTTTACTCTCTGCAGTTTATGAGTTTGTTTAGAATATGCTTTCAGAATAAAGTGCATAGTAAGACCACATTTTAAAACTACATGATTTAAGTAGATTCAAGGCTCATGAGCAATTTAGAAAACTTAACAGCCTCTATGTAAAAAAGAAATGGCTATCGTTGTTATGAGAAGTCACCATATAGAAATATTCTCAGATAAAGAATTTCTACTAAATATGTTTCCTGACTTTTTCTTGCAAGCTTGAAAGAATAAGAGAGATTTCAGCATTTTCTTGAGCCAATAAGCAAACATGTGTGAACTGAATGTACATATTAAAATCGCATAATCAAAATGCTAAATTTCATCAGGATAGAATAAATTTTGTGTAGAGCTAGAACATACAGGGACTATTAAAACCCTCTCACCTTTGAATTTATAATAAATCATTATATGATCTTTAGCAGACAATCACCCCTTTCACATAAATTGCATGAAAACAAAATAATGACCTCCTAATCTCAGAAGTAATGTTTTGCCTCATTTCTGTTTTTTTTTTCAGTTTCCAAAGTCTAAGATGTAATTCTGCTCTCAATACAAATAAGTGAGTTCTGCTGATTCAGTTATTCTTATGGTACATGTGCGTCACTTCCAAAACAACTTGTACTGTTAATAGTTGCGACCTCCTGCTTGTCTTGTGTTAAAATAGATACTATAGGGAAGTAATTGTAATTCAAATTGTATTTTCACAGCTGTTTTGCATTAAATCTTCCTACTGGAAGGTAAGAGAGACCCATCTGAAATCCATCTGAATCCATCTGAAATGGGGTTCCAGGTGTATCTAGAGTAAGCCTATCCTGAAGGACTATGCTGTCATTGCAATGTTGTTTTGAAATTTCTATTTTTAGTTAGACACTGATAACATAGAGGTAGAATTACACAGGTCTTTCTTACCCATGCTTCTGGATGGTGGCTTCTACCAGTTTTGTAGATCTAAGAATCTACAGAGTTCTCTTGAAAAATAAAATGTCCCTGTCTTTCAAATTTTAAATCTCTTTCATTGGCAGGTACTAAAGGCCTTCAATCTATGAAGTACAAAATGTCTATCTTACTTGGAGAACACAAAATATTACAATTTATGGCAAAAACTAAATGGTAAAAGTTGAAGATTATATTTATATTTAACACAAATGTTATTATTGTTATGTATTCTAATTGCAGATCTGTTACAACAGCATTGATGTACTTTTCTTTAAAGTACCAATCAAATGGAATAAAAGCAAGTAGTCCATTTTGTGTGTTCTTCTGTCTATTCATTTTAGACATCTAACAAATAGTCCCCAATATTATTACCTTATGATTCTTTATTAGGTGTTTGTTACAGCACAAAAGCTTTTTTATTCCTTTTGTGCAGTCTCATTGAAACTGCAGTTTCATCTCTATTCTTACAAAAAAAAAAAAATCACATTACTTTGTCTTACATGCAAGTTAGAAACATCCATATCCATTTTGACTGACCTCTCAGTATGGAATTTCAAACTAGTAATTGTAACAGCATACCAGTTAAGTTTTTTCTTCTAAGCTACGTAATATGTACAATACATATTTAAAGAAACCATCTAAATTTGATATACAGACTCTGAATGATATAAAACTAACCACAATCCCAAAGAAATAATTTCAGCTATTAAAGCCTGATAAAACACATACACCCTATATACCTTTCTCACTTTCAATTTTGTTATTTATATAAATAATTCGTAGCAGCACATCAAATTTAGTGTTTGAAAGGAACATTCAAAAATCCAAGCGTTTAATGGAAATTGAGGAAAGATACATGTTTAGTAGTGATGGCACAGAAGACAAGAAGCCAATTAAGCGAATGGAAATCAATTAAAGGATTTTATTTTATTTTATTTTTCTGTGAGGAAACACTAGCAAAGAAGTGCTCATTCTGAAATGCTTTATTTAATTGTAATGACCATACTTATGCAGGAAACTAAAAGCCTGGAATCTGCTGCTGCAGTTTAGTGTGACACCACAAAACAAATTCCTTTATTTGTTCAGTTCTTCTGGACCAGATATACGGCATATTTGGAATCTAAAGGGACCTAAGTATTATGCAGGTACAATAAAAACAAACAGCATACTAAAGAAGCTATGCAAGCTCAATAGAAATAGCTACATTTTGTGATTTTGGATCAGCCATTTGTGACTTTTATGGAAAAGGGAGTGTTATAAGACATGTAAACTAGAGTATTGGCAGTCTTAGAATTGCTTTATATTCAGCTGGATTTGGTGAAATATCTTTGGTTTTTGATATGTTAAAATAAACAAATCAATTTATTGCCCTGGTCATGCTTCATGTTAAGCATTTGAGTAGTCTCATAGACACCAGGAGATTAAAGCCAAGGGTGTGCAACAGATCTACATGACTCAAGTTTTTGCTGTGAGATTATAATTCATAATTAATTTTAGGAGTTATAACTCAGTTTATGTTTTCTATTAATAAATTAGCATTCCAAAGGCAAGAGCTTGATTTATACTACCCAAAATCAGCACACAGATGTTTCAGTGCTTCACACAGCCTTTGATACCTGCTTCATGGGGTGTTTGACTTCTTGCTAATTCTGAAATTAAAATGCTTACCCATACAAAATGCATAATTAAATTGAATAGGAAGAAAAAATTTGCTATTTGAATGTTGGTTTTCTATTATTCCTTCTATCCAAACATCTAATAACTAAACCCACAAACACCCTGTCATAATTACTTGTTGAAATGTTCTTATATCTTCTTTCTTCACATACATAGTAATCCTACACACATCTACTGCAAGGGAAGGAATTTGACAGCCTTCCTGATTTTTGTACAACATAAAGCTGTTGGTGTACAGGTTTTCATAGTTCTCTGACACAGTTCTGTTCTCAGCGGGTTGCCACATGGGAAAGAAAGTAATTTGCCTTCCACATTCATGCAACTATTGCTAATAATACTGAGGCTGAATAAAAGAGAGGGCCTGCAGATCATTCTTTACTAAAAATGAAGGGGGAGATGATAACATCTGCAAGATACATAATAAAGTGTTACACCATCATGTATCAGCGAACAGTTGCTGTGCTCTTGTAACCTGGCATAAAATGTCAGAGTCTGATGCTGCATTGCTAAGTCACTCATCTATCCTTGGGAATCTGCTTAAATGAGGAACACTAAATGAAATGCTATTTACCTGGGACCCTAAAGCTACTGTGTACCTTCCATGTTAGCACAAATGAAATGGTAAGCCAATCACATGTCCATCTCATCGAGGTTCACCCAGTGATCTGTGAGGCAAGCAATTCTGCCTGTCAGCTTTCCTAACACATCCAGGAAAAATGAGCACAACAGAAACTGACTTCAAGCAATATTCACCTCTGATTTGTTACTTTTCATCCCAGATTTGAGCTACGCCCCATTACTTCCCATACACTGTTTCAGTGCTTGAACCTGTCAGAAAGAGGTAGTGAAAAATAGAAATATTCTAGTAGAGCACTGCAGACAGAGAGCACAATAAATTTATTTCAATTCTGTATCCAAAGAACTCTTAGTCTCCAAAGTGTTTGGAAAAGGTTACAAGTACAATAAAGATAAAAACCGTTTTCCTGTAAATGAACAAACAAACAAACAGACAAAATCCAAAACAAATCTAGAGACTAAGTGTGAAATTTGTAGACATCTGAAGTTTTGAAATCTCAGTAATTTGTAAGCAGTTTTAACATCAGTGTATTAGAAAGGTGCAGATTAAAGCATTGATCCAAACATCTGGGAAAATAACAGTGAATTATCAGTAGTTCATGCTCACGAAACTATTAGGATGGACCATACAGATTTGAAACACCATAAAGTGAATATTAGAAATGCAATGTGTTATTAAGAGAGTTTAGCTTTCCTCAGGTTATTGCTACCTGCAGGAGTGATTTCTTTCAACAGAAGAAATAGTTTTGTGGGCACCCCATCCAGTATGGGTTCATGGTGGCAGTCTGAACTTGTGCACTGAGGAGTAAGTAGCAGCAGTACATTTCTAAAGTAGTGGTTGCACCCAACAAATGTTGTGGTAAATTTAAAGTAGTCTAGAGGAATCATTTTCCTCTTTGGATAAATGTCATTAGAAGTCTCTGTAGCTTCCCACTGCCCACAGTAGAATTTCTCCCAGGATTTAGTATATTGTATATGCCTTCTAGTTTTATATGTTATATCTTTTAAAAAACATGATATTCATGTCAGATTACTTGCTCCTTTCAGTAGCTGTGGAAAAAGAATCTTCATTGTCTCATTTTTCCCCACTATGATCCAATAACAGTTCATTCATATTTGGAAGGAAATAGAGTTCAAGTTTCATTCCATTGTATGACATTTTCAGTCATTCTTCTTTTATTTATGTTTTCACTTTATCTCATTTGACCATCCCACTGGAGCTGACCCACAAAGCCACTCTGAGAGTAAAAAACAGAAAACCAGATGATTTACTCATTATCCTCTACACTGTTTGTGCTTTCACCCCCCTTCAGAGCACCTTATTTACTTCCACAGTCATAGCTTTCTGCTCCATATTTCATGGGAGTAAGAAGTAGGATAAACACCTCATCTGGTCCAAGGACTGGAGAAACTAAAGGCTGGCTGACAAAAAAGACGAGTGTTTTCTGGGAAAGCTAGAAAAAATGGATACCAATGGGTAGAGGAAAAAGGATAAAAATTCCCAAAGCACCAGAATAACCTTGGCAAACTGAGTGAAGGAAATGCAAGGAGGAATACTTAGAACAGTGCAGGAAAAAAGATGAGAATTCACAGCAGAGGTCATGTAGTGTGGTGTGGTGGGATTGATTCTGAGACAAAACTTGTAGATACATGTGAAGAATAACAGAGACAATGACAGACTTCATGGGAATAAGGAAATTGAAAAACCTTTATTGTTGTAAAAATCTCATTTATTCAGGGTTGAACTTCTCATTCCTCAACAGTTTTTAAAAGTCAACAGAAAATTTTTCTCAACTTTTTTGCCATGCAAATTATGTCTCTGATACAGGAAAACTGATGGAGAATGACAGATATAAATCCAGAACACAACCACAAAAACATGCACATTAAATACGGTTGTGATGGCTCTTGATTCACAATGGTTCAGCAGCCCAGAAATCTGCAGTATATGTTTCAAATTAAAAGACAGCAATCATGTGAAAAGACATAGAAGTTCAAAAGCTAATGGGGAATCTCATTAAAATGAACCGTACTGCAAACATTTTGAGTTGAAGGGGAAAAAAGAAAATACAAAAAATAGAGATATCTAAGACTACTGCTTTACATAAAAGCTCTCTCTATGATGCAAATTTACCACGAAACCCAGATCAGTTAGCCCTTCCACTAATATCCAACATGTTGAGGCATATTAAAATGGTTTCAGTTTACCCTTACATAAAAGAAAGTTTCCTTCAACAAAAATCTCCCCCAGTATATTTATTCTTTTAATAAAGTCCCAAGGAATCTGCTTAATTTTCAGTTAAGGTTTCAGCCATAGTAATAAAATCTTAAAAATATAATCTTAATAATTCAAGTTCACAGCAGTCCTAGGAGACTTAAGATGGTACATCTGAGTCATTTCAGGATGAATTTAATAAATCTATTATAGCCTTAGTGTTTCATTACTTTATGACTACAAGAAAGGGACTGAGCTTTTAGGATGGTGCTTTTTTGCAGTCTGGTGGCCCCGGTGTTCTGAGTTGGTCCATGGAGCTAATGTGTTCATGGATCTAAAAGATCAATGTTCAGTAGGTAAGGAAGTTAGAGTCCTTGCAGCTCAGCATTTAGAAGGCTAGTCTTTTGTCAGGATTATAGCTGAAAGCAGACAAAAAATAAAAAGCTTGAGGACTGTTGCTGAAGAGTGTCTGATAAACACCAGAAACCAAGGAGGAGATAGCAGATAGGAACATTAAGACTGCTTCCTAATAATTAAAACATTAAAGCTAAAATCCATTAAACCCTACATAAACCCTGCTTATTACTTCCAATTTCATCTTTTACATTTGTAAATTTGAATGTATCAGATTTAAAAAGAAGGTGGCAAGTCAATCCGGGGGTTCAAGCTGTTTTTTGTACAGTTAGCTGAGACAGCCACATACTATTCTAACAATTACACAAAGAATGCAAAAATTTTGAGTGGAAAGTACCTATGTCAGGAAAGGCATAAAGGGGCAAAAAATTCCTACTCACAGTGATGTCCAGACTACTGTTGAGAAATATTAGCATCTAATTCAAGAGTATATATAAGATAAACTTCATTCTCCTCTGGACCCCGAGTTTGGAGTCCTGAGCAAAGAGCTTAACAGAGCTTTTTATTTAAATCAGTCAGATGATATTGCCTATTTCTTTTTTTTTTTTTTTTCTTTCCAAATAGTTGCATTGACCATGTTCACACTACAGGAAGAGGAAACCTGGATTCCAGGTTGCTGCAGCCTCAGGGAAATTAAACCCAGGTTTTAGTGGTTTTACTCACCAGGCATCAGTGTTATTGTGCTGAAGTGGCCTGTATGTAGCAGATGATGCAATATTTATGGGGACAGAATTAGGATGAACGGAAAACAGCCTAATTAGCAGGCTAGTAACCAAAATGCCCATTTGGTCCACTTTGCACTGAGATCTCCTTGGAATACATTGTTTTGTTCCAGCTACTGAATAATGTAAAGTACATAATAGGGAACAATCCAGGTACAGGGAATAACTCTTTGATTCAGGCACTGCCAAAGACAACCTGAAAGAGATGTTCTGCATCAGAGAGTTTCCTTTCATCACACAACACTTGTGGGCCAAGTGTGGAAAAGTTGATAAGTAACTGTTCTCAGCTGTAGTTTGTTTTTACGGAAATATCACGTGTACAAAATCACCAGAAGTCTTGATGATTTTAACTGAATTATGTCTTTTAGGGATCAGTACTATATTTGAGGCTTCTCTTTACCCAACAAACTTTCCCACGCTAAGATTCATTTTTTTGCCTTCTCAAACCCAACTTTTTTTTTCCATAGAAAGCTATTCTTAATTTAATAATTCTGGAAGAGTGATGGGATTAAACTTAAAGAACTACGTGATTAAAAGATGTACAGATCTATCTGGAATCACTCAACTAAGACAGATAAGTTTTATTATCCCCATATCTTACACAAGCAAACCATGAAAAATGAAACTCATTTGTTTGCCTGAGATGATAGAGGAAAATAAGTGGGCAGAGTCAGGAATATTCTTTTAATTTCGAACTCAGTGCTGTTTCTGTGTACATAGAGATGGTTTGTGCCTTAAAATACAGTATCTGCTGGAACCTCACCTACAAGTCAATGCCAAATTCAGCAGATGAAAATAGGGCCCAGAGATAAGTACAACTTCTGACATCAGCTCAGACTCTTTCTTCATTATTCACAGAGAGTAGTTATTGTTGATTGGTATAAATAATCTTAACTGATTCAATTATGTGAGCAGGGAAATCTATATCCAGTTCTTCCTTCCATATTTACAGATGACATCAAGTAGCAGAAAAGCTTTCTGATGATCAATAAAGCTCATTTAAACTCACTGATTACATTCATACACTTTTCCCTCAAAGGGGTTTAAATTACATGTCTTAACTCTAGTTTCTGAATTCATTCAAAATAATTCTATCTGCTCAAGAATGTATTAAAAGTCCTATTATTGTAATGGTGGGATACATTACTCAATTCATGGCCAGTGAATAATTCATCAAAGAATTGAAGAGGATGTAGATAACAGCAGTGGACATGTCATTTAATATGAATTTTAAAAGGATGTGCATGTGTTTGCGCTTTTTCAGAGGTAATTGTTGATGGGTAAATATAGATTTTACACGAAATATAGTGTAAAAACCTGCATATCCTGCAGCTTTTTAATGAATTTTTTTATATTAAAAACCTTAACCTTAATAATTTTGCATACAGATGAACATACTGATGACAAACTCACTCTTACAGCTAGTCATATTAAAATTTCCTCATCTTGCCCAGTTTCTCAGCATCAAGTACATCTATGAATTTCCAACACATTTCACCACATTTTTTTCCGCAGTTACTGTGATAAATCAGCAAATAGAACAGATGAGGCTGTGCTTGACCAACAACTGTCACAACTCACAGAGGCCTGAGGGTATCAGAAGTTTTAGGACTGGGGATGCGGATATAACAGTTGATGCACAAAGTCCTGCTGTTTGGTTAAAGTATCCACAAGTCCTTGCATATTTTTAAATACTGCTTACAGGTGATGCATATTTTCTCAAGTGAGACATTTTGTGTCCTGTTTGAAATGAAATAGGGGTAGGATACTTCTTCTCCCTGAAGGGATGTTGCTAGTATTAGAAAAGTATTTTTAACTTCCCCCCCACCCCCCCCCCAAAAAAAAAAATCACCAAACAAAATCTTTATTATCAAATTTTGTCCTAGATGCAAAAGAAAGTTTTAATTGTGAATCTGTTAAGGGCAAATGGAAGCTACGATTCTTGTTGCTAAACTGATGCATATTGTGGTCAGTATCAGTCACTTTTCCAAACACCTGTTTATCACGGGTGACCATGTTTCATCAGGCCCACACACCAAACATAACTAAAACATCATGCACTTCATGTAAAGAAGTTTTCTATATTTGTCATGCTCCCATCTTTTTCTACTCCATTTCTCCATGGAAAGAATCATACTGGATCAATCGTGGCAGTACCTCCTTTACTGACTTGGAGATCAATGAGACACTTTCTCTTTACATTGCTACTCATCTTCCACTACTTAGAATAAGGAATATTGCTTATTTTGAGAACACAGAGCCCTGCAATTCAAGCCTGAGTTGTTTCTGTCACTCTGAAGTGATAGTAAATTGCAGGTCCACCATCCTACATCACAGTAAACTCTTTTATATTAGAAGAGACATACTTTCACGTAGTTATGTGTTACAGAAGGAACTGATACAATCACTAAACTAATCTTAAACAGATGTATTTATTTGCAGTATTTTATTTTTGTTGACTATTTTGGACAAGCCCACAATTAACAGCTTTCCAAAGCAATTATACTTTTCTTTAGAATTCTAAAGTGAAATTTGAAAAATTTCAACTCCACCCTTTTCATCTGTTAGAGCTATCAGACAGCCTACTCAGCACTGAGTTCAGGGAACTGCAGTCCTCTCCAGTTCTGTTCTTTAGTCATCCCTGCTCTCTTCTTACGATTGAAAATTCAGAGCCAAAACCAGTCAAAAGAGGCTGAACAAACTTTGTAGACATGTATAGAAAATGAATAATTTCTTAGTGGGAAGAAAGGCACTCCATTCACTATGCAGAATTTTAACAGAAATAAGTCGCTTCTAATAGTAGGAAGAACTTGCGACTTAGCTGTAATCAGATAAGTAGGAAGAAAAGGCCAAGGTTTTACAAAGAAGTTAAGAGTTCTTGGAGATTGTAGCCCAAATTTTCTGCTTGACCTTTCATAAACAAGTAAATTACCATGGTTGATGTAACCTTTGGTTGATAAAATGTCTAAGACAAAAAAGCTAAATTTGATTTAAGATTTCCTATGCAGCTATATGTAAACATCAAGCATCCATAAACAGTATCCTGATTCGGTTTTCTCATCCTGTAGAATTTTGCATTGTAGATTCAAGGGGTAAAATTACTAAAAGAACCTGCAGCACCATTTGTTACTATCAGAGAAATAAAGAAATGGCTGCATTTCAGCACTAAGAAAACTGTTTTACAGTCTACATTTGAGCATCCCAGGGAACATTTCAAGGCAGCACCCTGGAAATCAATTAAGTAAGAAGAATTGAGTTAACTCATGTTGCTTGAGGCCAAGCACAAATGAAGACAAGATTTTAATTGCTCAAATGCTTTAAAATTCTCCTATCCATGACTTTTCAAACCTATTACAACTAAAGAAATAAGGAGATTGAATACAGTTTATAATTCATGGGCACATAAGTTATTTCTGACTGTTGATGACAATATTGTGTCAGAAAATAAGATATCTTTTTCTTTTTTTATATAGGTTACTCAGTAATATTCCAACTTTGTTGTGCTATCATCTATAGATTTTGGAATTTTTTAAAAAACTGAATATACATCACCACTAGATGCACAAAAGCCAAAGCATAAAAAAAAATAATGGCCTCATCCAATGCCTGTTCAAGCTGGTGGTGGCCCCTCTGGTGATTTAGGTGGCAGTGAACTAGAAAAAAAAAATATTTACTCGAGATCATTCAACAATATTCAATGGCAGACGGAGTTACCAGCACTTTGTAAATACAATTTTCATGGTTTATCTGTAGGATAATGCTGTCAGTTGCCTACTGAGGAAAAAAATAATCAAGTAAGAGATTAAGTGAAAATAATATTTAAAAAATTAAAAAGGATTCTATGTTTATTTGTGCAACATTCTTTTGGCACTGGATTGTATTCTGACTTAAATAATTTTTTCAAGCAGCTTAAGCATTACAGTCTCTGTTGCACATTTAAAACACTGATAGTTAAGAAGGCAAAGAAATATTTCACCTCCATCGTAACCACTATCCATTCTGAACTACATTTTTGCCATTGTTTTTCCTACAAATCTTCATTGCAAGCTTGGCAAGTACCTTTATTATCAATTGTCAGAGATCTCTATGGGGAATTTTAAAGGGGTTCTGCCGCGTGCCGGAAGGGTAGGAAGGAAAACGTCCTCAGCTGATGGCGGGGTGAAAGGTGGAACTCTTTATTCAGGGAGCATGAGACTCTTATAGGGTTTGGGCGAGGGGTTTGGAAACTGGGAGGAGTTGGGGCGGGATGCAGCAAATATGGGAAAGGAGGGGAGGGACGGAGAGGAGGGCGGAATACAATTATGGGAAAAAGGGGGAGTGGCCAGCTTTACATCATGATGCTGGGTTAGCATCACCAGCCAGCCAATGGAAAAATAGGGAATAAACAACCAATGAGGG
>JAWWMO010000083.1:123401997-123421742 GCA_035047845.1 Dendrocincla fuliginosa
TGATAGCTAGCTCTATCCACTCGTGAAACTGTCCATCCTGGTTGTTTTGGCAGTCCCTGAAGCAGGGTTCCCTGACAGGGTTCTTATTCTGTGCCAATTTCTCCAAGTGAAGTAAATGAAGGTTGCAGAGGAAAGGCTGACACTGAAGAGAGATATTTAGAGCAATGGGTACCAAAATGTACAACTTTATTTTGAGAACTTTAAGTGTAGAAACTGACTTAATTTCCCTTTATTTTTTTTCCTTCTTTATTAATCTTGAATATAAGTATGAGAGCCATTTTGTAGAAGCTTATGTTATTGGAACTTGTGTTAGTTTTTTTCTATTGTAGATATGTATTTGTTCCTTCTGATAACAAAAGAAAAAAAAAAACGGCATTGAGAGCTTACAAAATAGACCAACCTTTCCTGACATCTTTGGAAAAAAATGCAATTTATTTAAGCCAAATTCCGAAAACAAAATTTTCATAGACCTGTCACCTCCAATTTTCAAGTTCACTTGTCAGAGCTCACCAAAACACTACTGAATTGAATCCCTTTCACAGACAATGTATAGTCTAACTTGGATGAGTTCTGTTGTGATCTGTGTTCCTTACAACCATGGCAGGTGCATAGAATTACTGTGAAAATCAGATTGTTGGCTTGAATCAATGTTCTTAAGTGGACAACCATTACCTGTAGCAAACAAACTTTCTCTCTTTGTGTTTCAGAAAAACTTGCAAGAAATGTGCCCTACTGACTGCAAGTACACAGCATTAGCAACGTCATTGAGACTGATTAATCAAAATGTTTTTCTTTATGATTTTTTATTCTCTTTGAAGTATCTGCACTATGTACATATATGTTGTGAAGGCCAAGGCTTTCAGCTTCCATGGCACGGTAGCATGTTGCTTTCTGAGTGTGTTGGATTAATAGAATATTGTGTGCCAGAGTTGGTCTGTGTGTCTCATGGGAATATATCCATAGTGTGATAGCATGGTGTTTCAGATTGCACTGTGCAGCAGAGACATGGGAATGGAGGAAGAGGAGACCAGAACAATGGAACACAGTAGCTCTGAAGATATCCCTCTTGTCTTCATCATGGGACAGAAATCTTTCTAGATGTAAATAGCAATGGGACAGTGCTGTCCCAGTGATTGTGTCAACATATTCCAGTGGAAAAGAACTTGGACACAGTTGCCATGTCTGTAGGTCATATGAGTAAGCTGGAAGTCAACAGGCATCCGTAAGTCATGCAAAAAGTTCTCAGAAATGCATTTGTTATATGCACTAATTTACACTATTCGGCATTCAATATTACCTTTGGAACATTTCAGGGTATCTGTATTAAGGCAAACATAGGAAAATGTGTGATTTTTCACATTATCTATTTCTATTGTTGTATATCTATTTTATGTTTTCTACAGTATTTACCACTGGGGACTGCCTGAGATACTTCAATACTATTATGACCTTGTTTTTGACATTGATTCAGATGTTGGTTGACTGCCTAGAGTTATGGAGGAAGTACAGGAGAAGAAGTAATTCAGCTTCTGAGATGGATCTGAGCTTTGTCCTCTCAAATGAATTTTAAATTAATCTCTTGTCACACACCAAGAAATAATTTCAAACAACAGGCCTTTCAGTTATTGCTATTGAATTGCTGTCAAAGCCTATTAAACCATCTACTCAAAGATCTTACTACAGAAATTTTAGGGAATTTATTTCTTGGACAAAGAAAGGAATTGAAAATTCCACTGAGGAACTGTCCACTCTGATTATAGATTTTCTGTCAGAGTAGATTATTTCAATATGCAATTAAAATGTATGTTTAAAATTTAGAATGTTTTTCTCTGCTTCTTAGACTTGAAAACCAGTATGTTATTTCAGTACAGGAGGATAATGTAGGTTTATGCTTTATTTTTCTCTTTAATATTTACAAAAAGGAGAAATTGTTTCTATAAAATGTGCTGGTACTGGGTATGTAGCATTAGAGTTTTAGGAAGAGTAGGTTCTATCTTTCAAACAAAGTTAATGTTAGTGGATTAAGGGAATATGGACCAGACTTGTTGATAAAAATCGTTTGTGAAAGTTTAGCACCTTGCCTGTGTCCAGATTTTTAGTACCATTATATAAGCCACAATTTTTTTTTTAATAAAAAAGTAAAATTTACATTTCTACATTTTCAACATAGAATGATAGAATGACTTTGGTTAAACACAGTAAAAACTATTATGACAGCTGTATTTTAAGAATTTAAGAATGCTTACTTAAGAATGTATAAATAGCAATATAAATATATATAATATAAAATTATGATGAAAAATTAAAATTAAACATCTGAAATGCATCATATTTTTGTAAGAAACTGGGATTCTTACAAAACATCAGGAATATATGATGTAAAGGATAACGTAGATGCAACCCAGAGAACTACAAAACATTGTATTAGAGGAGGTGAAAGCATCTTGAGTCTGTACATCCTGATCTTGTTGAATGCTTGCCTCAAAGATCTCTCCCTATAGGTACTCACAGAAATATTGGGATGTGTTTATACATACATGTATGAAATAGAAAACTGACAGAAATAGCTAGAGAAATAAAACCACAGAATGATCTGTACCTCTAAGCAACCCTCTAAATGAGACAAAGTTAGCTTACGATATGGTCAAACCCTGTATGATTTCTCTGGAAGCATTTATAATCAATTCAAAACTATTTCACTAAAAAAAAGGAAAGTAATTAGAAATGTGATTTTTATCGTTTGTGGATATCAACTGGTTTTCCATGCCTAATACAGGTTGTAGTCAATCTTTTCTTTTTTCTTCACACTGATTCAGTTTTGTAATTTTGTGAAAATACAGTTGATCATGATTATTTCCCCATTATTTCTTGCAAGCTTTAATAATTTAATTTGATTTCATTAATTTGATTTTTTTTTAAATTATTTTATGTTGAAGGTGTCATGTTCTTTCTTTCAATAGACATAGGCCAGAAGTATCTGATAACTTTGCCTAATAGCAAAAGGTTCATCTGGAATACAAAGAATTTGTGTAATAACAGAAATTTTCTCTTATTCTGAACTCAGTCACCATATGCCAATCCTCCATTTAGTTTGTCTTCTGTGTACTGAATTATATAGTTTTAATTCACAAGATTTTATTCTTACATTCCCAGTGTTTTTCAAAGTTGTTCATAGAATAAAAATAATTGTCTTATAGAAGTGCGTAGCTCAGCTCAGCAAAACCTAGTGGGCTCAGGAGAATACCTCATACTGAAAGTCAATGGGACTATATCTGTATTTTAGACTGCAAGGACAGGGAGAGAAAAACTACTATAATGTATATTTGTGATTTTACTGTAAAGTATTAGTCAAGGTTAATAGGTAACAATTAAGCTTAACTCCATCTTTCTCCCCTGTTGGACTTCCAGACTTGGAAATCACCTGAGTCAGCCTCATTTTGTTTAGCTGCTGAAGTTCTGCTTTGATTAGTATGTGTAAAACCATCAGTCCCTGTAGAGGCACACTGAAATCAACCAATGCAGGGATATCTGTACTTAAAATGGTTGCTAGATTTTGAGTATCAAGTGACTGATCTTTGACTAATAAAGGTGCTTTTATAATCCATTGTTCCCTTCATGGAACACAGATTGATCCATGTTTTCATTTATCAGTGATTTCATGTATCTGATTCTACAGATTTAAGATAGAATTTTAAAAAGTTTAACATAGTCATAGTGGATTGAAGTTGATCAACAAAAGAAATTATGCCATTAGCCATTATTAGAGCATTTCTTCTTTCCTTCTACCATAATCATGCTTTTAAACTGGTGAGAGGAAAAACAAAACTGACATATTTTCTCTCTGCCTTTGGAGTACTTGTTTTCAATGCTTGTTTAAGTAATGATCTCAGAAAGAAACTATTTGATATCCCATTCTAGGCAGTTACTTTTAGATATGAAGTAATGCTGAGTGAAAGAAAAAAAAAAAAAAAAACAACAACACCTCCCCCTCCCCCCCCCCCAAAACCAAAGTGAAAAAGTACAGTAAGAAAAAGGAAAGAATTTCTATTAAACTAAGAGGAAACTATTGTTGACAAGAAACAGAGGTATTCATCAACCTGGGAAATGTTAGTGGTAGCAGATGTTCCATGTCTCAGCAAATTTAGGACAGCTATGGAGTCAGTATCAGCCTTAAAAGAAAAGGAAATGTATCTTTTTTGCTCTGTATGTTTCTTGCAGGTGTCTGCATTTGTCCCATAAAAAATAGAAATACCTGATCACAGAGGTAAGAGTACTGTGAGATAGTTATGAAGTATAAAAATTTTAAGACTGGAAGCCATAAAGGAACTCAGCTGCAACTTGACCTTACCTAGAGTGATCAACTAATCAAAATGTGGAAGATAAAGGCAGAGTTCTGTACCTCTGTCTTCTGCAACTGCAGAAAATGACTGAACTGTATAAATGCACATCTAAATATAGATAGTGAAATATATACTCACTAGTTTATAAAAATTTACAAGCTCTGCTTCTCTGTCTTTAAGATTGAAGAGCCTATAAATTTCATAAACTGCATAACGAATTTACATGTCAGGGGATTAAGCACTTAAGAAACTGCAAGAAGTTCTGAACTCCATAAACTGAAGGGGCATAATGGGAGAGAGGAGGGACTGAGAGAAGGAAGGAAGCATGGCTGGAAGAACAGAGAGAAGGTGGCAGGGGAGGAAGGAGGGAAGGAAATAACATAGCTTTTGTTTTGCATAGCTGAAATGACACATACTTTAAGAAATCACATCTGTATCTGTTCTTCCTCTTTGATTTTCTTACTTTTACTGATAATGCTGAAGGAAGATGAGGATTGCCTCCCACAGCTTCCTCATTGCCACTAGTAAAATAATTTTTCTGAACATGAACAATGTTTTTGATCTTTTAAATAATCTGCTCCTTCATGTAATCCAGACACTTACTATTCTTTCTGAAAAGCAGTCTGGACTAGAACACACAGCAACATTAGTGCAGTAGAGTTGAAAAAATTAAAAGAAGGCATATTTTATTAATTATAAAAAAAATAAAAATCCATGTAGCCAGTTTAACAGCCTTTGGTGAGAATAGAGACATGTTCAGCATGTATAGAATTGTGATGGTTTCAAGGACAGAACATAAAATATGTTGACTAATATTTCACTAATGTGCGAGAAGAGTTTAAACCAACTGAAAAATTGTCCTAGTTTTCCTTGCTGCAAAACAAAAGATACATCAGATAGGAAATGTTAAAATATGAAAACATCTATAGTAGGACTTGGATGGAACTGGCACAGTGGGTGCTGATGATATTGCCTAAACCCCACCTGAAGTCTCATTTAACATTTTAACAAAGTTAAAAGTCTCATTTAACTTTGAAAGTGCTAATTTGGTTTGTGAGTTCTGATTCTACAACAATTTCAGTTTGCTACAACTGAGCAATTTATCATCATCATCCTTTACTCTTGGATAAAGAAGTTAGGGGTTTTTTTCTCATTTCTACTGAATTTGGTAGCCTAGATATTGGAAACAAAGGAATATAAGACTTCAGTGAATAAATGGAGCACCGTGTACCCTAATGCCATTAGGGTATCAGGGGGAAATCCATCTTGATTTCTGGAGTGACAGAAGGATCCCAACAGGTTGCTATGTTGGAGGCTGAGATGAGCCTAACAAGGAAAAAGTGGCAGAAGCATCCTGTTGTAACTCGCCTTAAGGCTTCCTGTATCCTTTGCAATGACTGGCTCAGAACAGAGAACTCCACAGATACAAAAGGATGCGAGCATGTTGTTTGTTGAAAAATAGCAGATCCCAGTTGCTACCATGACAGGTTACTGGTGGCAGTATAGCAGCTACCAAGGATCCATGAACTGATTTGTCAGCTGGAGAGCTAAGGAGTGAACAGCTAGTTCAGTCTTCGGTATCCCATCTGATGAGTGCAAAATCTGGAGAAAGCTAACAATGGGCCATCATGGTGTGAATTAAACCATGTGGCCACTGAATGCTGCCATACTGACCATGCAAGAACTCCAGCGTGGAATCTAAGACAGTTAAGTGGTATGCCCAATTGATATTATTTGTGCAATTTTTTCCCCATTTTTTTTTTTCCAATTGAGTTTGCCTTCACACGGACAGGTGTTCAGTATACCCAGAACCAGCTGCCCAATTAGAAGAACAGCCCTACCGTTTGTCATGGACTGATCCAGACTGTACTGGAACAGCTTGAAGGCCCAGATAACCTGCACTACATTGACATTATTGTGTGGGCAATATAGTGAAGGAAGAGTTTGAGAGAAGACAAATAATAATCCAAATTCTACTTGCAGCTGATTTAGCCATTAGGAAAGAAAATAAAAAGGTCCAAGGACCAGCACAGGAGATCCAGTTTTTGTGTATAATACAGCAATAGGGATGTAATTACATTCCTGTGGGTGTGAACAATAAGAGAACAACCACATTCCAATCAGCTATCAAAAAGGAAACACAGGCGTTGTGGGTTTCTGGAGAATGCATACTCCGCATTGCAGTTAGCTTGTGAGACCTCTCTGTCTAGTAACCCAAAAGAAGAACTAATTTATGTTAGATTCTAAGCAGAAATAAGCCTTTGAATAGGCCAAACAGTAGAGAGAGGAGTGCAATAGCCCTTGGACAAGTTCATACAAGACTAGCCATGAGAAATATGCTTTACATCACATCTGGGGAGCATGGTCTTACCTGGAACCTGTGGCAGAAAACTCCCAGAGAGACTCAAGATTGACCCCTGGTGTTTTGGAGTGGGGGATATAAAGGCCAACTTCATCCCAGCTGAAAAGGAAATGTTGACAGCATGTGAGAGTTGAGGTTGCTTCAGGAGTACTTGCTACAGAAGTACTGATCCTCTTGGCCTTTACTATGCTGGATGGTCAAAGGGCAGGTCACTTCTACACATCATGCAAGCAACACTATAGCAGGTATAGTGTAGGTATAGCAGGTATAGAGCAGGTAGCACTTATCCCAAAAAATGTAATCTGCTCTGTTTACTGATGCATCCTGTTGTATTCTGCAGAACCATCAGAGGTGTAAAGCTGCTATGTGCAGTAAAACATGAGAAGTTAGGAATCTTCAGAATGAAAAGGTGAATTGAGTCAGTCTGCAGAAGACGAAAAAGGAGGTGGAAGTTTTCTTTCTTTGAAGGGGCGCATTGCCTGTAGACTAGATGGGCATTGGTCTATTTGTGGAACCTGCTGAGTGATTGCTTTTCTGTCACTTGGATTTTTTTTCTCTTTCCTTCACCTTTTAAACTGTCCTTGTCACCTATTAAAGTGTTTTTAAACAAGTTTTCTCACTTTCACTTCTTCATATTCTGCCTTCTAGTTGAGCAGGGGAAAGGAAGGAGGGAGCAGCTGTGTGGGTGATATTCAGGGTCAATCCACATCACAAATTACATCGGCCTTTGTGAAGGATAATCCCTTTCATGTTTGTGTTCCATTCAGAATGTAGAAGGATGGAAGAAGATGGAGCCATATTTTGTCTCTTCAGATGTGTGGGTGGATCCCGAGCTGCAGTTCTTAGTGGTGCCATTCCAGCCTTGACTTTAGTGCCCCAGTTTTTGAGAAAGATAAAAGCATATCTTCTAGCTTTGTAGCTTGTGACTTAGAAGACCATTTCTTTAGATCGCTACCTTGCTACTGATCATTCAGAAAGAAGTGTAGATGCTTCACTTGGTAGAAGTCAGATGCTGCAGCCTCTTCTGGATCTGGCCAGCAGTTTCTGTTTAATCAACATAAAGACTTTACAGATGGTCGGGCAACACTACAAAATAGAATCAAATTTTGTAATCATAGGAGGATTTCTCAATCAGGATCAAAGTATTAAAGAAGAAAGAAAATTAGCAAAACATAATTGAGCTGTAGAAGTTATTACAAGGACATGAATTAAAGATTCATTTTAAGATGTGGAAATATCTGGTTCACGATACATAGAAGTGTAATTTGTTTCAAGCAAATCATTGTTTACTGGAATGGAAATTTGTTGAAAACAGTCTCAGCATTACCAGAGCCTGAATGTATAATTTTCTATCAATGTATTCACAATGTGTTAATCTTAGGAAGCCTTAGTATCCTTGTCTTAGTATCTATTTTTCTCTTAATTTTACATTTCCTTAAGACCTCCTCATCTTGACAGGGTGGAAAAAAATATCTGCAAAAATACTTCTCTTAGAATGGAGGAATTAAAAGATAATAGAGAAAAGTATTTATCTCAGGCATTGTGATATTCAAGACTGGTGTGACAAAACTTACTAATGAAAACAGCAACACACATACATTGCTAATTCCTATAGTTTGTAAGGACTTTTTCAAAGTATATATTTATTTCCTTTGAGAAATGCTGCGGGCTACAGATCCTTAATAGATTTTTCTGATTTACTCATTGAGATTTGTATCACTGTTGGAGTTTTTTTTACAGTCCAGAATAGAGTGTATTTCACAATGCTGTTTGAATGAATACATCACAATCTGTTTTATTGAATTTTAACTATAAAATTTTCTCAGTTGAAATTGTTTGAATCACTTCCCTCAGAATCTTTTTCCCTGAATTACTAAAAACTCAAGAAGGAAAAACTATTTGTTCAATAATTATCTGTTTACAATTAGGTTCAACGGTACTCTTCTCATCTCCATGCGTAAGAGAATTGTTCTTGCAGCTTTTAATTATATATATGAAATCATGAGAGCGTGTCACCTTTAAGAAAGACTGCCTGCTTGTTGGGGTTAACAGATAGCCCAGGGAAATACCAAGCTGCAGCTGTCTGAAACTGGCCTGAAGTTTTAAGTGAATGTTATGATAAAAAATAAATGGTATTTAAAAATCAGAAGCAATTACGGATAGAAAAAAAATGTTTGGAATTGTAAGGACAGAGAATAAAAGGGGGAGGAATGGGAAATGAAGCTTTGGTATGGAGTAAACTCTCCCCATATCTGACAGAAGAGTCAGCTGTCTCTCCCAGGCCCTGGCATAGATGAGGCAAGCAGGAAAAGCTGTGGCCCTCTTGGCAGCTGCCCTTGGCAAGCTGCTGTGCTAAGGAACAGATGACTTTGCCTGAAGCTGGCCCTGCTGAAGAGCCAAGGCATTGCTGAGCAATTTTGAGAATCCCACTTTAATGATATGGCTCTTAATGAATAAGGTAAAAGACATTTGGACCCTGTGATTAGCTCAGTTGGTTGGAGCATGGTGCTAATAATGCCAAGGTTGTGTTTGATCCCTGCATGGACCATTCACTTAAGAGCTGGATTTAATGATCCTTGAGGGTGCATTCCAGTTCAGAATATTCTGTGATTTCCTACAATCTGGGGACTTCGGCTAAACAAACTGAGTTTCATGCAGAGGTCTTCAGGAAGTTTTGATTGAATGAGGTAATGAATTGAATGGTGCTCATTACTGTAGTGATGAATCATATGGAAATTACTCTGTGTGGTGTTTTCTAAGTGAAAACCAAACTGAATTAGTGAAAACTAACTTTTACTGTATTCTTATAGTTTATTGAAAAAAAAAAATCAAAATAAAATTAGCAGGAGGAAAAACTGGGAAGGTTTCTTTGCAGGAACCCTCAAAAAATAATTTCTTCACAGTATTAATATGAAGTAATTATTAAAAAGTGAAAAACAAACAAAAAGTATACTTGAACTGAAGCAGAATATCAACTTACGTGAAATGAAGAGTAATGAGAGTTTGGGAGCAAAAGGCAAATAAGAAAACTACCTGTTATACTGCCTTTGTATTTTACTTAGCTGGTCTCAGTTTTAGCTTCAGAAATATGAAAACAGCTTATCATTTGTCAAGACTTAGACACTACATAGACAGTCAAGATGTACAACCAACTCCTGAAAACTTAATTTTCACTGCAGAGTTATATAAACAAGATCACCTGAAAAGGGGAGAAAATATTACAGTACAAATCCAGGCAGACAGGAGTGACAAAGCCTAGAAACAACAGCACAACCCTGGCTAATTATAACTGTGCATCTCCAGTACTGCTTGAAGCAGGCTGGGGAAGCTGTGTTACTTGTCAGCTCAAGTGTACATCTTGACACTTGGCATATGGGCTACTTGAAGTTTTTGTAGGTGTTGTGTTTATTTTCCAGATATGTTTCAGAGATTCCTTTATGCTTGTCCTGGGTTTCTCTGACACCTTATGTTTTATTTTCTTTAAACAGCAGTACCACTTCAGGTGTAAGCCTGAAGAATATTCTCTGTGCCAGTGTTTCTGAATTCCATGGCTGATTATAGCTGGGTCATCATACAGCCTCTTTGGCCAAGGTTTTCAGTTTTGAATGTTGCTGCAGAAAATTCGTGATGTTTCTCCCAGGATTAGAGAATTTCTGACAGTTTCTTCCTTACAGTAATTTATTTTTCCTTTCTGGGATTTGACTTTTTACTATTCTTTCAATTTCTTTGTTTAAAAACTCTATATTACATAGGTATCTGTCAATTAAGTTAACACTTGTACTTAAGTGAAAAAGCAAAAATCAGAAAAATTAAAACTTATAACTATCCTTGCTTTGAAAGGTGGGGCCAGTCTTCAACTCAGAGAGCCTGGTGTAAACACTTTTACAGACAATTACTCTGACACTGACACCTATTTCTACTGCAATTCTAGCTCTTCATTCCAAAACTAATAGCAATCTTCTACAGACTTGTTCACTCTGTCCCTGTACTACTTGATTGTCTTTACAATAATCAGTTCATTCTTCTCTAGTCAATACTTTCAGAGTGAGGCCTTTGGTCTAAGGGATGATGCTGGATGTACCTGCTACAAGCCATTCCCTCTTATAAATTATTCTTCCTTCACTACTAAGGTCCCTAAATTCTATGGAATATACCCAGTGGCTAAAATAACCTTTTAAATGAATACATTAGGCACAAATGTGTTAACCACATAAAATAATGCATTTCTGCTTCAAATTCAAGTTGCATTTCTTTCTTAAAACATAAGGAAAAAGTCCAGGAGTTTACTGATGTGCCCTATGTCAAGCAGCCCTTTACAGGGAATCCATTAAGAATGTGTTCATGAGCCACTTAATTATTCCTCAATGTAGTTTTCTTTCATTCTTTGTCATGTAACAACAGAGTAGATAGAGTTTATCGAAAATAAATGATGTCACCAAGGGCAGAGCTGCAGAGCTGTGTGGAATAGTCAAAAGTGTATCTAACATTATTTCTACTCTCCCCATACAGCAACTGGCCCTCCCTACTGGGGAGTAGGAATGAAGGGGAGCTGCCCTTCCTGCTCTCAGCTTCCACCACACCTTTAGCCTGTAGCTAAAGTCAGGATTATCACCCCTATCAGGATGGTTCATTTCTTCTGTGCTCTCAGACTATTGTCCCTGGACTTTAAACACAGACAAGTGCTCTCCTATGGGTGGAAACCTTTCATGCTTGATTTCTGTTGAAGACTGGGAAATGAGAAGGCAGGCAATGAAGGTAGTTATCAAATAATGCTTTGCATTCTATACCACTTAGTAAGAGAATGAAATCATCCTTTATTGGTTCTAAACCCTAAAATTAACGTGAATTATTCCTTTCAATATTAGGCTGCTCTAAAATTGTATTTAGCAGTGATGCTAAAGCTTCAAATTCAGTGAGAAATTTCAATATTTTAAGGGAGCCAAGTCTGTCTACCTGACATCCCTGTGTAATAGGGTAATCCCACTGATTGACCCAGAAGAGACTGCAGTCAAGAGGAATGATGGGGATCACCCTCACCATTTGCATGACACCTGCATCTGAAGACAAGCCCTGGATTATCCACCCTTCAGAGATAAACTTTCTCAAGCCTTCAAGAAAGGGAATGTCTCAGAACATGAGGGAAGGCGCAGAGTACAACATTTGACACCAAAGATATTCAGGCTGCACTATCCAGAAGATCTGTAGAAGACTTGAACTTATCTTGAATTTCCAGTACAGCTACAGCATGGTACCTTCTGCAGGGAACCTTAGGGAAAGTTCCTGACAATTTCACTTGAAGTAAAATTTATGAGAGTTGGTCATTAGGCAACTATTGGAAGGGAAAAAAATAAGAAAAGCAACAACTAAAACCAGACACAGTCTCCGGGATATAAAAGATATATTTGAATAAGAAAACATGAAAGGCATGGTCTTGGAAAAGATTATACCTCTAGAATCAAAGATAGTAGTGGTGCCCCATGAACACAGTTACAAGGATATAAAAGTTCCTCTCCATCAGCTGAGATTGGATGAAATCCTAGAACTGATGTAGTGCTGTTGTCCTATTGATTGCAGAGGAGCTCATCCTGGTACCTCTTCTCAGGGCTCATTGATGTGAGCACGGTGCTGTCTTAATGTGGCTGTAGGACTTGCTGATGAGAATTTCTTCAAAGGTCAGACTGGAAGACATGAAGACCAGGTGTATATCTGCAGGTACTTGGCCACAGAGGGCTGCCACTGTCTTCTGTCTTTATGAACCATCTCTCCCTGAGCTTCGCTTTACTCATTTTCCTAATTTAAGACCATTTAAGTGTAATTACAAAGTCCAAATTAATGCTTAGTAACAAACAATGAGCAATTTTTCTTTTACTGAGCAGCATTACAGTACTGTGTGTACTTAACAGAAGGGGCAGGCAATGAAATATGATGTTAGAAAGAAATCTGAGAGCTCACTGCAGTAATATGTCATTGGGAGTACTTGTGCCATAAAAATGAAAGTGATTATTTTTGTTCTGATTCTCTTATTGAAATAAATCCTGTTGAGGGAATTTGCCTACAAAATTTATTTTTCTATGTGTGCAGAAATTTTTCTAATTATGTAACCACTCCTGGGAAAACTAGCTATCACTGAAATGCAATGATATGTTTGTAAAAACAAAGATTTATGTTATTTTTGTAAAAGATACGTCATTGCTGACATTTTAATTATGTAATTCCATCTTAGACTCCTAATTTCTATGTTGTTTCTATAATTCAAAAGGAAATTGTTGTGATACTTCTGAAAACAACAATAATAAATACTCAGTGATCACAAAAAGCAGGTCTACATATTCTGAGAAGAGTGTTAATACACGAACCTCTGCATAAAATAGATATGAAAATAATATGAAAATTACACTTCCGGATAATACCAACAAAATACAAATTTTGACTGTGGAGAAATTGTTCCCCAAAGGGGAGATCAGGAATAGCTTTTTAGTTTAAAAACTGACTGAAGGTATCAGATACTGCGGAGGCAGTTTTGCTAAACCCTTAAAATTGACACTGAATTCTTCAAGCTCTGGGTGCCAGATTTTTGTTTCCATGTAAAGGGCAAACAATCTTTCCCAGCTGGAAAACATAAAAGGAGGATCTATGAGAGCAATATTCTTCATGGGCAGTAACAAGGAACTTCTGGGCTTAGGTTGTAATTAACAAGCCTCACTGCCTGTTTCTGCAATAAGTTTCATTGCCTACACATCACTGAACTGTCTGGATCTGCAAATCACACTCAACCTGGGACCTCCAAAATATCTTTTAATATGGTCTTGGAAAACACTGAAATAATTAAGTTCTTTTTCAATGAAGCAATGGCAAGTATTACCCAAAATTTATTTTTCTAAGAAAAAATAAAAAAAAACTCTAAACCTACATGAAGTACAAAAAAGAACTCCCAGAAAAGCTGGAAGAGACAACCTTCATTTTCCCTTACTCACCTACTCATAAAAAACAGATGCTATTCTGAAGCATTAAATCACTGCTTTCAGAGCATTTTCCCTTGTTTTTAAAAACATTTATAAACCTTAAAAGTTTTAAGGTACTTTTATATGTACCTGAAAAGTTTTGCTTTATTAGACTGCTCAATACAGGTAAACAGCTGGTCAGTCTCTCCCAAGGTCTGGTCCTTTCTAATCTTCACATCCTCTTCCAGCACCTTCTGAACAAAAACAGCTTAAGGGATGAACAGTTGGGGCAATCAAAAAGCAGGAGGAGACACGGGCTAAGGCAGATAACAATGCAAGTCATGCAGCATGTGGGGTGATGAGGACAAACTTCTGATGCAGGTGTTTGCGAAGTCCCCATGCTTCTAAAGCTGACTCAGTCCCCAAACATTCATCACCTACATTAGGCAATGTCCAGGACAGAACTTTGTATAACACTGTTCCCAGCTTTGCATACTGTTATGAATAAATACATCCTCATCTTCTTTTGCTGAGCTTCTTGTGTATATTCAGCTGGAGTTTGATTCATTCATCTGTGCACTTCCTATTAGTCATAACTGAATTAAGAACAGAATGAATATATATGATATAATTGGCATTCAAATGTTTTCATATTGCATTGACTTGTAAAGAGGGATGTTTATAGCTATGTCTTTAATTTGCTTAACACCTAAAATCATGCTGAAAGATATGAGTCAGTGTCTTAACAGTAAAAGGGTTCACATGTGAGATTGTCTTCCTCTCTATCTTCCTTCTTATCTCTAAAGTTAAGTCTGGAGAAAAAGAATCTGATTAAATTAGGATAAGTAGGAATCAAGAGGAGCATCTAAATGATCTTGAAATGATAAATGTGGTCTAACTGAGGAAGGTCATCTTGTGTAATATCAGTATAACCAGTAGTAGGCTATGAGCTTTGGAATTAGATGGAAACTATAGGTCTTCTTATATTTTTTCTTGAAAGTGTGATTTAGTTTCTGTTCACAACACTTCAGTTCATTCAGCTTCTAATTAACAGAAACTTCAATGAACATATAAAATGTTCAAAAAACCTCCAGTGTTTCTCAGACTCACCTGTTTGTTTAATTCAAAATAAAAAAAAAATTGTAATAAATTTAACATTTTATGGGACCTACTGAAGGAAAATCACTTAATAATATTTCGGTCGCAGTACTAAGTAGTATCTACATGCATTATTACAGATGGAGTTTCAATGTCGAAATAGAAGATCTATCATTTTCTTGTTCGAAAATGGTGCCTCTGATTATGAATGTGTCTTCCCAAATTGCATAAGTTTTGGTGGAGCTGTATGATGTTGCAAATGTGTCTCTGGTTTTATATCTATTAATGCCCTACAGATTGCATCAGTATTTCTGCCTTCCATGGGGGGTTTTTGTTCATTTTTTTTGTTACTCCATAGGAAATTTAACAAAATAATTTTCCATGGGTTTTTTCAGACTGAATTTCATCTTAGTGTTGCTTGCAGTGTTAATCATTGAAAAAAAAGAAAAAAGCTAAATCTTTAGCATATGAAGCAGAATGAACATGAGTTAAAATGTTAGTTTTAACTGGTCATAACACACGTTGTTTTACACAAAACAAAAGTAATTTCAAGTAAGAGTCTGTGAAGCTGTGAATCTACTACTACCTTAATTAAAGCACAGTTTTTATTTATTTATTACTATATTTATTTGTATTTAGTCTACTATTACTCAACTTTGCCTTGAGCTTAAGAGCGTTTATATGATACACTGAAGTAGCTGCACTACCCTTGTGGAACTAGTGACTTTAGTATGTAAAGACACATCAGACAACAAATAAGTTACAAGATGAGTGACTTTATTGTTTGAATGAGAAAGAATGTAATCTCCCAGCTGAGACACTTTCTGAACACACTTTTTTTTTTTTTTTGTAAAAATGAAAGTAGGTTTCCAATGTTCTTTATTAATCGAAAAAAGTATCAAACAGAGAGAGGGTCTCACTGTACCTCTCAAGTGCCTCTTGCATGTACCACTTGCTCTTGGATAATTGACAGCTGCAGCTGCCTTTAAGACCTTAGATACATGTTGCTATATTTTCCATGGGAAGCCCGGGAATTAGAGTCTCTCCTTCTTTACTCTCACTGTGTCTCATTTTTCAGATATTTTCATATATTCTTAGCAGATTAAAGCCCCTTAAAGGTTGAATTTCTTCAAAGACAGGTTTTTATTGTGTAATTAAATTTTCACTTTAATAACCAAAGTCATGTGGAACCCAAAGAAAATTTTTTCCCCCTTTTGTCCTGTGTATTTAAGATTTATCATTGCAGAATTTTGCAAAAGGGAAGGAGAAACTGGAGTCTCAGTTTCATCTTTGTGACTGCCCTTGTTCTTACAGCAGAAACAATTTTACTTAGAGATGTGCTACACTGGAGAAGTACAGCACTAAAGACTGGCATAGAAAACAATTTATCCTGTAGTTGAAAGCGTGTCCTTGAAACTTTGCCACAAAAACAGTGCAATGTATTATGTTTCTAACCACATGCATTAAAATATCTGTTAGGAGTGCTGGGGGGAAAAAAATTATATATGAAAATGTTGTAAACCACTTGAAGTGATTATAAATATTTTAGTTTTACTTTTAAAAGAAAACCTATCCTCTTTTACCTGGCTTTCAACACCCTTCCCTCACCTCAACCTCTTACTAGGGTGAACTCACTGAATGGGAAAAAAAGAAGAATTCACACAGCTACTATAGCAGGAAAAAAGTTGTGATTCCCAAAATTTTATATGTTTTATCATGCATTTTTATGAGATTTTGTTTTTTAACCAGTCATGTATTATTCAGTATTTCCCATCTACTATTCATTATTATCTTATTAAAATTTTCAGTTATCATATTAGAGAGCAGAAACAATAAATAAAAAATGCATGTGGGAATCAAAATTCATGTCTGACTGATTAATGAATAATGAAGGAAGTAGGCATCATATGAATCACCAAGACCTGTTAAAGAACATTCATAAAATTATTGCCTTCCTTCTCTGAAAATCTCCCTTTCATCAAACCAAAATGGGAGTTTAAGTAATCTGATAACCAGAAGGAAAGAATGCCTGCCTGCAATAGATATTTTAAACATTGTACATAATATAAATATTGTAATACTAGATTGCATTATTCATAAAACCACATAAAATTTGGAAATTATTCTTGGAATTATATAATTTATTTTTAGGCAGGCCTGTCCCTTCTGAACCTTCACATTGGCCTTTCTCAGACACCTGCAGGGGCAATATCACTCATTCTGGTTATTTATGTGGAATATTCCTCTGATCTAATTGTTTATGAATCATACCCTTTGATGAGGGTGAAAGGAAATGTAATTAGCTCAATACCTCATGCAGTACATGCCAGTACAGAATGCAACTATAAAATATAGCTCTATATTTAGACCTATGTATCTAAATATAGCTATATAGTTCTGTCCTGTTACTAGAATTTAAATCACTTAACAACTGGTCAATTATATGCCATATCAGTACAGTGAAAAAAAAAAAAAAAGAGAATCAAACACTCTAAGCTGAAAGCTCATTCATTGAAAAAGTTGATCATTTTTTCTAATTTTAAAAACTAAGACCACTACTTGAAGTTGTGTATACAACAAACACCCATCAACTAAAGATAAAAACTTGTTTCATGTAAGTAACATCATTAACTGAATATCTGCAACATTGGCAAAAAAAAAAAAAAAGCATTTCCTCAGCGGGTTTGTTTTGAATGTACTAGAGTATATCTTTGCAATGTTCAAACCAATGGAGTGGTCCCAGAACTTTGAAAGATCATGTTAGAGTTGTGCAAACAACTCATCTGGGCACGAGGGCGACCTCTGTGCAAGCTTAACTAATTGTCTACATAAAGCCTGTAACCAAAGCATGGTTGGCTTCTGTTCTTTCAACAGACTTATCTGTAGTCTCATCCACCACTTGCATTTGCAGATAGTAAAACAATGGTTAATGACTCAACCTCCTTTCCAGGAGAGAAAAGCTTTCCTGGAAATTGAATCACATCATCTAGTAGCAAACTAGCTTAAAAATTCACCAAGGACAACATGTCAATTGAAAAGATAGTATTGAATCTATGGGCCTGGAGAACTGTTCTGGTGAGAGTGAACCTACCTCCTCTTTTCCATAAAGAATTGACCACAGTGAATTACTGTGACTTTTTTGATCCAAGCTATTGTTGTAGTCAAAAGATATGGCTTCTGACTGGGTGAAAGTAACTTTTGAGCACAGATATCCATCTCTCAGAACACTGGACAGAAAATGTTTGCATGAAGCAGAACTTCAATGTGTTAATGTTGAGGGACAACACAGAAAATAATTTGGAGAGACTATGATATTTCTGTAAAAGATGGTGTGTGACTACCTCTTGGTAATTCATTTTAGCAATACCAATTTAGCTCTGCTCACAGTAATGTGATGGCTACAGTTTTATACAAACTCATTCACTTTGTTGATATTTTCACTGTGAGCAAAATTTGGATGGAGTATTTGCTGATGGGCTTAAGAAAGGATGTGCATTTAAGAATCAACTAGCTTCCCATGCAAACAGTAAGCTGATCAATTTGATGAATACTTTTTCCTGTCTTAAAGTATAATTTTCCTAGATAAAAATTTTCAGCAAAATCCTCCATATCATTTTCATACTGCTAAATCAAATGGGATAACAAGAAATCGATTATTTACTTACATTATGAATATCATAATTATAAAATTCACTCTACCTTGAAAAATTTTGAAAGGTTCTAAGCATGTTTAAGAGGTTTGGATAAATTATTTTTTATAGGAGGTTGTAAAAAAAATCATGCACTTTAATTAAAATTACATGTCCTTACTATTTCCTGAGAACTAGAGAAGTACTGAAGTTAATTTACTATATTTCTTCATAATGCCTGATACAAATTATTTTTCATTTAGATGTTGAAAATTTGTACCTGCAATATTTATGTGTAACCTTACTCAGGCTATTGAACCAGACTTGAAATCTCTCATTATGTTACAAAATTCTCTTGGTATAAAATTTTGCCTTTAATTATAGCTATAGTTCAGAAAAGTGAAGAAAAACCAGGCAGCAGACTATGAATAGAAGAAAGGTAATTGTCACAGAGGATTATACTTCAAGTTGTTGTTAAGACATCTTACAAATGCTAGTCTCCTTTTTATTATTCCAAAACATATTCATTACTTCTCATTCCAGTAAAAAAAAGGGGTGATTTTTTTTTTTTAACAAAGAGTTTTAAGGCCACCTAATATTTTTCTTGTAAAAATCCTATTTGCCACCCATTTACTAATTCTGAAAAAAAAAATAAAATCTCAGTGATGTAAAGTTGACAAGAAATACCAATATCAAGTATAACACCTAAATATTACAGCTGTGAAATTGGATTTAATAAAATAGAAGGCATAGTTAATGTTTTCCAGTTTCTTAGCAAGCGGGTGTGGTGGTTTGACCCTGGATAAATGCCTTTATCACTTTTCAGCAAAACTGTTTCAAGGCCTTTATCCCCCCTCCCCCCTTTCGCCTTCCAGAGGGAAGGGAAAAAAAAAACCGGCTAGGAATTTATGGCTAGAGATAATAACTAAAGGAGGAGCTTTCATTAATACCACAGGCAAAGCAGAACTTAGAATAATGCTTAAATTTATGCTAACAAACTAAAAACTAAAAATAAGATATAGAAACAGGTTAGAAACACCTTTCCACCACCACCCCTTTGTCTGCCCATTCCCCCTCCTTCCCCTGATGGTGCGGGGGACAGGGAATGGAAGGTTTACAGTCAGTTTTTGTTGGGTCAGCCCTTCGCAGATGTAAGTCCAAAACTTAAGCAGCAGTTCTGTCTCAAGGGGCTTTCCTGTGGGCTGCAAAGGGGACAGCCTTGTTTCACTACAGTCACCACGGTCACAGGGGAATTACAACTCTGAGTCTATCCCCCATTCCATGGAGTCCCCCCCGCGAGAGAGATCCTCTGCTCTCTCGTGGGTCATTCCATGGGGTGCAGTCTCTCATGAAAAGCTGGCTGTACCTGCTCAGT
>JAWWMO010000083.1:123421842-123449289 GCA_035047845.1 Dendrocincla fuliginosa
CATGCAGGGGCATAACTTAATGGTTCAAAAGCAGGAAGTTTTCCTCGGAGCTGGCCCTCATTGGCTCTGCTCTATAGAATGAAGGGAAACTTCCAGAGGCTTCCAACAGAAGCCAATCTTCCTCTTACAAAAAAAAAGGCTAATCAGAGAAACCCATGACAGAGTGGAATTCCTCAATTAGGAAGTACACCAATGGTCTAACTACTGTCAAGAACCCAGTCTTTGAATTTTTCGTACTTTCTTTCTCCCTGTTCTTTGACAGTAACACTTGTTCAAAGATCATAGCTAAAGCTTGAAAAAGGAATTTTCTTGTAATCTGGAGTTGCTTTGCAGTATAGAATACCCTGAAAAGAGCTTCACGTCAGAAAACTTTCTGATACATTGAGAGTGGAGGCAACAGAACAGGGCAGAGATTAATGTGGGCCCCAGAAAAAAATTGTTCCAAAAGTAAAGAAGCTGAAAAGCTTAATTTCAAGTTTATAAAGAGAGAAATACAATTATAGTCATCCAGAATCTATCCTTATTCATTTTTCAGTGATTGAAACCCACAGCTGCACTTTCCTAAGATCTGTTAATGCTTTTTGGGGTGATATATCTGCTTTGGCATGTACTTATGACAATTTTATACTTTTACTAGGGATGAAATATAAAAGCAAAAGATTCAACATATTTTCTGTATCTTCAAGATGTTAATGTGATCAATTCTCATATTCAGTGTTTCTATTTTGCATTATTATAGCTGAAACACGTGCATGGAGCAGGATCAGAGAAACTGGGGGAAATTTGCCATTTTCAGAGACTTTCCAGAATTGCTTCTGAAGACTATCATGTTCTCTGAGCAACAGCTCATTTCTAGTGACCTTGAATATGTGATGTCAAGAGCAAAGCAATGGAGGAATGAAACAGAAGGAAGAAATTATTTTATGCTGGATTCTGTAGAATCATAGAATGGTTTGGTTTGGGAAGGACCTTAAAGCTCATCTAGTTCCACTAAGGCATAGTTGGTTTTTTGTTTGGTTGGGTTTGTTTTTGTTTCAGTTTTGGTTTGGTTTTGTTTGTTTGCTTGTTTGTTTTACATTTTTGGTTTGTTTTGGTTTGGTTTTTTGTTTGTTTTGGTATGTTTTTTTTGGTGGTGTGCTTTTTTGTGTTTTTGTTTGTTTGCTTGTTTTTTTTAAATTCAGGATGATTTTTTAACAAAAGATGTTTTCTTTCCCTCTTGATATTATGAATATACTCAGAGTGCTGTGTCCAGTTCTGGTTCCCCCAATATAAGACATGGAATTGTTGGAGCAAGTCTAGAGGAGGGCCATGGTGTTTATTAGAGGACTGCAGCATCTCCCCTATGAAGACAGGCTGACAAAGTTGGTGCTGTTCATCTTGGAGAAGGTTGTGAGAAGGTTGAAGACCTCATAGCAACCCTTCAGGATCTGAAGGGATTCTTTATTAGGAACTGCAGCGATAGGATCAGGAGCACTGGGCACAGACTGAAAGAGAGGAAATTTAGACTAGTTATTAAGAAGAAATTATTTACTGTGATGGTGGTGAGATGCTGAAATAGGTGGCTCAGCGAGGCTGTGGGTGCCCCAACACTGCCAGTGTTCAAGGCCAGGTTGGGTAAGGCCTTGAACAACCTCGTCCAGGGGAAGGTGTCCCTGCAGGAGACTCCTGCACCACGGCAGGAGTTGTTGGAATTCAATGATCTCTACAGTCCCTTCCAACCCTTAACATTCCATGATTCTGTGACTCTATATCTGAAATGAAACTGTTCACTGTTGTTTTGATATTTAGCTAGCTGAATTTAGAATTTAGAAAATAATTCAATCTCTTGGGGGCTTTCCTTAAAGCATAGTAGACAGATATAGCATAAGCATAATAGCATATAAGCATAATAAGCATATAAGCATGTCTATAAGCATAGACAGATATAGATAGTACTTGAAAGAAAGTATTTGAGAGATAGAATAAGGTTTTTCATTATGAGTAATTTCTCTCTTCTATAGAACATATCTTTATCAAAAAAGTTGCAGATGAGAACACATTAACTTTAATACTGCTCAAAAGCAAAAGATAACTATATCCAAATATTATGGATATTGACTTTATTAACTATATTAAATAAAGAGGAATTCAGGCAGCTTCAGCCAGCCTCTCTTCAGAGTCTGGGAAGATTATGGAGCAAAATCTCTTACAAGCTTGCTCCACACCTCAGGGGACAAGAAGATGATATGGAACAGCCAACACGTGTTTACTGAGGACAAATCAAGTGTGATTCATCTAATGGAGTGTCTGGCTCTATGCATAAGGGAAGACCAGTGGATGTTGCATGCCTTGATTTTAGCAGTTGTCTTCAGTCTCATTTTCACCAAATTAGTGAGACAATGGCTGCATAAATGGAGGATAAAAGTGATATGGAAAACACACTTGGCAGCTGTACTTAGTCACTGTTACCACTGGTGCAAAGTTCAGCCTACAGGCAGAAAATAGCAGCAAGCCTCAGTCAGGAATTAATACTGGGACCAGTATGGCTTCATTAAAGACATACATGATAGGGCAGTGAGCATTCTCAGGAAGTTTGCAGATGACAACGTTATGGACCTAGACAAAAACAAATAGAAAGGCTTGCAAGTCTTGCATCTGGGGTGAAACAGTAAGGATAGAGTCAGCATGTCTAGAAGAGTGATCTCGTACTCCCTGTTAGACCTCATCTTCAGAGTTGTGTCCAGACTGGGTAACTCCAGCACAAGAGAGAGTCCAGAGGAGACCTGCCAAAATCATTAGATTCCAGACCACAGGACATGTGAGGAGAGGGTGGAAGAGTTGACATATCAGACCAGAGGATACAGGGAAGCTAGATCCAGAATATAAGAGTGGTTATATAATGGAATAGGTTGCCCAAGGATGCTATGGAATCTTCATCCTTGGAGGTGTCTGAGACTTGACTGGACTTCAGAGGTTACTCATAGCAGTGACTAACAAGGCAGTAAAGCATTTGTGCTTTTTTCAGCATTTGTACATGCATAGTCATGTAAAGATAATGACTATCCTGACTATTTGAATTTGTATAAGTTACACTGCAGTTTGCATGCTTGCAAAGAAAAATGACAGATCTATTAAGTGAAAGCCCTCCATTTCGAAGGCGGACAATTTGTGCCTCCTCTGTAAATGCTGTCTGACATGCTGATTTCCCAAGACACATGTATGTAAATATGTTTACTAAGTTTATGCAGAATGGCTATGAACCTCATGTTTTCCTTGTTAAAAATGCAGTTATTAATACTGCTTATGAAAAATGTAGCAAGGGTACAATAATAAAAATATTATCAAAGCTGCTGGGAAACACTTGTGCAAAGGAAAAGTACAGATAAATGCTGTCAGTGTTGGCAGATGGAGCTTTATTATATGCAGCAATAGGTTTGTCTTGCCTGATTCATTATGTGGCATTTCAATAATTTGCTACTAGGACAAGACTTTACTATGCATCTTTTCTTCCACACATGTTCATAGAACTCAGAGCAGTAAGTATTCAGTCTACTGATTCTCTCTAGTTTCAGCTGATATTTTGGAACACAGGTTTTTAGACATCCCCATCTGGAATGGATGGGGACAACAAAAGACAGTATTTCCAAATTTATCTTTTTTCTATGCTTGATCACAGCATATTGCAGAGTGGTTAATATGAATATAAAAAAGTACTTTCAACCTGAGAGCTTTGCCATTGATATAACTCACTTGCTTTTAGTTGAGAGTTGCACAAAGACACTTTCAACAATTGTGATGCAAATATTTCTGATATGCAGTAGAAAGGAAGAAATACTAGCATAGAATAATGAATCACCAATACTGAAGACATCTTTGTATTAATTTACTTATCATTTCTCCTGCTAGTGTAATTAAATCCCAGTTACTATAGTATGAATGTTGAATGTATATCTGAAAAAGAAAACTCCTTGTTCATTTTTTAATGTAGTTCAGCTGTGGTATGGGCAAAATATGAAATAACAGAGACTTAGAATAAACAGTACAGTACAAAATAACTGAAGTAGAGTACAATGATAGACTCATTTTTTTCTCTGTGTGAAATTATCATTATAATGAACCTCATCATTCTCTAAGTGCTGTGCTGCCTTTTAAAAGGGACTCATTCATCCTTCTAAAGTTGAACTGCTTTTTAGTTGTGCAGAGTCAAATGTCTCATAACCATATGCTAATTATGTTCTTAGGTGTTTACTTGATATATATTTATAAATGCAATATAAAAACCACTTGAAACAGGCACATAATTATATAGCTACTCCATAAAATTGTTTTTAAGCGTTAACTTCACATGCAAATTAATTTTATAACAAAAAGTGATATATCTGCATGTGAGATGAGTTTGATGAAGAATAACTGTTTTATGTCAGAAGTCAGTTGATATCTTACTATTATAAACAAATGGAAATCCATAGAAAGTCTATAAAAAATAGGACTGATAAATCTTATCAATTGAATCATATGATATCAAGGCATTGAGAAGATAGTCAAGAACTGAGCCTTGACTTGTTCTTTGTCAGGGTTACACTGCAGAGATTAGCTTTCCAAACTATACCTACATTTCAGAAACTAATATAAAGACTTCTTTATGATCAAATTATTCCTGGTTTTTTGCTTGCTTGACTCTAATAACCTCAGCAATATAATTTACCTGACAAATTTGGTGGCCTTCTATGATGGAGTTGCAGCCTCTGTCAATATGGGAAGAGAAACTGATGCCATCTACCTGGATTTGAGCAAAGTGTTTGACACCATCTCTCTAAACTGGAGAGACAAGGATTTGATGGATGGAGCACTCAGTGGATAAAAGACTGGCTGGATGGTTTCGCTCAATGTTCAAGTGAAGACCAGTGAAAAGTAACATTCCTCAGGGATCAGTTGGTCAGTGACCAACGTTATTTACCACCTTTGTTGGTGACATGGACAGTGGGTTGAGTGAATCTTTAGCAAGTCTGACAACAACACCAAGCTGAGAAGTGTGGTCAACACACTGGGGGAAGAGATGTTATCCAGAGGGACCTTGACAGTCCTGAGAGGTGAGCCCATGAAGCTCAACAAGGCCAAGTGCAAGGTCCTCTGCAATGGTTGGGACAATCTCAAGCACAGATACACTCTGGGTAGTGAATGGATAGAGAACAGCCCTGAGGAAAATTTTGTGTGTTTGTTTAGGAAAAGTTCAAAAAAACCCAGCAATACGTGCTCACAGCCCAGAAAGATAGCTGTATCCTGGGTTGCAGCAAAAGCAGTGTGACCAGCAGGTCAAGGGAGGTGATTCTGTCCCTCTACTCTGCTCTCATGAGGGTATCCAGTTCTGGGACTCCAACATAAGAAAGACATGGACCCACTAGAACTAGTCCATAGAAGTGCCACAGAGATGATCAGAGGACTAGAGCATCTCTACTATGAAGACAAGCTGAGAGAGTAGAAGTTGTTCAGTCTGGATAAGGGAAGGCTCCTGCAAGCACCTTTCAACACCAAAAGGGGTCTTACAAAAGAGCAGGAGAGGATCTTTTAAAAGTGTATGTAGTAACATGACAAGGGCTAATAGCTCTAAACTGAAACAGCTTAAATTTAGATTAGATATTAGGAAGATATTATTTGGGGGAGCTGGGGTGTGTTGAGGGATGGATTAGAACCAAGCAATCTTTTATGTTCCAAAAAAATCATTCTATGACTATATTATTCTATGACAAACACAGTCGAATTTTATTGTCCAAAGAATAAAGACTTGATCTAGGTTGTTCCCACTGAGGACTGGGAGGAAAAGGGAAGAGAGAAAATGAGGAATCTGAAAATCCCTGGCAAAACCCCTAGAGAGTCAGATTTGGAAGTGTTGCTGATTGCAGGGGAGTGAGAGTACCAGAGGCAGCAACACCTGCTGCCACTGGGAACTATAGTCCCTACATCTGTGCCTTGCTGGAACTGCACCATTATGACTGTTTTTTCAGATATGTAGCACACAAAAAACTCCTCAACTCAGTATAGAAGATGCTGTTCTGACTCCACTCTGGTGAGATCCCACCCCAAGTACAGCATCCAGTTCTGGGGTCCCCAACATAGGAAAGACCTGTTGGAACGAGTACAGAGGAGGGTCACCAAGATGATGAGGTGGGGTGAAGTACCTCTCCTCAGAGGAAAGACTGAGAGAATTGGATTTGTTCTGGAGAAGGCTTTGAGGTGACTTAATTGTGGCAATCTAGTACCTGAAAGGAGCCTGTAGTGACAGCACAAGGGAGAATGGCTCTAAACTGAAAGAGGATAGGTTCAGATTAGATATTATGAAAAATTCTTTACTGAGAGTGTAGGGAGGCACTGGAACAGGTTTCCCAGAGAAGCTGTAGATGTCCTATTGCTGGAACTGTGTAAGGACAGGTTGGATGGAGCTCTGAGCAACCTGATCTAATGAAAGGTATCCTTGCCCATGGCAGGGGAGTAGGAACTAGATGATTATTAATTCTCTTTCAAACCCAAACCATTCTATTATTCTAAGATTCTATGGCACTTGTTGAAGTCTGTGTATATAATGATTTACAATGATGATGTTTATATCTAGACTGGTGTATAAAATATCTCTCTCACACTGGAATAACCTGTCAGAAGGTTATATATTTTAAAAATTTTTCAGTGGAGAAATTTCAATTTGACATCTACATCAGGAGAGAGCAGAGAGCAGGAAAACAGTGTAGATGAATGTTTTTATTTCTTTTCTGTCTTGTGTTGCATTATGACCTGAGTACATTAAGTACTTTTAGGAATAAAAATTAACAGTTTATATGCTGTATAACACCAAAGACAACCCTATGAATAAGTCAATGTAACATATATATATATGTATATAATCTGCTTCAATTTCTGTGTCAGGAATAGTGTGGCTAGCAGGACTAGGGAAGTGATTCTTCCCCTGTGCTTAGCACTGGTGATGCCATACCTTGAGTTCTGAGTCCCTCACTTCAGGAAGGACATTGAGGTGCTGGAGGGTATCCAGAGAAAGGCAGTGAAGATGGTGAAGGGTCTGGAACAGAAGTCCCATGGGGAGCAGCTGAGGCAGCTGGGGTTGACTAGCCTGCAGAAGAGAAGCCTCAGCAGTGACCTTATCCCTCTCTATAACTCCCTGAAGGTAGGTTATAGCCAGGTGGATGTCTGTCTCTCCTCCCAACCTACTAGTGATAGGATGAGAGGACACAGTCTTAAGCTGTGCCAGAGGAGAATCAAGTTGGGCAATAGGAAGAATTTCTTCACAGAAAGGGTGATTAGACATTGGAATTGGCTATCGAGGGAGGAATCACTGTCCCTGGAGGTGTGCCAGGAAAGACTGGATGTAGTCTGATTGACAGGGTTCTCTCATAGGTTGGACTTGATTGTCTCAGAGATCTTTTCTAACCTAGCTGATTCTGTGATTCTTTAATAGACACATCTTCACATAAGGAAAAAGCCAAAATATTCATTACCTTATTGCCAAATTTTGCATATTTCAGATGAGTCCTTCCTTGAAAGTATTTCTAATGATTTTACAAGCAAAATGTACTGTCAGCTATATAATTGTTCAAATTTTTATTATAAAGACATGCAAGCAAATCTGTTTTCTAGATTTCTTTTTTTAACTTTTGAGCTTGTCGTCACTGAAAAGTTTCACCAAGTTCATTTTCATAGGTTAAGGACTCCAGGCATCCTCAGTGTCTGTTTTCCTGCTTCTGTAAACAAGATATACCATATATAAATGTATTAAGTTAATCTTAAAATATTTTCATACCCCACAGTCATCTTAAGTGTTTCTCTTTGTATCTCTGCTGCTTTCAGTTAATCTTTCTTGAACATATGCAACTGATATTAAATAGTTTCAAAAGAGATCTAAAGACTTTATATACAATGGCACTCATACTTTTCTATCTCTGTAGGAAAAACTTCTTTTGATACATTTCTTGCCTTTTTCAGAGCTATAAAACATGTTGTCTCTCACTGTGGGCTGTTGCCCAGCAAGGTTGCTCTCCATTCCAAACTGATCTGGCACAGTTTGTAAAGAAATATTCGGGGCTTGATTCTCAAAAATATGAAGTTGCACTTTGTATTTGGAATTTCATACCACTTTTATTGCTCCAAGTCCAACCCTAAACATCATTCATCTGTGTCTTTGTAATATTCAGAGTCATATTTGATCTGAATACTTTGTAACTTTGTGAAGGTAAATTTCATTAATACAGTCCTAATATTTTGGCTAAAGCTGATCAAAATTTTGACTTAAGATACCAATCTCAAACCCAGTCTTTAGGCTGCCAAATCCCCTTCATATGATCTTGGAGTTTTATCTAAGTCAATCTTCTCCAGCTTAATATATACATCTCTTTTAATGGTATATCAAACGTTTCACTGGGGTTAACAGATATAAGATTTGTGAATGACCTCACTTTAGACAACTGTCAGTAGAAAAAGAGCTATTAGGTTAGTTTAGCATGTTCAATATTTGCTAAACTGCTATTATATTAATGATTTGATATATGATATATGATATGACATGATACATGATATGTCATTTTTCTTTAAGGACAGTTATAGACATTCCCTCATTACTGATATGCAGGAATGATTGATACTCCATCCCCCTTTTTTACATAGACTTCACTGTGCTATCCTTCAGTCTGATTGCACAATTCTTCTCTAAAAAGAGTGATTAAAATACTTATTACAGTATCCACAATTTCAAAATATTTTTTTTTAGAATTCTATTGTAAATATTATCCAGTTTCCTCAATCCTCAGAGGTTCATGTTTTAACCCCAGTTGAGATTTTTTCCTTTTTATATTCTTGCTATTATGAGTCTTGCTATTGTGTTGCAGTGTATAAGTCTGAGATAAACAATTTGCCTAATTAAAAGGTAGTGTTAAAATTACCCTTAATCTTATTCTTTCCTCATAGCAACTCTTTTCTTCCTTCTTTGTCCTGTTTTTATATACCTTTAACTTTTGGCATTTTATACAAATGCATTATCACTATTGGTATGAAGAATCCCAAGTATTTACTTAGGTACCCTAATTTTCAAACCATCACTGATGGCTCTGACATAAACAATAAAATAATTTAAGAGACTGTTTTTGCTAGGCAATATTTGTTGACTGCTAGCAGGTCTAATTTTTCTCTATACGTTTTCTTTAGAGGAAATGTCTGTATATGTTTCCTTATATGTTGTCATTCTATAAGAGTGAGCTGTCCTTCAGGTCCTTCTTTACACCATGTACGCAGAGTTTAGATTTATTTGGGAGGTGAAAAAACACGTGTAGCTTCTCATGCAGATGAAGAGAATGGCTCGGTTCAGGGCTGCCTGTGGGTCTCTGTTCTGGGCTGCAGTTTATAAAGGAGCAGTCAGGAAATCAGCAGCTAGCTGGATAAATAAAATACCAATTTCACTTTGCAAATAATTTCTAACAACAAAAATGGGAAAATAATGAAAGATAGTGGGATCAAATCCTTTTCAATCAGTATGCAACTGTTTAGCTTCCTTCTTTCAAACCCTTAGTAACACTGGTGAGTAACTGATTAAATTACTTGCCTACTATATGTACCTAAAGGAAATTAGCTACAAATCTCCCAGAAAATTGGAATATTATTTGGTGTTTGAGAAGTGACTTTAGTTACCTAAATCTTTGTCCTGTCATATTTAGAGCAAGGCTTTGCTTGTTTTCAAATTTATTATAGATATTTTTTGTAATGCATTCATATCTGTTAACTCCAGTTTCTAATTTCACATTTATTTTTTTCAATATACATGTTAATTTTAAAATTATCATCATCTTCATTTACATCATGTTGCTAATGTGAAGTTATGATTTAAAAAAAGCCCACTAGTAATAAGTGAGGAAACAGAGCCAACAAGCCACTCAAAACCTAGACATCACCTTCCATTAAAGAAAGGTCTAATTAAAGCTGATGGCTCATCGGATAAGAAAATTGCTGTCTGGCATATGTCCTACACAAACACAGTTCATTTGCAACTGTCCTTAAAAGTGTAAGTCAAGGTGTAGTCTAAACAGAATAACAAAGAATGCACAAGAAAGACTAAAAATTCTGAACTAGTTTCATGAAAACCTGACTCCCATATAATCAAAATAATGAGGTATGAGGTACAATGTATTAACTAAAATGAAACATATAACACTCTCTGCATCTGCTTTATTATAAAATAAAAGGCAATGAAGGGAAAGTGGAACTCTGGCAACTGTTTTAATATCTACTGGACTCAATTCACAAGCTATCCTGCTCAGCTCAGCCTCTGCTTTGCTGCTCACCACTGTTTTCCATGTGGACATTATTATTCATCTTGGATCTGCATGCTGGAAAGCAGTCTGGGTTATTCCTTGCCCCCCATTAATAACGGGTATTTGGAGTCTGGTGGACAGTTCTGAGGAAGTTAATTTCTTGCTTGCTTATCCTGTAAGCATATATAACAACCCTCCTAGCCAGCAGCACTGCAATCTCTTCCAAAGCAATTGTGTTCAGGTAACGGGTAGTTAGGGAGATAATGCCAATTTTGTAACTCTATTTCGAAGCATCCTGAGGCAATTAAGAAAGTTTCTGCAGAATAGCTCTAATTCACCCCCAACACAACCAGTCACAAGAGGAAGTTTAGAATGACTTGGCTCTAAATGTTATATATTTTACAATCCTTCTCTGAATATCAGTGTGATTCTAAGAAAATCGTGGAATAAATTGTAAAACATCCTTACCAGTCCAAATGATGTAATTGGAATAATATGACTGCTATTCCTCATTAAATCCCGAGTCTTATGTCCAGTTTAGGCCAAGACATTTTGCCAGGAGAAGTACAAGAACTATCACTGTGAGTAAGCCTTGGATGATCTCCTCCCTTGAAGGAGACGTCTAAGTGTAAAGACCTGAAACTTGAGTTTTTAATGTATATATATATTTATATTAAGAACTGAAAAAATAGGGTGATGTATGTGTGAGAATTTCCTCATTCTACTGACAGTAGTCTGCTGTCTTCCTACTATACCATCAGATTGAGGAGAGAGCAGAATTCTGGTGATTATATTATATAAGTACAAACTGGATGGTATTTTTTAAGGGAATAGGAAAACTTTTGCAAGAATCTTAACATAAAGCAGCTTATTTTATGTGTCTCTTAAACAGATAGTCTAAATCCTGCAGAGAACAATGTGGAAAAGCCAAAATGAATGCAAAATTTTCTTTAGCTACTGTGTAGAAACATTTGTTTGCCAGAAGCAGGACAAAGTAAGACTCTTGGAGTACTAATGTGCTCTTTTGTAAGATCTCAGATACTGGAAAAATCATGAATAGCATGGCATGTTGCACTCATTTATAGATGTATTGCAACTATAAAATATACTTTGGTGGAACAACAAAATTAGTGAAAGTATTCTGAGTTTATCCATCCCCCAAGTGGCTCCTTACTGGGCTTTCCCCTGGGGATCTCCATGTCATCACCATCTTTGCTCATCAATGTGGGATTGAGCACAGTGAGTGAAAATGTGCTACACCTGCTGTGTATACACAGGAGAACACTGATGAGCATCAGACTTCCCTGATGCTGGAAGAAAACAATTCTCCCTCCTGACAGAAAATTAAGGTGTTGCTAATTTACCCTGCTTGCCAACTGTCTTCCACAGGGCCATAGCACAAAGGTAGGTACTGTGGAGCCTGCAAGACAAGTATGCAAAAAAATACTTTTAAACTATGGGTAGTATTGTTTTTACGTTTATTTTTTGAACAGAAGCTAAAAAAATATTAAGAAGCTGGAACACAAATGTGTTCAGCCTTGATTCAGGTCCATTTAAATATGAAAGTTGCATTGAACTTTAGGACTTTTCATTTTAAAATGTGAAAATAAGAGAAAACTTATGTTGGCTTAGTTGATTGCATTAAAAGATGCAATAAATAAACTTCTTTACTAAAACTGGCTTTTAGTAATATAATTTAGTAGTTAGTAGAAGTGTTTTTAAAAATATCATTTTAAAGAAAGAATTGAAATAGTCTCCTCAAACTTTTCAACTATATATTAAAAAAATTACTTTTAAGGAAATAATATTTGTACATGCTCCCTGTAATATGGGAGTTTCCAGAGAGCCTAGTTGTATGAAAGAAAGGATAAATAATCCCTGTTAGGTTTCACCATATCAGATTTCATATTATGGTTTATTGTCCTGTCTTTTATTTATTTCTTATGCTAGTGAAAGATGATCAGTATCGTCATGGCTAGTCTTTGCGAACAAAGATTGGGAAGGGCTCTACCCACACTTGCTACAAGCATGCTGGTGGATAAAAAGCCCAATGCAAGATAGGCAAGTCCGATTGCAAAAGGCACAGTGGATCCATTGGCACTGCTGGCGAGGCATGGTTTTTCCTGCATTGCCTTTTTTCCTCAAGACTAATTCTGAGCGTGATCTCAAAGGAAGGAGCAGCGTTATGCACACCAGGTTGTATATTATGGTTTATTGTACTGTCTTTTATTTATTTCTTATGTTAGCGAAAGATGATCAGTATATTTGATGTTTTATTGCATGAAGTTTTCTATGGCCCAATATATTTCCAAGTTCATTCTTCCCCAAGACACTCTATATGAAGAGTGGGACCTGGGGCCATACACACAGAGGCACACACAACCCTATGTATTTCTACAGATACTTGCAGACAAGAGGTGTTCCTCAGAGCTTGGTATTGGGACCAATGTTGTTTGACTTCTTTTTTGGTGAAACAGACAGAGGGATTGAGTGCACCCTCAGCCAGTTTGCTGGAAATACCAACCTATGTGGTACAGTCAACATGCTGAAGGGAAGAGATGTCATCCAGAGGGGCCTTGACAAGCTTGAACTTAGAGAAGCCTTCCAATACTCTAAAAGAAAGCTGGGGAGAGATTTTTTTACAAGATCATGCAGAGCAAAGGAGAATGGATTTAAACTGAAAGAGAATAGGTGTAGATTAGATATTAGGAAGAAATTCTTTACCGTGAAGGTGGTGAGGCACTGGAATAGACTGCTCAGTGTTGTGACTGCTCCATCCCTGGAAGTGTTCAAGGCCAGGCTGGATGGAGCTTTGAGCAACCCGGCCTGGTGGAAGGTCTCCTTCTTCATGACAGGGGAGCTGGAACTAAATGATCTATAAAGTCTCTACAAACCCAAACCATTCTTTGAATCTATGATTATTTGGTATAGATGTATAAGTTCCTGTTTTATTCTTTGCTCTTTAGGTTTCTGGTATTTTAAAAGTATCAATGAATGAAGGAATAAGTGAACAATATTTGAAGTGAATAAATATTTTTATTTAGAAATACTAATATGCTAAGTATAACTTGCTAGATTCACACAAATATTATTATAAAAAAAAGCAGATCCAGGTGTCCATGAACCATCCACATGATTTTGGCTAATAAGAGTCACTTTCTTTTGAAAATTCATATGTTAGACATGCATATGTTAGACATGCTTGTCCATATTAAAATGTCTACATGTATACTGTAGTTCTACTTGCCTATAATGAATTTACAGCAAGACTAAGTTTAAGATAGATTCTGCAGTCATGTTTGAAACTTGTAAGGTTGACAACTCTCATCTTCTCTAAGTGTCCTACACAGTGCAAAAAGATACAGTTGCAGTGTCCAAAAAAAAAAAAAAAAAAAAGTTTGCTCTGTGCAGTGCATACTCTCCCCTCAGAAAAGTTCTAAATTAAGCCATAGTCAATATTCTATAGTCTTCATGTCTCTTGTGGTCTTCCTTTGTGGTTCTGCTGCTTATAAATATCTTCCAAACTTGTCTCAGTCTGCCCCTCCAGCTCTTATAAAATACCAAGTTTCTGCAGAACAAGTAAAATCATTTAGAACTGACTTTCTATTCCCTGAATTGAATCAATAGGCTAATTTGACACATAATCTGAAAGAGAACTGGAACATGCAGCTGAACATTGTCTCTTTGGTTACCCCCCAGGCTAAATTCACTAACTTAGAACTCTGCACTAGAAAAGGGTATTTCATATGTTATCTTTTGGTTAATGCAGCTCTTACTTGTCTCTTCAATAGGGTTTTAATATGAAGTATTTGAAATTTTAAAAATTGAGACATTTGAAGTATCCTCTTAATAGCAAGGACATGTTGTCATTCTGCTAAATCTTTATTTGTATTTTTAACTGCAACAGTAAAACAGCCTGTCAGAGTAACACCTGAGACAGTAAAGAGCAGTATATCAGACACCTGCTTATCGTGTTCTGCAGTGACTTGTAGAATAACAGATTCAGCCTATATAATAAGTTTGAAGAAAACAAAACAAAACCAAACCAAACAAAACCAACTGGAAAACTGAAGTTTGTTTTGACCTCTTTTCATTAGCAAATGACAGTTCTATTCCTTGGTCTGTCCCGTTCTGGTGCCCTTCAAAGAGGTTTTTGCCAGATTTTTGCCTTGCACGGCATTAAAAAACAAATCATTAACGCAATACTGTCAAGGGATGTTGCTTCCCTATAGACTGTAGGGGAAAGGAAAACAGATAGGTAGATGGGTAGATAGGTAGATAGATAGATAGATAGATAGATGGATAGATGAATGGATAGATAGATAGACAGACAGACAGATGTGTTAGTAATAGTCAATGTAAACAGGGATCAACTGTTACATTGGACCACTTCATAAATCATCTCATTAGTCTGTGTATATCTGCATAGATAAAAACATATTTTCTTTACTTTCTAAAAGTGGAAATGAGATTTTTCTTGTTTAGAGAGTAGGAGAACTTTAGAGACATAAAATAACTGCTCACAGTGTGTATGAAGGCACCTTTGCTATATCATCACAGAATCTTTTAGAATCAATTAGGTTTAGAATCGTTTTAGGTTTTAAACCTAATCGAATTAGGTTTTAGAATCGTTTAGAATCAATTAGGTTGAAAAAGGCCTCTGATATCATCGAGCCCAACTTATGACTGAACACTGCCACATCCAATCTTTCCTTAAATACCTTCAGGGACAGTGATTCCTTCCTGGGCAGCCCATTCCAATATTTAGTCACACTTTCTGTGAAGAAATTCTTCCTAATTCAAGTAAATTCATTACTAGTGAAGAAACAATGCTAGAAGGTGAGACTGAGCACTGGGAAGGGATTATGCACACTGTTTTATACTCTGCTAAATAAACTGGGAACAGCTAATGGCTTCTAGGACCAAGAGACAGGCTATCTCCAGACTGCACTGCATTTGGCCTTCTGGGCTACATATGATGTTGCTGGAACTGTAGTATATAATTATAATTTTCTGTGTGCTGCTTTTATTCCAGGATTTTTAGGATGGAATGACCGAAGATGATTGGCATTTGTTCATATTGTGCACTGGGAATGATTCAAGGTCCCTAATACTCTCATCTGGTGCCTGGGCATTATCTCAAGAGTGTTTTTTGGCTAAAGACACAGAAGAAAACATGCCAGCAGTTGTGTAGTAGGACTGAGGCAGCTGAGCATCCTGGTTCTGTTCAGTGTAATGGTATAAACAGCATATTGGTCCAATTCAATGTACTAAAGGTTAAACAAACCTGGTATTTTTCATATGGGAAGGACAACACATGCTGGATTGTTTTGTGAGATTTTTCAGAACACAATGTTGGAGCCTGATATGCAAGTTCCCATTGCACATTTCTAGCCTGCTACCCCCTAACAGGGCAGCGTCTTGTATCTGTGGCATCTGGAATCAGAGCAGCGACCACCCTTCTCTAGGATGTCTCAAGACATTTCTCCATGACTAGTCAGTCTTTTAAACTTTTATTAATTCACTAATAACCTAAAAATATGTATGATCATTAGCTTATGATAATTAAAAGCTATCTCTGTGTCAGAATAGAACAGTTTCTGCTGGAGTTTTCTATGCTGTATATTTTCCCAGTGGTGAGCATGGCAGCAGGTCGAGAGAGGTGATCCTGCCCCTCTCAGCCCTAGTGAGGCCACACCTGGAGTGCTATGTCAAGTTCTGGAACCATGTCCAGCAGAGTATTCCAAGGATGATGAGGGAACTGGAACATCTCTCTTATGAGGAAAATCCAATAGTGTTGGACCTGCTCAGCCTCAAGAGAAGATGACTGAGAAGGGACTTCATCAATGTATATAAATATCTGAAGGGAGGGTGTCAAGAGCCAGACTCTTCTCAGTGGTGCCAAGTAATAGAGCAAGAGGCAATGGCAGAAATCGATGCACAGGATGTTACACCTGAACACCAGGAAGAAGCTCTTAATTGTGCAGGTGACCGAGCACTGGAACAGATTGCCTAGAGAGGTTGTGGAGTCTCTCTCATTGGAGTTAATGAAGAATCATCTGGATGCAATTCTGTGCATGTGCTTTGGAATGACCTCGATTGGGCAGGGAGGTTGGATCAAATGACCCACTGCAGTCCCTTCCAACCTCACCATTCTGTGACCCGATCAGTTTCTGGAAAAGATTCTCTGGAATTCAGCAATACTTTTCCTGCTTGAAGAATTTCTGATGGTAATAAATTTCAGAAGCAGCACTATCCTAATAACACTAAGATTAAAAATTCAACTGGCCTTCTTCACAATGAGATGAAACTAGTCATATAAGCTAATTAAACATCACTAAAGGTACTTAATATTTGAGGGACAAAAGAACTCTGATGGGTTATTGTTTAATAATTGTAATGAAAATGATACAAACTATGGTATACCTTTAAGTCACTGTTAAAATAAAGCTGAGCATATACTCAGTACATATATAAATGCATACAGTAATTTAAGCAATTTGTACCTTGTAATTATACTCAATCTATTATTGAAACTGTGGGAAACCTGGAGTTAATCTAAAAAAAAACAAAAAACATCCAAACGTTTTCCAGGTAAGTAAATGGATGTACGAATATGCAAACATGAACTTGCACACAGTGATGAAATGGAGTATATGCAGCAAAGGTAAATTAAATGTGCACTTCAAAATATTATTTTCATATTGTGGATCTGTAAATGCAGAAATGTCTCAATCAGGATAATAGGGTTATCTTCGGTATGTTTTTCAGATCTTCACTCAAACTCTTTGATGCCTAACTATGTATTTGTGTAGTTCAGGGTGTTTGGATTTCTTCTAAATTCAAGTTTATTTCTGAATGTCTGGGTATACTGTACCCAGGGTCAGATGCAGAATTATCATTGTCTGTTTTACCTTTACTGTAGTTACCACAATAATTTCATTCTAACAGATCTTTATTTCTTAATTTGAAAATATTTTTATTCAGTTTCAAACTCTGCAAAAAATACAAACTAAAGGCTTACAATATGAAAATAACCTTAAATCAAAGAACTGTCACCATAGGAAAATTCATAATATGGTTAGGGATATCTGCTTATAATAAATAGATATTATATGGTATTTCAAGGAGCTGCTTTACCTTTAGACTGAGATTTTTCTCTTGAGGATGAAATATTGGGAAATTGAAATGATCAGGAAATTTTATATAAAATTATACTATGTACTGAAGATAACTTTTTTCTTTTTCCTTAGAAATAAACAGGGCTTTTGCTTGCAAATTTATATTATAAAAAGTATCTCATTAATTTAATTCCAATTTAAGTTATAGGTATAGTAAGAACATAAAAGAAATAATAGAACAGAAAGAACAGTGGGGTTTTTTGATGGCCAAAAGAAATATTTCAAAAACTGAAGGTGAAAACTGTATTTGAGAATGAATTGGCTAATTAGCTCTCTGTTTTGTGAGCAGTAGACTAAACATACTTTGACTACCCAGTGAAAGTTCTACTGATCACAGACATCCAGTGACCAAATATCTTAGGGCATTTTCTGGAATTGAGAGATCCAGCAGTCTTACAAAAAATATGCATAAGGTTTTGAAACTATTGGTGTGAAAAAGAACCTAGCAGTTCCTATTAGAACTGCTAGAAATTTGAAAACTAAAATCTGAATATTTCACAGATTATTTTAATGACCTGTTATTGGTATCAAGTACTGTTGTGTCAAAATTGCAAGGAGAGCAACTATCTTCTGGTTTTGGCAGAATGTATGACAAATATATAAATATATACTGATAGTGCAAGTAACACTAGGAATAATGAAGTTTATTACTAACAAACTTGCAAAGCTTTATTACTAATAAGTGATCATATATAAGTTTTAAATTATATCAATTCCCAACTTTATTCTCTTTTTAATGTATCAATATTTAAAATCCACTGTTTACTGAACTCTTTTTTAAACACAACATTCATTATAAGACAGTTGTCCCCAAGGCAAAAGTCAATCAGGTACACATCTCTCATCTCTCAGGGATAGAAGAGGTGGCAACTATCTGAGATAATTCGGGACTATGTTATTTTCTTGTCAGAGGTGCCTCTAACATGTTTTAAACTCTGACATATTTCAGACACAGCTCTAATAAGATTATAAATGTTTGAATTGACATTAGCCTGGCTAAGTCTATCACAAATGGAAATTCAACTGCCACCATGTAAACTTGGTTGTGCCCAGAAAGTCCTTGAGGGAAGGTGCACAGCAGGAGCACACAGATATTCCAAGGCAGGGCGATTACACCGTATTTTCAAGATGATGGTGTACACTTCCAGACACACACTGTCTTGAGCAAAGGTTTATCTCTGCAGCTTGGCAATCAATATTTTTAGACTGCACCTGCTAGCCAGAAAGTGAGGTAGAAAAAGAAAACCATGATAATTGTAGTGAAAATCATAAAGAAATGGCTGTGGAAGGTCACCAGTACTCCTGGTACATAGACTGATGTAAAACAAATAGCAAATGTAAGATGCCTGGTGATCCATCTTGTACTATTGTGTTTACTTAATACACTTTAAAGGAAAGAATAAAAACACCATGAAGCTTTTAAAATGAGACACAGTCAGCTACACAGTAGCTGTTAAATATGTCACAGAGTAAAAGAATGTAGAGTTATAAACTCCACTCCATAATTAAAATTAACCAATATCACCAGGTTTTTAGGCTATATATTGCCTCTTCTTATTTTTTTTTTTTGAATAATAGTAATATATTTTATTATTTCTATTAAGACTTTTGAGCCCAATACATCTGCTACAAGTGGTTGGAATTAAAATCAATGGAGCTAGTGCTGCCAATGTTCATGTGAATTTGTCCATTGATTTCTAAACTGGCCATTTTCTCTCTTGAACATATCTGAACTGAAGAAGACTCAGATGTAGTCCAGTTTGCCTCTGAACTCACGAGGGGTTCAAAAGGTTAGGGAAGCTTTCTCTAAATCTAAGAATCTTAGGGTGGTGTGTGTGTGGAATGGGGCCATGAGGGTGGATTTTTCTCTTAAACCTTAACCCTGAGCCTGAACTGCTTGGGTTTGATGAGGAGAGAAAATATGAAAATTCAGATCTGAAGACAAAATATTTTTTTAACTTGGACTATGCCACTTTTAAATCTAGTTTATATGTAAGCTTCACATTATGTCTCAAATACTGTATTACTTCCCTTATATCTAATCTAGTTTATAACTCTTTTGACAGTGAATGGAATGAGAATATGTCAGTATATATTTTTTCATATTGCTGTTCAAAGAGGCTACAATTTAGTAAAATATAAACTGTAACCTAAATTCTTGGTTTTGCTGCTTAAGTTTGAGAGAAGTTTTGCAGGTGTTTCAAAACTTTGTTAATTCAAAGACATGCTTATAGTTGGTTGTTTTTTTTCCATTTGCATAAAACTAAATAAAAAAAAACATTAGAAAAATAGTGTCAGATTTGATAATCTGAAGTTATAGACAATTTTATAAGTACTTTTGAGCTGTAAATGCTGATGTTTTTAGGCTCTTCTGTGGTAAATAGAAAAAGAGAGATTCTTCTCAGAGCACCTAAATTAAGGTTTCCAAGAATCACCTTCCCTGTCAAAAAATCCCCACAAACCCCACAATGCTTCCAATGACTGTAAAGGATGTCTGAGAAAATAGCTGTACTTGACTACAGCAATTGTAAAAATGCCTCCTAAGTTCCTTCATTTTTTTACTGAAACCACTAGCAGTGAAAGGCACACAATCACTTTCTGGATAATTGGACTACATAGCGGGTTGGGACCTTTTTGCTGCTTCAAAAAAGGAGGTTGTAACTAGAGGAAAATTCCTGGTATCAGCTGCTAGTAACTGAGCATCTTGCAAGGTAAAGTTTGAAAGGAAGTGTTTTCTTATTAGTAGAAGTAGCTATTACCTGAGTTGTCTGCATCTGACAGTAAATAGTCAGGAAGGAGAGCTATGAAAAAAGAATGAAACATTTGAGATACATCGATAACAAAAGAAAACCAAAGGATGTTGTAGGCTGGTTTCTAAATGAAGAGGAAACTCTGGCAACAGAAGATACAGAGAAGGTATCCACGAGTGCTGAGAGAGCTGGCAAACATCATAGCCAAGGCATTCGTTCATCTTTGAAAGGTTGTTTTGATTGGGAGAGGTTGCTTTAGAGCTGGCAGAAAGCAAACACCACTCTGGTCTTCAAAAAGAGTGAGAAAGAGGACCAAGGAACTAATGGCCAGTCAGCCTCACCTCAAATACTAGAAAGATGATGGAACACTTAATTCTGGAGGCCTTCCCTATCCACATGGATGACAAGAAGGTGGTCAGGAGCAGCCAGCATGGACTCATAAAGGGCAAATTGTACTTGACCAACCTTTTTTTCTTCTATGATGAAACAACTACCCAGACGGGTGAGAGGAGAGCAATGGATATTGTCTACCTTGACTTCAGCAAGGATTTTGACACTGTCTCTCACAACATCCTCCAAGGTAAACTCAGGAAGTGTGGACTGGAAAAGTGGACAGTGAGGTGGATTGAGAACTGGCAGAACAGCAGATCCTAAAGGGTTGTAATCAGTGGCACATGGTTTAGTTGGACACCTGTCACTAGTGGTGTCCTCTAGGACAATAATGGGCCCACTATTGTTTAACTTACTTGTATGAAATAGTTAACATGTTTATGCTCACATTTGGAAGATAATCAGAACATTAGTGATGAAATAATATAACAAAATATTTCCCTGAATATGCTAGACTATTTACTACAAAGGTAGTTTTCCAGCAAAAAACTGCAACAGAACATGCTATTTCTGATGTTATTTAACATCATGCATAGTTTCTTATATAGCTGTGAAGTCTGAAAAATCTGAAATTAAGTTGATAGTGTAGGACACATTAGGGTCAAAGTGCATCATATGTCCTTTATGGAATGCTATTTAAACTAAACTTACTTCTCTTGCATTGTATTTTTGAAACAAATGATATTATTACCTTGTTTCTGACAGGACATTTTAAAATAAAACATGTTTTGCATAATGAGTAGCAATAATTGATTTCTTAGTTGAATATGAGAGACAGGACTGTGCTTGCTTTCTACGAAGCTACATCCCAGAAAACCTTGGCTGGTGAAGGAAAGGAATAGATTTTATTAGATTGTTTGATAGCACACCTATCACTCTTTCTGACCAAAAGTCATTTTCATTTGCAATGAACAATTTCAGTTACATGGTACAGTTACAGTTGAGTTCCTTTGCTAGTCCAGTGTACAGCAGCAGCAGTCAATGTTCTTTAAAGATATATGCTGTAGTGAAAGAGGCAGATTTAGTAGGACAAGACATTTTTCCTCTGTGGGTTTTGTGACACATAAAAGTCTTGTCAGTTTGACATTTTCTACTTTGCTTTATGCTTTTTCCCTATCTTCCTCTTCTGTATCTATGCTATCATTATCATCATAGTTGAATGGTTTTAAACTGCAAAGTAAGGTCAGAAGGGAGAGACGTGTTGCCACACTGCTCTGCTTTTTACCAGATGACAGAAAAAATTCATCAAAGGAAAGAGCAATTTTTTGTGTTTATTATACTACAGTTAAAACATATTAACCATCTTCTGTATAATCTTACTTCCCATTCACTGATTGCTCAGTATATATTTCTAAATGTCAAACCCAGTAATTTATTACCTGTTATAAATGCTTTTGCAATTCAAGAAAAAAACCTCTCACTTTTATAGCATCAGATGCTCAGTTATGAGTAATTGGAGGAGCCTTTAGCAATCTCAAACTCTCTGTACCCAAAGGAAGCTATTTAACCTGTCAGTGTGATCAAGCAAAAAACCTATCCCTAACAGCAGGGTTCTAAGATTATCTCATAGAATTTGAGCTGTTGGCTAGATATATTTGTTATTTATCAGATAAATTTGTTATTTTATAGAAGGTTTGGGTTGAAAGGGACCTTAAAGGTCACTTAGCTCCAAACTCTGCCATGGGCAGGGACTCTTCCACTAGATCATGTTATTCAAAGCCTTGTCCACGCTGGGCTTGAATTCTTCCAGGATGGGGTACCCACAGTTTCTCTGGCCAGCTTGTTCCACTGTCTTACCACTTTGACACTAAAGAATTTCTTCATAATATCTAAATCTATCCTCCTTCAGTTTAAAGCCATTTTCCCTTTACCATCACTGCATGTCCTTGTCAAGAGTCTGCTTTATATACTGGAAGGCCACTACAAGGTCACCCCAGAGCTTCCCTTCTCCAGGCTGAACAGTCCCAACTCTTGCAGCCTGTCTTCAGAAGAGAGATACTCCAGCCCTCTAATTATCTTTGTGGCTCCCCTCTGGTTAAGCTCCAACAGCTGTTTCCTGTGTAGGGGGTCCCAGACCCAGACCCAGTATTCCAGGTGGGGTCTCATGAGAGCAGAGGGGCAGAATCACCTTGCTCAACCTGCTGGCCATCCTGCTTTTGGTGAAGCCCATGATGGTTTGCCTTTCTGGGCTGAGAGAGTGCTTTGCCAGGTCATGTTGAGTTTTTTGTTGTACAACAAGGTGCCATCATACAACAAGCTGATTCAGTGAGACTTTTTTCAATGCAAGAAGTGGAAGACACATTGCATTTTGTATACCTTTCATTGTGATATTATTATTCTTTCTCATTAAATCTCAGAGCAACTGGAGATAAGAACATTTAGTTCTATTATTAAGTATACACTGAAAAAACCTGCTCATTATATATAACGTCACCTTGCATATAACTTAAGAAACATTAACTGTGTGTGACACCACTGTAAATGCCGGTCTGCATTTACAAATTATGAAAGACATATGAAAGAAATATCTTGCCCAAGAGTGGTCAGAACTACAGACAGTCAAAATAATTTTTGATAACATATTGTCATCATTGCAATTTGTCTTCCTGCAGGGCTGTGAAGTGGAAGGTTTGTCTAACTCACTATTTAAAAAAACCCAAAAAACCAAAACTAACTAAAAAAGTTAAAATATATATAATTCTTTTTCTGTTGTGCACTGAAACTTCTTTTTTTCTTTCTTTTATTTCTTTAAATAAATAATTCCAGACATTCAGGTCATTTTTTATTCAGTTCCCAAGCTACTGCAAATGATCTCTTTCAACATTCAAAGCACTGAAAAAAAAAAAAAATGTTGACCTATACTATCCTGACTTTTGTAAATTTGTGTTTAAATTCTGTTTTTCTGGGGGTCTTGGACCAAGACATTTCTGATTCACATTGCTAAATCTCAAACTACTTTCTCTCAGTAATGAATCTTAAATAAAACCAGAAACTGTGTTAAAATCAGTCCTAGTTCACTGTGTGGGCTTATTTATAGGAACAGGTCATCCTTTGGTCTGAACTGAGTTCACTTACTTCCTAAGTCCACTGTCATCACTGTGTCCTGGAATGATTCACTTCTGAGACCTGAATGATAACTTGTCTCATTTTAAAGTAGAAAGGCAGTTGTGAGGACTGTGAATGAAAGCTAACTTCCCTCCTTCTCTAACTGGTCTGAATATCTTCTGTTTAATATCCCTTCTGTGATGATGTTCAACTGAATAGTGAAATCTACTACTTAGAGATATCTAGGGGTAATTATTCAAAATTAAATCTCTACAGCAGCTTCTGAGATTTCAATATTCATTTAATTTTTCACTGGAATGAAAAAGCAAATTCCAGGACAAGCCTCTTGTGCTGTAACAATTTCTATGGTTATAACTCCTGGTCAAAATTATGTACCAAACAGAACATCCTGGTGAAACTTAAAAGCAATGACTAATTTTGACCAAAATTATCTAATTCTGAGGAAAATAAATTTTCACAAGAAAATTCTGAATAACTTTACTCAGAATAGCTCACGTAATGTAGAAATGTCCTTCAATCTGCTGCTTTGTTTTCATTTCAGTTAAACTGTTGTTCTAAAGTGATAGTTTTTATTTTGGCACATAAAATGCTACCTATGAATGCAAAATACAGGTATTTCTACATCTCAGAGATTTTTGGGGGATTACTGTTTTTCCCCTTCATTACAGATTTCTCCAGCTAAAATACATACACAATTTTTAAATTTATAAATTAGGAATAAAACTTGCAGACCTTTTGAATCAAAACCAGAATTTCAATGGAAACAATTTTTGCAATCTTCTTGCCTATACTGATAGTAGATCAATACCAAATTCAACACATGATTTCATTTCTTCTGCAAACAAATTACACTTGTCAGTTCTAGTATGTGAAGAAAGAAAAGTAAAAGATCATGACTTGAGAAATCATCTTTTAACTCTTCTTGAGTTAAATCCTATACTGAATTGATAATTGTGCAATAAGGGAAGATTTAAATTGAGGAGTGAAGAGGTGAAAAGGTGTCTTTAAATTGACTAATTCTCTCTTAGTATCAGATCAATGAAATGTGTATTAGGGACACATGGCTATTGTGCAAAGAAGCCTGCATCAACTGTGCATGGGGGAGATGTAGTTTGCTGAATTGCAAGTCAAAGACTCTGGATTGTATAAAAATAAATTAATCCCATTATTATTTCATAATTGTAAGGATGCTATAATTCATTCTAAAGTTAAAAGGTGTCATAAACAAAATCATTATGTTCACCATCACTCTGAATCTTTTTACTTCTTATTCTAAACATTGTCACATTTCTAATTGCATTGTCAGTAATTTATTTCCTTTGTCCTGCGAAATTCATTCAATGTCAGTGTTATTATGTCACAGTAAACACTGTGAACTTAAATTATTGCATTTATTCACACTTTTACTCCCTTGAAATTGCTGAAGTAGTATATATAAAAACATAAATGCCTTTTTTCAGTAGTTTGGGCTTTTTGTTCTCAATATAAATTGTAACTAGAAAATACAGCATTCCTTACTTAGGTAACTCATGAAAATCCACAATTTCTTCATTGTATATCTTTTCATAAAAAGCTGTATCTAACAAGACAGATGGTGTTTCCCTTGATTCAGAAGGTCTAATAAATATTATTTGTATCATATCTGCTTGGCACAAGCAGGTAGACCGAATCTGTCATAGGGAAAATACAGACACACTTGATATTTTCTATTCATGTGGAAATATTTTGTCTCTGGTGAAGTTCCTGTGCATTTAAGTAAGAAATACATGTTCTTTAATGTTAATAACACCTGTCTAGATCAAGATGAAGGAGACTGATCTTGTAGAAAGGTCTGTCCAACTGCAGTTTTCTATTTTTCATCAAGAAGATGATATAAAGTTGTTCTGATTAATATTATTGTTTTTTGTTTTGATTGAAGTAGACACTGCACATATTAATTAACCAACTGGAAAATTTCAAAATTGAAGCTTAGAAGAGAAAGGATACTCTTTATCATGGTGGATTTCAGTGGTTTGAAATGTTTTATGATAAAATATCACCTTCCAAAATGTCTTCTTAATGTAAAATCCATCATTTACACATATTTAGAATTATTTCTAAGACTACTTACCTCTGAGCTGAAGACCTGGACAGAGCAGCAAAGAGCTAAAACTCCACAAAGATTTGAGCAGACTACTGTTAAAGTGTTTGTGGGGTAATTATTTAGTTTTTACAGATTTGGTTTTACAGATTCCCCTGGAAGACTCTTTTGTTGAAAGTTGTCCAGCAAGTGTTCTCCAACCTTCCTTTTGGATGGCAAATACTTACTTATGTTTCCCTTTCTGCTACTCAAGGATCAGTTCTTGGGTTTGCACTACTGATGATTTTCGCAGGCATCCAATAGTGCCATGAAGACATTATTCATAAAATTACAGGAGATAAATCACTGAGAGGACAGGTCCCACTGATACAACATTAGTAATCTGAAAGCAGGAAAACAATATATCTTTCTTTTCCTTAAATCAAGATGTCTTTGTTGAGTTAAACAAAATCATATCCATACAGATGTATTTTGTAGCATTTCAGAGTTGTCTGTGCTGACTTGTGCTGTTATTGTATTGCTGTTCCATAGGAAGGGTTAAGACATCTTCTGGGATAAGCATTCTTTACATCGAGAAGTAATGCCTCTGGAAAACCTTCTGAGGGCTGTTTTGTGAAGAACAACTATGTGCTAACCAGCAGTACAGCAGCAGGGGTAAAGTTTACTGTGAAGGCTGCGCTTATGTAAGCACACAGGCTGCTAGAAGGCTGCAGGCACATGTGCTCACATCTGCACATCTCTCCTTCTTCCTTTGCACTGCCTGGACTGTGTCTATCTGCTCACCAAGGTCACTGAGGGAACACAAAAGTAATTTGGCCTCTTCAGAATGTTTTTTTTGCTGATTTAGTGACCTGAAAAGCCCACAAAATGATCAGCCAAGCAGCAGAATTCAGGAAAGAAAGGAGGAGGAGTTATCCCTTCTGGCAGAAGCCAGCCATTATATTGGTTCAGACACCTTGAAAAATAAAATCAGCTTAAGTTAACACAAGCTGATGCTATTTTCACGAAATTATTATAGCCCTCCTTTTTGTGCCTGTCTCCAGGCTTCTGTCTACACAAGGATCTGCAGAACCACACAGTAGATTTTTGGGGGAAATACATTTTATGCCAATTGTGGACTTTAGAACAACTGATTTAATTTTACCAGGATTATTTTGCTAAAAAAAAATCATAATATAAAGGGGCTGATCCAGTCATAGACCATTTAAGCAAACTATTCTTAAATACAAGGGGGACTTTGTCCATAATATAGCAATATTTGGTCCAATTGAATCTGAGAAAGAAGTTGTAGTAACGGTAGGTGCAAAGAAAGGAGTTCTGAGAATCTTTAAAAAATGGAGAATCATAATGAATATTTGGTGAACAAGTGATCTCAATATCTTTTGATTAAAAGGAAGATAAGACATGATTGTGGTCTTCATGCATCACACATAAATGCAATTTTGAATGTTCTTAAATTCTGAGTGTTTGAATTATAATTTTAATGTTCCCTTAAAGAAAGGGCTTTTGTGTGTGCATACAGAGAGAGTGTTATGAAATTGTTTTGTGTTCTTTCTTTTTCAACTGTATCACTTAGTTTCACATCTATATGTAAACTATTTTGTTATACTTTCCAGAAACACTTTTTTCTTGCATTTAAATAAAGATATTACAGAGATAAACCAAACATCACAAATAATAATTAACTAATGATCATTATA
>JAWWMO010000083.1:123458344-123468598 GCA_035047845.1 Dendrocincla fuliginosa
TTTCCATGAGAGTTATTTCGTCTCATTTTGCGCCTTTTACCGTGCCGCGGCACGGCACTCCCCTGGTAGCTCCCAAATAGCTGCTCTCTTCACTGGAGCAGCCCCCTCCATCAGCATCCCAGCATAAGTTTAAGCAAGTAAGCCTGGACAACATCATGCTATCTTTGCATGTAATGCTGAAAAAACTACACAGGAAGGAAAATAGAGCTAAAATAATTTCAATTGCAAATTTTGCTTATACAATTACATATTTTAAATATCGGATTGAACACAGGTTATTTGATATAAACAGAGAAACTTTCTTGGATCCTTCTCATGAGTGTAGTGCAGCTATCCCAGCTCTCAGAACACTAAACAGGCAGAACTTTATGTGACTGATGTCTGTGCTGCTTCTTGCTTGAGTCCTTGGTATGCCTGGAAGGAATAACTTTTTCAGAGAAGGCTTAATCATATTGGCTTGCCTTCTATAAAGACAGTTGAAAATCAAAATTAGGTTTTGACCAGTAGAGTGACTTAGACCACTTAGAGACATGAAGAGATATCTTTAAAAGCAAATTCAATTTGTCAATATATGTGACTTCTTTAATTCATAAAGCAAGTAAAACCTGTCTTTTTTTAACTCCTCCTCAGAAACTGGAAAATATGTAAACCCAACCCTACTATAAATTAAAGTGCAATGAACAATTATGTAGTTAATTAAAATAATGTCTCTCATTTATCAACACAGCATTGGTGTCTGTGACTCTTACTGTGCTAGGGATACATTCATGTAGCCATCAGTGACTGTGAAAACACAGGATCAAAATTACCCTTTCTGTCTGTCCCGGAAAAAAAAATGGAGAATAAAAAAGTAAGAACCAGACCAAGCTTATTTCATACCATCTAAGCAAACTGTCCCTTGCCCTACTCGGCATTCAGGTCTTTCTAATGTATCTAGAACTACAGACACATGCCATAGCTAAAAAAGAGCACATTTTTAAATGGAATAGAAAACTTCTGAGTGCTAAGAGACATGACTTATAACCAAAAATGAACACAAAAAGAGGACAAGGCCTGGCAGATATCTTTGCCATAAATTAAGAAATAAACAAATCCAACAGATTAGATGATCTATATGGAAAAGGCCAGTTACTTGTGAGTACTCTTGTAAGAGGGCTAAAACTGAATACCTGAAAAAAATTCCCCTCCACATACATACATATTTTGAATGATCTTTTAAATTCACAGTTTTGGTGTGTGTACCTTATTTTCTTTATCTGTAACTATAATAATAATAATATATAGTAATAATATAATAATATAATAGTAACTAAAAATAGCAAATATTTTTTCAGGAGGCTTCTGAATGAAAAACAGGTTTTGTAATAATCAGAGAATTGAAACTGTAATATGCACTACTGTGAATTGTACATTATCTCTACAATAAAATGATGTTTTGTGATGCTCCTTCTTCTTGATTAAAGGTCAACCTTTCCGCAGCTTTGGTGAACATGACAGTTCAGAATGATTACTAGATTCTACTGCTAACACTTCTAAAAGCATTACCATAGAAATACAATGCAGCTGCAGCATGTGAACTGAGACTGTGTCCCCTGAGATGTGAATCAACCAACCTCTCTACTGTTTTCTTATTAGCTGTAATGACTACAGAGGTCAAATCCACTTTATGTTCAGTACAGTTCATTGAAAAATGCTGATAAGAAATTACAGTGAAATCTGTCATATGAAAATTATGCCTATTCTGACACACATGAACAAGTGCTGCTCCTATATAATCACATTTGGATGAATAAAAGAAAGTAGATAAGAAGATAGAATTTTAATTTATTCTTAGCTGGATTCTTTATAAGCTTTACAAAGATCTCCTATAAGAGGTAATTAAAAATTAGAAGGAGTTATAGGCACTGTGCTTTGTTATTCTGACAACCTCTCAAACATATAGATTTTATAGATTGTATGATCCTGTTCCTGTACCTGTGCTAAGGAGCATGGCTGAGGTTTCAGCGTGAGACAGTCACTAATGACTTGTTTCTAGCAATTTGGATTTCAGAATCAGTAATTTCTTTTTCATTATTATCTGCCAAACAGGTTTTCTATATTTTATTTCCTTTCTTTATTCTATTACACCTATGATCTCATGGGAAGAAAAAACCCAAAAGTGAACATAAAAATATTTTCATTTTAAATAATTAAAAAGTCTTCCATGCTCAGTACATGTTAAATGCATATGGAAAATGATAATAAAAATATAGTTGCTTCAATATTATGGCAAAATTGAAGAGGTTAAAAAAAAATGTTAAAAAAGATCACTAGACAGAATATAATTTGTTTCTGGAAAGTAAAAAAAAGGAGCAAGAAAAATAATAATATAATTTTCTCGATATTTAAAACTTCTAAAAATACATGGTTTGTTGCAATGACAATGTTAAAATGGAAATATTTGATACAGCTTAACTATATTTATTGCTGCAACAGGTTGACCTGTATAGCAGAAAAGCACACTGCTTTATATAGTTTTTAGATACAGATGGAGGAAATACCAAGTAAAATACTGAATTCTGATAATTCCATTATCAAGCAGTTCTGCTGGATGTCTGAACAGACAAGCCCTTGCTCATGTGATTTGGACATATGAAGAGAGGTGATGATGGCCTATTGCTCATTGTTTTTCAGTACCAAAAGCAGACTCACCGATGCAATACGAGTCCTCATAAACTTCCCAAGAGGGTTATAAAACTTCTCTCTTTAGTAAACTGGTTTCTCTAAGAGGACTTCTTAGTAAAGAACATTCATATTAAAGGGCTGCATTGATTGAGACTCCATGCAGTCAAAGATTTTTGCCTTTGTCTTTCACATGTTTCTAAAGTTGAGTTATTTGTTATAGTGAAAATGGGAAAGAAAATCATATACCTCCTGCCATATACTTCACAGTGCTCCTGTAGTGTTTTGGTCTTTGTTCATATGAATGGTCTGTTCGAGGATTATGCTTTCTCTCACTGCCATGAGTTGAAACAAAACTAAATGACTGTGTTTTGAGATTAGGTTAATTTCATGCATTAAATACTCATGGTTTTGATATCAGAATCAAGAATGAGGTCTTTAGCAGCAGCAGGTGCTCACCCACTCTTACCTTCTCTTGAGTTGTCCACCCTAGATCTGCAGGGTGGTTTTTGCCTTTCTGGTTGGTTACTGAAGTTATCATGAAGAAAATGCTTGATCCAGGGATAGCACTCACTGTCATTAATATAGTTTTTCACAAATGAAGATAGTTTGGTGTTTTGGAATTCCAACAGGTATTCATATAGGCTGGTTCACCTGCAGGTGCAAAAAAATTATTTTTGGTAAAGTGAGTTAGTTGTTCAGCAAGTCATCAGTACAAACACAAACTAAATAAGAAAATGTCTAGCCCTTCTAAAAAAAAAATCTAGGAAGATTTTAATAGCCTTTGCAGCATGAAATGGAATATTTACAAATGTTCCTGGGAATTAAGGTAAATTCTAGCTGATTTGAAAGCTTCTCATGAAGAATGTAACTTAGCCAAAAGAAGTTAATCATATAATTCTGTGAAAAAAGTTAGTGCCAATACTATATTTAGTTTTTCTACATCAAAAGCTAGCATCCCCAAGCACAATTGAAAACTAATTCAAGATCATTAATTCATAAATGATAATTGTATGCAGAGGGCCTTAGATATTTTATATACTGTATACCTATAAATCCCAGGCATATTTGCTGACCATTCTTCCATTCTCTTTTTCTTCTGTAATATCTTATTGCTTCACTGGGGATTAAGAATGTGCACAGGATGCAAGAGAAGAACTTTGGGTTTTTAAGCATACTGAAGTACATACATACATGACTTTGATCAAATCTGACTAAAAGTGCTGTAATTCAAACTAGTGAAATTTTGTATGCATTCCTGAACAAATTTTTAAAGGTACAAAACCCAGTGGGACATAGTTTCTAATAGAATTGCTGCCAGGGCCTTATGAACGAGCATAATTATTTCAAATATATTAAGCAAATACCTTTAATCAACAGCTGAATGGTAGCATGCTGTGCTAATTATTTCTGGTTGATGATGAGAAGACTGATTGCAATTTCCTCATTATCTTTTTTCCCACTTCTGTAAATTTCTCCATGCTTATGTATTTTCTTACTTCAACAATTGATAGCTTCTTCCTGTAGCAGTATTTTTGAGTCACAAAACCTATTGATCATATTATATATCTACCACCTATATTGGTGAGTAATGACGTTTCTTTTCAAACAGAATATGTTCCCACATTTCAAAAAACACCCAATTTAATGTCAAACTAAGGTGTGTTACTCTGTATTTGTTATGGATGCGGTAGTTCTCCAAAACCAAATAAATTGAACTAAACCTCTGCCTACTCTTTTAAAGGAGTGGTTTAAAACAGGGCAAATTAATTAAATAAACTCTCACTCTAAAAGAGTATTGCAGTGTATTTAGACACAAAGTTTTTCAGACTTGGCTTTTTTTGTTTGGTTGGGTTTTTTCCCATAGGAAAATAGGTTTTTGCTTTTTTGACCATTTTTATTAGTTTTTTAATAAGGGTGAAAGAAAATGAGATTAAAAAAAATCAATAGATCTTTTTTTCCTACTTAAAATTTATGTCTATATACTTAAGACAGAAGGTATAGGGTGATTTGAGGTCAATTGCCTCAAATCTCATCATTATAATTTAGCATTTTGGCTAAAACATTAAGTGCAATCTCAGCTATGAGTATGGAACTGCATAAATTATTTTTGTGAATAAGTTTGGATCATAATTATTATAATTTCTTTTTGCATGAAAAAATAACTCTATTAAAAAAACCCTGCAATCTGGACAGCCAGAATAACTTACTCAAGAACCAGAATAACTTTGAAGGCAATATGTGCATAAAGAAAAGAGGAAAGCCCTGTGTTTGTCTTCTTTAGAATGAGTAGTACACATGTTACATATTTAATTTATTTAGGAAAAAGGTAGCTTTAAGCCAATATACAGATTTTGTTTAGTTTACAAAGTTTTGAGTTCCACCAAGGTTTCTTATATATGCTTAGGTTTAGGCATGTTCCCCAAAGTTGGAGTAATCTTTTCTTTCTAAAATAAAAATACTTTGGATTTGAGTTTCTTGCAGTGAAGTTTGTAACAGTAGACTAATCCAAGGACATTCAGACCTCAGTATGGAACTCAGAACCAATCCTATGGAAAACAATCAGATTTCCTTATATTGTTTGGTTAACATAATTATGATTGGTGTTTCAACAAAGCCATTAACTTTTGTGGATTTTTTTTTTTCTATTTGATATCAAGTAGATTTTTCACCTAGTTCTTTTTACTAGTTTTACACCTATTTTTCATGCTTAAACTTCTTTTGTGTATCCTGCCTATGCTTGCATTCTTATTGCTATTAATTTCTTACATTATTGGAGCATGCAACATTATTCTCAGATAAGATCAGAGTTGTGTTATACCAAGTACAGTTGGAATATATATACTACGAGACTGTGTTCTGTCCTAAGAACCTAAGCCATATCCCATTAAAATCACTTGGATTCTTCCTACTAAGTAAATTCATTTTGAATTTGACCTTAAAAATAATTTGCTGAAACAAACATCCTGTATTAGAGAGTTTGTTTGGTTTTAAAGATAAGGAAGGAAGTAAACAATGATAATCCCCAGATCAGTCAGGTGTTGAGGAATTTGGCATATGGGAAATGCACGTTCAAATCTTTGAGATTCATCCCTGGGGTTATCACTGGGAAAATGAGTTTTATGCTCTTTTTAGCTAATGCACTTTTACATCTTGGTATGGAAAATGGGTATTTTTTAAAATGTTTCTTTCTTGAATTGGAATAATGTATCTCAAAAATCAATATATTTTTAAAAATTATTATTTTTTTTTCTGATTGTATCTGTGTAAAGACTTAAAGGAAAGGCACAAACCCAACTAAATTTTTTTGGGAAAAACGTACTCTGACAAATATGTTGGAACTTATATTACTATATTACTTCCAGAGTCACAGCTTTAGGTCTGCATAATTATCAAGTACCTTCTCTTGCTTTTGTGTTGTTACTCTCCTTAAAAGGTTTTTGAAGAGTCAAGTCTTTTCTAGAATACGCAAATATATACTTTCCAAGGGTGAATAAATATATTACAGGATGACCTACAGAAATGGGAGATCCAGCAGTAATTTGTGAATATGAAAAAGAATTTAAAACAAAGAGTACAGAAGTTGTTTTAATAAAAGTGCTGAAATACAGGACTTTTAAAACCTCTGTAAAATATGTATCTGTTTTTCTGAGCCAAAAATTTTTCATTTTATATGTTTCTATTTTTATGTTTCATTCAACTGTTCTTCTGAGATTAAAATATGTAAAGTTACTTCTTTTTCAATATTGGAACAACCATTAAAGGAAAAAGCTTTCCTTACTTATATTGTAATTCCCACTCCTTGCCCCACCTTCCCAGGCCAATTTTTACCTTTTAAAGACTGTCTAAAACATTCCTTAACTGTCCTTAGTGCATAGTAAACTATGCACTTGCATTTATGAGATAAAAGGAACAGTGCCTTATCTTTTGGATAGACTTCAGAGCTTTGTAGAGTATCTGAAGTTCTCATTATGCTAGACTGATTTTTTCTTAAAATGGATCTTAATAAAAACTTAACAATAAATATCTACAAAAGTAAATTTGGCTGTTAAATATGTGCATAGAAACATAATGCCAGAAAATCTTCTGATACGTAGGATGCAGTACTTCTTCTTCCAGAGTTGAAATGTCTGTAGCTGTTGTGAAACAGAAAAGTGGATATACCAAAATTAATGTATGTTGCATATGGGATCAATTTGAAAAACAACGTTAGCAGAATATTATGCTATCACTGTATATGTTTTGCTAGGAATATAACATATAACATAGTAATGTGGAAATATGAAGATCTTTTAATACCCTGCATTATGATAGGCATACTGGCAATATAACTCTGAAAGCAGATTACCTGAAAGTGAGCTTGGAAAGACAGCAAGTAGCACGCAGCCATTCTTTTGGTTCAATGGAGACAATATATGAAAACATAGCAGACTCAAAATATTAGAGAGAAGCTGGTATCTAACCTTTTTCTGATGTTATTATCAGAGTTGGTTATTAATTATCACTTCAGGCAAATATGTTTGGAAGATAGGGCTACCCTTCTCTGTTCTTTAATTTCAGACTATAGATCTGATCTTGACGAAGAACTGTAACTCCAGGTCAGAGTAATTCTAGCATAGTTTTGTAGAGACAGTTCCTCGGTATTTATTTTGTTTCAGTCTTTTTCCTATTGAAAAAGTCCCTCTGTTACCAATTACCCTCAGCTAGCCAGAGGGATCAAGACCTTCTTGACTAGATGAGAAAAACTCGTCAACTACCCTCTGACCTGTTTATCTCTCTTTAAGCCAGAATTCTGCTCACACGTTCTCTGGCTGTAGTGGTCACAAATAGGGCTATCACACATCTTATGCTTTGAAAAGGCAAAATGGTATTTGAAGTGTGATGTTTCTTTATAGATCAATCCTTGATGGTGTGTTGCCAGGTATTTATTAATGACTCAAGCTGAGATTGGAAAAAGAAGAGATCAGTCACCAGCATAAGTGACACAGGAGCAGCAAAGAGCCTAAAGTAAAAATTGAAATCATCATGCACTAATGATTACAGAAAAAAGCAACCTTACTCTGTCTTGCTTCTGGCCTAGACAATCTTTAGTCTGCATGGACTATATTCTGAGCTAAATGTGATAAATCCTTTTTTTGTCAGGTCACTGTGCACTAGTAAAAAGGATCTTCGTTATTTATTTTCCAAGCTGTTCTCTGTGACTACTGTTTTGAGTTGGAGAATGGTAATACATAGAGCACTAAAGAGGCAGACATTCTAGATACAAACATTCAGAGAAATACTATTAGACTAGAATCAGATCATATTCACTGATATTTTGTGCTGGCTTGTCAACTTTACTGACTATGCAGTGCAGGAAGTAGGCACTGACTTCTCCAAATGCAGATTTTCCTGGAATTAGTATATAGAAATTTTATGACTGATAACGGCAACTCTTATTAGAATTGTCAAGGACCATGAATATTATCAAGACAAGTTTTTATCACTCATCCTATTCTGAAAGGTCAGATGCACGTGAAATTCTAAATGGTTCTTGTATATATCCTTTATTTTCTGAAATGAAAAAGAAGCAATAGGAAAATACTCCATCATAAAAAAACCAGCTTCATTAGGTTTGCACAGGTCAATCACTTTTATTACATTCAAAATGTTTATAAAGACAAAAAGGAAACAGATTTTATTGAGGAGAAAATAATTTGTCACTATAGTTATTAATGTTCTAACAGTCCACTGAAAATGTAATAAACAGTTATTTTTTGGTCAGGTTACAGTAATACTAACACTTATTATCCAAATGATCTAATTATTACAGATGCCTATTCATAGCAACAAAAAAATGCTATACATGAACTTCTGAGTATCTACCATTTTCATCTGGTGTAACACTCAACCTTTTAATGTCTCTGGATCTTTCTTGCAGAAGAATGAGAGGATTTTAAGGTTGCACCATACTTTGGCATATTGAGGTCTTCATCAGGGAAGGTATGATGCTCATGGTCAGGCTTTCTTCCTTCTCAGTCTTGGATTCATGAGGACAGCCTTCTTACATGTTTTGTCTTGGCTGGTTCTGACATCCAGATGATATCTGTCTTACTCTTCTTTTTCATAGTCTTTAAACTTTCATGGTTTAATCTGTTTTACAGAGATGCTCTCCTGAAGTACAATCTGTGTTTTCTGCTTAAGACTGATTACTTTCACCATAAGTTTTCCATCTAGGATCATAGGTCACATTAAATAGGAAAACTACTTCTTATTACTGGCTGTTAATTAGCAGTAGGTGTAATGACACAAAGCTACCTTAAATCAAACTGAAATAAAACTAAATCTAGGCAATAATATCTGTGCATTAGACAATTGCTCTTACAACTAAAATGAAATCAATCAATATATGCCTGGACAAGTTCTGAGACTTTATTATACCAACACAATATCTGTTGGTGTTAATTAATAATGGCAAAATCCTGTTTTCTTTTTCAAATTTCAATGTGGCTAAGAGTGTTCTTGAACATGCTCTACTAAGGCATTCTTGCTGGAGAATCATTTTGGTGCATAATTTTCCTTCTTATGCAGCATGTTGTGAATAAAATTCATCATGTTGACGACTGGGGTTGAGTCTGCTGTGGTTGCCAGGGAGATTTTTCTCACATCTATCTCTGTAAAGTGCTGTCCAGTCATTTGATAAGTCCATTACAGTCTCACTTGGTAGGTTGCTAATTTGATGAAGGGTCAGGTAATATCCTACTGGATACTGAATACTGGGAATTCCTACTGGATTAAAAGGACCAGATGTTGCAAAGGTTCAGCTTGATTTCTGGTGATCTATCCTGCAGATACTCCAATGGCATAAAGTCAGAACTGAAAAAGGAAACCTTTTATTCTGCAAGAAAAGTTAACATATATTGTTTTCTCAATAAACTTGCAGTAAGAGCAGCATGGTCTTGTGTCATGTATTGCTATGATAAAATTTTCAATACACACACATTTTCCTCGGAATCAGGAGGAGGTTTACCCCTCTCATTCATATCTTCTGGCGAATAGATAAATGTCTGTTAAGCTACTTACTGGAAGAATAACCTGTTCTTGCTTCTGCAGTCAAAAGAATAATAAATAGAATGATGTCTACAACACGTAACCTTGTCAGATCAAGGTCAGATAGAGGTGAACTGCTTGCAGTAAGGGCATAGAAGAAATCCTTCAGGTCTTCAGGTCATCCAATCTGGTAGTTTGTTGTTTTGTTTTGTTTTGGGGTTTTTTTGGGGGAGGGGGGAAGGGCTTGCTGTGGTGTTGTTTTTTTTTTTTTTCTTTTTTTTTAAGTATTATTTTTTATTTTTGGTGGGACAGGTTGGGAATTTGGTGGAGAGGAACATCTGAACTTCTGGCTTTAGTGAATTCCTTTCTGTGAATTGTGCAGGACACGGTGAATTTATTCTTATTATTTCCACAATGACGGAACATCAACACTTCGTGTTTCTTGCTTAAATAAAAAACATCCATAATGCTTTGGAAATGGCAGATTGATCAGCTTTCAGACAGGTACCTGAATAAAATGAAAAGTTAAGGTAATTTTTTATTTTCTCCATGAACAGCCATGAT
>JAWWMO010000083.1:123468698-123500927 GCA_035047845.1 Dendrocincla fuliginosa
TTCTCCATGAACAGCCATGATCTAGAAACTCGTGTGTAGGTATTTGAGTTCAATGCAATGATTTATGAAGTGTCCTGGAAGTTAAGAAAAGCAAAAGGAAAAGTAAACTAGTGGTATTTTTTTTGAGTAATTGCATCTTGATTAGAGGAAATTTCCAGAAATATGAACTTAATAAGAGAATTTTCAGCAAGCCATCTCTGTGGCAACAGTTTTTTCTGGCATAGATGGAAATAGAAAAAGAAACCTTGCATCTGTGAAGGGAAACAGCTAAGGGGTATCAGAATAAGTTAAAAACATTTCCCATATCTGCAACACAACAAAATACACTTAATTTACAGATTATTCCAAGCATCTATAAATTAGAGGTTTCTTTTGTCCTTTTAAGGACTAGGGGTCCCCAATTTTAATACTATATAGATATTTAAGCTGAGTTTTAAAGCAGACCAAATAATTTGCCCAGTTAAGGTTACATGCTTAATAATGGCTGTATCTAACCTATAAATGAAGCACCACCTGATAAGTTTTGAAATTCTTATACTCAGTAACTCTTCATTGTTGTTGGTAGTCACTCATGCCTAAAAAATATTTCAGGCTTTTGCCAGGAAGATGTCTTGTCCCTTGAACTTGATACTGATCCATATCCTGTACTTGCCTCAGCTCCATATTTTACTCTGGTCTTACTTGTTACTGAAGGATCTACAGAGGATGTGCTTACAACTGTATTTATATTAGTCCATGCTGCAGACAAAGGTCTGAATGTGTCAGGTAGAGAGGAACCTCCAGTGAGGGAAAGGACTGGATGTTTGCCTTTCTCCTCTTTTACAGTGCTTTTGAGAACCCCACTTATAAAAATTATTCAGTAGAACACCAAATGCTGGAACCCCAAGAGATGTAAGTAGGCTATCAGTTTCCTGAAAGAAGAATTGAAAAAAAAAAATTAGATTAGTTTTCTGATTTTATATTTACTGATGACATTATGTACAGGATAGAATAACAGTGCTAATCAAAAGAGAATCATTTTATGATGAAAATAAATTTTTGGTTGTTTCAAAGTTTTTTGTTTGGTTGTGGTTTTCTAGGTTTGTTTTGTTGTCTTATCAAAGAAAACCTCAAACAAATTCAAACGCAGACAAACCCCAAAACTCATTTACTTATTTTCATTTACAGAAAATTACATTACCATTAGTATTTACGAACATCTGCCACCTTTTTATTACCTATGCTTTATGGACTATGTTTTTAAAATAGAGTGAAAGAGTATAATGTAAAATGGCCCCCCACATCTGAGGATCCAATGTTGTAGATTAAACTTTTTTGGAAAATGCAGAGTACTATCTTCATTAAACACAAACCAAACCAAACCAAACCAAACCAAAACCAAAACCCCCAAACTCCACCACAAATATTACAGCAAGTGTAACATAAACATGTGTTGAGTGAGAGTTCTTTATGTGGCTGACAACTAGTTTTAATTACAGCACACCAAATTGATGCTATTCTGCATAAATATTGTTTCTGAGGCATTACAAAGAACAACACAAATGTAATAAAAGTGAATAAAGGTAACACAGAGAATGATGAAGTATAGATTTGTAAAACCAAACCTAAAATTAGCAGAAAGAAAAGGGCAGCAGATAAATTTCAACCAAGAAAGAAATAAAGAAATAGATCCCATGTGTTTACTTATAAAATACAGGAAGAATCAGATGTGATGGTGAAAATATCATAAAACCCCAGAAAGATAGATGGATGCCATAGCAATTCAGACAATCTCCTGCAAAACTTAGAAATTAAAGTAATTGTTTCAAACCAGGCTTTTGATTAAGTTTTATTCTTATCAAACATGAAGAATAGGTAATTCACATTAGAGAGTGTATTTTCCAGGAAAGAAATTCATGGCTTTTAGACAGCAAGAAATTTCAAGGGTTCATTGCCTACTGAATATCAAATTCTGTGCAATGCACCTGAAAAAGATATTGTTTTGGTTAAGATGAATGGAGAATGATTCTTTTCTTTGTCTATCTGTTTCCTCTAATCTAGAGCAAAGACATTCCCAATTTAACAGCTTCCCTCAACAATACTGTGCACACCCTGCACAGTTGCTACACACCCTGCTGACAATATGATTATATATGAGCAATACTGGCAATTAAAAGTGTGGTTTCCAATGGCACCCCAGGGAATAGTATGTGAATTCATGGTGATACTCCCGGAGTCAAAGGAATTCTCTTGTTAAAGGTGATTTAAATTGTTTTCATTGTCTGTCAAACAACGACAGCCCTCCAGCCAATTCAAAAGCCAAATCAATTAGTTTCCTTCCACTTCTGGTCTTCCAAAAATCACAATGTAGTTAAAAGTCCTATCCATCAGACAGATCAGTTGCAGCCGAGCTATTAAATATCTATGGGACATAAAGCCATTTTATTTTTCTGAGTAGAGCTACTGCGTAATAAGTGTGTAAGTTATTTTAAACAAAAATGCCACAGAACGGCAGATTCTGATAATAGATGAGTAGATAGTCCTAGATTTCAGAAATCTCAAAGAAATAATTTTCCTTAGAGAAAGATTCTTATTTTATAAGGTCTTGCTTACTAACAAAGTAAAACATATTTTTTCCCCCTCTTCCCCCCCAACCCCCCTTAGTTTTGTGGGCTTTCTGGTTGTTTTTTAGAGTTCTGTTGTTTGTTTGGTTTTTTTCCTGGGGAATTATAAAAACCCCACCTTCTTTTAATCAACACACTTATATGTATAGATGTATATGTATATCTATGTATAGATAGCTTATATGCATTTAGAAATAGCTTATAAGTATTATGGGAACATGACAAATAAAAACATGCTCAGAACAATTGTGCCTAGTCAACTGTCTCATTTATACTTAGGTATATGAACGTATTTGACAGGGATGTATTGTGAATGGAAAAGTAATTAGTAAAAATGTTAGTTTTCCTTCAAAATTTCATCTTTTCAGTGTTGACTTCAAATAGGAAAACAATCTAAAAGGCATAAATACAATAAAGCATGATGAGCCATGTAATATGCCACTCATTTTTATTTCCCAAGGGAGATCATGCACAAAACACTTATGGCCTTGCCTGATTTGTTGCTTGTGATTTATATGATTTGCTCCAATTTATTCTACTATGAATACATTCTACAGTCTTCTTTTGCACCTTTTTTTCCCTGTTTCTTGCCCTTTGCCTCCTATATTTAAAAGGCTGAAGGAAAATAACTTCTATTGTTTGATAATGTATACAGCTTTCTATTGTTAAGAATAATTACTTTCTTTAGTTAAGGTATTAGAAGCTATGACCAGGTGAGACAGTCAAGGATTATATCAAATTAGAGCAAATGACAGGAGAAAAAACATCTCTAATTCCCCACTGAGTCCCATTCAAAGGCAATTGCTACAACTTCACTGAAATCTTAGTTATGGAAAGTTGTGGAGTTTTTTGAAAAATCAAAAAAAAATAAAAAAAAGAGCATTGCTTTGCTAGAAAAGCCAAAAATGAGCATTCTAAAAAAGTTTTACTTACACTTTTTTTCTAAGAAAAAGACCAAACTTTCAGGTCACTTATATTAGTCAGAATAGAAAAGTTTATACTCGTTAAAACATCACACTTTGAGAGGTTTTATACAGAAATTTTGAAATGCAACTCAGCTTAAAAGCAAAATTGATAAGAAAAACCTTCATGTATAGATTTGCATAAATTACATATTGCCTGTACTATTAGAAGACTGTCATAATCAAGGATAGGTTATATGGTACTGTAAACACTGAATTCTGTGTGAGAAACATTTTTTAAAAACATTTGTTGCCCAGTGGGATAACAGAACTTAATCAGTGATCAAGGCAACTATTGTAAATAGTCACAAGATGAAGCTCATGATTAAAAACAAAACAAACAAAGCAAATCCAAAAAAAAAATTAGCAGGAGAAACTGCAAGAAACCCAATACAAATTAATGGTAATGTCAGTCCAAAACCGTGGTAAATACGGATCAGAGAATGGTGGGCAATAATTTGAATTTAAATGTTCTGTAGTAATGCACAAAGTCACACATTCACAAACAGATTGCACCTAACATTAGATATAGGGCAGGAACATTTTCAAAATATACTTTCTTTCAGGCTCACAAAACTTGAAAGACAAAGTGGTAACCAGTTAAAGCTGTTAAGTATTTTTTGACCAATGCCATAATATTTTCAAATCTAGCACAATGAATAAATTTGACTAAGTTAATGTTGACAATATGAATGGTCAAGCAAGATATCTATCATTTCGAAGAACAATATAATTTAAGTTTGCCACAAAACTCAAACTGACAAAGTGTTGTACTTTCATTATGAAAGCTTCTTATTATAGATTTTAATTCACAATATATATGCTAATAACAAAGAACATGATTCTGTATAACAAAGGTGTCTCTTATACAGACAAAAATATCCTTTAAATAGTGTTATTTTCATTGTCTTACAATAGCAAGTTGTTACACAAGATATAAAAAATACATCTTACCAAGGATCAGAACAAGAAGACTTACATATGACATAGTTTTCTGATCTAGTATAGCAAGTTATGGTTCTGATTGAGAAGAATGAGCCATTTTTGTGAAATATCTCTTGATCTCAGTTAATCATTCACATTGGATGGCTGTATGATGTTTCATAATTTACAGACTCTGCAGAGAAAAAGATGCTTGTTTCATTTCTGTAGGTGCATAATGGATGAGAACCAAAATGATTCAGGTGAATGGACACAAGAAGGATGCTATTCTGTGTTAATATATTACAGTTACATTGCAAGTAATAGAACAGGAACAATGTCCCATTGTCCGAAGCTGGAATTTAAGCTTTAGTAAAATTCATCAAGTATATCAAGTGCTTCCTATAAAAGCAGACATGAGGTAGTTATCTTCTATCGACCAGCATAAATCAGACTGGATATGCAGCTTTGTGCCTTCAAATGAAGTTTTGGTTCACAGCATCCCACCACACTTTGATTCTTTAAAGGCCCTATCTACTTAATCTGTTATTAGAAATTTAAAACCCAATAACAAAGTCTTCTAAGCTTTCTGAACCATCTAACTGATAATATTTTTGGCTAACAAAGTAAAACCATTTTCAGAATATAGGTAGACTGTCTGCAAGTTACTTTAATTTTTTCTAAATTGAGATTGGCACAAATATGAAAGATAGATTGTGAAATTTTTCTTTACTCACCATTTTGAATATTAATTTCCATTTTTTATTGTTGCAGACTTCAGTATTCCTATCTTTCGGTGATATTATTCCATGTTTAAATACATGGAAAAATGTACATTTAAATAAATGTATTTTACATTTAAATAAATGTAAAAGTGAAAGAAAAAAAGAAAAGAATTGGAGAGACGTGGGGTTAGCCTCATCCACACTGAATAACGAACTCTTCAAATAGCCTCTGCATTTTCATTGTGCCTTCTGGATTAAGATCCTACTAAACCAAACTGTCAAACTCTGCCCTGCAGACATCAAACATAAAACCATTATTCCGAATATCTAAATGATAAAAGAAGTCAGACAGAATGTCTTTTTCTTTAAAAGCACTTCATGCCTCTAATGTGTTTATGATTTTGAGATCCCTTTCCCATTCATCTACCCTCCTGAGGATCCCCTGTTTTGCCTGTCAACTATGCTATTTTTAACTGAGTTTTAGCTTTTCTGCCCTTCTAGTACTTCCTTTTTTATTTTATTCTGTTCCATACCTGTATTTTTGTCCAAATGGACTCACTCTCAAAAGCTACAATCTCACAACCTGAGCTTCCAGATCCATTTATTATTTATTGTGCTGCTGACAAAAAGCCTACCTGTGAGGTCTATAAAGATTTAAAAATGCTGCTTTATGTTACATAAGCAGCCATTTCCTGGCTCTGAATGGGATCTTTCAGGTGTTCCTGTAATACAGGTAGCAGGAAGGCAAGAGTTACATGATAGCAGTATGAACACAGATCCCACATAGGAGACTTTTCAAAAATAGGCAGAGCTCTGCGGATTTAGAGTCCATACTGTTTCTTCCCTTCATCAATGAACTAAGCAGTTCATATAGAAAGTCATCACTCTCTCAATTTGGGGTAAATTAAATTGGAATGCACCTATGGGAGGAAAAATATCCAAATAGCACAAGGAGTCAGAGAATGGTTTAGCTGCCTCAGAATTGATTGAAAAGATGTGGCAAAATAATATGGGAAAACTGAATAAGGAAAAGCAACATTGAGATGAGTCATATCTGTATCTCCATGCACAGTTGAGAGATTTCGTTGGATACATTAGTAGAAGTATTTTCTATTTTTGGGGAGACATTTTTTGTATATTTTTATATTTTTTTATAATCAGGGAAATCATAGTCTCTAGATTTTGTTAAGCACCAACTACAGGGTTAAATGTGCTTTTGAACTCAGTTGTGAAGAAAGGACATTGACTCGAGAAAATCTTAGACAAAAATCCTCAAAAGGATTTTTTTTTTCTTTCCCTCAACAGGGAAAGAGAGGAGATGAAAATGATGCATTTTGAATGTAAGCAAACAAATAGGTGATAAAAAAATTATTCAGCATAAGAAAGAGGGTACAAGAATTGGGTATAGTAGTGTAGAAAAGCATAGGTTAGAGGTAGTAAAGTGATTCTGAATAATTCAGTGGATGACCTCACTCAGAAAGGAAAATTTAAAATAGAAAATGAAGAAAAGAGAAAAGAAAAAGAGAAAAGCAAAAGCAAAAGAAAGAGCAAAAGCAAAAGAAAGAGAAAAAGAAAAAATAAAGGAAAAAAGAAAAAAGCCAAGAAGCTACAGTTTAGTTCTAGCAAAATTCTTGAATCATTATTGCCAGCTGAATATTTTTTGTAGTGTACCATTGCATATGAGGAAATATTCTGCATAATAAATGAATATTTGGACATACTGACCAAACCATAGCATCAGAAGGACAAGGATCTACAAACTTTTGGATTCAAATATTATGTTTGTTTTCATCCACAAGAGATTTCTCTCTGTGTCTAAGATGAAAAACAAGATAAAAGGGCTGTGGCTTAATTGGGGCACAAATTTATTAGCTTAGCTCTTGTGGGAACTCTGAAAATAAATTGTACAGTGCATATCAAAACACCTTCCTTAATTGTTTTCAAGCACTGGAGGTATATCATCAGCAGTCTTTTCTCCCTTGCTCCTGTTTTCTATCCATATTGTTTCATTTATACCCAAGTGCCTGCCCCTTTTAGAGAAGCAATAAAAGGCATAGCAAGGTGGATCCACTCTTGTTACTCCAAACAGCATAATTAAACTTGTTCGTCGGCTTTGGAGTATCCCTTGATCTCTGTTCACTTCTTACTCTGATTAATCATGCATTAGAGTATCTGTAGAATTGACGAATGCTTTGGACTCTTGCTTCAAATAAGCCTTCAGATAAGATCTAGTGCCTGATACCTCCTCCCATTTGAAATCAACTTTTCAGATACCTTAACAATTTCCTTCCAAATTCAATCATCCTCATCCCTGAATAACCCTTATATTGAACATGATATTTTTGGTGGATGTCCATTAATCCTCCTGCTGCTAATAACTGACAAGTTATCTGGCCTTGTCAACCCTGGAGATAACTCACCATATCCTTTCTGAAAAATGTAGCCCCTTGGAACAACTGGCAGTAAGAAAAATGCTCCTGACCTTTTTTTTTTTTTTTTTTTTTTTGTCAGTTTATGATCCTTTTAAAAATCTCAGTAGCCTGTTATGAAATCATAAGTTCAGGAGGCTGCTTTAATAAATGGACAAGAGTTCACTGCAGCTTGCTCTTGCAGGATCTGAGGACAGCTAGAGACACAGAGGAAGTGGCTGGCTATCCCACATAGGGCAGGGTATTGGCTATCCCACATAGGGCAGGGTATTGCCTCTCCACATTCAGACACCAGGAGCATGACTTGGTGTCTTCCTTTCTTTGCAATGGTCCATCACCCCTTCAACTCAGCACTTACAAGCTGAGAGTGGAGGTATGGGACTGTCATCTTTGGACCACATGAACACTACTCTGTGTCCATTCAGACATCAAATTTTACTCACAAGGTTGTGGAAAAAAACGGTGTTCAACCATCATTTAAGAAATAATCAGCTTCTGTGTCAAAAGTTACTTTATGTTAGGATATAATTCACAAAGTTATAAAGGTAGAGATACCAATTTGAACTTCCTAATGTGCTACTGGCATAATCAAATCTTGAATGATCTATAGGCAAAAGATAATAACAATATGATTTTTTCTTTTTTTTTTCTTTTTTTTTTCTTTCTTTTTTTTTTTTTTTAAGAGGTAGTTCCCCATTAAGGTAGTTCCCCCAAATCCCTCATTTTGAAATTTCTTTTAATATGCGTTTACAGTCTTCAAATGGCTGTTGATCTGACATAATTCACAGAACACATCTTCACAGTTTCAAATAAGTAATAAACAGGACAATGGTGTCTTCTGCTTACTCTGAAGATTAAAAGGAACAGAATTTGGACAGGCTTTTAAGCGGAGATTTGAAGTCTCTCTGTCTTGTAAGCTTTCTATATACCTGTGCTGTAGATAAAATTGGGTTTGTGCTCAGCATATGAAAGAAAGCAAGCCTGCATGAATTTCTAGGTGATTCAGCTCTTTTTTTTTTTTTTTTTTTCTGTTGAAGTAGACTCTGGAAAAGTTGCATAATTGTGGTGTATTTTTAATAAGTGGTCCTTATATTGGACTTTATAAATTTATCCTTAATATCTAATGAGTTACAAGTTTGATGCTTTTTAAGTAAGATTTAACTTGCTCTTAAAAAGAGTAGACAGTTCCCTCTACCTTTTTTTACAGACATATAAGGTCCAGTTTTTACACACTTGGTGTTCATATTAAAAATTACTTGTCTGCTCTTCACCTCTCTAGGAAGCCTCAAAGAAAAGACAGATGTTGACAAATTACTTTACGTGTTTAGAAATTAGGAATTTCAATGAAATTAATCCAATGTCCTTTTCATTTCTTCCTTTTAAGTGACTCACCTTGCTGACATGTAGATATTTCCCCTCTAAGTTCATCTTCTGTTGGTGCAGAGAGACTAACACTTTGCGGAATATCTGTTTTAATAATGTCTTTATTTTTTCATTATTTGTTAACATTTCCTTTTAAAATTTTTTACCCAATTAAATTGACTAGATATATGTTCTCAGCATCTCAATTGAATTTTGCAGAACAGACTTTAATATTTGTCTTTTATTTTTATGGTTTTGAGGCATTAGTTTTTAAATTAGCTAGAAAGAAATCACGTAATTCTACTGGGCGAAGAATAGTGTTCCTTCCATAATGGTTGACAGTACTGTAACCAGCACAAGTCTCTATTACCTGCAAGAGTTTTGTCTTTCTCTTGGATAAATTGTATTTTCTATTATTTTATTATATTCCTCTTCTGCCTGATCTGTGCAGTAGTATTGTCTTCCTTGGATGCTGTTGAGTGAGTAACCTACCTCATGCAGGAAGGGCAAGGTTACTTCTTTTTCAGTTTTTTTTTTTCGTTGTTTTTGTTTTTGTTTTTTTTGCCAACAAAGATCTATGCCAAAGCATTTTTTAAGGGTTTCGTTTTTTGACTTTTAAGTTTCATTTATTTTGGGTTTTATTCTGCTTTATTTTGGCTTATGCTGAATTACTGGTCTCATTTTTTTATCAGCCATGTAATTTTTAATCTGCTTAAAGCGTCCATAATCTTACCCAGAGAGACTATTCTTTGAATAACTTTTCAATAAAATTTAAGTAAGTTAAAAACTAGTTCTTTAGGTTGTCTCAATCTCTATCTGTCATAGATACATCTTACAGATAGTAAAGTAGCTCAGATCTTCAAACAGGCTTCTCTAAATCTGACCTGTGAGCTTGCCTTGAGTGTTTAAAAAGTATTTACCTTAGGGCAGAAATATGGCCTTGTGCCTAGTGTGTGACCTTTCATCTATAGTCAGTGAAAGAGTAGGAAAAAATATTCTTTAAAGAAAAGACTATTGTGCCAAGTTTTTTTCTTGTAGGTACTCAGGCAACAGCAGAGTGAAGCCCTTTTATTCAGGATTGATTGGGGCCAAAGAATCAATCTAGAGACCTCTCATGAGACCTGCAAAGGCATTTGAAGAGTTATAAGATAGTAGTTAGATGTGCTTATGTCTTCACAAAAAAACGCTTCAACCAGAATCCAAAGTACATCAACTTTAAGTAGCTTTCAGAAAGTCAGTGAAGTTTAGGATATAGGAAAGTTCCTTTGAACCCATGCTTTTAGGCTGGCATGAGGCAGGGATATCATATATTGTAGCTGTAAAGTTTAAGGTGCTACTACAGAGACACAGAGTAAACTAAAGCCTTGGTTATCCTATTTGACGGTGTTGAAACAGTTCCAGAAAATGTTTACCTTTTAGAGTTTAGTGTTAAAGATTCTTGTGGGGGAAAAAAGATATCAAAGATTTATTGTTTAGAAAAATATGTTAGCACTGTGTAGGTGGTGCTCGTTGACTCAGAGATTGTTTATTGTGTGCGTCCTTGTGATGTTACATCAATGCAGAAATGTTAACGTTTTTTATTTTAAATTACACGGTGTGAACACAGCAGTGTTTCACAGTCCAGGATAATGCTACTTGAAGATAGAGTATAGCAAGTATTGTAACATGTCTCTCCCGCAGCCATCCTACGTTCTGACACATTTTGTGAGGTGCATGGCATGTGGCAGACTGCTTAATGAAGATAGAATCCTCCTAAAGGTCTAAGTGTTTTTCAGTCTGAGGAAGATTTGGTGCATAAATGCCTTTGCAAAATATCAGTCTATCAAGGTGATGTACTATCTCTGTATGTTTTCTACAGGGATCAAATTAATAGACGTTGTTAAAATTTGGACACTTCAAAACCTTTTTTTTTTTTTTTGTTCAGCACTGATTTTTTCTATCTCTTCAAAGCTTCATAATTTTATCAATAATCAATAACCTAGGATAAACAATGAATTGTTATTGATTCAGAAAATCATGCTGGTTAGACTGCAGTTATTGTCAAAGCTGACAGAAGTTGTTGGCTCATAAAATATTTGTTAGAACCATTTGGCCATAAAACATCAAGCTGTGGAAATTTTAAATAAACGTGAAAATTATGCATGTTGGTGATGCTTTCACTGCATGGTGATTTCATGCAAGTGAAAGTTGCCTTATTCAAATATATTTATACATTTTAATATATATACAGAAAATACTCAAGGGGCATGCATTCTAGTTCAAAAACTGATATTGAAAGATAATGTCTTATACCATAAGCAGCACATTTTTTTTTGTGGGTGGGGGGGGTGGGAGGGGGGAATTCTTCTCATATCAAAAATTCTGCAATGAAAATCCTTTCCCATATGTTTGTCTTAAATAAAAATTGAAAGGGCTTCTCAGAAAATACAACAGGAAAGTTAGGGGGTGATTCATCAGGCTGACTGATTGGCTGAAGCTGAGCCTCTAGAGATTAGTTATCATTAGGCAAAGGAGAACAGTTAAGCTACCTTGAAATAAACAGGGTCACATCTAGTTTCAGGAATAAATTAGTCTGTACATTTGTTGACACAGCACACTGTTCTTTCTTGGCACTATGTGTACAAGGGGAAATTAGACAATAAATAATATTTGACTTTGATCTGATTTGCACAAAGTGTAATATTGTACTTTCCTTTCCTTCATTTATCATATCTGATTTCATCCCAAACTTTCATCATTTATTTATTTCCCCCTACACACTGTTTATATGTCTGAATTAGTAAAGAATGCAGGGACTAGTTGATGAGTTAAAATAAATTATATATATTCATGCCACAAAAGAAATTAAAACCTTTCAGTTAATGTACAGTTAGAAAAACATGTGTGTCATCAAATAATAAGTGTAAGTGGGTTGAATAAGTGTCAAGATGGGTTTAAAGAAATTGAAAAATAAACTATCATCAGAGGCAGGTGAGTGTGGGAGGTATAGTGTGTCTGATATGGAACAGAAGATTAAAGAATTAAGAAGAATAAACAGGGTTATGAGAGAAATGTATGTAGCAAATATTAGAAAGTATATCATCTTTCATCTATTTCTCCCACCCGCATAAGATTCAAAAGATTGTGAAGAAACACCAATGTCTTAAAACGAAGTAGCTGCCCACATGGGTAGAACTTGCCTTGTTTTTTATCACTCCTTTGAAACTCACAAAGCAATATGAAGGAAGAGATCCTGGTAGTAGTGTTAGATGATGTATCTTTGGTGAAGTAGACAGTTGATTAATAAATTAAAATCTATAAGAATTAGTAAAAACTAACATATCAGGTCAACTTTGTCCACTTCTGATGGGTATTACACAGAGCTGAGAACATAATCCCATCCCTACAGCCTGTCTCTGATACCTACAGTCCATCCAGACAAAAGTAGAATTGCAATGAAGCGTTTTTGTATCCTTCAGACAATTTCTGATCAGTGAAGGCAATTGCCTTGTGTTTTAGGAATAGATTGAGTTATAGAAATAATATTTCTTTCTTTTAATCTTACAATAAAATAGGGAAAATACAAAAATTGAGTCCCATCAAACTCATTCAGGACTCCTTAGTTTAAGGACAATACTTAGTATATTTTTACTCTCCTTCTTATTATACTCCAGACCCTGATTTCACTACAAAAACAATCTGCCTTATGGAAAAATATGGGGACAGTGATATATTTTGTCACTTATGATAGTTGTGGTCCTGTTTTTACTTTAGATTATTTTAAATTTTTCATTATCAAATGTCTCAAAAGAGGCTCAGAATTGCTGGATAGGTCTCATCCTACAGAATTATCTGCAGGCACTCCACTTGTATCAGCAAGGCCTGGATAAATACTCTTAGAGATAAGTTGAAGGATTTCACGAGAGCTGTGATTGCATTGTGAGGTGACCCAAGCAAATCCAAGAAATTATGTGGATGATTGCCAATACCTGAAAGTCACACTTGTAGTTGAAGTGAAAATAAGAATGTGGATCTGAAAAAATTCAAGATATCATACTTCACCTGAATGTGGTAACTGGGATCATCAGCATTATGTGAGTGTCTGCTAGCCATAGCAATGGTCAGCAGTTACAAGATATAAAAATTGATGTCTGAGATTAAAGGAGGGAGACATGATTTTAGTACAGTGGGAAATGTGATGGGTTTTAAAATTTAGTTTCTAACTCTTTGTTATGAAGTAGGCCAGGATGCTCTGCTCCATATGCACAGTTTATAGAAAAATGAATGTATGTGATGGGCAGATTATACTTCTATTGGGAAAGAGAAAAGCTTTTATTCTGACCCTTAATACTCATGAGTCATCAGAAGTCATTTTGCTGAACGTTTCAGTAGGAGAGGACAGAAAAGATCATGATCAGTCTTTCTTTAAAAACAATTATTCATTTTCGGGGGTCATTCTATCAATGTAGGATTTTTTATTTTAGTTTTATTTTTAATGGAGTAATTTCTAGGAGCTAGTGTCAATTTCATCAGATCTTTGTTGGTAGTTGTAAAGTGTGATATAAATGTAACATGATGGAGTTCCTGCGCATCTTTATTCCCATTCTTTCCAAAAGACTTTCTTACAGTGTTATTACTATTGCTGTTTCAAAATGCCTGGAATTTATAGCAAATTGGCTATTAGAGAAGTCATTGTCCATGTTAAGAAGTCTCTGCTAACAGGAACATGTGAGATAGGGCAAGCTGTTAATTTCTTTCACCATCCATACCTCTTTTGAACACTTCTGGCTCAGATATTAAGATATTAGAGGTTTTTAACACATAGATGCAGAAGACTGTTTTTCCTTGTTTTGTGTCATTTGCTGCCCTTTATACAGAGTTCAGACCCCATTTTCATGAATAGACACTTTTCCCCTTGACTACTGTCTGTTTCTCCAGCACATAAAATAAAAGCATATTAATATGAATTACAGATCACTGTAATTTTAGGCATATTAATAAATTGCTTTCTCTCCTGGTGCATGAATCCTATTGAATCAGAAGAAAATTGTGGAAGGGTGCAGGAACTGGGAGTGTCAAGATTTTGGAATATGCAATGAAGAAGAGACAAAGTACAAAAATTACAAGGCAAGTTAGTGCACCAGTGTATAGGTCTTGTGAGGCTGAGACAATGGTATGAAACCAGGAAGACCATAGATTATGCTGTGTCTTTTTTTGGCTGGAAGACCTCTGACTGTGCTGCTCTGCACTTTGAAGAGATTGTCAAGTTCAAGGAAAGTCATTTAACATGGTCAAGTCCCTATTTCTTTGAACTTCCTAAGAGCTTGGACATCGAATTTTTCCTCCAAGGCACACTAAATGAAAGAGCAAGTATGAGCAAAGTCAGCCTTTCAAGAGAAAAGTTCTCAGAAAAATTCTGTAAAGAAAAAAATCTTTCTTGTAGTGGAGCATCATCAAAAGATTGAAAGAAATTTATGACAACTATGAAAATAATGGACATTTATCATGTTGTGGATCATTGTCCCAAAGGGAATGAAAGAGACTCAGCCACTCGGGAAATTCTATGTCAGAGTGAACAAAACACTTGAAAATCTATAAGTTGAAGCTTAGTTGAGGCAACTGTCAGATGAATGAATGAATTAAAAGAGTCTACAATAATGAGTCCCTTAACTCATTTATTTCAAATCATTCTGAGAGAGGAAGCAGAAGAGAAATGTTCTGGAATGTTCTGTGAAGCAGGAGGAAATGATGAGTGAAGAAAGTCTCAGTTAAGGCAACTTAAATCCATCTATATATAAAAATGTAGATAACTAGGAAGCAGAAAAGTTTTAATAATGTGTAAAATAAGAAAAAAATGTAAAATAAGAAAAAGTAAGGAAAAAAAGGAAGTGAAAGTGAAACTGCATTAGAGGATTTCAAATTATCAGAGTTAAAGTATGGCAGAATAGAATAGAGAAATAAAGACCAGATGTATAGAAGATTATTAAAAAAACAATGCTTAAAGAAATTAAAGAAAGAGTTAGCAAAAAATAATTAGCAGTCGAAAGCAAGCCATAGACACATTATAAAGAAAATTGAGTGCTTGTGTTTTACTGTTACTGAATGCAACAAAGAAATTATTTTGCTCAAATAAGACCCAGCAATATAAATTGAGTAGTGATGTGTAATACTGTGTGATCTTTTCATGCTGAGATAGCCTCAGAAGGCAATTTATTACATCTTAACAACAACTAGTAAATTAAATTGGGTTTTCACTGCCACCAAATTAAAGGTTTATTTTTAGGGTTCATATTTAGTGTTGTATCTCCTAGCCAGGATTAGGAAACCTTAATTAGATTCTTTTGCTAATAAACGGGGCTCTGAAAATTAGCCCCTATTTCAGTCTATCCTACTTTCTATAGGAGTTTATTATTATTAGAATTATTTTTCAGTCAATCAATCTTTACAGTTTATCTTTATATAATCAAATATTTATTTCCAGTTTTCTTGAAGTTACAGGACTGAGAGCTACCCTTAGCAATTGAATTTTTTGATTTTGTTCTTCTCTCACCCATTGAGAAGCAAGAGACACATACATTTTCCAGCACCTGGATAGGATAGGATTATTCCAAGGAAACCGTATTCTAGGGCTTTAGCTCCTTAGCTATGAGCTCAGTGAAGGAAGAAAAAGCAAATGTATGTTATATTTCCTAGATACATCTGTGTTTAAGTACACTTTGGAATAACAGACAGAATAAACAGGAATGCCTTAAGTTTAAAACAAAACAAATGATCAGCATACCACGGATGTAAAATTCAAAGTGAACTTATCTGTCAACAAATATCAAAATGAATGATTCAGCACACATAATAAAAGGATAATGATGACCTAAATATCTAGTTGAGGAACTGTATGCTGGAGGAACCTATATAATTTTCCAGATCTCAGCCAAAGATACAGTAGAAGTAGTGTGGAGGGTAGGATTTTCTTGGGGTGCTTGTGAGTACACTGGTCAAGACTGAAAGAAGAGAAACTGGTTTAGGTCCAGCAGTTCTGTTTTCCAGGGCACAGCAGAGATATCCTGCTTCTTTCAGGGCCAGCTTGGTTTTTCTACCATCAGGGAGCAGATGGAACAGGTTTTGCTCACAGTTTGACCACATAAGCTACTGGCCAAACAAATGGTGAACTGCTGCTCAAGTCACTACTATTTTCCTGCATTGCATACTGTAAGTAGTTTACTTTTCCATTCTTCTTGTCCCACTGATAAATATCATGAGATATACCCTCCATTATGGTAGTCCGCAAAAGGCTTATTAAGTTATTAAGAACCTGAAGGAACTTACTCTGCTCAAACCAAGTGCAAAGCTGAGATCTCAATCAGAAGCTACAACAAACATTCAAGATCTGTAACGTGTAGGTAAGAACCTGCTTCCCTATTTTCTCCTCTCTGTTCCACAATGGGCAAATATTTTCTTGGTCCTAACCCTCTGTCCAGAGCCATAGCCTGAGCAAAAGAATTTTTCCAGAATGAAAGCATCCTGTTAATGATGGGAAGTTACAAAAGTCTATCCTCAATTGTCTTCATTTATTATTTCCTGTGAAGGAGCTGTATAATGATTAGCTAGAGCTTATTAAACCTACAATTTCTGAAGGGTTGTTGGATTCATATGCATGCTTCTTTATCTTTCTTGTCTGCAGGCTGGTGTTGAATGAATGAAATAGGAAATGAAATAACTGAAAAAATTAAGCCTGTCTCTGCAAATGCAACATTCAGTCAGTTTGGTGCAATTAATCTTGAGTAACAGTTTTGAGTGGACTTCTATAAGAGCAAGATTTCATCGAAAGGTAGGGATTCCCAGAGATCTTCATATCTACTTTGAACTAGATCCTGTGTATGCACACCACATCTGACAGATTTTTGTTAGGTTTGATCCTTGACTATGAAGGCAGATGGATCATAACATACCTAAGTATCAGAAGCTTTTCGTCACATGTAACTGAAACCTGAAAATAGCAAAACAAGTTACCTACTGCTCCTGTTTGCAGTAGAAAAGACCTGGTTTCCACCGCCCCCACTGCTTAACAATTTTTCTCAATTTCTTTCTCCTAAGAAACTTTAAAAATGTCATTTTAAAAAAAGGTCAAAATAAAAATTGTCATAGTATTATATGAATGTGATGGAAGTGGAATGGTCTCAAGAAACAATCATCAGTAATTTACACTTGGCATATTAAGTAAACAGACAGCTCTTCCAAATTACAGTTCTTGTGAACGTCAGAAAAGACTATGAAGACTATTTACTAGATTTACTCAATAATGACACGAGGTTTCTCATATGCCAGCTAGGAAGAATATACATTATCTCAATACTCTAAATTTTTTGAATACTTAAGTTTTGTCATCTTGAAACTGCTGCAATAATTGTATAGCACTGAATATATCGTTTTGTTAAAAATAGAATATCATTGTAAGAACAGAATAGGAAAAGTTTGACACTGTAATAGTCCATGAAGTTCAGTCCAACTTTCTTGACTTTTATGGCAGTCATTTTAAATTGTGAGAAAGGTATATTTTTCTACATGTCTACATGAACACAACATTTGACTTTTTGTTAAGTTTTTTGCAAGTTAGAAGACTAATTTCTGTCTTTTTGTTTGACCTATGCTTACAAAGTAATAGGGTATATAAAAAAAAAAGGAATGATGTGGTTGGCCTTTTTTTTGCACTAATTTGCTTCAGTGAAAGTCAGTGTCTTGTGCTCATAAGTCTAAGACTTCACCTTCGCAGTTCCATTTTACTATTGTAATTAAATATATTGGTAGCTTTTAACTAGGACTAAGACTATTGAAAAAAAAAAGAGAAAAAATGATACAGCAACTGTCTTGGGTGTTCTCATGCACTTTGCACATAAGCAGATTCACTCATGATTTGTATGTGTGATAATAAAATTGACAAAAAAAATAAAGATGTTACAATTTGATCAGTATACCTAGTTTAACCTCAGTGATACATGCCCTGAGAACAGCTAATAATCTTAAAACATTTGACAGAAGAGGCTGAGTCTGGCAACTGAATCCAGTTAAACAACCTCTCACACTTCGGCTTCTGCTTATATCAACCATGACTGACCGTAGAATTGTCAGGAGGAGGCTGTTCCTTTCACAGTGTGGAGAGAGGCCCTTGGAAAGGTGGCTGCTGTGGCTCCTCTGTGGGAAGAGTTGCCTGGTCTATAGCAACTATACACATTCCAACAGGCCAGCTTGGCCTGGGTTGTTTGGGGATTCTAGTAGAAGTAGCACTTTCCCTTAAAGATCATTTAAATTCTTCCTTGCTTTGGGTAACATGCCAGTAGTATGTCTGTAGGAAAAATGCGAACAGAGATGGACCTTTATTCTTAGTGCCAAAGGAGAAGACATCCTTAGAATAAAGAATTTTTGATTTTACATTCAGTCTGTCTCATTTTCAAGGTTCACTCTTTCTCTTCCTCACCCTCTTCCTGTATGTTCAACTAGCCTGGTCATGTCTCCAGGTTAGAGGTGGCAGCAGCACTGGAGCTGGGTCGGGCTGCAGTTCAGCTGAGAGCTTGGCAGGGCATAACCTGTGATCCATCTTGTCTTTTGCCTCCTCATTGAGAAGGCAGAGGAGTCAGTGGGACAGGAGAATGAGAAGCATTTTATCCATCAGGTGCTTATGTCTACTTTCAGCTCTTTCTGTTGATCATCTGATCAAAAACTGACAAAATCCTCAGCTCTGCCATCATGAAAATAGTCCTAAATACATTTAAGAGAGGCATGTAAAGAGCCTAGGCAACTTCCTTGTCACATATAGATCTACATCAAGAAAAGATCATTGTAAAGATATGGTGAGTAGTAAATACTGCATATTGTCTAATTTAGGTAGCTATGTACATTTGCGATCTACTCCTTACAGCATACCAAATGAACCTTAAAAAAAAAAAAATCCACATTTTGGACCAACGAAGCTCAAAGTCACATAAATAGGATTTAAGTGCCCTAGGCCTCTTGATTATGCAAAATTCTTTCCCTTATTGCACATGTGTTTCCCCCATACATAGAATTTTCACAGGAAATGAAGCTTTACACTACTTTAAACAACACTTTAATTGGATTTAATTACAGGTTTTGGCATTTTACAGTCTTAAAATATTCTTGAAATGGAAAAAAAAAGTACGTGGTTTCAGATTATTTATTCAGTTTATCTTCTTTAGAAGCACAGCAACTCAAGTCTTGAGGGAAAATATAAAATATCACAGGCAGTCTGTAAGAAGAAAGATAAAATCGTTGATCAGGAAATGTCATTCGCTAAATCCAAAATGAATACTCACTCAGGTATTAGACTGAATAAACTAATTTTGATATTGATATTTTCTTCAAATGAGAAATAACTCTTAAACTTTATCCTTCGATTATTCTCAACTTTTTAAAACTCTTACACAACTCATGTACTGGATTAATATCAGGGCTGCTATTCTATTTTGTGAAAGTCACAGAATTATATCCATCCGATGTAATAGGTCCCTTCATACCTGAGCTTTTGGGAAAAGCAGAGGACATGAAATACCTGTGCTGCAGGACCCACACTACTGCAAATACATTTAACTGTAATGTAAATAAGGATTTTTAACACTGCTGTGAATAAGGAACTCTCTCAACAGACATTGTAGCAGTAGCACAGCTATGTGGTAAAGCGAAAGAGACATAGTAGATGTACATTAAAAAAGTTTTCTTATGTGCAAGTGGGCATCAACTCTGCAACTTTCTGCTGCAATCTTTCTATTTACAATGTTATTTGCAATCAGATGCAGTCAGTGCTGATGTTGATCTGTTTTTACTTGCTTAAATTTCACTTTGAATTGACAACACAGCTATTAGGTTTCTCAGCCGGAAAAGAAAAAGGCAACAGTTTGTGGTAAAATTAGAAAGCAATACTGTAACGTACTGTTGAGCAATTTATCTTCTCTTGTTGTCTTGAAGACACACAACATTGCAGTCAAATCACAAGACTAGTCTTCATTCCACACAACTTTCTCATCTTTATAGCGATCAAACAGGAGAGTCTTCAGAGGCAAGGAAAGGAAAGGAAGAAAAGGGCAAATGACAGGAAGGAAATAAACAGATATCTATTTCAAATGGGTAAGTTTATGTGACATTCTGGCATGACTGTAGGAGAACACAGAGATCATCTAGTGTTGTACTTTGATGACAGACAAAGTATATTATCACCTAAAGCTAGACATGTGCTGAAGTGATTGCTTAGATAATGGTTGTGTTGTTTCTTCCCCTAGATGATGATTATTCGAATTTGTGCTACTATGGCTCTTTGGACAACATTTTAACAGTATAAGTAATTTTACTCCTTTGCCTCTCCCCTTGCTTAAAGTCTTTGGCTTAATATCAGTAGAAAATGCATGGTGTTCACTTCCTTGACAAGCATTTGGTTTCAGCTTTCTCTCTTTTGTTCAATATATGGGCATGTGGCCTGCTGATTGAGCTCTGTTCCAATTTTCCTTGTAGACAAACAAGTAGAGTTCAGTATAGGCTGCCCAGAAAAATCTGCTTGCCATACTTGCTAACTATCCAGTGAACTGCTATAAATATTTCTAATAGAACAAACATTGCTATAAAATGGAGCAGTAGATTCCATTTGATTGTTTTCTGATAATTTCTATTAACAAGAAGAAAGTTTGTAAAATGTCTAATCAGAAGGGCATGTAAAGAAGAAAATGTCAGACATTTTCTAGAATCTTCAGAACTTTATTTTAGTGCTTACAAGTGAATGAGCTCACGTCAGCACGTATATTAAACCTAAATATTTTCTGGAGCATTTATTTATAAATATGGGAAATATGAAACTTAACTAGTTAAAATGTATTTATAGCTATTTCCTTATGAAGAACCCTTGTCAGTCTGTAATTTTGTAAGAAGAGATAACTTTCACAAAGAGTAGCATAGTTAAGATATCCATAAAAGATCATTAAACATGCACTGCAATAGGATGTCAACATTCTGGCAGAAAACACGTACCAAGTGCTACTTGGTTGGAGCAGTGCATTATTATTTGGTTTGTATTCCCCTTCATTCACATAAACTATTTTTCTCTTAGATATATATATTTCTTTTAAATAAACAATTGGTTGTGTTTCAATTAAAATGTTTTCAGGAAAACTTTCATGTTAAGCAAGATCTTTGAGGAGAGAGAGAAATAGGAAAGCAAATTAAACATGGAAATTACAATACTTGCATGTTTCAAAGTCATATGAAGTGTCTCTCTCTTCCAATTATTTACTGTTACTGTTTAATTCTGTGAGCCTTTGTTGTTGTTGTTTTTGTTTTAGCTTTTAGTTTGTTTTCTTTTTAATTAAAAGATTTGGGAGGTTTGTGGGTATGATTTGTTTTTTTATTTTTGTTTCCTTTTTCCCCGAATAACAACAAAAGTTCTGTTCTTTTTTATATGACAAAATTATTTAAAATTTGCCTTAGTGAGCTTCAGGGTTTTGTGCTTTTGTGTTTTTTTGTTTGTTTGTTTGTTTTTTTAATGTTGTTTCTTCACATCAGTTTGCACCTAAGAGTTTTTGCAATTCGTCCGGTAAAGTTGAAGCTGAGTACCTAAGCCATATGGTATCAGCTCCCAGAAGGAATTACTGGCAGAAGCTATTAAGTAGAAAAATCTGAGAAATTGGGTCACCAATACTGCTGTGGATAAATTTGAGCATGCAAATGTATAGGTCTGGCTATCAGTACAACAAATTATCCGTTCTAGTTACTATTGATGAGTATAGTGGCTTTGGAATTTTGATTACACTGTTCTGCAAGGATTCTGCATAGTGCATGCAAGTCTTTCAGAACAAATCTGCAAAAAGAAACAGAAAACCCCAACAAACTCTGAATTAAAAATTAAAAAGATATTTAATATTGTATGTAAAATGACTATGAAAGTGAATATGAAAAAGGTTCTTCTCTAAAAGACAGAATTATGGAATGGGCAGTTAACACATTGTAAGAATAGCATAGAAAAACAATAATTAAGGTGGATTGCTATAGAATTTAAGACAGTGGTCAGAATGACCATAAATAAGTAATAAAACTCTAATTCAGACTTATGGAATTTGATTTCTTCCCTTTAACCCATGTTCCATAGGTGAATCTCTTATATACAAGAGTTCATAAACCAACATATTCATATATAGTGTATACTAAGCACATGGACTCTCAATTTATAAATAAATGCTTTTATCAAATCACAGATTTCCAATAAGCCACTTATTCTAACTGAATTATACCTGCATACCCACTAAATTGACAATGTGTTTGGAATAGTGCAGCTCAGGAAAATGTGACAAGTCATGGCTATTACATGTATATAAAAACCAAATAGACTTTGTTTGTTTTATATTATCATTACTGCATTGTCTATCCAACTTATTTAACTGGAAATAAAATTTGTTGCACTGTGTTACCCTTGTTTAAATTTCATTGTTCAGACATACATGGGATGTAACATACAGGCTTCCTCCAATAAGGAAGGGAAAGAACTATTCTCCCCAAGTCTTCCCCACTTGGCATTATCGATGTTGGCAAGCAGAGTCATGTTTTATTGAATGAAGGTGATTCTGCACCATTTTTCACCCTGGCTCATAATTCTTTCTGATTATGGCATAATGACATTAAGAAATTTAACTCTCCTATTAGTTTGAGACTTTTGCCTATCATCCAGGATTTATTTTAATTAAGCTCCATGTGCTAGAATATGTGTTTAGGACTTCATATTCTTTGTTCCATGATAGGATTTCCAGTAATATATCTAATAGGTTCAAATACTAGTAGTAGAACAAATGCAGATGTCTGTCTGTTAAAAACAATGTTTGTATTTACTATTTTTTCAGTTCCTTATGCAAAGGCCTTCATAAAGATATCCTACTCCTTTTAGAGACACATTTTCATTATTTTTTTTCTCTTTCTTATATTTAGCAGTCCTTACTCACGTTGGTTGCTGTGATATTTTTCTGCTCTGATTTTCTTAAGAATCATGGGACTTTTTTATCTTTTCTACTTTATCAGTAGTAAAATAATCAGCAATTTAATTTTATGGTTTCATAAACATGTCTTCTGTGGTCTGTAAACTTGACTGTTCAATGATATTAGTGGGGTGTAGAATGGGGATTAAATTCCTTTTAGTCAGTCAGATTTCCTACAGAATTCCTGAGTCATAATAACACCTCTCTGCACTCAGTTCACATCTGGAAAGCTTGCTTTTAGGGCTAGTCTATTTAGAAATCACATATATTTAAAAAAAGCCATCACAAACCTGAGAGGGCAAATAGGACACAACAGAAGATGCGAGCTTGATGCTTTTACTTTCTTTCATGAACTCAAAATTTATTCTTCTCTGACTAGTTCCTTATAGATCCCTTATTCATTCAAAAGTTGCATTTGGTTTTCAGTATTCTTCACTAAGCAGCAACAGAATCACATTTTATTTGATTTTTAAAATAAGGATGTGAGTGTTACTTCATTTAATTAGAATTAAATGTAGGAAAATTATATATATCAATTAAACTGAATGCTTATGCATACAAACATGAACATTCTATAATTTTCAGGAGTCATTCATCTTTTAATTTTTCTAATACATGGACTGCCATTATTTAATTAAAATAATAACCAATTACTTATTGCTGCTCACAATAAGAAATAGAACTTTCCAGCAGAACTGCTCCATCTGCAGTATCGAAGAAGCATCAGTTGAAATTCAGCTTCATGAATTATTTTTCATCCATTTTTTCCCCTTGATAAAAAGTTATTTACATAAAGTTGAAAGAAGCCATGGCTGCATCCTTTTCTCCATTTGTGTCCCCTGAAAAGTACTTAGCTAGCATGGAAGAAATCATGGAATAATTTCTTTTTCTGGAAGGTAACTGCCAAGTATGAATCTGACAGCTGCACTACTACAGCTTTTCACAGTTGTCAATTAAGAGGAAACAGATCATCAAAAGTTGAATGCTTCATTTTATAATGATCTTCTACATTGTGTCATTTTAAAAAGGCAAGTGCCTTCTGACAAAGCTAAAAAAAGGAAAGGGCCGGGCGGGGGAGCTTCCAGTGCTGGCAGCTGACATTGTGCAAAAAGATTTTTCTAGTTCTAGATGTTGATACAAACAATAATGAGCACTATAACAGCACAGACTTGAAAAATGTCTATGATGCTCCTTCCTGTTGAAATAATGGGGTTTATCTTTGTTTTTCCATAAGAGATATTTTGCAGACCTTCATAGGAGGGAAATAAGGACATTACCTGTTTTTCCCATTCATAAAGGTAAGTTTCTGGGTTGATCTTTTTAAACAAATGGAGGTAAAAGAAACAACTTGGTCCTATATGAATGACACTGAGATACAATTAATACTACGACCAATGTTGTGATCCAGCAGAGCATCCCTTACTCTGGGCAGGTGAACACCAAACTTTTTATCTGGAGGTATCATCACAGGGAACAAGGCTGAGGAGTTTGTGCTATCTTACTTAGAGCCAGATAACACTTACTTGCATCATTCATTATGACACTGTGCCTATCATGCATAAAATATTGATATTCTGTACATGACTTTAAGACAGTTGACAAGCGTACTGTAACAGAAGGCCTTCAGAGGGGAAATCCAAAGGGAAATCAAACTAGGAAAACAGAAAATCCCAGTACCAAATCCAGAAGTATTGTACAAACCTTAAATTACAGAAAATTAGTTTGACGTAATTTCTTTTGCTCCTCACATCTTCCACATCTTATGCTCATGTCTGATCTGTTGGCTGTATCTTATCAGTTGTCTTTCAAAATTTTAAAGTGTTTGCACAATGTTCAGCACTTGAACCTAAAACACTCAAAGTTTCTAAACACATGCAGTAAAAACTGTGATGAATAATAATATAACACATACTCCTAAATGATTGCAACACAATTTCAAAGATGATTTTGTCTTGTATTTCAGTTTCTTCTCTTAGCAAACTGCAAAATACTTCAATTAAGGGAAAACCCCCACTATATTAAAATATGGAATTAACAATATTTGTCAGGTGTGCCTATGCTTATGTTTTAGCTCAGGTAGTGTTTTTGCTTGCTTGAATGGATCAGCACCCATAGTGTAGCAGTGGTTTTCACAGCCATTAGGCTCTAGTCAGATTAAGATGGTTAGTAAGATCATTAGTCAAATGAAGAAAAAATTGATTTTTACAATTTTTCCTTTCCAATTGAATTTTCTTTAGTTTTGCCTCTAAAGAGGACAACATTTGGTTAATTTAATTAAAATTATGAACAAAACCAAAAGGACACTAGAGATTTCTGTTTTAAATTTCATGCTTCATGCTATTCTCATCTACATTCAATTTGAATGTTTCCCGTGGTTTATATATTAGAGTGGATTGTTTTTCTTAGATCACTTCTGGTTTAAACATTTTTATTAATAAAAGTAAAGAATTTTTGTCTCTCATGTAATAAATTTGATGACTATATCTTTTGTTTGGAGATTATGGGATCTTTCAGTATTAAAAGGAATACTTGTGTGAGGTGATTTATTCTTAATCCTTGAGCATTACTGTTTGAATCCAGTTAGAAGGTCAGGAACTGCTCTGCATCAAGAGACTGTATTAACCTTGGAGTTCTGTTATTGACTCTTCTGCCCTAATATTTTGATGTTACTACATCAGAATGCAGTGTCATTTTTCCTAATCTCTCTGCTAGGAGTCACACACTACTTTGCAAAAATATTTTGGCAATATTTTTTTCTTTGTTTAAACAATTGCTTGCACAATCTTTCCAGGTTTTATGTTTTGGGGTGGGTGTTTTTGGTTGATTCTGTTGTTGTTTTGGCGGGTGCTTTCTGTTTTTTTGTTTGTATATTTGGGGGTTTTGTTTGCATTTTTTATTATTATTATTTTGCTGGAATATTTAATTGTTAGAAGTCGTGTACTTTCTTTCAAACTGCATGCTAAGGTTGTATTTGTAGCCCAATATTAAATATGGAAAAAAGGACATATAAATCTGTGTGAAAATCAAGTCTAAAATACTTATTTCAGAAATTTTTTTGTTGCATGAATGGAGCCTGTTAATTTGGATAACATATTCAAAGGACGGCACTCATTGTAGGACATGTCAACCAGTTAGATCATAGATATTGTAGCACAGAGTACTAACACTTTAGTTTGAAAATATGTCTGAAAATATAATTATGGGTGTCAAGTATGACTTTTAGAGAAAACTGAAGAGTGTGCAAGTCATAAATGAACATAATTGTAAGAAAAGAATACAATTTATTTTTGGTAACCTTGAGCAGTTGTTGTCTCTCATCACTTCACACGTATTTCTTCCAGTGCATGTGAAACATCTCAGGAATTTGTACAGTAATGATGAGACGTAACTTCTTCCATCTCCTTCTGGCTCTGAGTTAGGTATTTTCTTCAGGATCAGTCATTTTTTTCCTAATAATTAATAAAATATACAATGCTTCTATAACTTAAAAAAAGAATCATGTTTAATAACAATTCTTTTTTTTTTTTTCAGGTGAAATTCAATGTTTTCTTAAAAAAAGAAAAACTATACAAAGAGGAAAAATAATAAATAATTATTTGAAGGATGACTACAAGGAAAAAGCATTTTGACAACAGTAATTTTGACTTCCATTCTGACCTACAATATTGTTTTGCATTTCAATGTGAGACCCTCCCACAACCCATTCTTGTCAACATGTATTAATATCTCTGTCTGACAGTGAACTAGTTTGTGTCTCTGAATTTTTAAACACATACATGCAAGGCTTACAACTTACCTTTTCATCCTTGACAGTTTGCTTTGAAAATCTATGCTCCTGATCAAATTTGTGGCATTTATCCTAAATATGAATAAGTCATCTGTCAGCAGTTTCCGATACACAGTTTCAACTGGTAAACACAAAAGTTCACATCATAGAGACAAGTAGAGAAATAACTAATTTTATAGAAACACACAAGTATATGCAGACTTATTTGCATTACTATGCTGAGTACTCTACATTTCCTCAATTTGCTGTTAATATGCCTTCTTTCAGACTAATCCACATCCTAAGCTCTTAATTGTCAGTTCCAACAATTTCCCTATGTTAGGTATGTATTATGGTGAACATTTTGGCTTTATCTTTGTATGGAAAGTAAGAGAAAAAGTAAAGAAAGATAGACCTTTCAAGGTCACATAGTCGAGCCTCATATCACAGCAGAGGACCATGGCATTCTATATGTTCTCTTAATTTGTCTTTCCAGAATTCACACTCATTATTTTCTGTACTATCTATTATGGACAAAAAATAAGACACTATCTCATTTCCTTTACCTTTGTGGCAGTGTTTTATGTATTTGAAGACTACTGTAGAATAATCTGTCATCCTTCTCACCTCTGAATAACTTCTATTCTTTTATCCTCTCCTCATCAGTGACATTGCCAGAGCTCTAGCCATTTTCATTGTTTTCATCTACACTTCACTGAAGATCAGAGCCTCAAGCTGAACACAAACCTGGAAGTTAGATCTTACCTACATGGAACAGTGGGTCTTAAAAATATCTTGCTATTTAGAAATCACTTATTTTCCTTTGCAAGAGGCATGTTAGATAATCCTTGAACGTTTTCAAGCTTAGCTCTGTTTTCTTAAACCATGCTCATAAAGCCAAGTAGACTTGCCTAAGTGTAGAAGCTTGAACTTCTTGTTAAATAGCAATTCATTTTATGTAACTAATGTCACTTGTTTTCTGCTATGCCTTTACAACCATTTGGGTTAATTGTTCTTGTAGCACAGAAGAAATAAAAGTTAATTGAAGCTCAGCAATGTTCTGGCTTCTAATGTCTTGTTTTTTGAAAAAACAGACTCTTGTCCTGTCATCTGTCTCTGTAGCTTCTCATAGAAAGCTGTTAATATTGCTGGTATTATTTCATTGAGTATGTTAGGCACGCAAAGCTGAATTTCATCAACCCTGGGTTATGCAACAAATACCTAAGTTTTCTCACTATTTTAAAAGGATTTCTTTTAGTACAGTATTACAGAAATACCCATGGAGATAGAGAAACTTACTTTTTTACTAAAGATAAAAGCAAACAGTGTATTACAAACTTTCATGTTGATAGTATCATTTTTAGAAGCTTGTAATTTTGCTGATCAGAAGAATTTGTGAAGACAGTTATAATTTATAATTAGATGCTTCTCTTTTATCTGTCATTGCTTCTTAATCGTTCCCAGAAGGCTCATCTAACATTTTTCTTTACTCATTAAGTCTACCTTTTTTGCAACCTCATTTTCAGCCTGTTACTCTCCTTCCTTCCATTTCTGATGGTTAGCCATCTTCAATGGATGGGGCCATTTGTGGTGGCCCCCATCATCCAGCTCTCCTTCAGAATCTACATTCTCGTCCAGTTGCTGCCTAGTGTTTAGAAGTAAATCTAGGAAAAGATCTCTTGAGGCTGATCATTCTACCTGTATTTCACAATTTTGCTGGCTTCTACTTTCTGGTATGTTCCTTTGTCAGCAACATTGGGATTTCATTCACCTAGAGTTTGGTCTTTATCATATGTGTAGCTACACAGACCTAGCTGTGAAATATCTGTCATAATCATTAGCTATTTATTTTTTGTAGTAATTATATAATCATGATGCCAGTATATATTTGAACATGAGAATGAAATATAGGTATTCCCTGACCTCCACTGACCTTTACTGACCTCCACAGATTTTAAAGGGAACCTATTTTTTGACTTGTTAGCATTTAGAAATCTTAGTTCTTAACACCTGTGAAGCAGAACAATGGATCTTTTTCCCCTTTTGCCTATAATTTCTGAATAATGAAAAGTTTTTACATTTATGATCAATCATATTACAACTGAAAAACAATCTAAATTTTTGTTTATGTATGTCAATATCAATTAAGGAACTATATATCATCATGGAAGACTGTTAAATCAGGCCATTTTCAAACTTCCAGAAAACAATTTGCAGATTGACATTAAATCATTAAAATACAAATTGCCAATGCTGTATATTGGCTTACTCATTATCAGCTGTTATCACTAAATATTCAAACAATTAATCCTTAGCACTCTAGATTAGCTATGGGTATACAATATCCCATAGCTGATACCCTGGGATTGATACCGACAGCTACAGATCTCTGCAGTCTAAGATCAAGGCCACGAAACTTGAGAGCTCTTCCACAAGGAGAGCTGGAAGCAGCATGGACATTTTCTAGCTTGCTGTTCTTTCCTCTCTCGCTGTTAATATTTTTTTACATTTCTTATACATGTCTCTAAAAGACAAATAGTGCTCACATTTGCTTCCAACATAGTTCATCCTATCATGGGGACAAGGACTTACTTGTTTTTGCTTTGCCAGACATCTTTCTTGCTCATCTTGCAGGCTTATCTTTGTATTTTTTTGTTACAATAAGCCTTTTAGTATAAAAGACAAGACAAGCAAATATGGCCCTGAAATAAACTCTCTCCTGTCTGTTCTAAATTCTTGGTTTTGCTTTACGGATTTTTACTGCTTACACTTTTCCCTTGTACTGGTGTCTGACGTGCTTTTCCCTGTAAAAATACATATTACCTGTATATTTATGTTTCATTGTGTTACAAACAAGCTGTGTTTGCTGCTGCTTTTCAATATTACCAGAGCTACAGTGTTAAAAAAATGGTTGTTCGCAGTCTTCAGTTACAGTATTCAGTTAAGCAAGTTTCTTGGTCCAAGAAAGCAAATAGTCACTGCATAGTGTTTAATACACCTTACCTCTGTGGTTGTAACTCCTTTGGCTTCAGCCTCTATATGTGAATATTCATACTCATTCTCTGATACAACTGTTTGACTATAATTTCCATTATAACTATGTAATTGTCTTTGGGGTTATATCTCTACCTAAACATGCATGCTCTGAAAATAAATTTTCTTGGATAATAATGTAATGTATATAACAATAAAAAGAAACCACTAAAAATCTTATAAAAATGCCACTGACCTTGAGCCAAAATGCACACTCGCTACAGTTTGTTTTTTTTTTTTTTTAAGGATACTTTCAATGTAAGCATGAAGTTTTAGTTTTAAATTCACCCTTAGGACACTCTCTTGGCAGAGAAACCAGGACATTTACACCATGCTTATTGAAAAGACATTGGATCATTTTAGTTTGTTGCATAAGAGAGCAAGTCCTCCGGGTGTCTGTGTATTGTGTTTCCAGCTGACAGAAAACCTGACCTACAATGATGTGTTGATCTGGAAGCATAACAGCAAACACAAAAAACTCCCCAAGGAGCCAAGAATGCACTTTTGTTTGATAGAGGAGAAAAAGCTTAGACTGACATGTAGGCATTGCACTTTCTTATTAGAGTATGTGATAAGCCTGTCCATGACAAGATACAGAAATCCCTAGAACTTTTGTCTGTACTTGCCTCTCACATTTGCTTTTAGAAAACTGGTGAGGGAGAAAAATGTTAAAGCAGTGGAAAAACTTTCTGTGATAGAGACAGATTTGAAATGTAATAGCAGACTGACTGTCCTGTGGACATTGCTAATGTGGCCTTGTTTCTTATAGGTAGGATGTTTATGACTATTACAAATATGTGGAATGTGAGTGTCCTTCAGCTGCCCATTGTAAAGCATTTGGGCTTAATACAAATGCTCTCTTTTTCTAGGGTAGAAGGGTAATGGTAGTTACATGCTGAAATTCTCTGACAGTTTCCTGCATGTTTTTGGGGAGAGTCAAATTGAGTAATACCTTGTAACATGGTTCACTGTAGCATTCATCTTTATATTGCTTGGTAATCCCCTGAAATACTCCTTATTCCAGCTAGATGCACTCAGTCAACATTCAATGAATAAAATACTTATTTGTGGTATCAGCAGACCTGCCTTTAAGATAACAATGCTGATTCAAATCTTTCTTTGTGATAAGGAAATTGTAAGCAGTTGGATGTTTGAATAGTTAAAATTTAGTTATTAAATAATTAAGAATGCTTATTTTTATAGTCTATAAACCTTTCCAGAAATGTATCCTTCTACTTTTTTTTCTCTCATTCTTGACAATTTTGTTTCAGGTGATTCTAAATAAATAATAACTATGTTGTGAATTATGCAAGGTGGTAAGGTAATAGGAAAATGAACCATAAATACACTGCAAAATTCTTATCCAGAAATAACTGCTTGGGAAGTAGATGACTCACTCTTAACTATTGTATTAGTGACTTCTGTGAGGAAAACGAATACCAACCTCATTAATGCTATGAAATCATGTTATAATAGGAGAACATCTCTATTGAGATGATAACATTACAGTAAATTTATGCCGCTTCCTGTAGAAGTATTCTGCATATATAGTTAATATCATTAGACCAGTAGCAGTTCCTTCTTTGATGGTCTGTTTTTAGAAACGTAAGGGCTCAAGTGGTCTGACACAAAGAATAGGCAACATCCCCCCCAATCCATAGGGACAACACAAAAATAAATGATTTTGAAACCCTGGTCTATTGTTATGTGTGAATGTACATATTTTGTAGCTGAGACACTGAGAGATTTATTATTCAGTAAACCAGATCTTGCACACAGTTTAGATTCACTCTGACTGAAACTGTACTGCATAATACTTGAACCTGAACAGAGTGAATGCTGTCCCTAGCATTATGTGGATAAAATAGCGAGAAGTGATTTCCATCCATTCAACCAAGTTGTTTGCATTCCTTTTAATCTATGTTGATGTGACTTTGTGCTTGTCACTGCTGTTTAGTAGCCATGCACTCGGAAGAAATATTTGGAGAGCACTCTGCCTTATGTCAAGAATGTTGCTATTGAAAGAAAAATGGTAGCTTCTTTAACCGCTCCTATCAAGTTGTTTTAAAAATTGATTTGCAAAAATGCAATGAACATCATGTCAAAAATATAAATCTCACCTACTGAAATCATAAACCCTTCCTGAAAATATGTTACATTGGCTCAGATCGATGATGGTATGTACTATGTATAGAACTGGATTCCTAAGGAATATATTTGTGGATACCCGTTGGACACAACATGAATCATTCCGGTTTTTCCGGCTTCATGTTGTTAAGTTCTCATCCGAACAATGCTTTTGTTGCCTTAAAGAAAGGGAAAAAAAAACTTTCCAAGACAACTTTATGTGGGTAAGGAGAGAAGAGTTCTTTTACTTATAGGATTTTGGGGTACAGAATATAAAGGAGTATAAAAGAGTATATAAAGTATAAAA
>JAWWMO010000083.1:123510509-123530649 GCA_035047845.1 Dendrocincla fuliginosa
CAAGGACCTGACGTGCTGTGAAGAAGACAACGAAGATGAAGAAAGGGTCCCAAGACCCCAGACCCAATTCCTGAGGGTGTGTGCCGGGGGCAGGACTGGGGGAAATAACAGAATGGGATTGGATGGACACTGTTATAGAATCTTGTAACTTAGTTCTGAAGGGGGGATTCCTGTGTGAATGTATTCCTGGAGCCTCATGGCTCAGTAAAGCTCTTGCTCACTTATCTCCTACTAAAAGTTGTCTGCAGTTTTTTTTTCCTCGCTCCTTAAGGCAACAGCAGGAAAATCAGGCTAATGGCTGATTTTGCCCTGACTGCTATGCGCCAGTCCTCAGACTCTTCAAAGGTGAGCACTCATAAAGATCAAACACATTTCTTCAGAGTGGGAGACCTTTTTGAAATTTAAGTAAGAGAAAAATATGTAGTTAATGTAGCACAAATCCAGAGAGAGTTTCTGAGAGGAACCTGAACTTTTTTCTTAGTGAGAGGTGATAGAGCCCTTTTTCCCTCCTTCAAGATAGCAGAGAATCAATTAGGTTGGAAAAGACTTCTGAGATCATCAAGTTCAGCCTTTGAAAGGAACACTGCACACTGGACAAAGTAAGATGTTGGAGAAGAAACTGCACTTCACACTGGTGTGGACTTCGGCTGTGGAGGAGATAAGGGAAGGACATCAGTCAGGGTCAGGTTACAGATTTATTTTCAGACCTTTAGTTTATTTCTGTCTGGAATATCCATCCAATGTTGCTCTTTTTAACAAGTTTTCCTGTCGTGGTTTATTTAATTACCTAATAAAACATTAAGCAATGTGGAGTCTAATATAATTTGCTCTATACAACTGTTAGAAAAGGAAGCTTTGAAAGCTTTGGGAGAAAGAAAAAAAAGCATTTTAAATCTTTGGGAACCTTCAGGCTGTTGTAGATTTCCCTGTAAAATAAATACCACTAGAATTAAAGGCTGATGTTTTCACAATTGTCACACTGATTTATTTTCTAAGCAGAGATACACAATGGTTGTTTAAGAACTAACTTGTTCTCACCAGTCACATTTGGAATTGGAAACTCTTCCTACAACAAGACACAATGGTTTAAGATCTAACTTGTCTCACTGGTCACATTTGGAAACTGTTTCTGTCTGTGCTGACTCTATTACATTCCTGGTAAATAATGCTATGGCTCCCTTGAAATTGCTTCAGCATCTATGCATTCTCTATGGAGTTCTCAGGAATTAAACTAGACCCTTCCTTACCCTCCTCTGCACACCCCCCACTCCTCCCCATTTTAATTAAAATGCTGAACTGAGAGGGTAACTCTTCCTTCCGATTCAGTTGTTGCCTTCGACTGTTTATGTAGCTTACTTGAAAGGTTAATGAAACCTCTACCAGCAGGAGCAGAACAAAGTGTATGGTGAGGATTAACTGGAAAAAGTGACATTCTAACTCTTTCACCCTGAGCAGGAGAAAGGTGAAAATCATGATGTCCACAGTTGCAGAGGATCACCCAGCTGCCTACAAAGCAGGGTGTGTTAGAGCTTGGTAGTGCAAATCAATAATATCTGTCATTGCACTTTCTCTGCTGTAACAGGGCAAGGTTCCTGTGTATCTTATTAACTGTAAGCACAGCGATGTTGCAGGGGCATTGGGCATGCTGCTGCTGCTAAGAATGCATCTGAATTTCCATAATATGCCATCTCTTGTTGCTGGCTTACAGCTTAGATGTGAAACTTTACCGTGAGCAGTACATTAACATAAATGCTGCATTGTTCACTTTACAAGTTTTTCTTCTTTTTTTTATTTTCTTCTTTTTGTTCAAAGACATAAATTATGGATGAACTATTAGTCAATTTATAAAGCCTTTCCTCTTATTACCTCAGATGTGGAAAGATGCCAAATTCATAAGTTGATTACACAATCCTGGATGAGAATTTTTCTCACTCTCTTGGAAAATAAAATGTACTGGGCCAACAGATATCTTTCAGATATTTCTCTAAAATAGATCTCACTAAAATATGGCAACAGTTCTGCTTTCGTTAGTTTCTTGGTTTGATTTTTTGGGGTTTTTTGTTTGTTTGTTTGTTTGTTTTGCTATGAGAATGTGAGGCCTGCTTTACTAGTCAGACTAAAAATCCACTGTTACAATGACAGTAATGACAAGAAGCAGGTGGCCCAGGACGCTGTATGACAAGTGGAGTATATTTTTTTACAGAAAGTCCCTGTTCCCCCTAGTGCACCATTTTGGCCATTCTTGGTTAGTACGTCTGATTAACTGATGCCAATAGACCTACTCTTCATATTTTTTTCAGCTTCAAATTTTATTTTGCCTTTGTAGTCCCTTATAATTATGGATCTTGTAACTGCCCATTTTTAATAAATTACTTTTTTTGTTGTGGCTTCCCCCCACCCCCCATTTCTTTCCAAAGACTACTGCTGTCAGTTTTTATTAGAGAAATTTATAACACATCCATCATATATGGCTTGTAGACATCAATATTGTCCCTGGGGAAATCCAGGGACCTGATGGTTTTCTGTTGACTTTGTCCCTCCAGCAATACATGGTTTGTATCATGATAAAGAGCTTGTATGGTAATACTAAGTTAAATTTAAAACAAAATTCCACATGTCAGATTAAACTACTACAAAAATTTGTGGTAGCTACATTTCCTTTTTTTTTTTTTTTTATTTTTAATATGAACTTGCTAAACTGTGGAAGATCCTTAAATCAGGACTTTTCCTTGTTAATGTCAAAACTTGTTCTCTGGAATATACTCTAATAACAGAGGACCTGGATTACAAATAGGGTATGGAAGAGCCTTTTGCATCTAAATGTGCAAGACTAGTTGGACAACTTTTTCTTTTTTTAAAGATTAAACACATTTAGGCAATAAAATGCCTTTCAAATTTCATAATGCTGTCCTGGAATGTAGTTATTTGCCTCCAAACTAATTTCCACACCACACCATGTGAGTTAAATTGAAGCAAGCTTACTATTAACTGTGTTGTTTGTTCTGATACTAGTCAATAAAATCACAGTGGAGCATCTTGTGTCCAGCACTTGCAAAGGAAATTATTTTCAGGACACTGAACAATCTCGGATACCTACTTTAGCTGCACAGTACAGAAGTGAGATACTTCCTAATAGATAGAGTGTTTTGTTATGTTTTATTTGTCCAGAGTACCTTTATCAATGCCAGCAGATAGACATATATATCTGAAATATGCATGACATTTATTTTATTGATGATAAGAGCAAAAAGATAAACTAGATTTCAAGTAAGATAGTAGTTGAGAAACTCGGACATAAGTCTACAAATGTTTACTATCTGAAGCAAAATTTTTTGCTGAGCAATTTTAAATTTATTCTGCACTGACACTGTGTAGAGCAAAAAAATCATGTTCTCATTTGTCACTTGATTTTATTATATGCTTATCTTAAAATAAATGAGGTGTTATATTTTTTTTTTTAATTCAGGTTTAAAAATAATTTAAAAATGAACAGCTCTCTGACTGCAGAGGGTGTAGATGACACAGACCGTGATACCAGGATGATGGCTGATCAAGCAAGTGCAGAAGATGACATAATTTTTAGCTAATAATAAAGCTTAGATTTTGATTATCAGGTTATAGTGAGTAAAGTTAAATCTTAAGACAAAACAAAGTAACTGCAGATATAATAATTGCATCACTCATCACAATGTTTAACAATGTGTGCAGTATTTTCAAGTGCAGCTGATCAGACTAACACTGACTTCTTGTCTTTGCACAGACTGACTCTCCCTAACATTTTGCTCCTTCATCCAATGGAGTACAGGAAAGCACATATAATTGAAGAGAGCCTGATGCAAGGTTCTGCTTTGCTCTATGCAAACTTGGTAAGCAGAAAAGAAAAGATTTAACTAAACGACATTACTATCGTGCTGGCTTATGTTTTAGGTGATTGAATACAACACCCGAACTTCCACTTCTCATCCAGGAACTAGGTAATTATAGGTTATATGCACTGTTTACTTTTGGAGAGAAAAGCTAAGTCAAAGGCAATTGCTTGAAGGAAAGCCAAAAACTGCAAATAAGAGAGTAACTTTAAATCACAAATACTTCGGTAGCAGACATCTTTCATCTAAAGATCCTAAATATTGAATACTTAGTCTCTAGAATGTTGAAGATTTTAGAATTAATTCCAGAGTTTTAAGCTACATGGAATAGCAGAGAGTTTTTTGTTTTAATGAAGAAATTTAATTTAAACAAGAGAAGGTCACAGGTTGTTTTCCCAAGGCAACAACCGCTTTGTCTTTCATGCTATTGAAATATATGGACTCTTTTCCTTCCAATGTTCCCAGTCTCTATACAAAAGTGGATTTACCTACTCTGTACTCATTTTCTCCTAAAGATATTTGTTTTCACACTCACTTTCCTTGATCTTCTAGTCACATTTCTTATGATGCAATGAGATTATGACATTTTGAGATATCATGATATTGTGGCAGCTTATGATATGGTGAGATGTTGCTGTTCCAGTCACCATTTTAAACATTGAAGACATATAATTTCAGTGGAACTATGGACATTGAGTAACTCTCTTTTTGTTTACTACACTGAGGTTGTAATCATGTGGTTGGTTTTGGTTTTTCATAGAATGTTAAGGGCTTAGAATATACCTTAAAGACCATCTAATCCCTACCTCCCTGCCATGGGCAGGGAGACCTCCCTTTAGACCAGATTGCTCAAGGTCTTATCCAACCTGGCCTTGAACATTGATGGAATTGGGGCATCCACTGCCTCCCCGGGCAACCTATTCCAGAGTCTCACCATTCTCACAGTGAAAAATTTCTTCCTAATATCTAATCTAAAACACCCCACTTTCAATTTGCACCCATTAGTTTTGCTTGGGTAGAGTTATTATTTTTTGTGGGTTTCTTTTGTTCCCCTACCATCCCCTTCTTATTACTCTTTTTTTCCCCCATGTTTCTTCCATATTTACCTTTTCTGTTTTAGTGGTCTTTCTTGGAACTTTAGGTGGTCTTTCCTGTATATTTTTTTTCTGTAGTATGTTGCTAGATATTATTTTTCTACTGAATAATGATGGCCTCTGACAATAATGTTTCTTTGTTATTTGTTTGTAGTTTGGTTTGGGGGGTTTTTTTGTGTGTTTTTTTTTTTTTGATGTTCTTTGTTTTTTGTTTTTATTTGGGTTTTTTGTTTGTTTGTTTGGGTTTTTTTAACAAAATGGACCATCCTTTAAAGCAATGCCAAAATTATTTGATTCAACTTTTAGCATCTTTCACCGTTACACTGACTGTCTTTCATCTCTCCTAATGCTGTTTTGTTCAAAATATTTATTCTTCTCTTCCCATCATATTCTTTCTGTTTCCTTCTTATTTTCTCCCATCACTCCTCTTCTTTCACTCCTCAATATTTTTATTGTTAGTGATTCTATGCATAAATGGGAATGGCAAATAAAATGCATGAAAATATCAAAATAGGTTTTGTATTCTGATCTGTTTGCATTTAATCCTCATCTGCTCAATTGACTTAGACTTGTAGTAGTGGGCCCATTTTTTACTAGTGGAAACAATTTCTGTTGTCTAAGAGCACTGTAGACTTTTAATTAGAAAATATATACGGAGGTATTTTCTGACTGATATCCTAGAGAGGAATACATTGTCCAGTGAACGTGAGGTGAAGAAGAGATCTAATAAACACCAAAATGTTTGCTATGACATCTTCATCAAGCAGACGAGAAATGTAGATAGAACTGCCATTCCTTTACTAATTAAGATAGCACAGCCCCTTTCCCACACAAGTACATTGGTTTAAAGTTTTTTATTATGACAGCTTAACTCGGGGTAATTGTTACAGAAATTACAGGTGTGACTGGACCAGATAAATGAAGAAAAGATACCAGAAAATGGTACTAGTACTACTGAAAGCTTTCCTATACAACCATCGCTTTTGCTTTCCATGAGGACTGTTTACAATCTAAAAAATCTCATAAGATTATTCATGGGTTTGCTGTTATTTTTGAAGACAGAGAAGTAGCATATTGAAAGCATTCCTCAGCATATTGCAGTATAGAAAAATTACTTGGTGATTTTTCAGGAAAACTGGAATTGTACAATGAGCACCTGATTAGTATTTTATAGTTACTTCAGGCTACATTGTTAATAGAAACATATAATGATACCTGAGAACATGATATAATATTTGAGGAGACTGTGAGATGGAAAGGAACACCAGAGACAAAAAATTTCTTTTGATGGCCATTTATGTAGGCCTCAAAATGAGGAATGGGTTGCAATGCTTTTCTGGGAGATATGAAATCCTCTGAAATTTGATTCTACTGTGGTATCTTTGTTTTCTTTGGTTTGACCTCAGGATAAAAATAAGAAAAATAAAACCATCACCAAACCCCCCTAAAAATAAATTAACAAAACAAACAAACAAACAAAAGAAAACAAAAAAAAAAACCACAAAAACCTAAAAACCACCCAGAAACCTAAAAACCGCCCAGAAAATACAACCCCAAGTTCCCCCCCCCCAAAAAAAAACCCAAAATTAAACAAACAAACAGAAAACCAACCAACCAACCAAATGAAAAAACAAACAAAACACCAAAACCAAAGAAAGAAAAAGCCACTTTCCAAGGCAATTGATGTGAGCCATAAACTGCAGTACAGTATCAGGTAGTGTAAAGTGAAAGAAATTGAAATTCCATACTTATGTCTTTCAGAAGGCATTTGTGCTCAGAACTGATACCTTTGAAGCCAGGATTAGGAACTGTGCCATTTGAGAAGATTAAGTGGAAGAATGCCCTGTCTTATATTTGAGTTTAAAGTTAAACCCCAGGAACGGACATTTTCAGTGACAAAAAGGAAGAGGTTGGTCATAAAATAGACTATTGAATTACTTTCCTAACACTTAGTAATTCACTCTGGTTATATAACATGCACCCTTAAGCAGTTAAGAACCATGAAGATAAAATCATGGTCCTTGCTTGCCAAATCTAACATAAATCAGGAAAAACCCTGCAGATTTTTTCAAAGCTCCAGGAGAAAAGCAAGATATAATGGAATTTTCCAGTAGTTACACTAGAGTCAGCAGAGGCTTAATCTCGTTGGCCTGAGGTACTGAATGAACTATTCCTCAGGGACATTTGATGCATGGGAGAACTTCAGGATGCGTGTGAGGATGCAAGGAAGGTTCTTGTCTTTTTGGTCAAGAGGCTGAATTTATACTCTTTTGGTCCTTCAGCAGGGCCTGACATCAAGCCAATGCTGAGTAATTAAAACTGACTCAACATGACTAAGAACAGCAGAGCTCTGTGTGCTTAGTCATTTGGAAAATGAAGAATGTTCTCTCTACAAGCTATAGGCACACATATTACATAATTATCATCTTCCTGCCAATACCAAATTGTTTCAAAGGGTACATTTTCTAGTGCTGTGCTTAATCTGTTCTAAAAGCACGAGCAATGGTTGTTCTACAGCCTACAACAGTAGTTTTCTATATCAGAAATAAAAATATTCTTATTCTTCTATCACCTTAAAAAAATTTCTGCCCTTGAGTCTTGTAAGGAAAACGTTTGAAGGCACAAAAGGTTGCCAGGAATGTAAGCCACTGAAGGTTACTATTGCCTTCTAAAAGAGCTATCCTTGGTTACATCCTGGTGTTCCTCTTCCTTTTGTTCTGGCTTAATTCCTTAAACATTCTTATTTGTTTGTTTGTTGGTTTGTTTGTTTGTTTGTTCATTTTTGTCTCTGAATTTTCCCTCAGCTTTTCAGTCTTGGGTGATGATCAGAATCAAATACAATCTGGCTAGTGACATGAGGAGTGATCACCAATTAGATGTCAAGATACAGTATGTTCAGATTCTTAATTAGTTCAATTTTAAATATGATATTTAATTATAGATTGCAAGTTTTTGTTGTCTCTGTTTCTCTTCATATATGAAATAAGGAATTTGCAATACTTGAGAAGCTGAGGGGGTTCTATAACTTCTCAGAAGCAATTGAAAGTGCCTGCCATTTTGAAACACTGGCAAAAGAAACTACCAAAAAGAGAAAAAATATATTCAATTTTATTTTTATTCTTTGTACTGATGTCTTAATATTATGATTAATATCTACTGGTGGCTAGAAAAATAAAAGAGGAAGATTTACTCTGAAGTTGAGTTAAAAAGTGTTGCTATTTTCGTTGAACATAAATTCACTCTTCAAGAACCTGAAGGACATGACTTTTAGCTGACATTTTTACAGAGGAGATTAGGAAAATCATTAAAAATTTCATTTACTTTTACAACATTCTATTAAGCTTCTCATTTTGATCTGGATAAAAATTAGAAGTAGAAATCAGTTTAAATTTGCTGTGGAATTTGAAGTACCTGCTATTTTTAATGACATATTAGTAGAAATACAGGCTTTGTAAGAGCCTGAAATGTTATCCTTTTTTCCATAATTTGGTAAAGAAAGGAAGGTGGAACATTCAGTTTGGGTTTTGTTTTTTTTTTAGGTTTAGATAAACAGAGAAATGGAAGAAAATATTTTTCTATTTTCCATTGTGAACAAGACAATTGAAATGAAGGTGATTATGCAATCTGTTATACAAGACCATTATGCTTCAGGTTGATTTATTCCATATATTTAGTACAACCTGGACCACACCACTGAGGAGGATCTCCATTCACTTGCGTTCCCTTGATTTCCAATGTCATTTGAGATGCACCATCTGTCCTGCCCACAGCAGGGTACAGTTGTTTTAAAGATAGGTTGAAAAGTGACTCTTTATTCTTACTTTTTCTAAATGAGTATCACTGATCACAGAAACATCTAAATCAAATTTACCAGTTTTAAATGCAAACAGTGACCAAACTGTTTTGTAGGGAATTTAATGTCATTTTCAGTATAGAAGAATATATAGTACATGGTCTACTTGTATTTAAATTGATACAAAAACAGAACATAGATTAAGAGAGAATTTATTTCTTAAGAACAGAAAGAAAAAGACCTAAAGAATTTCTCCAAATTTGTGATACAGATATTTTGGTTTTGTCAATGGAAAATAGTTTGCAATAAAATAAAGTATTTCACAAATAGAATTAAACCTCACAAGTAGGATGGTTTTACAGACATCAGTATTTGAACAAGTTTTCTATACTATTTACTGCTTCCTTATAATAGAACCTGGGTGCCTAATTAAAAAATTAAACCAATCTGATATGACATTTCTTTCTAATGTTAAAATGGGTGAGAAGAAGTGCATGTGCTTGGGTTTGTTTGTTGTTTTTTTCTCTGTGGTGTGTTTTTTTCCCGACATGGTTTCAAGCAGAAGTCGGTCTTTGAAATAACCCCCCAGTTTTTCAAACAATTTTTAGGTTTGTATCTTAGTGTAGGAAAATTTTTTGGGAAAGAAAGAATAAAAATGTGTTACTAATAATAATAAGCATGATGAACATTCCTTTCTGACTTTTGGAAGTATGGAAAATATAGCAAGAATAAACTGTCTTTTAAATTGAAGCATTACTGTTATCTCCTTAAGAATGACTTGTGTGGAAATGTGGATTTTCTGCTTTTAACTCTTATATAAAGTGTTATATGTTAAGATTGTTTTGCACTTGGAATGATATCTTCAATTTTTTTCAACCAGAACAGATGGCCTGGAATGATGTTACTCTGAACCTGGCTTTTAAATTGCAATACTAATTGGAATTTCAGCTGTAGACTGATTATTACAAAGAGAATACCAGACAGAAATAGGAAAGAAAACCTTCTAAAGAGCAGTAAGGAATCTAAAATTTAATTCCCAAAGTATTATATAAGATACATAAGATATTTTTTTCACTAAATCCGACAATATATCAGATAGGAGCTTTTTTCCTAGTGCTTCAATCATATATAAAAATAAGTGATTACTTGTACAGAATGAGCTTTGAGGGACAGTTGCTTTACATCCTAGAATAGCAATATCATCAGTATGGCAACAAAATAGAAATTACCATGATAATCTTTGGCAAGGTACAAACTAAGCAGGGTGATCTCTGACTATAGTCACATTACAGGTACAGACTCAACATCTTTGGCAGGACATATGGTAAATACACTTCATATGAACTCTTGTTTTTTTTTTGAAACTTTCAATGGCATAACAGCACAGAATTTATGCAATTCCTGAGGAAGCAACTTGTATTTTAACACTCTTATTTGCACTAGGCTATAATGCATGCCCCATAAAACAAGTAACAAAATGAGTGCATGTAACAAAAGCTCAAATCTCAGTTTGTCTTCAACTGAGGCCAAAAGGTGTGTTAATTTCCCCCTAGTTCTCAGTTGTAACTTCTGTAACAGCCCATAACTTTGGACAACAGTTGATTTGACAGAAAGGGCACCTAAACCTTGCCTAAGCGTAGGCATCAGGTGCCATCTGAGATCATACTAAGGCACTGAACAGGCAAAAGATCTCTTGGAGATCCTGTGTCACACATCCAGAATCACAAGGAAACAGAGTAAATAATGGCAGATGTATTTAGGCATCTGGAACAAGACATTGACTAATGGGGGACTGATATCACCTCAATAAAAAGAATGAGACATCTAGCAAGTAAAATCCACTATATTGTTCTTTTTCCACCCATCAAATGCTAGCTTTCCATAGAGCAAGAAAAAGCTTTGCTTTCTTCAGACTCAAGGATAAAGAAAGGGAAGAGACGCTAGGAAAGGCATCAGCTGCCTCTGTGTTTCTATCACAAGTTGGAATGCTCATGCTGTCTGATAAATTATACCCAAATTTAGTCTAATTATCCTAGGCTTTCAGTTTTTATGAAATTAGGTTATTTAGAAGGAAATACAAAATTTGTTAGAAAAATACTGAAATGCAGCAAGCTGTTTGACAAAGAGCGAAACTAAGCAGACCTTCTAAAGCCTGCTTAATAAAGCTTGCAAACTCCCTGCCATTTGCCTCTGAGGCTCAGAATGAAAAGCAAACTTAAAAGCTGCCAACGTAGAAAGAGAATTTTCATTGGAAGGTAAGTTTGAATGAAGGAAAACAAGCTATACCATGTCAGTTTATTATAGTCTTCTTTTCCTGTATTTTTTTTTTATACCCATATCTATAATTTAATTAACATCCTTAAATTAGAATATGGAAGAGAGGTTGTGAATTGTACTCCTGGTTGTGTGATGACATTTTGAGTGGACATCCCCATAAATACCTTCTAATCTTGGTATTTGACTAAATATCAGTTGCAGAACTGATGTTTCTGCAAGACTGGTGAAAATAGGCAATTAGGTTGTATTAGCTCTAATTAAACACACCTTCTTAAACTAGCAGGCAGGAAACAGGAGAATTTCATTATAATTGCTAACTTCCCGCATATTCATTACTTCTCCCCAGACACCCAATATTTAGTATGTAGATCTGTAGGAAGAAAAATTTCTCTGTTTGGTACTTACGGAACTACTTGTTTTGTAGTTTAACGTTGCATTTCATGAAGCATTATGTGAATGCAAAAGAATGGGATTACTTGCCGTATATTTAATCTCCAAAAGGAATTTTTTAAAGAGGTTATGGCTTGATTAGGGATTACATCCCATATCCCTCCTGATTTGGAATGAAATGAGAGACCAGTATGTGTGGCTTGCCACAAAGTCACTGTACTGCATTGGCAGAAAAAAATTCTCCATCCCTTAGCACCGGGACAGTAAACACTTCAGTCTATTTGAGAACTGTACTATAGTATATACTGGGCAAGAAAGCAAACTTCTCTTTTGGACTGTGTATTGAGTGTGACTGGGATGAAATTAACTTTTTCCTAGAGCGGCTCTCATAGCGCTGTGCATTGTATTTGTAGTTAGAAAGGTGTTAATAACAAAGAAGTGGTCTGCTCCCAGAGCATCATAGGCATATATCCAACACCCCACTCATGCCCAAAGGTCAGTAGGCTGGGAGTGGGCAAAAGTCTGGGAGGGGACACAGCCATTAGAGCTGACCAAAGCAATATTGCTTATCATGTGGCATTGTGCTCAGTAATAAAACCGAGAGAAATGAGAGGAAAGAGAGGCTTTTGTCATTAAGGCATTTGTCTTATGGAGCACTTGCTAAGCTTAACCCTACTTTCCAGGCAGTCGCTGGACATCATCTGCTGAAGAGAAGTAGAAAATAAAATTTTTGTTTGCTTTCCTTTGCTTGTGCATGTGATCTTTGCTTTTTCTTTATTAAATTGACTTTAATAACCTACACAATCACCAGGAAAGAACAAAGATACTCACAGTTTTTCTGGCAGACTTGTTTCTTAGTCTGACTCAATCTACCTGTATTAATTCCAGTTTACTGCATATTAGTAATGTGTCATTTCCATCTACAAAGAAGGGAGATAATTCCTAGTTTAGATCTCTTAGCAGGAACCACAAATATAACCAAGATAAAGAATACGACCAGAGAATTGATTTGCAAATGGCTCATCACTAATACAATCATCCTGAATTTCCATAAATTTCACTCCATGGAATTATTCACAAGAATAATGTGTACTTATGGACCCATTTACTCATGAATTTGTTTGGAGGATGGAACTTGTGGGAAGACAAAATAGATGCAAAATGAGGAATAGAAATATTATAGTGCACATAATTGCTTTTACTCTTAATTCACTGTTTTAATGTTGGTTTCATAAACACAATGATGAACTCATTTACTATTATTGTGAATGTTATGAATATTTCTGCAGGATTCTTCTTCAGCATTAATTAACTTTGATCATTATTGTAAAGTGTTCTTTATTATTTCTTGCTGTTACAGATAGCTATTTCTTGCTTTTGTGTAATTTCTGATAGTGTACTTTTAAAATATTTCTTTGCCTAATTTGAATATCTTCATCCTAATTGTGTATATCCATTTCTGTTATTGTTCTAGAGAGAAGAATAAACTGACTTTTATTAAATGGAAATATTTTAATTTACTTTTTATGTCATGGTCATTGGAATTTACTGTATGTACAATTTTTTCCTATAAGCATCTGTAAACTATAGTGCAAAAGGTGTCCTACTCATGATCAACATCAGAACAAGCTCAATAACTATCCACATAACAGATAAAATCCCTGCCATGGTAGGAGCTGCTTTTGGAGCAGGGGATTATCATTCAGAAACACTATCACTGATCCTGATCTTTAAATACAGAACAGTCTGTCTCCTTACAGTTGCAAAGGGAGATGAAAAGTGAGTCTCAGGACTTGAACTTCCTGGGAGGGAATATCAAGTCATGCCCTTTTAAATGAATGCTTCCCTATGGATGGGAATGGATGGACTCCACTAGGTTTAAGAGCTAGTGGTATTAAGTGTTCTAATGTACAAAAATATTCTCTGTTCTTGATTTTAGCAAAAAGGTTTAAGGATGAATAATTTGTAACTATATTTTTAATATAGTAGTACATCTTGAATCAGCTGATATTTTCATAAGAATTAAACAGGGTGTATGGTCTCTTACTATCTCAACTATCTGAAAATATTAATATTTGATATTCAAACTCAAATGTTGAGCAGAGTTTGTTCACTAATACTTAACATGAGGTTAAAGAACACTTTGGAAAGATTTCTTCAGAGGAACATCCTTTTTTTTTTTTCCATTAATTCTTTTAAAATGAGAAATCTTCAGAATAGTGAAGACAGTGGGAAAAAGTACAGTAGCCTTAGATGGATTCCAAGGTTTAAACTGAGTGAAAAATCTCACTCATTTAGCAGCAGAGGAAACTACATGGGAGAAAATGAGAAAAGAATATTGTAAAGGAAGTCGGAGTTGCAAAATAATGTCAGGGTCACTGAGAAACATGTTATGCACTGCTGAATGATAAACTGGTAGTTATTTTCAAGGAAAAGGTCATATAACTAAGTCCTCTGCACAACTCCTGGAAGTCAAGAAAAGTCAGTGCAGTAGATATTGACTTGGTTTTGTTTCCAAATTTTCGTTTGTTTATTTCAACAGAAGTGCTTTTTTATTGATCAGCTAGGGGTTAGAATCCACATTTGACAGAGGACAAGTCAGGCACTTCCAGTCTTGTTATTCCTAGAATATTTAGAGATATTATTTAGAAGATTTAGAATATTGAAATCAACATTCAAAACACTACTGCCTGAGTTTATTGCTTATGGTCTGTTTTTAATCTCAGTGAGCTAATATGTTCTGAGTTTTTTCTTTCTTTTTTTTTTTTTTTTTTAATATATATAAAGTTTTCTGTGACTGATATTCCTGAATTTCTTTGGAGCAAACTATTTGTAGAGAAATAAGCAAGAGTATAACTGAAGTGATCCCACAGATATTCCCAGCAAGCAAATCCTAATATATATTGGGCAAACTGTGCCCTCAACTTCCTATAAATTTGGGTGAGGTTTCTCTAAAGTCAAATATCTTTCATTTGCCAGTACAAAAAAGATTTCAGGTGTCTTTCTGTACATTGAATTGTCTATGCTTTATGATAAATAAAATTTATTATAAAATAAATTATATGTTTCACTTGAATTCTATGATTCAGAATTTATATTTTTTTCTTTTAATCTGAATGGATTACATGAGCACGACCATACACTGTATACCACTTGAAAGTGTCCAAAGTCATGCTTATTTGCAGAAGTTACAATTTTATTGCATTGACTGTTTTCATAATTCTACAAATTATGGGCAAAGAAAATGGACCCAAATATTTAGCATAATATTAAAGCTAAAATATTTAAAATACTCCCTCCCTGAAGCCAACCAATCAAATAAGAAAATAAATAAGTGCTAGTGTTTAGTTTGAAATTTGCAGCTTCAACCTTCCTATGAAGCTATAGATGAAGACATAACCTGCTGGCATATTTACATCTTTTAGGATATACACTTATTTTTGTTAAACATCTATGAAATTTCCTGTCCTTGCAAATTATGCTGTCCTAGAGTGATATTATGAGTTAAAAGTAATGCTTTGGAAGAAGAAACGTCAGATTGTACCTGATGCATGAAATCTTCAAAATTAAATTTTAGTGCTTATCAAATATACTTCTGCAATCATGCATTTCTATAATATGGCTTCATTTAAGTTTTTATAATATTTATGTTCTGTATCTCATTCTTAAGGATCTACTGAGTAACACAGAATCCTGTGTGAAACAGCACTCTTTTAGTGCTCAAGTTATTGTATTAAATTTTCTTTCAGATAAGATATAATGGTTGATGTTGGCAATTTCAAAGCTCTTCTTACCTTTGCAAGACCTTTAGAATTTTAGATTGGGTAAAAGCTCACCTCTTAAGCCTATCAGGAGTATTGCATAACTAAATATGGAACTAAGTTTTCAGGTTTTCTTTTCTTTATATTCTGACATGTATCTGATTATAATAACCGATAGAATAATTGTCAAATGTCTTAAAAAACTGCAGCCGTATAATAGTTGCCATAGAAACAGGATTAAAACCAGAAATAACATAAAAATATAATGTTTTCTGTAAAAGGAACTGGTAATACTAACCACAGAACATTACACAAAAAAAAAAAAAAAAAAAAAAAAAAAAAAAAAAAAAAAAAAAAAAAAAAAAAAAGACAGAACCCTTTTTCTATTTTGTGCCAGATATCAATAACCAAGATAATGGGCTATTTTGTAGTATCATCTATGTATCAAGCTTCATCTTTATATTTGTGTCATCTTCATCTATTTGTAATTTAAATACGTAAATAGAAAACTTATTTTGCAAAACCAGAAATATATAGTTGAGTTCTAAATATGACTGATATCAGTCAATGAGGAGAGATAATATTCCCTGAAATTGAAGTACCTGATTTGTCACAGTTGGAGGTAAGATTACTATGCAAAGGAAATAGATATTTGACCTATGAAAAGATCACTTTCATTGTGTATTAAAGACAGAGGTACTTCTTGAGAACATGAAAACATTTGGATTATATCTTTACATAATGTATGTCCATATTTGTTTTAAAGATTCGAGAAAGTCTGACATTTTCTATGAAAAAAAAGAATACTCTTTCTGTAATCTGAGTAAAATAAAACACTGGTTACAATTAGTTGGTAAATGCCTTCTAGGGTTTAATTTTCTGTTTCTAATAAGAAAAAATTATGTTTGAAGTACATGAGACACATTAGGTAGCCTTCAGTTCTCCTGGTTTATTGAAACTGGATCTCTGATGTCGCAAATTCATAAACGAATGTCTAACTTTATTCCTATCAATAATTTACTACATTTGGTGTCTTAATTAGATATGTATTCAACCTTTTCTGAACACCACAAAAACTTTCTTATTTAAACATGGAATTATCAGTATTAACAATTTGAAATGGTTTAGATTCTTCAACTATTAAAAAATGTACTGTGGGATTTTATTGTATCTTTGACCAACATGGAGCTGTATCTCTCTGTAACTGCCCCACCTTCCCAGGTGCCCTTGTATAATAGGTATGGGATTATGCAATAACCAGGTTCATCTAGGTTGGAGGTGTCCCCGAGTTTAAGTCCTGTACCCTGCATCAAAATAATTCCTTCCATAAGGCAAAAAAATGATTTTTTTCTCATATAAGTTGTCCTTCTGAAGGGACAAGGTGTCCCAATGTGCATGCCAGACCAACTTCTTAGGGAATTTTGCTGTCTTCCTGGGGCTTGCGATAAAGATGTAAAGAAAAACTTCCCACCCTAGTCTGGTCCTCAGATTATCATCCATTATTGATTTTTCAGGTAGTCAAGGATGAAGTTGCAACAAGAAGTCAGAGGACAATCAAGAGAGACTTCAGAGCCTTGGGACAACAGCTTAAGGGATGAGGAGCACAAGTAGTGTCCTTCCAGTTGCAGGGAATGATGAGGGAAGAAAGAGGATGAAACAGCTAATCAATATCTGGCTCCAAGCCTGGTGTCACTGGCAGAATGTGTAGATGTGGTGAGTAGGGACATGGTTTGGCAGTGTACTTGGCAGTGTTGAGTTAATGGTTAATGAGCTCAATTATCTTAGAAGTCTTTTCCAACCTAAAGGATTGTATGATTTTATGATTCTATGATTCTTAACAGATGGCAAATTTAGGAAACATTCTTTTAACGTGCAGACCTCACTGATCTGACATCTGATATCTGACACAAGAGCAGAGTCTTTTCATAAGCAGAAGAAAACAACATGAGGAACTCAAACTACATTTTTCACAAGGTAGTGAGGCAACTCGATGGCCACAAAACAAAGTTGAATGGGGTTTTTACTCTGGTTTGCATCTCTTGTTCTTCAAGTAAAATATTTTTGCTTTGAGTTAAATGCATACTCATGATTAAATGTTTTTTGTGAAAAAGTAAAGTTGTGGGATACTACTTTTGCCTTCAAAAACAGTTTTTCACAGAAGCCTTCAGGTAACCCTACTGTTTTAGTGTTTCATTTGTTATGAAGTTTCAATATTTTAATCTGTAATGTGAATTTATGTCTTCACAGCTGTGGGTTTTTCTTTCCAACACAGTTTTAAGTAAGAAATTGGGAGTTTTATGTCATGGAGGGAGTCTAGAAAAGCTATTGAAAACCTAAGTAGGTCTTTTGTATTGCAGAGTGCTTGCCTATCTATATTTACATATGTGAATTTTATATTTGAATAAAAGAAAATTAAAAGTGCCTTTTCTTTTAGTTAGTTTTACATCTTGTTTATTCTGAAGATTATTTTCTATATTTTAGCATAAACAAGGATAACTGTCCTCCAGTCCAAAGTGAGATTTGTTTAGAACTTTATTTGAACATCTACAAAATATAAAGAAAAATCTTGTTTTGTGGAGCACATAAAATTTTGGTATTAATTGAATGTGTGGTGTTTACAGAGTTAACTCCAACAGATATTTTTAACAAATATGATTGTTATTGAGAAAAAATTTCTAGTAGCCTTTTTAATTGTAGCACATGGTGATGGCAGATGCTATCAAGCTTTTAATGACTATGAGATGTACCTTACAGGCAGTATTAGTGTAGTCTAATGTACTCAGATGCCTTAATTTTATGATTAGTCTCGGTAACTTTTCTTTTGGGAATATCTGTGGTACCAATTGTAACTGCTGGTTTGCTGTATTATTACTGGTTTCTTTCTTAAGTAAGTACTAAGCATTTTTGGAGAGTGCAGTTGATATTTCAGAATCTCACAATACACTCTAAGTAAATGTTTCACGAGTTCTTCCAGCTTGAAAATGTACCAGTCTTTCCCTCCTCTCAAAAGAGAGCTAGCAGCTGTTATTCTCTTGGCCCCATGAAAGATAAACAAAACATTCTATTTCATGTTTTCCATATTTAAAAACACAAATATTTCTCTTACAGGTCTTACATTGTTAAATTTCATTTAAATTTAAAATTATTTAAATTATTTTTGTATTCATCAATATTGGGTTTCTTTCCCTCAGTATCTTTTGCTGTTTCACTGCACTGGTTTTGCTCCACAGTACATTTGAATATTTTTCTTTTTTTTTTTTTTTTTCCAAACAAGCACCTATGTTCATTGCTCTTCAGGGCTGTTGTAGATGAATACAGTGAAGAAATGAAGAGAGGTTCATTGGCTATTATGAAACACCAATTTCTTAATCTTCAGGAGGACTGGAACAGCTATGACAGTGTGTGTATTAGCGTAGTCATTATCCAAACACTAATTTTGATGGTTTTAAGGGTATCACCACCACCACTCATTACACACATGCTGAAACACGCACACATGCACACATAGATTCTAGATTCCTACATGGACTGAATGATCTTAAAGGTCTTTTAAAACTTAAAGGATTCTATGATTCTATTTAATTGCAAATTTCAGTAACTCCAGTGCTGTGCAAGAGCTATTTGACAGGAACAAAAGGACCCTCCCATTTTAATGACTATTTAATTCTAGTTTCCATGGAAATATTTTGAAGGGAAAAACTCTCTAAATAACTGCCACTGGCTACTTAAAGGTAATGGAAAATGTCATGCGTGAAATTATAAAATGGACAGAAGCAGTTACAAAACTGACAAAATGACTAGAGTGAGTTATTTGAAATAACATGCAAATGATATATTAGAGAGCAAAAGAGTAAAAAAAAAAGTGGAAATTTCCCCTAGATAAATTTTTCAGTACAAAACGTTAGACAAAAAACAAGGGAGTCATTTGTGCTAACATAACTTTTAACAATCAAAAGACACCTTTTGAAAAAAATCCTGAAGGTACGATTTGAAGGCATCCATTTGTTGGCTTTTTAAAGCAAATATACATCTCTGATTTTTAGGGATTTTTTTTTAATTAAAGAGACGGTTGATATTTAATGGTAGTTTTCATTAACGAAGGCATCTGAAAAGTATACAAAACTTAGTATTAAAAATTATACGGCATTGTTTCATGCTGTGCTGCATCTTCAAAGTGATTCTACCCAGATACTCACTACTCCTTTATGGTTAAGTATCTTTGAAAAGGTAAGAGTTCTTCAAAGACTGGACTAGACTAGACTTTGCCTATCTGAGTTTCAGTGATAATATAGACAAAAGATTAAAGGATATCAGAAGGACATGATAAAGACAAAGGATATGACAAGACTGTTAAAAATCAGAATAGTCCAAACAAATAAAAGAACTGCATAACACAAAGGAGACTGTTGCTGCAAAACCAGATCCAACTAGCTGGGGCTGAACTTCATTTCTAAGAGGAAGAGTTTGAGAACACATCAAAGAGATGCAAGGTGAGGTTTGTTCTGCTGCATGCAAAGTGAGCAGGACTTCAAGGGCCTCAAGAACCCTCACAGTACCATCTCTGAAGAAGCTGCTGGAGCTTCTATGTGGTAACTTAAATGAGATCAAGTTTTGTTGTTTTTTGACTACCGTTAGCATTAAATTAATGAACAACTAGTTTGACTTTTATTCACCCCAGAACTGCTTTAATATATATGTCAAAGATCTCACTCTTCATTAATTATTTGGAAAAGTCTAACCATTTGATGTACTAGTATTAACCAGAAGCTGTCAAAAAGACCATTTGGTGGCTCTCTCAGAGGATTTCCATGATGATAGTTTTCCAGAGGACCTATATTAATAATTTAAAATTAATTTTAAGTTACTACAATGGTAGCTGGATTTTTTTTTGTTTGTTTGTTTTTTTTTTGTTTTTTTTTTGTTTTGTTTTGTTTTTTTTTTTTTTTCCTTTCACCTAGA
>JAWWMO010000083.1:123542624-123566170 GCA_035047845.1 Dendrocincla fuliginosa
TAAGATTTATTTAGAATTTTTTTTTTTTTTTTTTTTTTAAGTGCCAGTCCTTCAGGACCAGGTTTGGTAAGCCTGTAAGAACTACTGGTTACAACGCACAAGTCTCTTTCTTAGGTTTTTGGTGGTTTTTTTTTGTTTGCTTGGTTGGTTGGGGTTTTTTTGTTGTTTATTATTTGGTTTTTTCTTTTTTTTTCTTGACAAGATATAATAGATAGAGACTTCTTGCTAAATGTAGCTTTCTCATAAAATGACAGTTGCAAGCTAGAAGACCACAAATAGTCAAAATGCTTGTGCAAATCCTGGTAATCATTCCATTTCAGTGGAGTACTGTGCAGACTGGTCAGTTCCCCAAAATAATGCTGGAGAAGAGGAAGCTTTTGGGTGATCTAATTACAGCCTTCCAGTACCTGAAGAGTGTCTACAAGAAAGATGGAGAGTGGCTGTTTAATGTAATGATGGGAGAAGGGAGAATGGCCTCAAACTGAAAGAGGGTAGATTTATATTAATATTAGGAAGAAAATCTTCACTGTGAGAGTGGTGAGGCACTTGCAACACATTACTGAGAGAAGTTCTGGATGCCCATACCATGTTTAAGGTCAGGTTGAATGGGGCACTGGACAACCTGAGATAGTGGAAGGTGTCCCTGCCCACGTCAAGGGGCTTGGAACTAAATCATCTTTAAGGTTCCTTCCAATCCAAGCCGTTCAAGCCAGATTTATGAACTTAATTTTTGCAATTTTTATGTCAAAAGTGTTGATGAGCAGAAAAGAACCACATGTTTTTATGATTTTGAAATATAAAACAATAAATACATTTTGTTTAGCAGTGCTGAAGGGAAAATGTAAATCTGTAACAATCTCACATATGGTCAGTATTTACAATCACGTATTCCAACTGCACACATAGAATTTCCATATATTTTTAGAAATAGCAAGTCCTGACGTATCCAAGTTTATTTTGAGGTTATACACACACTCTGAAGCATTTTTCATGTTGCTTTGTTGGTCTTGTGAACACTGCTATGGATAAATTAATTTAGAAAAGGTAATGTGAAGTAGTCATTGTACTCATGTTACTCATTGACAAAAGGTGAGTACATTGAAAAGTCATTACAGTTATGAATAAACATTCACAGAGTTTAATAAACACATAGTATTTGTCATTTTTTTCCAAGATTTTTTTCAATAATTGCATAAAAGGCTTCTTTTAGTTTTAGTGCTGAGTTTTAGTAGTGATGGCTGAGGCCATTTGACTTTCTTTACAGCTAATGGTTTGCAATAGGTAGTTGCTGTACTGGTCACTGAGACTTAGTTCTCTTCTCTTTTGGTACCCAATTTATAGATTTTAAAAATACACATGATTTTCAAAAAGGACCATTTATGGCTGATTAAAATGTTGACCCCTGAGTCTCACTAGATAAAGTCAGAGCAGAGTGCAGCTGACACTTATAAGAACACTTATAAGAAAAATGTGTTCTTAAGATTTCTTTCCATAAAATCTTCGGGTTATCTTCCTCTGTGTACACTGGTATTCTTCCAGCTGAAAATTGACACACAAATTATGTAGGCAGGTAAACTTTTAATAATTCAGGTATTTTTAAACATACAAAAGTATAGTTAGAATTGAAGAAACACATTTACATTCTTATCTTGTTTTTTAAGACTTTTTTAGTTTACAGTTTTGACTTTCTGAATAAAAGTACTATTTTTATCAAATAACTTATTTTCTTATCACAGCTCACAAAAATAAATACAGAAAAAATATTGAACAGAACTTGTGTATTTTATACTGCTTTTCCCCACAGCACTTTTTCAAAGTTTAGAATTTTATTTTGTCCTCTTGATTAATTCAGTTCATATAAAAGCATTAAGAGAACAAAGAAACCTGAAAATAATTCTACACATGATCTCTCTTTTTTTTTTTTTTTTTTTTTTTATCTTCAAAGACTTCAATATATGTTTGCAATTTCTTTCTTGCCCAAAATAGTACTGGGTTCTTGACTCTGTTGACACATGGATATATTTTGTGGAGAAAAATGGCTACTGACTACAAAAATGTAAGACTGAGAGTATATGTCTAAAACAATATCTTTTAAAAGATGTCTGGTACTGATTTTCAGAAAATACTTGCTAATAGAGACTGAAATATACTTGAGTTTTGATTTCAATATTATGTCAGATTTTTAGGAATTTTGTATGTTTCAGAAAAGAGACAGGGAGTGGAAATGGCTCTTTGACTGTTATTCTTATAAGGATTATTCTTCTTGCTTTAAAACTGACATAAAAGTAGATTGAATTTTTCAGCCTGGCTTTCTGTCAAGTATTGGTAGTCTTCTATTGTTCAGTTACTTACTCTCATTGTTCTATGTACTATGGGTAATAGTGCATGTAGTGTACGTCTTTGTCTAATTTTTTCCTTCCTATTTTTAAATCAAGAATGAAACCTACAGGATCATAAATATGGTAGTGGAGTGTTCAGTTTAGTTTAACCATACCAACTTTTTATTTTGTTTCTGCTGAGCTACAGAAGCTCAACGCTGCTGCATTCATATATGTTGTTTCTCAAGAAACTGATAAACTCTCCGAGGTCACAGAACAAGGATGACATCAGCCTTGAAAGTGCATGGAATTTCTTGTAGATTAAGGTGCAAATACGCAAATTCTGACAAGTAGGTGTTCATAACCTATGTTTTTGGGTTTTTTTTTAATCACTGAATACATTACAATTAAAGAAGCAAAAATATATAGATTTCTGTCAAAAGATAAAGCTAAAGTGATGTCAAGTTTATTTTCCAATAAACAAGGAAAAATCTACTAGATGTAAAAAATACTTTTTTTTTTAATACCAACTTTATTTTATATTATTTTTTTTAATTTTATGCTACTTGTTATTTAATACTACTTTTATTTCACAGTGCCTTTATTTTACATATAGTTAGTTTTGTGTAAAACTGTAAACTATGGGTCTGATTCCATTTTTCCCCCTTTTTCTATCTATTCCATTTACTGAGTGCAGTATCTAGCTATTTGCAGTGATCTATGCCTGTTACTTATTCATCTATTATACTGCAGTTTGTCTTTTATGATGTTTATACATCCTACTCAATAATTGGAACTCAAGGAGATAGTTTCACCCTTAAAAGACACAATTCCATGTAAAAGTAGATTAAGCAGAAGATAGATTAAAGTGCAATGGTTAGAACAATCAAAATCTTACATTTTGCTTTATCAGGTGAGATCATTCAGCAGAGAATATATCCATTTCTTCATCCATTATAAGTGTGAGAACAGTTGCAAAATGGAATTTCTATCATCTGAAGCAAGTAGTGCCTTAACTAAGCTTTAAGAGAAGAAATAGAGGGGTATGTGTTAATAACTAAGCACAGAAATAAAAGTAAGATCAGTAGTTGAAAAATTGTTCCTGTCAGGTTTACCATATGTTCTAAGGGATCATAGTAACACCTATGATCAGTAAGCTAAAAAAAGGAGGATAAATCTAACAACCAGAGCAGCAGATGGTCCACGATCACTAAAAAGTGATTCATTACAGAAATCTGTCCAGACTTATTTCATTGCCATTCCCTTGTCAAAATCCTGACAGAAATTCAAAAAATTGTTCAGCACATCAATGACTGCAATGTTCCAAACTTGACCATAAAATTGTAAATTTAAAAATGCACTAGTGAAAACTGGTGAACTTTGTGAAACAAATTTATTATCCCAGGTAATAAAGAGGAATGTTAATACAATTAATAAGCTGTAAAACAGGTCTAGTTCAATGTACAGGAAGTCATGATGAATTAAAGAGCAAAAAGCAATTGCTGGTCAATTGTAGGTCACTGACCATTTTTTTAATGCATTCATTGTCATTGCCAATAACAAATCTAATATGAAAGGTAAAGAGAATGACACTTTTAACACCATGTTCTTATGTTAACTTCTCATGATGTTAGACTCTCGTTTGAAAATACCAGCGGTCTGCCATCCTCAGAGCAAGTCTGCAGAATTTTATGACACATTCCATATCGAAGTTGGACTTCATGTTATTGCAATACATGAAAAATTTTAATTATTGGAGCACAGATATTGACAAATTGTTCCTTTTTAAAAAAAGTTAAATACTATTAAATACATGTGATAATTATTTATAAAAAATAAAAATTAATAAAAACAGTAACAGAGAACTGTTAAAGTTCAAGGTCAACAGGACACTTTTTATCCATGACTTACATAATCTCAAAATATTCAAAAAATAGATCAGAAAAGAGGGCTTTGCCTGCTTATGTAAATATTTAAAACATATGAAGTGGGAGACTGAGGTAGAATTAGAATTGAGAAATAGATCAACCTATATAAATTAAAACAGAAGAAAAGAACCTAAAGTTTCACCATGGTATTGATGCCTTAGGGTTTTCATGAATTTGTAGATTTTTATACTTCTAGGTAGTTTCTCACTTATAGAGTAGCTAACTCTAACCCTGTGCTAGCTGTCTTAAGGGTCAGATAATAGCTGGAACACCATGCCTGGGAAAAATGTACCAGAGCTAAGACAATTAGATACCATGTTAGTCAAAACAAGAAAACAAAGCCCAGCAACCTTGGAGAAGCTCCAGTAAGGGAAAGTGGCATGAAGATGATGATAAAGGATGAAGTGAGGGGTCTTAAGACCTCCAACTCAATTCTAGGAGAGGTGTGCCATGAGGCGGAACCAAGGGAAGTTCTGGGTATGCACGTCTTAGATTGGATACAACTTTTAGATATGATAATTGAGTAGTGTTATAAAATTAGTATGCTGCCACGTAGAAAGGGCTTTTTCCAGCTCCTACACTTTGTTGACATTTCACATACACACACACACACACACACACACTCTCTGCTGCCCAGCCTGGTGTGTTCCCCCCCGCTAAAAGGGAGAGTGGGGGAGCTCAGAAGAGCTCTGCTTGCAAAAGGGGATTTTCCCTCCCTTGCTCTCCTGAGGTGGGGGGAGAAGACGTTTCCCCTCCCTTGTTCTCCCAGACCGGACCTCAAGAATCTCAAGTCCTGCTTGAAGGAAGATGAGACCGATAATGGGAACTGGGTACCAGCATGAGCAGCTGGGGTAGCTGAGCTGCAGGGATGCAGCTGTAAAAGGGAGTTTCTCCCTTGGTTATAGTGGGTTGGGAGGTGAGATGACTTGGGCCCAGATGTTGCAAGAGTCATGTTCCCAGTCTTTAGGTGAAAGGGTTTTTTCACCTGGGAGGGACAGGTTGTTGTCCCTTGTTTTGCTTCGGTAAGACATAGCAGGGTGGCTCAGGGGTTGGCTGGAAACAGCCGGGAATGAAATGAAAGGGATGCCGTTCGGATTAATTTACTCTGCATGTTTTGAAGCAGTGGTGCTTGGAAAAGAGCTCTCATGGCATTCCTGAGGCCGTGAGTTCAACCTAGCACCAGTCTTTTCTATCTGTTACTTGTCAACATGTGTTGTACTCTTTTGTACTCTTTTATACTTTTATACTCTTTTATACTCCTTTATATTCTGTACCCCAAAACCCTATAAGTAAAAGAACTCTTCTCTACTTTACCCACATAAAGTTGTCTTGGAAAGTTTTTTGCCCCCTCCTTAAGGCAACATATTAAACGTTTTACTTTCCTTTGTCATCTTGAATTCAACCTCTAGTTGTCAAGATACTTCCCTTTAGGGTTTATCTATAAAGAAATACTTAGTGAAATTAATACAAGTTTGGTTTATAGACGCCTAGTTAAAGACTATTAGCTCCCTGTTCAAAGTTTCAAAGACATTCAAAATCAGAACTGAAGTAAATTAAAAGTCTTCTAATTCTCCTAGAAATGATATAAGTTGAATAAAGAATGCTTTAACTGTGGGAAGAGTCATAATAAATGTTTAATGTAATCTGATTAATCCAATTAATTTTTTGTTTAATTTCCAGGGGGTTTCTTCTTTGTCTTTAAAGACACAGATTGTGAAGAAAGATTGGCATGGATCACTTATTGGAATATTTTATGAACTTCAGAGTACTTATCAGAGCTCTCTCTAAAAATGAAATTATATTATGGGCTTCATAATTAAAAGCAACACTTTAAAACATTAATTGCAATGATTAGGAGTAGTAATAGGCAGTGTCAGAATCTCTTCACATAGAAACAGTTAAATTACATGATCTGAGGGAAAGAAATACTGATTAATGTGTAAAAGAGAAACACCAGATTTGTTAAAGAAAACAAAAAGAACAACTGAACAAAAACAAACAAAAAACCACAACAAAACAAACCAAGAAATGGTAGTTTATTCTTCTACCTTTTTTCTTTTTATTTATTTGTTTTTATTCTCCTGTATCTATAACCCTTTTAGCAAATAAATTACACTTACACATTTTTTGTGGAAGAGAAAATGCCTCCAACCCTCAAAAAAATCAAGTGTTTCAAACCTGCAAGATAATACAGAGTATTTTCAGAAAGTGTCTTTCTTCTGAGAGCTTAAACTGGTGTCAGATATGCATAATATTTGAACTGACATTTGATTTGCATAAGCAATTTTGGTTCATCAACTTCATCAGTATGCAGTTGTTTACCTGTTGATAAAGATGAAACCATGTTATTTATTTCCAGGATTCTTTCTAATAGTATGATGTAAAAATAATATTTAAATCTTCAATATTTATTTTTATACACTAAGCCAAACGGTTACCTGCATTGTCCTTCACTTAAATATAACAGCATTTAATTAATGAAATTTTATGGAAAATTGCTTTATGTGGTGTATTTTCATCATAAATTTATTTTGAAACCAGTCAACATATTGTCCAGATACAATTCCATGCTGAATTTCAGTTCTATTTTTAAAATAGTCATAATAAATGTCAGTATCCTTTTTAGTCTGGTTTCCCATTAGGTTCTATTTTGGTACAAATTGTGATAGGAAGTTTAAATAAATATTGGGAGTTTATGATCCTCAAAAACTGTCATAGATTAAAAATTATGACTCTTCATTTCTCTGTAAGGACAGAAACCTATTTCAAGGTTTCATACTGTAAGGAACTAAAACAAATATGAAAATAACTTCCTATATATTGTCCAAATGACCCAAGAAAATTAAAATTTTCCTCGTCTGGCAGAAACCCACTTTTATTTCAGTTGCTACAGTCTGACAGTTGCTTTCATTAAAAAAAACCAAAATTGTATTATTGTCTGGTGTTTTCCATGAGTGTTAGAAAATCCAGTAACATACTAGAATAGGCATTAACAAATTAGTCTGGATTGCAACAGAAAATACTGCTTTTGCTCTTTCTCAGAGCAAATTCAGACCTTGTTAAGCCTCCTTGTTTTGATGAACTTCCTAGCTTTTGTTTAAGCCAGAATGATCTAATTTTCATAGTATCATAGCATATGCTGAGTGAGAAGGGACCCACAAGGATCATTGAGTCCAGCTTCTGTCTCTGAGGACCATTCCAAACGTTTCTTGAGCTCTGCCAGGCTTGGTGCTGTGACCACTTCCCTGGGGAGCCTGTTCCAGTGCCCAACCACCCTCTGGGGGAAGAACCTTTTCCTAATATCCAACTTAAACCTTCGTGACACAGCTTCATGCTGTTCCCTAAGGTAGAATATATTTCTGTTTTCTGTGAACAATAAAGAAGTTTATGTGGGAAAGGTGGTAATGGTAGAGGATTAATATTGATTTTCCACAATACCTTTGAATGGCAGTTCTCGTTGAGCTCTTTGATTCACAGAAATAAATTTATCCCTAAAAAAGCTTTTTTTCCAACAGTCATTGATCCTTAGTTCCCCAGAGTTTCTTAATTAATAAATTAGAATTTAGGGTGCTTATGTTTTGTTAAGATAATGCTGTTTATTGGCACTGTTCTGCAATAATTTCTGAATTTTTCTTTGTTTTGTTTGTGGATTCATTTATGCATTTATTTTATTTTTAAGTAGAGCTGAATATTTGCAGACATAAATAAGAAACATTCTCCACAATAATAGCCGTTTCCAACTGTTTTGTCTAGTCCTGAAAAGGCTTGACATGAGAGGCCTGTTATTTCATATAATCCCACTTCATGATTTTTCGCTGAGTTACAACTACTGGCTATTTATCTATTTTTTTCCCAGTAAAAAAGCACTGTTCCATGTTCAAGTGTTAATCACTTTGAAAACAAAGGAAAAAGGCAAGAAGAAATTGTTTTTTAAATGGCATTTTCCTACAATAGGACAGTATTACTGGATGTAACTGATATGATCAGAACTCATGACTTCACTTTTAGCATTTCCTGTGATATGAAGTTTTCCATGTCTGAAAAGATGAATACCTTGCTGTAGCTAATACTTTACTGACACAAAAAACAAGACCAAGCAGTTCTCTCTCAAATAGCCTCTCAATTTGATTTTTTTTTTTTTTTGGACTACTGGAGGTATTAGGAAGGTTCATCCTTTTACAACCAGTGAATTAATATGGGTGGGGCTAGGCAAGTGTTTAAAAATAGTTACTTTTTACATGTTTGTGGAATAATTTGTATGTTGTGTCTGCCTGCTATTTATATTCTAGCCATTTATAGGGATGCATCTTATTACTTTCCACTACTTCTTGTGTAGCTGTTTATCATCTTAGTTCACTGCTTCAAATAATCATAAAACAATCACAATCATAAAACACAGCAAAATACGTTCAGTGCTCTACTAGTATATTTAACGACAGTGAAATATTTTGCCAATTGCATATTCAGAATGCAAATATTCATAAAAATTCCAAATGTCATCAGATGCTGTACCTAACAGTTCATTTGGTAGAAAATAGCTAAATAAAGAAAATACGCTATTTAACATGCTGTAATATTGTTAATGACAGGAGTATCCAGGCTATGAAATAGTTGATGAATATGAGAGAAGAGAAAATAAGGTGGGAAGGATTTGATTCCAATTTCACCAAACATGACAGAGAATTGTCTTTGCAAGCAAAAGCAAATCTCACTGCTGCAGAGTCTTCTGCACTTGAAATGTGGCAGACAAGTAAACGAGAAAATAAATCTAAACCCATCCCAGATCAATTCAAGTTTCCTATCAAATAAACTTTCACAATGACAAATGTCTGCAGGCTATCATGAAACAAAACAATTTATTATTCTTAGATGTTGGTAAGATTTTACGTATTTCCCATTTTACTAAATGGAAGTTTTTGCTGGTTTCTTTCTGGTTTTAAAATAGGTTTTGACGTAAAATGAAGCTTGATTTTTGAAAGCATAGTTAACACAGTTAAATAGTAATTGTATCAGACTGGCCTGATTATGGAGGGTTCATGTAAGTTTTGCTATCTTCTCTCACTTAGGTTTACTTTTTCTAATATGTACAAAATGCTTAGAGATAAATGATTTTAGAAAATTAAACAAACCCATAGGCTCAACAGATCTGAAGGGTCCCAATCATTATGGTGTCTGTAGGGTCTAAAACTTTTTAAAAGGTTTGCAAAGATTCTGGTAGGAAGTACGTCCTGGGTGGCATCAGCAAGAAGACAGTCCACAAGCTCAGGGAAGTGATTATTCCCATCTATTTCACACTCATTATGTGGAGCCTGAAGTTTTGTGTGCAATTCTGGAGTCCTCAACAGAAGAAAGACAAGTCTGGCCTAGAGACAACTGAGTAGCAGAGGCTGGAGACCCAGCTTTGCTTAACCAGGAGACTAGAAGCCTGAAGGAGAATATAATTGCTGTCTTCAACTCCATTTCCTGGTTGTTGGAAAAATGGAGGTGTTCTGTTTTTAGAGATGCAGGGTGAAGAGGAAGTGGTTACAAGCTACAACAAAGAAAATTTCCAGGTGACTGAAGGAGAAAGTTTCTCTCAGAAGAGTGGTTATGCAGAGTCAGGTGCCCAGTGAGGTTTTAGGGTTTCCCACCATGGATATACAAAACTTTCTGGAAATTATCTGAACACCACGCTCAAATGTTACCTGACTTTGAGCAGGAGGATGAATTGGATGACCTCTGGAGCTGACTTCTATCCTAAAGCATTCAACAGGTCTATGAATTCAAGAAGGATATGGAGGTTTTCTGAAAAAAGCCACAATATTAAAAACATGTACTGCATAATCACTCCACAGCTTTGTTTGTAGCACTCAAGACATTTTACTTCACAGAACTGCTTCTTGTAGTCAGAAGCCATAAGTTAAGTTCTGAATCCTTGCTTTCTGAGTGTTGGGGTGGAGAAACTGATCTGCTTATACCACCAAAAGTGATGCTTGTTATATTGAACCACAGTTATATGCTTTTGATTAAATTTTATTAATTCAGTTAATACCTACGATATTTCAACAACACAAATCCTGACTCATTATTAGAATTTCTCCATGATGGCTGATATAATTAATCATTTCTTTCTTAATGCAATTCTTATTTCTCTGTTCTGATCAATACTTTTGAAAACAAAGCTTAAAATTGTAGAGATTAGTGTCTAAATATCTCTAAAGTCTTTTTTTTTCCTTGCTATAAAGTTTCAATTAAATGGAAAAACATTGTAAATAATACATAGAGTTCTGCTTTAAAAGAAAGTTGAAGGGAAAAAAAAATTCTGCAAAAAAAAAATCCATTGGAAAATCACACTTTTATAGCTTTACAATAAACAGTATAGATTATCTTTTTTCTTTATCTGACTCCAGTACAGAGGCTTTTGGTTCACTCTTGTATTTATTTATTATATAATAATTAGGTATAATTATAAAGCCTTAAAATTATAATAATTATTATTTATTATTAGTGCATGTGTTTAATATAGGGAAGATATATTATCTTGCTGATTCTGTCAACTTCTCTCACAATTTCAAGTAAGGACTAATGTTACATGTAATATTTTTGGCAAATATTATTTACTCTTATTTTCTTTGTTTATCATGCTTGCTTGTGTGCTACTAATCTAATGATTTATAATAAGCTACTTTTTTTGCATGTAGTTATCATAAAAGAGAATCTCAAGCAGTTTACATTAGACACAGACAACTATTACACTGCTTTCCCAGGATCATGAGGCTTTGTATGTGCATGTAATGGGAAAAAAAAAAAAAAGGTGAAAACTAAAAAGGGAAGGAAGAGCTGATATGCGGTATAACTCATATAACTATCTTAAAAGTTTAAATTACATTTTAGCTTATTTCAAATAATGACAAGGTGTACAGTAAAAGTTACTGGCTACTGCTGAGAGAAGTCAACAAGCAACTGGGGAGGGGCTAGCTTCCAACTGGGGTGAACTTACCACACCTTTCAATTGTAATAGTATAGCACAACATAATTTGAAAGTGAGGAGGGGAATAAAGTTTATTGTACTCTTGGGAAATAGAAAGTTCTGCTGGTCGAAGCCCATCAGATCACCTGAAGTAATTTGAAAACAAAGTATACTGATGTATGCTGAAAACATTGTTGTGAAAAGGGCTATTTTGGAGAGATTCTATAATTTTTATATGATTTTTTCTAATGCTTGAAAACAGATTTCGTCATGTGCTCTATCTCCAAAACAAGTCTGCTTTAATAGAATCAGACAGTTGTGAATTATTTAGATGATGACTTGACTCTTCTCTTCACTTTATAACTTTCTTGAACATGTTTAGCATTCAGAAACGATTCTCTTATGGATGGCAACATTTGAGTCTTGATCTTACGTGACCTACTTGTATACTTAATATCACTCCTGAAAGTAGTCCATGGTGTAATCTTGCTAAGTATTTAGCACTGACTGTGTACAAGTCTTATGACCTGATTCTAAGTATGTGGAAATAGAGTTCCCAAAGGAAGATGATATAAGTAATCATTTGGGAAACATAACACTTATAGTTTAGAGGTTTCTGTCGTTGAGTCCTGGAAGGGAGCACTGGATCATGAACTCTTAGTTCTTTACCGTAACAGAAAACCAAAACTATAGAGAACAAATTAGAAGTACAGAAAGAAACATTTTAAAAATGGATCAATCCCATTTTAAAACTAGTTGTGTTTTGTCTCAATCTTCCCTTCATATGATTGTTCTGCTAATTTGCAAATTGTCTAGTAGCTAGAAAGCTTGTTCTGGTTTCAATCTTATGGAAGGCTGATTATATACTTTTTTTTCTTGCTCTAGTTCTTCTGTTAGGTTAAAGAGTTCAGCCTGGTCCCTGGAGTATGCATTTACACAGGAAAGGTTTTTTTGCAATAGCTTGCTTTTTGATCTTGGAAGCTTTATAGTGCCTATGACTGGAGATTTAAGTGTGAAAAAACTGTCAAAATCAAATTCAGTATCTCAGAGATATGATTGATTTTCAAACAAATTAATTGTCAAAATTAAGTTTCTTCTGAAAAGATACTCTTTTAACCAAAACATGTTTGGTTTCTTTGTGTAAGAGAAATCAAGCTGTCACTGGTCTATTTTGGTCTCAGGAGATCTAAATGGTCTGGTTAGAATGGAATTTATATTCTTCACAGCAATGTACAGAAAGCTTAGATTTGTGACTAAAACAGCATTGAAAACACACCAGTCTTTTAGCTATTGCTGAGCAGTCCTTGCACATCATCAAGGGGTTTTTTTTATTTTTCTTGGGTTTTCTTAATTTTTCTTTTTTAAATCTTTTTATTCCACTTCTCTTTTCTCCTCTGGGCAAGTAGGTCAGAAGTTGGAAGGAGACACAAGCAGCTGACACTAATTGACCAAAGGGATATTGCATATCATATGACATTATGTGATGTCATGCTCTGTAAGAAAAAGCAGTGAGAACTGTAAAATTCTCCACATGAGGAGGAATAGCCCCATGTACCAGTGCATGGCTGTAAAGAAGTTTTTCAGAAAAGGACCTGAGAATCCTGGTGGACACACCAACAATGAGTGGTAAAGAAGGCAAGTAATGTCCAGGGCATTATTAGATGGAGTATTGCCAGCAGGTGGAAGGAGGCAATGCTGTCCCTCTCTTCAGCACTGGCAAAGACACATCTGGAGTGTTGGGTCCATTCCTGGGCTTCTCAGTAGAAGAGAGATGCGGACATACTGGAGACAGTCCAGCAAAGGGCCACCAGGATCATTAAGTGATTAAAGCATCTCTCCAATAAGAAAAGCCCAAGAGACCTGGGACTGTTCACCCTGGAGATGTAAAGTCTCAGAAGGGTTCTTATTTGTCCTTACAAATACCTGAAGGGAGGAGAAAAAGAGGGTAGAACCAGACTCTTTTCAGTAGTGCCCAGGAACAGGAACAGAAGTAATGGGCATACAGGTAAACTTGGGAGATTCCCTCTGAACATTGAGAAACACTGTGAGATTGACTGAACATTGGCACATGTTGCCCAAGGAGGTAGTGGAGTCTTCATCCTTGGGGATATTCAAAAGCCATCTGGCCAGGTGTGACATGAAAGGAGTGTGGGTTCGTCCACCATTTAGAGGGGAGATTTTATCCAATGTTTTATGCACTGCTGGTCCTATAAAGAACTCACTCTAACAGTTTATGGAATAACACTTTTCATTGATACAAACTGTGACAGGTTAGTAAGATCCATGGCTTGTTGGTGATAGTGTCTGAGTGCAAAAATGTGTTTCAAGCAACTTACTACTACTATTAAGCAGTCACAAGCTCTAACACTATAAATGGCATTTAGAGTGCATAGAATATGTGTTACCCGATAGGGGTGGCACACGGGTTCAGCCCATTGACTCATCCCAGCAGTTTCAGTGGATTCTTCCTCAATTGTCCCCTATTTTCAATTACTCTTATACTGTTTCTTTAGGTATAGTTGGAGCTTGAATGACTTTAGTCATAATTACTTTTATTCCTGATTGATGTAAAATTCTCTTGCTTCACTTCATGTACTTAATGGGGTAGTTGTATCTGGGCATCTGTCTCCTTTGATTGTCAGATACTGTATGATCTTTGAGCTACAAAGATGTGAGACACTGGGTAAGTAAGAGACACTGAGTAAATTTTATTATTGGGTTGGGATCAACTTGGGGGCGGGGAGGAAGTGGGGAGAGGAGGGTGCACAGAGCTCATGTGGGCAGGGCCGCAGTATGAAGCCCACGTGGAGCAGTTGCCAGTCAAAAGGGCAGCCTGGTGCTTGCCCACACCACGCCCACTGGAACCCCTAACTCAGCCTCTGATCAGCTACACCACCCTTCACCCTGGCCTGGAGAGCACTGAGTGGTCAGTGAACCAAAGGTCCTGCCTAGGGGGTGGGTGACCATGGTAGCCAAATCACATAAATAGAGGAGCACATGGGCTCCATCTTGCCTTTCTCTCTCAGGAACCATGTGAAGCTGGACTTTCATAGGATTCTTCAGTGGTAGCTATTTTTCTCTTAATATCTTCTCTCAATCTCTGACCATATCTTTCTTTGCTCTTAACCTCTTTTGGGTAACTTAAAAGTTGTGGGTTAGATTCTGCTAAGCTGTCTGGGTTGGTGTGTGCTGGGTTGATATTTTGTGGAATTTGACAGCGTGCTTGGTTGTATGTTATCCCTTTTAAACTTTTGCCAAAATCCTTATTTCCTCATAAAATTAAAAGTGTCTCCTGAGAAATGCGTGTAGCTTCTTCTATTTAAGATATCTCAAGATATTAAGAACCAAAGGCTCTGCAAAATTTGTTGGCTGTAACTTTTTGGAGTCTTGTATGTTTTTAATATTCCCAGTCAAACTTGTGGCTTTGGGACTGGTGTCTTACAAAAGTACCACCATGTTCCCTTCCCTGCAGGGATTTCTTTGGAGGGAAGCTGTGGCATCTCCACTTCACCCCACACTTTGTTCTATCCCCGTAGCAGGTGCTTATGGGGAACCTCTGTGGGTCATGTTGACTGCATTCCATCCAGGGAACAGCTGCTGCATTTTACCCTGTAATTCTTGGTCTCTTCTAATTTTCAACTCTGTCCATCGTCCCACATGTGGGGCTGAGTAACTGACTCCAAATGGCCCTACTTGAACAGTAAGATTGGACTAGATGATCTCCAGAGTCCCTCTCCCATATCAACCATTCTTTGGTTCTTTGGTTCTTTGAAAGTTCACTAAGCACACGAAAATTAAGTAGATAAAAGGGATAGCAAAATCCAGAAAGTTCAGTTATAAAACAATATAGCAGTAACAATATAGAGACCGACAACAAAGTAACATCAATATTTGAAGAATGAGATCTGCCTCTGAGCCATTATATTATATATTTTTCAATAATACCCTGATGGTATTACCACTGGTATGTTATATACCACAGTTTGGATATACCAGATTTAAAAATTCAAACAAAAATGAATGCCATTTTTTGCTTTGTTACATATGGGTGATTTTGAAAACCTCATATTCTCTTAATATTTAGAGTGCTCATAGAGCTGATCAAAAGCTTCCTTAAATTTGTCTCAGACTCTCTCTTCCCTTTACCTGTGATTTGCTTACCTTCTTGGTATTCTGCACAAATTCACAAATCTTGCATCTTGTAACATCTTTTTCCTTTAATTTTCTTTTGTCTCCATTTTTTTACACTATCTCACTGTAGGTAGTCATCCTGTCATTTTTCCACTTTCTTCTTTGTTTTTTTTTGTGATTAAACATACAATATCTGTTTGTAATGTAACATTTTTGCTTTTAAGTCCTTTCTAAAAGTCACTTCCATTTCAATATACAAAAGAATGTTAATGCTAATTTTAAAACTTTCCCCTGCATTTCTTCTCTAAACATCTCAGTCTGACTGCCTGACATCTTTGTCTCTAAGACTGCAGGTTCTTTGGGGTACAGATTGCCATTGCTCATTCTGTATAGCTGTTAATGCTTTATGATTAAAGAGTAATATTAGTCTGAGATCTGGTTTCCATTTTCATGTAAGACACGCCATCTAGACAAGAGAATATATGTATTAGTATGAAGACAGGGATTAGAGTTCTCACTTGCAATTGGCTAACAGCACTGTAGATTCATTTGTAAACCTGATTATACCTAGTGATTGATAATGGTTCATTTATTTCAAACAGCACAGTGCCAAGACTAAAAGAAGATTCAGCCAACAAAAACATCACTTCATCATATAGATAACTCACATCCACTTTTTTTTCATTTTCAGCTGTATTAAAATATTTAAAAAATAAAGTCCTTGAACAAAGAACATCATGGTTCTGATTCAAGGCTCTATTTAGCTGAAAATTATTCATACCCAATAGAAATGACATTTCAGTTTTAGACTGCCAAAGTGAACTTTATTAGTATGTCATTAATCATTGTCTTGGAGGTGACACCTGGGGAAAATGATTTAGTGGAGATTAGAGCACTCAAATGTAACACTGAAAATATCACATTTATTTCCAGCATCAATCAGTCAATGAAACACATATTAACAAAAAATGACATTTATGTACATTTAAATCCGCTTATAAAAAATGCACTGCTTTCTATTGAGGAACATTTTCTATTTTTTTTTCCCCACATTTTATATTGAGTTTATAGTTTACATAAAAAAACCCTACTGTTATCAATGTATTCAATTTAAAATGTGTCAGAAAACATATTTGAAAAAAGATGGAAATTGCAAAGTTGTGCCAAAGAGAACCATTTGTTGGAAAAACAAGGGTTTAAAAAAGAAATATCCACCTCTCCATACAGTCTACAGGCATTGCCACATAGCTAATATTTAACTCCAAAAGTCTGAAATTCTGTTCACTTTGCTGCTTTTGTAATAAATAATAATAAACCCCAACCAACCAACTAACCAACCCACCAACAATTTTGATTTTTTTTAATAAAAAAACCCCAACGACAAAAAAAAACCCAAACACATTTAAAGCATCTTCTATTAAAAAGCTAGCATCAAAGACATGGCATATTAATTATTTTTAAAGAGTAGCTTATGTGACTCAGACTGAACAATAAAATTGCTCTTTCATTTGCTCTCTGTTTATCACTTTTCTGTGTCACCCCTTTACCAAGCTCAGGCTGCCATAATCTTATGGTTACTAACTTAACTTCTTTCCCCTTATTTCCCCAAGAAGTCAATGTTAGAAAAGAAGATATTGGAAAATCACTCTTTTCTAACAAAGGTATTACACTATTTTGACTAGAGGATGAGAAAGCTGCCATACTCTAGGTTTTTAAGCATGAAATACTGTCCTCATGCAAAAAAATAAAAAAAAAAGGAAATCTCTTACTAAGAAAAATAAACTTGAGTCACCCCAAATATGAACTAAGCATGTCCACATTTACAGATTTACACAAAAAAAACAAGCAAAAGAACCCAGCCAAAAACCCTAGAAGTATTCAATACTAAATTTTATTTAAAATATTATTATATTTATATTAATGAAAGTTGTTGTTATCTGGTTCTTAGTGAAAAACTTAAAAAATCTCAGTGTTGTGCTCTCTTCAAGAAATGGATTACCTCCTTTATTCTCTCCTCTTGCACTAAGGTAGTGGGTAGAAACATAATTTCTTGGCAACGTCAGAGAGGCATGTCTATAAATAACTGTATATACTAAATAATACAGAGGTGCACACTATTCCACAGTTACTATGACACAAATTTAATTTAAAGGCTGTGCGTTTTATGTATGTATGTAATACATTTAAGGACTTTGAAAGCACATTTATAAATAGAGAATTTTAAGTATAATGCTCTTTCAGAGAGAAATGGAATATTCATTTTCAAAATGTGTGGCTGCTATGGAATCTATGAAATAAATATTATTCAGACTTCTTAGTGTGCGGAGGCAGTTCAAGAAAGTGAGAATGAATTGTTATCTATTACATCAACATAGAAGGGACAGCCAAAAAATAATTGTATGCATCTAGTTACTCTACTTGATAAAAATGACCTCCCTGGAGTCAAGGTATATAAGCTTTGCTACATTTAACAATAAGAATTATCACCACACATCAACAATTCACAAAAGGGAGGAGTTTGTATAACTAAAGCTACAAATCAAAAGATTATTTGAGAAATAAATAGTTTTTCTTCCTAAAGAGAGATCCTTATCATTCACACAACTGCTTTTCCCCATGCTGGCAGCAGTGCTACTGTAAAAAGTAAACATTTGTGTCACAATGAGGGCTCTGGGAGTAGGAAATGTCTAGATGAAAGACAATGAAAGTACTGAAAACTATAAAGGAAAATGAGTTATTTCAGAATTAAATCATTGAGAGTATAAGTGACAACCTGAAAGTCTGATCTCTTCTAAAGCAAATAATTCCTAAATGTGACATTCATTCCTGGCTTTGAAATGATGTGTTTCCTATGCAGAGGTAACTCATCATTGACAGTGGTGTTTCAGGGTCAGATGAGGGCAAGGTGTTCTCCGGGGATCAGATGAGGGCAGGGTGCTCTTTAGGAAGCTTGATTTAGTTGCTTGGCTTTTCAACCAGCCATAGGCTCCCTTTACTGCTGAAGCATTTAGTCCTTCACTAGCCTAGAAAAGGTACAACTGCTAACAGAAGTAATGCCCTTTCATTTATATGGCATTGGAGTCTTTCCACTAGCTCCAAAGAGCCCATTTTGAACAACCAATCTTCAGTGTTCTATGCCTTATTTTCCTCTTTGACTTTATGAGAACTACAAAGTTTGTAAAGCAGAATGCTCTTAAATAAAGGGGTTTTATGAACATATAGTATGATATAAATTGATAAGAAAGCACAGAAAACATTATGTTTATCCAAAGGTATGTAAAGAGTAGTAACAAGCCTTTTTGAGCCTAATGCTTGACGTTTTATAGTGGTGCAAAATGATTATAGAAAAACTCAGCACAAGCAGAACAAAGCAAACAAACCCACAAACTACTGCACTTAAGCCAATATGACAATATACTCATACAGAAAAGAGCATGTGCTACCAGAGCATGGAGTTGACCCCCTAATCAAATGGAAAGAATCAAGGATATCTCAAGGTACTACAAGTATTAATATTTAACAGAACCCATTTTGCTTGAAATAAAGGTCAGGAATTCACTTACAGTGCCATTATCACAAATATGAAATCTAGCATGGAGAGTCAAACTGTAGCTGACTGCTACACGTTGCTACAGAAACCTGTAAAGTTGAAAATAAGGTTCAATGAAGTCAAAAGTCAGGAAGCTGAAGTTATGACAGTCTTCTTTGTTCATTTTATATTATCCTACCAGACTGGGATATTCCTGATGTTTTAAACACAGTCAAACTAAAGGCATTTCATTTGTCTGCGTGTGATTTTGCTACAGGACTATGAAGTGTTTAATACATCAAAATGTATTTTGTTATACTACAAGCTGAGATAACTTGCTTTCTAAGTATTTATTAAAATAATAGTGAAGCAGTAATGAACAGGTTACATGGACTGTAACTACAAAATTAGGTTTTCAGTGAATACTGGAGTTGAATCCTGGTTTTTTGCCATCAGTTCTGTGAAGTTTTTTTATATTTAAAAAAATTGTGACAGGGTGATAACACTCACTTGGGCCATTAGACAAAGTTCTCTTTGTGCTTTCCTAGAACACATGAGAAAAGATGAAGTAGTCCTTTACTGACTTCTGAGCCCTCTTTAAGTCATATTAATAACTTTTCCACTATTCTTTTCTAAAAAAAAAAAAAAAAAGAAAAGAAAGAAAGAAAAAAAAAGAGCCCTAAATTTTGTTTACTGGGAACATCACTTCTCAGTGATTTTCATCTTTTCAAGTTTCAGAATTGCAAACACTTGTTTTGTTAAAAAAGAATATTTCAGCACAATATTGATTTATTATTGAGCTCCTACTTACTCCTTAGCTTGTGTAATTTATTAGTCATAGCTACCTTTAGCTACTCCCCTTATGATTAGTATCATAACATTAGAAGTGTGCTTTGCTGGTCCAAAAGCTCTGCATTTATATGACTGGAAATGTAAACAGCAGAAAATGACAGAAAGACAGGTCTGGTAGAACCCTGTTGTGTTGACTCTTGCAATGTGTTATTATCTGTGGAATATCCAAAGACCCTTCAAATGGGCATACTATTTATGCAAAAGGTACTGAAATATGTAATCCAATCACTATGTTGCAAGTAATAAGAAACAAGGAAACAGAACAAAACAGGGGGAAAGAGAGCCCGGCCAAGCACAAGAATGATTTAACCAGATCAGCTTCTCAGGAATTATTCAACTCCTATGACAGTAATGCTTAAATTACATATTTGTTCATCAGTATGGGAAGGTAATCACAGGTTTAATTCACCATCTGTAGTGTATTAAAGTTTTTTCTCTCTTTTCTCAAAGGGTGAGTCACTCCATGTCATATTCTTGTAATCAAATTACAATTACTGCTTTAGCTTTCAATTCTTCATGTGATCCTTTTGCAAGTAACCTTCACTTAAAAAGACCTCTTTGCTGCATAACAAAACTCCTTGGGATAAAGATTTCTGTTAAGAGAGAGTCTTTACAGGGGAAGTTGAGGGCATTTTCACAGTGCCTATTCTATCTCCTTCCCATCTCAGTTCTCAATAACTCTAAACTGAAGCTTAAGGTTCTAAACTGAAGGTTTAGCTCAGTAGCATCACAGGTTTTAAACGAGTGGAAGCAGATTCCGAATTCTGCCCACAGATTGCTCTCTTTATTTTATAAGCTAAGGAATACAAGACAAAGTAAAAAAAAAAAAAAAAAAGAATAGGGTCAAATCCTTGCAAGTCAGGGACATATTGACTGAGGATTTTGCAGAGACTAATTTCTTTACTATAGCTTTCACTTTTTATTTTTCAAATATGTAAAGCTCCACCAATTTTTTTGTCTTAGCCATTTTTTTCTAGAGTAAGTAAACTAGTAGAGTATATTGAGCAATAGCACAAAAGAACATCTGTGTAGTAGTGAGATAACAGATTTCCCAAATGAATACAAAAAAGGACCATACTGCCTAAGTAACCTCTTTACTTTTTTGAAAGATTATGACCATGTTAGCTAAGATGAGAGTATTTACAGGGATTTTCTTAGTCCTTTGGTAAGTTGTAAGAATATACTTTGTTTTCCTTTGGAACACAGAGTGAAAAAGGTTAAGGGCTAAAAGACTTCTTACTTTTAAAAATATCATATAAATACACCTTTTGTATTAATGAGAATTTTTTACTGCTTACTTCCTACAATCAAAGCAGAGAGTGGTGCATAGATGGAAAGGAGCTACAAAACACATGATCTAACACCCTATTCTAACCCTCTAGTTACATATAAATCTGTTAGAAGTTAGCAACTTCTTGAATTTTTTGATGATTCAGAATTCTGAATGAGTTGTTTATAAAGACTGCAAGCATCAAAAGGAGTTCAGGGAGATAATACAACTGTATAATTGGCTTCACAGATGGGAAATGAAATCTAACATTGAAGAACTTCAGGTATCATACATAAAATGTCAAAATCTAATAAGTAGGAATTGAAGGACTTCTCTGAAAGTAGTGAAATGTGCATGCACATTAAAATGGATTGCAAAGACTAAGCCTAAAATAGGTACAGAGTACTGGACAGATGTTGATGGAGAACATGTTTGCATACAAAATAGTGAAAACCTCACCAATTTCCCAACACAAAGTAAATGTTTATTAGAGAAGACAGGTAAGTACCAGTCCCAGTGTTGTGGTATGAAATTTATGCCATTTATCACTACCTAGATAAGTTCAGAATAATTACGCAGTATTACTCTAAAATTCAGAAATTTAGGATTAAATCAGACCTTGAAGACGGTGAGGGCTTTTGAAAATTTAAGCACTGGTGCTTTTTTTAAAAAAAAAACAAAAACAAAACTGCAATTTGAAACTGAAACAGGCAGGCCATGAAGTAACTGTGCTTTCTTCATTTTAGTTGGAGGCCATGCAAAACTGGAAGGTTTGAAATGATGATGTCACATTATCAGACTTTGCTACCTGTGTTCCCAGTTGTCAAGAACAGAACTATGAATCTTCCCTTGCTAAATATCCCTTAGCTGTCATAGAAATTTGGGATTTTATCAAGGGTGAATACTTGTTAATTTTTGGAGTATTTCTAGAGACGGGTTAGCTCTTAAATTCTGGGTTTAAGGAAAGAAATTAACTCATTCTATTAACTAACACATCAAATGTGATATCGTGAATCTATCAATTAATTGTTTTTCCTTTTTCTTGTAGAGAACTGAATTTCAGAATTCAAATCATAGGCAAATGTTTAAAATAAACTGGGATGATTACTTTCAAAATTACTTTCAGTGAGAGAAACCATCTTCCATGTGCCTGTGATCTTTCAGTTCCATGCAGAAAGTAGAATCATTGTGTCAAATAATCTGTGTGCGTATATGCACTCATACTTACATATATGTAAGTATACATTCACATGTATATGTATAAATGTGAATGTGTGTATCTATGCACATCTCATCTGTAACTACTCCTTGCCTTGCCTGGTCCTCTTTAAAGCTGTTGGAAGAAAGTCCTTGACAGGCAGCTGGGTAGATTGCTACAGCTTCCTTACTGAAAGATTTAAAACGTAAAACTGTAGTATTGGTCAGCAGAAGTAAAAAAAGTAATGAGAAACTTTAATCTTTCCAATAAACAGACAAGTGCTGACTTTAAGGCAGTCATAAAAGGATTCTATTACATGCTCTAATACATGCTAGGACTGAAAGTCATGAAGTAATTCTACTCTTGTTTTCCTTGTGATCAAATGGATTCAGTAATGTGATGTTGGCAGAACACACATTACTGAACACATTTTTGTTTTGGTTTGGTGTTTTGGTGTTTTTTTTTCTCTCAAGTGAAAATTCTCAAGATAAATTAAAACTTTATATAGAAAACAAAGAACACCTAAGAAAAATTTTCTGGGTTGATAATTGCCAATTTGGAGGGTTTTTTTAACAAGATATCAGTGGCAAAACCAATAGGAGAGCTGAAAAATAATCTCTTCTTGAATCAGAATGGATTAAATCCTTTAGTGGGAGTGAAATATCTTCTGGCTAAAAAGGATAGATTTCTGCCTCAGCTCATTAGCACAAAATGCCTTACCAAGAGATTTAATCTTTCTGCTATCAAACTTTGAAGAGGTCTTAACAAAAAAAAAAATGCAATCTTAATATCATCAAACATTATTTAGTTACCCACTGATTTCCTGTCTTGTAAGAAGAGCTGGTTGAATAATGTCTTTTTCATTGGAAAATTGAAAACATAAAAAATGATAACTTTGTACCAAGCAAAATAACTCCTTTGGAATTAAATTAATGCATTGGAGTACAATAAAAAGTTTTCATATATCTACACATTTATGTATAAAGACAATGGGTTGGAGAAGTTAAAATGATTTTGCAGAAGTAGCATAACTTAAAAATGTTACATAAAAAATGCTATAGAAAGTTCAGTCTAAAGGATTCCTTTTATATTTATAGTCTTTAATGATCCTTTTCCTGAACATTTTGGTTCTTAAAAATTGAAGCTCAGGTCAATCTCAGCAATGTTCACAGAGAAAGTAATTATTTGCTGTTTCTACCCTTGTCCTAGTTCAGCAGGAGGGACCAATTATCACTGTGTGAGGGTGATCAAAACTATGTATTCTACTCCCTCTATCCATTTCCCAAGGACAATAGACCATTTGCAGCAGCTGCTCAAGCAGTCGTTAGCACCTTCACACCCAGCCTGAGGGGGTGTGGCTGCTAATGGGCC
>JAWWMO010000083.1:123567127-123587919 GCA_035047845.1 Dendrocincla fuliginosa
CGTGGGCCTCAGCACAAGGGGCTAACAAACCCCTTTGGGCTTGTGCCCAGGGACACTGGGTTATACTGCTGGGTTTTTGGTGAGTTGAAAGCAGTTTTCTCTTTGTGTCAGTGTACTTATTGTAATATTTTTCATTAAATTGTGACTCTGACTTATGATCTCTCTTGTGGTGGGTCCATTTCTCCTGCTGGTTTACCTTTAAACCAGCACAACCCTGCATGAAAGGTTCAGAATATACGCTTCTATCTCCTGTATGATGATAATTATTATGTGGTATGATGACTAGCTTTTTATTCCCAGCAAATAATTGGGATCAACAATATCCTGTTTTTATTGTAAAGCACAGTTTCAATTGTAGTACGGACAAAAGGAATTGCACATTATTCCTGTAAACTACAAGAATTCGAAAGGGTTATTGTACTAGCTGAACTTGATGTCTTATTTTCCATCTGCTATAGCAGATGCTCCATTCCAATGTAACTATGAAAGTAATTCTAAAAACAATTTTTGTAATTGTAAGAAACATTTAGAACATGAAAGGAAGATGCTGCATTTTTTGATGATGTGTATGTTATCATATTTAAGAACACAGTGCAAGTTATTGACAACTATATTATTTAGTATCCTAAAGTAAAATATCTTGCAATTACTGTTTGTACATTTAACCCTGACATAAGTCAGTTGTGCCACTTCAAATGTATTTGTCCTAAAATAACCAGTCACAAACCTATCCTTAAGTTATTTCAGAAAGCAGGAGTAGAGTGGACAGGAAGCTTTCCCTTACTGAACTGAGTATAGAAATCTAACAGCATAGAATATATGAAATATGCAACTACATATATCTACTGGAGTGAATAATAAGAGTCTAAAGAGTATTTTGATTGTACAACATCCAGAAAAGACCTATTTATCATTCACACCCATGTTCATGTAGAACAATACACATCATAATCAATGTTATCAAAAAATTACCTAAAATTGTCATAGAATCATAGCCTAGTCCAGATTGCGAGACCTCAAAAGAACTGGTGCAACTTTTGCTAAGAGATTCCACCTGGAGTACTGCATGCATCTCTGGGGTCCCAGCACAGGAAGGGCATTGACCTATTGAAGTGAGTCCAGACCAGGGCCACCAAGTTGATTAGAGGCATAGAGCATCTCTCCTATTAGAAAAGGCAAATTGGGCAATGAATTCTTGTGTTTCTATATAAGGTGCATTCCTCTAACCTACATAAAATGCCCAAGCTTAAGATCAATACATGAAGAGGATTAAGGAAAAATGAGACATATTCTGAATACAAAAAGAACAAAGAGCCACAGAGAATCAGACTAGAAATCTCTGATAATCCTACATACCTGAAAACCTTGCAAAGAGGAGCAGAACACTTTTCAATAACTTAAATTATCTAACAGCTTGGTAACACTTTATATATGACATGAATTCTGCCTGACATTATTGTATAGAACTTTAACATTATATACAAAACAATGTTAAAAATACAAGTGTGAAAAACAAACCTTATTCTAAAGTCATGAAGGTCAGAATTTTTACTCATCTTAGACTAGTTTTTTTTTACATTATCATTATAAGTCAATCTAACATTATGATAAATCCAAGAATTGCTGAAGTGTTCAGAAAGATTAGTAAATGTATTTATTCCTATTCTCTGCATTTCTCTTCTTTCATGTACTGCAGTTTCAATCAGAAAACTGAAAAATTGGGAAATAAATTAGCAGCATATAAGCTTTTCTCTCTTTAATTGACCCATGATGTTATAATTTAATAGCAACATGTACTGTTTGTCTGAATAGCACAGCCTGTAGTCTGCTGGAGTTACCTGTGTAGGACAAAGAATTACTTACACTGTGGAGAAAAAAAAAAAAAGCAAGCTAAATTGGTGAGGAATGCAGTGTTCATCCTGATACAGACAGCAGTATAGACAGCTGATTCTCTCTTCACAAAACTGAGTTGCACTCAGTTGCTCAAAATTAATTAATTTTATTGTTCCTGAATCAAGCCAATATGCCCCAAGTCAATTATATGTTCATTGATGCTCTTCAGTGAAACCATTTAAAGACCCCAACTAATATAAAAACATTAGATAATGTAACTGAGTACAATGAGCAACACAAATGTTACAAATCTGTTGATACTTACCAGCTAATTTTACCACTGCAGCTCAGACAGTTGGAGTGGATAAGCCCATCTGAATTTAGTAAGGCACTATTCAGGCAGACCACCATACTAATCCCAAGATTAATATCCTCATCAGACAAACTGAAAACTAGTTTGGTTCATGCCCTGAATTGTTAAGCATCCCATTTCAGTTTAGTCTAATAAGGTCTTTCATGTTCTGTAACTGTGTAAACACAACTACTCTTCCCTTTCCCCCAGGGTAAATACAATATAAAGTAGGGCATTTTACCAAAATAAACCTTAGTAGTATGGTGATTATTAATGATGCCTTTCCTATTTACATGTAAAAATTATGAATTATTTGCAATGTCAGAGAGCAGGGACTTAAAAAGTAAACCACTATAAAAAACAATATATTTTTATATTCTTATGAAAAAGGCCAAAGTTGATAAATCAGTAATGATTACAAACTTTCATGATTTGTGCTAATGATTTTTTTTTCATTTAGTAAACTTCAATTGTTGTAAAAATGAATTGATCTTCCCTAGGCAAGGAACTAATTAATACAATCAGATTGGTCCTTAGGAGTAAATCTTTCTTTCAAAATAAAGTCAAGGCTCTGAGAGGAATATGTTACCTCTGGTTTCCCCCTTCATAGTTTTTTGTAAAATTTTGTCAATGCTGCAGGAATTTTGTGGCAGCTTAGCAAATTTCAATGTAAAGTTTGATAGGGGGTTTTTTATGTAATGGAATCATTGGATTGTTGAATTGTATATTAGCCATTAGCCAACAGACATGAAGAGGTGTCATTACTAATGAATACTACTGCCAAGCTTTGCCTACTGTAATTTGTTCAAGGATAGGACTAGAAATAACAGGTGATTTATAACTGATGATTTTTGAAATGGGGTGAAGTGGAACTAGACTGTACAGCCTAAATGTCCTACTACTTAAATGTCCTGTTCAGGCTTTAGCTTTCCTGTAAAGACTGACGATTAATAGGACTGCCCTACAAATTAAGTCATCTAGGCACTTCCATGTAGGTTTTGAAAGCATAACATGTATTCCTTAGAAGGAAGGAGAGGTCTAGGTATTTCTAATGTTCCTCATTTGGTGTGTTACAAATTGTATATACCCTACAAGGAAGTTACCTCAGTGCATTATAATTCTTGAAACTAAAATGATAACAATAAAAATGTTCTTGTTTTATGACAGCTTGTGAATACCCTCTGATGCCCAGTCTGCAGATCTACTTTCCAATTCTCCTACAGATGAAAGAATTATACTGAACTTCCCTCCCCATGGACCAGATAACCTTCCCCAGGAGAAAAAAAAACAATATCTGAAAGCTGTGTCTTTCAGGAGGTTCACCAACTCTATTTTTGCCTTTTTAGGGCAATGACCAACTGTATGAATTTTAACAAGGACAAGTGCCAGATTCTGCACTTGGGATGGGGCAACCCTGCTTGTCTGTATAGACTGGGGAAAGAGAGGCTGGAGAGCAATGCTGTGGAAAGGACCCTAGGGGTCCTGGTTGATGGCAAATTAAACATGAGTCAGTAGTGCCCTGGCAGCCAGGAGGGCCAGCCATGTCCTTGGGGGCATCAGGCAAATCATCACCAGCTGGTCAAGGGAGAAGAATGTCCTGCTCTGCTCTGCACTGGTGTGACTTTACCTTGAGTAGGACTCAATGATCCTGATAGGTCCCTTCTGACTCAGCATATTCTATGATACTATGATTCTATTATTAATCCAGTATACCCAACTTAACATATACTTAATAGTTCCTGGGTTTGATTATCTGAGTATTTTTTTTTTCCCATAAAGGTATAGATTCAGATTATTTTCTTTTCCACAGTGGTTACCAAGGTTTTCTAAATGCAATATCTGCTTATTAGACTGGCTGAACCTTAATGCTTGACTATAAAGAACAGGGACTTCTGATTATTTTTCTATCTTTCTGGCAATCTGCTTTTGTGCTCCCTATACTCTCATGTTCTGAATACAACAGCCCCTTTAGTGTTTTTGAAGTAGTTTCCCGAAAAAGAATGAAGTTCTTGATATCAAACTATGCAGCACAATATTTTGAAGCTTTGATAAAGAAACCAAAATCTACTAAGAGGTCATTCAAGCTAGAATAGTTTTTATCTGAGTTAGAAATGTTTCTCTCCTTTCTTTCAGCCTTGATATTATTTTAGACTGTGTTGTTTGCCTCAAAATGGAGTTCAAACACAGATTTCCTGGATACTCAAATACTTTATGAAATAAAAGTTGTATGCTTATTTGATGAGGAAAGAGAAAAATCTCAAAAGCATAAGAACTATAACAAATCTGTTCTCTCCTGTAGAGAGAATATTATACCTTTATACATAAATTGTCATTGTTTATGCTGAAATACCCAAGAAGTAAATGTAAAAGAAATATAACTAAGATTTTAAAAATTAAGTCTGGAGATCTATTCAATAGTGGTTAAAATCAGCAGACATTTCTTGTACCTCCACCCTTTAGCTAAGATGCTGATAAAATGAAGTGAGGGATAGGGTATTGTCATATTCTAGGCTTTTGATGTCTTCCATGTTCTGCTGAGGTACTAATTTGGGCTTTCACTAACCTCACAGTCCACAAAACCAACAATACAATAGCTTTTCTTTCATGTATTCTGGAGGCTCATTTCGTCTTATGCATCAATATTTAGGATGTAATAGGAAAATAATAACATTTCCTAAATGCAAGGATATACATCTGTATGGACAGTGTACGCAAAGTCCTTTAGGATTTAGTGTTCCATGCATGCACAGGAAACATCTAGGACTGGTAAATGGTGTGATCTTCCCTTGCTTGAGAGATTGCTCCACAGACTTGAAACAACAAGAGGTTACAGAAATAAGACCTTAAGTCTTATTTGTCTTCCTTAAATCTTATTAAGTCTTCCTTTGTTGAACTTAGTGCTCCAGCAATGTGGTTCTACCTTGTGTGTTGGCCAACTATGTATGTGCAGGTTCACAAATTTCAAGCTGGCAATACTCTGCTTAGCAGTCGCATGGCCCTTAGAAAAATAAATTGACTTTTGTTTTTGAGCTGAAACTTCTCTTTGTACTTGTAATCTTGTCTCTGATTCACTATGAAATACAAAACATATGGCCAATTCAGTAAAATCAACATGGCTGAAGAAAAGAACTGTTCAAGGAAAAGCTATGCAATAATGTTATATATCAATATTTATTGTTGTTAATTTCCTTTTTAACTTACAAAATCCAGGAGCTAGAAGGGACATGGCACCTTTCTTCTCAAGTGGGTGATAGTATGGAAGTGAGTGATCATAATGAAGTTGACATGCAGAAAAAGAAAGAAGCAGTTTGGTAAGTTTGCAACCTGTCATCTTGGAGTGTCAGATCTTAAGAGGCAGGCAGATTTGGGTTCCTATGTTCATTTATGTATATGTATATATATGTATATGTATGCACATTATAGAGGTTTTTTTAATAAAATGGGTTTTTTAATGGGAACACCATTAAATTCTGGAAGCAGTAAATGCATCTCTGTAGTCCTTCCGGAAACTGCCACATTCATTTATAGATTTCTGTTCATAGACTTCTGAATTTCTCAAGTAAGGGTCTGTCGTCCCTTCTGCACAGGGAACTGGAACACCAAAACCAGAGCTTTGGATATCCTTCTGGATATTTATCCTCTAATCCCAGTTCTTCTTTTCTCCATTTTCTTTTTATTTTTCTTTTTTTTTCCCCTCTGTTGTGGAATACAACAGTAGTAAAAACATTGTTTTTCACAAATGAATGGGAGGTGTGTGTGTGGTAGGGGATGAGGTTTAGCTTCATGTTCAGGCCTTTGAAAATATTAAATCATATTCAATTTCTGACATCACTTCCTATTTTTTAGCAAATTTGACAATTAAATACAATGGTCACATTGGTTCTCTGCTGCAACTATTGTTATAACCAACTCTGAATTGATGAGAAAGGAGGGCATTTTTTGACACCTATTTCTAAACTAAGCCTATTTTGAAGGCTTTCAGAGCAGCAGTGTTCTGACTTTTGAACTCAGGAAGCCAAAGAGAATCAGTGGTACTGGAGCAAGCTCAATAACATGATTTTCACTTCTGTGGTTCAGTGCCATGATACAAGACGACAATACATTGGGGCTGTAATCATCACTGTTTTCTGACAGCTTGACAAATGCTTGAAATTGCTGCAAACAAGACACATCTTCAACTGGCATGTGACAGCATCTTTCCATTAAAGTTTACATAATAGTGCTCATTTGTACAAGCTGATAATAAGCCAAAATTTGCATTTCATTGTTTCTTTCCTGTCAAGGTTAAGAATTTATAAAGAAACTTAAAAAAAGTGACCTTTTGTGTGAGGCAGAAAGCAAAGGCAGACATTTTGTCTTATTTTTATATCCTGGTTTTCACAAGTGGATATGAGTTTTTAAACTTACAGCTCCATATGTACATTTCTAGGTCATGAACTTAAACACGCATGGCACAGGTGTGTGGCTGTCCTATACAGAACCAGGAACAGGAATTTGATGATCCTTGTGGGTGCCTTCTGACGCCAGATATATCTATGATTCAAACACAGATGATAGACTTTGCCAGCACAAAACACATTGAGTACAAACAGAATACAATTTGCAGTGGATGTTGTGAACTCTTTTTAGGGATAAATAAAGCCAGGTTTATTTCACATTATGACCTGCATCTCTTGGGAAGTGAGACTTATTCAACCTTGCTTTAAAATGGCTAAATTCAATGTTTCAGAGAGAATATAGAAGCCAAATTATGAGAAAAAATATTTCAGAAAGAAATATATGGAAAAGTCTTTAATTTAGATTGATCAACAGTTGACTATACACCTAGAATAATAAAGATAGTCTCTAATTTTTATGCAATGAACTCTTGAGTATTGTGTTCAGCTCAAGGCTCTACAGCATAAGGAAGACATGGACCTGTTTGAGTAGGTCCAGAGGAGGCCATGAAGGTCATCAGAAGCTGGAGCATCTCTTCTTTGAGGACAGAATGAGAGTGTTGGGGTTGCTTAGCTTAGAGAAGAGAAGGCTCCTGGTGACAGTCAACATGCTTTCTCTAAAAGCAAATCATGCTTGACAAATCTGGTGGACTTCTATGATGGAGTTACAACCATGGTGGATGAGGGAAGGGCAAGAAACCTGTGGAAAGCATTTGACACTGTACTGCATATCATCCTTGTCTCTAAACTGGAGAGAAATGGATTTGATGGATGGACCACTTAGTGGATAATTCGTTGGCTGGATGATCACAGGCATAGAGTAGTGGTCAATACAGCTCACTGTCCAAGTGGAAAGCAGTGGTGAGTGGCATATTAGGACCAGTGTTGTTTAACATCTTTGTTGGTGACATGGTCAATGGCACTGAGTGCACCCTCAACAAAGTTGGTGATGACACCAAGCTGAGTGGTGCAGTTGGAGGCATGAGAGTGGCAGTCACAGTCTGGTTGATGTTCTGGTCCTCTGGATCTGATGAATGGTACCGCAAATCTCAAAAGCTGAAGATTATATATGTTCAGGTTCAAGTGGGAATGCCCACTACCTTGCTCAGGGCAGGGAGTTTCTCAATGGGTCATTTAACTCTGCGAGTCATAGGATATTTTGGAATCTTTGATAGTCTAGGTCATTGCAACTGCCTGTTATGCCAGTCTCTAATTGCACATTAGCAGAGATGACCCCTCAGGCTGGGTGTAAAGGTGCTGATGCCTTCCTGGAGGAGAGTTATCACAGCTGAGTCATTGGTGTGAAGACAGAAACATTCCTGTGCCTTGCAGAGTTCTTTAACACCCAGCTTGTAGCCTGAGGGGTCAACTACATCCTGGGCAGATGCTGCAAATGATCCATTATTAACAGTTCATCAGAAATGACATAGAGGGTGTAGAATACACCCTATTTTTTACACCTACATAGTGATAAACTGGTCCTGGGTCTTGGCTGCTGTAACTAGGACAGTTGCTTATCCTTTTATTCTAGGGTTTTTTTGCTCTGTGTCCTGACTATCGGTGGATTAGTGTATTTTTCCTCTTAATTTTGAGCTTTAACTGGTTTGATTCAAAGACCCCAGCTGGTCTTGAGGTTTTTCCTGCTGCTTAATGGGACTGTAATTTTTTACCCACATGGTCACACTGTCTTGATGTTGGATTGATTCTTTCCTTTCTAACCACATCCATTATGAGATTTTTCGTTCTTTTCACAGCTGACTGAATAGAACTGATTAATTAGTTGTGACTTATTAAACTGCTGAAGGTCTGAAGATATTTCTACTTAGATTTGCAGTGTGATAGAATTGAACCTGTAGAAGCAAGTAGTCAGTGTGTGCTTTGTGGAAATTTTTATTGTACCCTTTGAGAAGAATTGATCACGTTTATGGTTAAATATATATATGTAAAGAAATTAATAAACAATGCACTGGAAAGAGTTCTACCACCGAAAGTGGCTCTACAAAGAGTCTGCAAATATGCATCATAAGGCAATTACTTGTGTACACTTGCACCAGCACCAGTCTTGTGAACACTGGCAGATCACCTCTTAAGTAAAAAAATGCATCTTTTTTCCTAATGTCTGAGTGCATTTTGTAATATCCACTACTAGATGACAATCATTACTCAAACTCTTGGACCCTACCTGTAAAAATTTGCTTGTCAACTTTGTCTTCTTTCAATTTGCCATCTATGCAGAGCAATATGATGAAAGTAAATCAAAACACTCTTTTAAGTTCCAACACAGAGACCTGAGGTTTGACAAATTGTATTGTAATTATGGTTGCTAGTACTTTTTGTACTAAAAAGTTTCAGTTTCCAAACTTTTAAAATAATTGTATATCTAATTATATGTATTTAAGCCCAAGGTTTTTTGTCTAATTAATGGTTGCCTGGTCAATGATACATTACAAAATATTGTATAAACTTCTGGGAAGGTTTATCAGGTAAAAGGGATTAAGGATAGATATATTCAGACTTTTCTTCTTTTGTTATAAGAAATTATTTTAAAAATTGTAAGGTGGGATTTTTCAAAGCTGCTTAAAGGAGAATTTTACAACACTTTACAGGAGAACAGAAACAAGAGTCAATCATAATGTGTTCTGAGACTGCAACAATACAGTCACATCATGCTTGCTCTCTTTAGGCTACTTAGATTTGTGGACAGGTAAAGCTAATTCTTTTCTGATATTATACTGCTGTGATGTAACCTTTCATGTTGGAATTTCCAGTTCAACATGCTGCTCAATGCATTACTAGGTACTATATCATGTGGCCATGTCAGTCTCCTTTGCAACATATTCTTTAATAAGGTGAAAAACTAGATGAGAATACAGTATTTTGAAAGAAATTATCTCAAAGACTGTCATCACTTTTAAAATTTGGCACTCCGTTGATGTATGTTCTCATTAATTAATGCATAATTATTCCCTGTGGAACTAAGATCTTTATATCTGATATATAGGCATTGAAGAGCTCTGAAAAACACTGCAACTATCCCTGAATCTTTATTTTGTACCACTGGTCATAAGTAATTTTTCTAGGTACCTGACACTATTGATTTTACTCAGAGTTCTAAGTCATAGCTAACTTGCTTGTCTTTGTGTATCTGCAGGGCTTTTAGAAGACAGACTCTTTGGGAGTTGCATCAAAAGCCTAAACTCTGATGAGTTTCACAAGGCAGCAGAACACCAATGTCCCTTTGTAGCGTTAGCTGTGGGAATTTCTGAAACAGGTATATTTTTTTTTCCTTTTCCCCCATTTTTTTACAGTTAAAAGAGTCATCAACATACAACATTTTCTATAATTTTCTTGTGACATGTCATCACAGAGCTGATATGATAATACTATTGTTTATGTAAATGTATTATTCCACTTATAAATTAAAATAAATATACTGAGAAGAGTGATCAGTGATGAATTTCATCACATTAGTGTGGCACCGGCTTGCTCATTGGTGTGGTCTTGACTATATTAGTCAGTATTTGTCATTTTTGATCAGTAATATATATGTTCCACCTGTCTTGGTCTCTTTTTGATGTTTGTACTCTAATTTGGTATGGCATACAATTGTTATAGGGAAAGAATAATCTAATTTAAACAAATGGATCACATGATGGTTTTAAATTTATCTTTTCTGTCATACACAGATGTTCCTTCCACTGCAGAGGTTGCTAAATAAACCTTTTGAAAAATTATTCCTTCTACAACCACAATTTGAACACAATGCACCATTTTCTGGCAGCCTACAGATTAGACATATTCTCAGACAGATTGGTTTGTAAAAAAAAATGAAACCCAAAGTCCTCTCCAGAATTTTATGATGGCCATCTGCTCCCATGTCCTGCTTTTTGCTTCTTTCCTTTTTTGTAATATCCAGCTGTAAGGTCCTCTACACAATTTTTGAGAACGTGTCTACATATGAATTTCTCCTGGAATTTCATCTTAGGCTGTATTTTAAAATTAAATAATAAAAATTTAAGAAACAAGTTCAAGCATCTTACAAATACTTAAAAAAATTAGTCTAGCTTTGATTATTCATGTTGCATGGCAGAAAAAGGCCAGTTTTTTGAAACAGTCACATTTTTTGAAATAGTTATGTTTGATGAACAAAAGTAGCAATCCAAAGTTTCTATCACTTAAACTTAATAGTTATTAACAGTTGTCTCTTCATGTGACAATATTTTAACAAAATGCATTTCTCATAATAAAAGTGAGTCTTCTGCATGACTTTCAGTAATATGCATTTTTCAGGTGATCATAGTATTTAGAAAAGGCTTGTGGCAGATCTTGGAGTGATTATGATGTCCCCCCAAGTTCCTCAAAATGGTCATCTTGCTACACAAGGATCAGTGCGGCCAAGTTAGTTATGGCAATGCTCTGTCTGAGCCCTTTCCAATAACTAATGGTGTGAAACAAGGTTGCATTCTTGCACCAACCCTGTTCACAATCTTCTTCAGCATGATGCTCTAAAGGTCCATGGCAGACCTCGATGAAGAAAATGGCATCTACATCCGATATCGTACTGATGGAAGCCTATTCAACCTGAGGTGACTGAAGGCCCACACTAGGACCATGAATCACCTTATCCGTGAGCTGCTTTTTGCTGATGATGCTGCCCTGGTTGCTCACACAGAAGCAGCTCCGCAGTGCTTAACATCCTGCTTTGCAGAGGCTGCTGAGCTCTTTGGGCTGGAAGTCAGCTTGAAGAAGACAGAAGTTTTCTACCAACCTGCACCTCAAGAAGTCTTCCATCATCCCCCCATCACCATAGGTGAATCAGAGCTTAACTCAGTCCAGCAGTTCAGCTCTCTGGGAAGCATCATTTCTTCAGATGGTAAGATTGACAAAGAGACAACAGGTTAGCAAAGGCATACAGAGCTTTTGGAATACTCCATAAAAGAGTCTGATGCAATAAACACCTGAAGAAAAGCACAAAGATCAGTGTCTACAGAACCATTGTACTGTCTACTCTTCTATACGGGTCTGAATCATGGGTCATCTACTGCCACCACCTGCATCTCCTTGAGCGCTTCCATCAGCGCTGCCTCCATACAATCCTAAACACCCATTGGTCTGATTACGTGACTAATGTGCCTGTCCTTGAACAGGCAGAGATCACCAGCATCGAGGCCATGCTGCTGAGAACGCATCTGCGCTGGGCAGGGCATGTGTCCAGGATGGAGGATCACCGCCTCCCTAAGATTGTGCTCTATGGGGAACTTGCCACCAGCTGCCGCAAGAGAGGAGCCCCGAAGAGGAGATACAAGGACTCCCTGAAACAATACCTCAGCCTTGGCCATATTGACCACCATCAGTGGTCCACCCTGGCCTCCAATCAGGAGAAATGGAGACACTATTCATAACGCTGCTGCTTCCTTTGAGAATACACACAGAATCAGCCTGGAGGAAAAAAGGCAAAGCAGGAAGAACCATGCCTCACCAGTGGCGCCGATGGAGACTTTCCGCTGTGCCTTTTACAATCGGACTTGCCTATCTTGCATTGGCCTTTTTAGACACCAGCGTGATTGTAGCAAGTGTGGGTAGAGGCCTTCCCAAATCTTTGTTTACAAAGTCTAGCCATGATAGTATTTAAAACAGTTAATGTATCTTAGGACTCTGTTTTCTTATGTGAGCTACCAGTAGGTAAAAGAAACCCCAAAACAAAACTTAGAACTAAAAGATGAGTCTGGACAGAGAGGTGGGAGAGTACAAGAAAACAAGACAACAATCTGAAGTAGAAATAATCTTAAAATTGTCATAATTATATTGTTTTATTTCCTAATGAGCTGTTTAAATAAAAATTTTTAAGAACAATCTGCAAGAAAAGAGTGAATTTGCTCCTCCAGAATGGAAGAAGCACTCTGGGTGAAAAATATAGTCACCTTTAAAAAACAACAATGGAGAGATAAAGGCATGATAGGGAAAACAAAATAATCAATGAGAGATAGGAGTTTGTTCTTTGTTAAGAGTTTTAAATATACATAAATAAGTTATACTGCAAGATCAGCAAATACTCTTTCGAATTATTTTCTTAGAAGTCTGCCAAGGGAAATGAGATACTTCACTCCCAGATGAAATTGCAATTGGCAGTAAGTTGTATTTTCCAACTAAAGTCCTGTGCTTCTGTGATGAAATTCTGGCTCTTTGCAAGTTAGCGGCTAGATAAGAAGAGACAGTGAGATAGTGTTTTCCTTATTTTCTTTAATTTCTTAATACATGTTCATGGACAATAAAAAGAGCAACATATAAATACAAAAGAAGCTCCTAAACTGACGGCAACAATAAGTTAGAGTACTATTTTGCAAAGAGCTAAGGTGGGAAAAAATGCTAAATAAATGACAATTTTCATGCCTTCAATAAAATCTTCTCTTTATTAGCAAAACTATTAAAGGTGGAATACTGAAGACAGTTCAAAATTGGCCTAAGTATTTCAGACAGATGGTTATCTGCAACTCACATTGAATTCCCTGAGAAACCAAATGATCAGTTTTTATAAAATTTGTCCCACATGGGTAAGAATCTATAGGCTTGACTTTAGGCTGCGTTTCAAAATATTTGTCTAACTCCTTCTTCATTTTGTTTTCTGCATTACGCAAACTTCAAAGAAATGGGCAGATACTTTAACTGACATTTTGAAGAGGCAATGGCTGAATCACATTAACTCAAAATAGCTATCCAGGTATAGTTTCCTCATGGGTATTCCAAAAATAGTGTCCTGTCTACCTTGAAAAGTTAATCTAAATTGATGAACAAACTACTGAGCTTGGAGCTATCTTCTTTTAAATATGATTTGTCAGGCTTTCTCCCAGAACTCAAGAGAAATTTTAAATATAGGTGCAGAGTGCAGTTACACTTCTCACACATATTTGTGTGTTTACTTGAACTCAAGTTGACCTTGGATTTACACAGGTGAAGTGAGCATTATGAATATGAGGGTAACCACCACTGATAACAAATATAGTAAAAAAGATGCACAACTATGAAGGAAGCAAGTATAAATAGAGAGAAGATGACTCTGCTGCATAGCTGGTGGGAAATATGAAAGAGAATTTATTTTTCAAAGCAGAATAGGCATAGTATCACTCTAACTTATCCCTGATGACTTTGAGATTTAGAGTGCAAACACAGGTTTAGCTTTTAAATTTAGCTTTTAAAATAACTTTTCTTGAATTTAGATATTTCAAACAGTAGCTGTTCCTATTTTCAATGAAAATAAATTCAAGATTTATTTCTTCATAAGTCTCTGTGCAGAGTGTCATTGCAAACATGAACCTCAAACAGGTATTTCAGTAGTGAGTGGATGTTTAAATGTATAACCAGAAGAAGCAGCTATCAATACTGATGAAAATATAGTTTTGCTCCTATTTTCATGCAAAGTAGATTAGATAATAAATAAACATTTTTATTGTGGATAGTTGGTACCTCCTGTAATTATGAAAAGTTTGAATTCTGGGAAATTTGAGCATTAGTTCCAGATGTCAAAGAAAATCAGTTCTCCTTAGTATAAGTAGGAAAAAATCATTTGGCTGTGTTGTTTTATTTCTAGAAGGTTGATTCACAAATTTTTTTCCTCTGGTGATAATGATGGAGGCACATCATCCTTCTCAGGCAGTTTTATGAATTTTTGTGTGAAAAAGTATTTTTTGTTCTTGTGATTAAACTAGTTGAAAAGAAATTGCAACTCTTCCAATCTTTGAAAAATAAAAGTTACTAAAAGTAAATTAATTGCTGTGAAACCTTCAGAATCTCTTCTAGGAAATCTATTAAGGGCTTAATTTAGGAGGTAACTGCTATATTTTCATCAGTAGAGGATGGTAAAATTTTTAAACTCCCAATTCTAGGAAATTACTCTTCCGTTCTCCTTATCCTCATGCTGTCTCATCCATGCCTTTATGTGATAGGCAAAGTTATGCAAGCTTAGAGAAGCAAGAAAAGGCTCTTTCTTAACTGGGGAGAGGAGTAGAAGCAAGTAGCCTGGTAGTGTTTATTACTTGAAAGAAAGATTAAACACTGAAGCATAGGAAGAAGTGAGTAAGATATTTATAGTGAGAGAAAAAATGCAAACCCTGGAGGCACTGAAGATCAGTATATAACATTCCTTCATTTTTGTTCTGGAAATTATATTTTTTACAGGGCAATGAAATCTGCTAAAAGAAAAGGATTTCAGGAGAGCTTTGAGCCTAATTCAAATGGATACATTTTTCAGACCATTTATTCTCATTCATATTTTTAGAAAACATTTAATGAATCATTCTAATTATATTTAAAATATGGATGAATAACTTCCCTTGAAAGCTTTTTTATTCTTCATATATTTAATCATTGCAAAAGAAAAATATATATTTACATGTTGCTCATTTCCAGGTTAATTCAGCATATCTGAGTTTGTATATTTTATCAAAAGAACAAGCATTAAAAAATTCTCACTTATATGACTTGGTCCCTTTCATAGAAATGTTTCTTAATTTCTCATTTCTAATATTTCTAATATTCTATCTAATAGATGTGCTTCTAATATTTTCCTAAAAATGTTAATTAAAATGCTCTATTTCTCTCTTCTGAGAATTATTTATCATTTCCCATGCAGCAAAGATTTCTCATAATGTCATTTTGTGCAGATTTTGGCTGGGGTAGAGTTAATTTTCTTCACAGTGGCTGGTATGGGGCTGGATCTGTGCTGAACACAGGGTTGGTAATATAGAATGTTTTTGTTATTGCTGAGTGTGTTTGCACAGAGTCAAGGCCTTTTCTGCTTTTTGTACGGCCACGCTGGAAAGGAAGTTTTGGGTGCATGGGAATTTGGAAGGAGACACAGCCAGTACAGGTGACCCAAACTGATCCAAGGGATATTCCAGACCATATGACATCATGCTCAGCATGAAATATTGGAGAAGAAGGAGAAAGGTGGTGGTAGGGGGACATTTGGTGGGATGCTGTTTTTCTTGACAAGTAATCATTACACGTGATGGGGCCCTGCTCGCTTGGAGAGGCTGAACACCTGCCTGCCCAGGGGAAGCAGTGAATTAATTTTTTGTTTTGCTTTTGCTTTCCCTATTAAACTGTCTTTGTCTCAACTCATGAATTTTCTATCTTTTGCAATTCTGATTTACCAGTCCTGCTGGTGGGGGAGCGAGTGACCCACTGCATGGGGCTTGGTTGCTGACTGGGCTTAAAGCACAAAAACTTTGGACAATATGCCAAAAAGTGTGGGTCCTAATTGCAATCCATAAGAAATGTCCTTCTAAGTGAGACTACTGGCTCATCTAGCCCAATATTCTGTTTCTCAGACTGACAAAGGAAATTATGTTTAGTGAAGGACAATAGATATTATGGTGACACGGCTTTTTCATAGAACAAATCTTTTCAAATGGGAGCAATTTTCACTTGCACTCAGTTTTATGATTGTCTACCTTTCATGAAATGGTCCTAGTGTTAAGGAAAATCAGGTTTATTGTTGAGTGGCACAAGTGTAATTTCACATTTCTTTAAAGTGTCTTCTGGGCCCAAGTCCCTTGTACGTGCAGAGCTATTATCAGCTATCCTGAATTAGATCCTTTTTTGTGTGTGTCATTCACTTCACAGCAGTTTGAATAATAAAATCTGTTCTTTATTTACTACATGAGTGAAAGAAGAAAGATCAGCCATGTTTCTTTCAATGGGGCACTTAAAATTATTTTAATTTAAATAAAATGGAATTACAGGATTGCAAAATACATGTCTATGCTGGCTTTTTTTTTAACTGAAGGTAAATAAGATGGTTTACAGGAGACAAATGCTGCAAAACTCATAAACAGAGTTGTGTTCTCCTCAAGAAACATCAAGAGAAGGAATGAATAGCAAAGTAGTGAAATAAGAATCAAGAACTATCAGGAATTAATTCAGAATAATACTTAGCCCAAGATAAGCATAGATGTAACTTTGACTCAGGGACCAAGAAGCAGAAAAAAACCTTTTTCACATGTGTTGTAAGAAGGTAGGACATTGTGATTTTCCAATGTCTTACTGGCATCTTTCACACAGAGGTGGGAAACTGTGGTATTTAAATAGAATGACAAGAGTTTTCTCCCTTCTTTTTTGCTTTTGTAACATTTTTATTTTCCTAACAGTATGGAATCTATTCAGAGATTTCTTTTTCCTTTCAGTTGCACTAATTATTTAGCCATCATCAACTATTGCTCATAAATTGTTGAAAGCAGTAGAGAATCACTTAAGCAGATGCTGTAATAACTTTCTAAAATAGCAGGTGTCTATGCAGTTCAGCAGCTTTTACCACGTCAGGTTGCTTACTCAGGAGATATAAAGAAGTTTGGGTCTAGCAAATATATTTTGAAAAGCATAATTTACCTCTAAAACACCTCTCAAAAGCCCTATCATTCAAGGTGCTGAGCACCTCCCAAGAGACTAAAAATTTCTACTAAAATAAACCTGATTTAAGGCTGAGTACTTCTGAGAAGACACTCAGAGTTGCCCAGGAACAATGCCTTGTTTCAGAGTTGATTATTTTGAATGATCCATAGAATTGTTTCATTTTTTGCTCCTGTAGTTTGCAAATTTTGGGTTTTTTTGAACAGTTTTAGTGTACAGTACAACACATTTATATTGAGGAAACAAGTCTCATTCCAGTGGAAATAATCATTCTATCTTAATAATTAACATGGTTGCAGAGCACCTAAATTTTCAAAAATGCTTGGTAATGTTCATATCTTAGGACCTTAATCTGAACAATGCCTTGTTTTCTAAAATGCTAAGCACAGGGGAAGAATCCAGCCTTTCAGCAATGACTAGTGGCACACATAGTGAGGTGGATCAAAAAAGAATTTATTTCAATATCTTGCTCTTTAAGATTCAATGTCAAAACCAAAGCTTTAAGATATTATCATTTCCTTTCAGAATCACAGGGGCTTTTTTCTCTACAGAAAAGAAATATGAAAATTAAAGCCAATAAGATATTTTCAGATTTATCATCCATTTTGTCCTACTATAAATCTGGAATATTTTGGCAATATTTCTTCTACAATTATTTTGTTCACTGTATGCAGCACAAAACTGCAATATGAAATGCAGTAGAAATTTCCGCACAGAAATTTCACTTCTGAAAGACAAGATATGCTTGCATGCCTAGGACTTCATTTTTTCCAGCTGAGTGACAGGAATAACTGATGCCTACTACTATGCAAGATCTGTTTGAATCCTCAATATACAAGTAGTCTCTCTGGGGAATTGTCTTCAATGTGCTTTTATTTTCTTAGTCTTGTACTGCCATTGAGGCAATAATTGCAACTTAAGAGTTGCAATTATTCCATTACCAAAACCAGATTGCCAATCTTTCAGTAAGTACAACTGGGTACCTTAGAGAATTATTTTTCTTTTTTTTTTTCTTTTTTTTATCTCAGAAATTCTGGAGATCTGTAAGTTATGTTTAGGAAGTTTGTAAACATCAAATAAACAAACCAAATCAACTCTCAGTAGGCTTTCTTCTGTGGTTAAGGTATACTAATATTGAAAATTCATTTTCTCACATCAAGAGTTGGAAACAACTCTGTAGTTAATTTCTGGTAATTTTTAATAGTTAATAAATAGATAGAACACTCTCAGAAAACAAGACAATCTTGAATATTGTTCTGTCCCAAGTGTATACTGATTTGACTGTTATTTCATTATTTGTGTATTTTTATATATAGGAAAGAAGAAAATTGTAAAATATGCAGATTCATAAAATGTGCATGAATTCATAAAATGTACATGAAAAGACATTCATAGAGACTGAAATTTTGTGCTAAAAAAATTTGGCCATGTTTTAAAAGAGTGTAGTTTTAAAAGATATTAATGAGCATTTTCTCAATAGCTTCATTCTGAATGCAGTTTTTTAAACTATTTAATTTCTTTTTCCTTCTAGCTCAGAACAGACTGGTGTTCTCTGATGTTAAGTTTCCATTCAGCCTTTTACTTTGTAACGTGTTGCTAGTGAGACATCTTTAGTTATTATACTGGAAAGAAAATGCTGAAGATAGCAAAAAAAGGAAAAAAGTAAGTAGTTCTCATTGTTAATAAGCAAACTGTTTGCCAGAAAAGAATAATTGTTTTTTTTCCTATTACACTGAGTTGAAACAACTTACTAGAGAGTTTTAGTTTTCAGCTTGAATAGTGACTTTGATATAAATATAAAATGACTAGAAGCAAACCCCTAGTGATTTTCAGCATCACTTGATATATATTTTTCTTTACTTTGCCTGTCTTTTCAGAATGTTGTATGGAAAACTATTTTTCTATAAATTATTTTTTCAAAACTAAATGTCTGACTGACAGATCAAAAAGTTAATTCCCAGCTTCTAGCATATGGGTAATTGTCAATGACCTTGATGATTAGAGGTTTTCAATGTATATAAGAATAATTTAAGAGAGAAATTTGAATAAATAAATAATTTTATGACATGTGTTGATCATTGAATTTTGAGTCTAAGGTACATTTTTTGATTTACATATTTTTAAACACAGATAATCTCTTTCTGCATATATAAAATATATTCATCCTCTCTGTAGTAAGACTGTGTAAGTAGAAACTCAACCAACTAGCTCCCAAGAATGGTTTTTAGATTTGTAAGATGGTTTCAGCTGGAGGACACCTTTAAAGGTCCTCCAGTTCAATCTCCCCTGCCCTAGGCCAGAACATCTTCAACTAGATCAGGTTGCTCAGAGCCCTGACCAACCTGATCTTGAATGTTTCCAGGGATGGGAAATCTACCGCCTCTCTGGGCAACCTGTTCCAGTGTTTCACCACTCTCATGGTAAAAAGCTTATCTCCGATCTAAATTTACTTTCAGTTTAAACCATTATCAATCGTCCTTTTGTAACAGGCCTTACTAAAAAGTCTGCTCTAACATGTCTGTGTCTTTCCTGCACTGAGGACCCCAGAGCTGGACACAGTACTCCAGGTGAGGTCTCATGAGGGCAGAGTAGAGGGACAGAATCCCTTCCCTCAACCTGATAACCATGATTCTATTGATGCAGCCCAGGATTCAGTTGGCTTTCTGGGCTGTAAGAGCACATCATCAGCTCATATCCAGTTTTTCATGTGCCAGCACCCTCAAGTCTTTCTCAGCAAGGCTGCTCTCAATCTGTTCATACCAGGGGTTTCCCCAATCCACTTGCAGGACCTTGCATTTAGCCTTGTTGAACGCCATGAGGTTTTTATGGGCCCACTTCTCAAGCTTTTGCAGGTTCCATTGTAGGGCATCCAGGCCCTTAGGTGTGTCAACTGCACCACTCAGCTTGATGTCATCTGCAAATTTGCTAAGGGTGCACTCAATCCCTTTGTCTATGTCTTTGATGAAGATATGAAACAGTACTGGCCCCAATACAGACCCTGAGAGACAACTCTTGTCACAGATCTTCATCTGGACTTTTCGACCACTACCCTCTGAATGCAGTCATCCAGCCAATCCCTTATCCATCCATCAAGTGCATCCATCAAGTCTCTGTTTCTCCAATTTAGAGAGAAGGATGTTGTGAGGGACTATGTCAAAGGCCTTACAGAAATCCAGATAGATGACTTACGTGGCTCTTCCCATGTCCTCTGCTATAGTCCTAGAAGGCCTCTAGGTTTGTGAGACAGGACTTTCCCTCAGTGAAGCTATGCTGGCTGTCTTGAGTCACCCCTTGTCCTCCATGTGATTTAGCATAGCTCTTGGGAGAATCTGTTCTGTGATCTTCCCAGGCACAGAGATGAGGTTGACACGTCAATATCTCCCAAGATCCTCCTTTCTACCCTTTTTAAAAATGGCTGAAATGTTCCTCTTTTTGCAGTCAGTCAGGGCTTCATCTGCCTACCACAAATTTTCAGTGACTTTTGTCAGTTGCCTCAGATATCTGAGATGCATCTCATTTGGTCCTGTAGACTTCTGTATGATCAGATTACTCACGTGGTCACAAACCTGATCTTCTCTTCCATCCATTTGAAAGGTCTGGGAAGAGAGGGTTCTGGTGAAGACTGAGGCAAAATAGTTATTTAGTATCTTAGCCTGCTTCTCATCAGTCATTGCCAGTTTGCCAGTCATGTTTATAGAGAGGTACCTTGACCTTTTGTTTCTGGCTGATGTAACTTTAAAAGACCTTATTATTCTTTGTGTCACTTG
>JAWWMO010000083.1:123588019-123613625 GCA_035047845.1 Dendrocincla fuliginosa
CTGTCTTGAGTCACCCCCTGTCCTCCATGTGATTTAGCATAGCTCTTGGGAGAATCTCTGTGCCGTGATCTTCCCAGGCACAGAGATGAGGTTGACAGGTCAGTATCTCCCAGGATCCTCCTTTCTACCCTTTTTAAAAATGGCTGAAATGTTCCTCTTTTTGCAGTCAGTCAGGACTTCATCTGCCTACCGTAAATTTTCAGTGACTTCTGTGAGTTGCCTCAGATCTCTGAGATGCATCTCATTTGGTTCTGTAGACTTCTGTATAGTCTGATTACTCAGGTGGTCACAAACCTGATCTTCTCTTCCATCCATTTGAAAGGTCTGGGAAGGGAGGGTTCTGGTGAAGACTGAGGCAAAACAGTTATTTAGTATCTTAGCCTGCTTCTCATCAGTCATTGCCAGTTTGCCAGTCATGTTTAAAGAGAGGTACCTTGACCTTTTGTTTCTGGCTGATATACCTTTAAAAGACCTTATTATTCTTTGTGTCCCTTGACAAGTTCATCTTCAGCTGTGCCTTGGCTATCCTGACCCTATCCCTACACAACTGGGTAATGTTCCTATAGTCTCCTTAGGGTATCTCTCCCTGTTTCCACTATCTGTATATTTCCTTCTTGCCTTTTTTTTTTTTTTTTCACCATCAGGTCTCCACTCAGCTGTGCTGATCTCTTGCCATCCTTTCCTGATCTATTATACCTGGGGACTAAAGAGTCTTGTGCTCTGTGGAAAGAGAGTCCTACTGACTAACACCTTGAAGATCTGGAAGTTTGCTTTCTCAAAGGTCAGGGTGTTGAGTTTACTCTTCAGCTGATGCATATTCTTCAGGTCTGTGAGTTCCACTAGTGCATGATCACTGCAGCTTCATTCTTTTTACTTTTCCTTAGAGCATAGAAAGGAGGGAATTGGCAAGTTAAGAGAAATAAACCAACTCTTGTTCTCATTCTTCCATAAAGGCTGCCTCTGTACCATGAGGCTTTCCTTTTAGATGAACCATGGGGATGCTTCAGCTTTCCACGTGACTTTTGGACTCCCATCACTGTAATCATTGCAAAGGACAGAAAAACAGAAGAGAACTGGAGACTGTAGATTGCTAAGAAAGATTTTCAAATAGGAGCAGCAATCAAGCAAAAAATTAGGTTCTCATGATATATTTTATGATTCACTTGCTAATTCATTTACAAAAAAAAAGCTGCATTCTTAATCTGATTATATAATGATCATGAAAGGCAAGTTACATGAATAACATTTTGCATCACAAACTATGCGTGGAGAAAAAAGGTACAATTTTGATGGTGTTGAATGTGCATAAAATAAATAAAATCATGCTGTCAGCTCAAATAGGGAGGAAACGTGCTTTAGGCAAAAGCAAGACAGAGGACATAGTGATGCTATAAATGCTATAGAAATAATACATTAGTGACACTGATGAAGTAAAATCAGCAACGGCGTAGTCCCTCCCACTCATCTTAATCTAAAATTTTTCTCTACTTTTTACAGTCTGAATAGAATTTTTTTAGTAAATTCATTTGAAAACACCAAAATTCACAATCAAGGATATTTATGTCAAAGTTAATATACCAACTGATTTTTTAAAGATAAATAATATATTAAATAGTGTTTGAATTTTTTATTTCTTAATATAGACACAGCATCTTTTTTACATCCTTGAATCTATGATTTTTGCAGTTCAGAAGGGAGATTAGCCTCTTCTTATCACAGAATCATAGGGTGAGTAAGGTTTAAAGGGATCACAGTGGGTCATCTGGTCCAACCTCTCTGCTCAAGCAGGGTCATCCCAGAGTGCATTGCACAGGATTGTGTCCAGACAGTTCTTGAATATCTTCACTGGTGGAGACTCCACAGCCTCTCCGGGCAATCTGTTCCAGTGCACAGTCACTCGTACAGTAAAGAAATTCTTCCCCATATTCAGGTGAAACTTTCTGTGCATCAGTTTCTACCCATTGTCTCTCATCAAGCACCACCAAGAAAAGCCTAGCTCCAAATACTTCCTTCAAATACTAACAAACATTGATAAAATTCCCTCTAAGTCTTCTCCAAGAAAAAAAGGACATGATCCCTCAGCTTTTCCTCATAAGTGAGATGCTCCCATCCCCTCACCATCTTCATAGTACTCTGCTGGACTTGCTCATAGAGCTTTGTCTCTGTTGTACCGGGGAGCCCAGAACTGGACACAGCACTCCAGATGTGCCTCACCACTGCTGAGCAGGGGTTCAGGATTACCTCCCTCAACCTTCTGACAATACTCTTCCTAAGGCACCTCAGGATACCATTGGCCACAGGGCACACTACTGGCTCTTGGAAAACTTGTCCACCAGGACCCCCAGGCCCTTCTCTGCAGATCTGCTTTCCAGCAGGTCATCCCCCACCCTGGTACATGGGTTTATTATTCCCCAGGCGCAGGACCCTGCATTTGTCTTTGTTGAAATTCATAAGGTTCTTCTCTGCTCATCTCTTCAAACCCTTTACTGTCAAGAGAGTTCTGAAGGGCTACACAGCAGTCTGGGGTATTGGCCACTCCTCCCATTTTGTATCATCAGCAAACTTCCTGAGGAGGCATCTGCCACTTCATCTAAGTCATTGAAGAATAGGTCAAACAATATTGGGCTCAGTACTGAACCTTCGGGAACACTATTAGTGACAGGCCTCCCTGTGCTGAGAACATCTGCAACTGTCTATCAATGAGTAAGATGTTAACAGGACTACCTGGTCAGCCTTGAAGCTGTGAAGGAGGGAAAGATGGTCTCCTCCCTTGAGAATTTACAGAAGAAGAGATAATTCAAGACTTGTCTAGTAAATCATTAGCTTAATTTAAAAGCCCTAATTCTTTTAGTTTATAATTACTTTGTAGTTATCTGTGAGAATTCCTTTGCTTTTCCTCCTCTCTGAACACTATGATATGCAACCACCCAGAGCCCCCCTTCCTACTCAGCACAGATGTGATCCTGTTACACCTACTACCCCTATATATAGTAAAGCATGCTTTCAATAAAGGTTTTCAGTTATTGCCCCCTAACTAGGAACATCTAGATTTTTAGCCATCACATCCCTGTGCCACCGATTACAACCCTCTGGGATCTGCTGTTCAGCCAGTTCTCAATACACCTCACAGTCCACTGATCCAGTCCACACTTCCTAAGTCTGCCTATGAGGATGTTGTGAGAGAAAATGCTGAAAGTCTTGCTGAAGTCAAGGTAGACAATACCCACTGCTCTTCACTCATCTGTTCAGGTAGTTGTTTCATCACAGAAGACAATCATGTTGGTGAAGCTTGACATACCTTTAGTGAATCCATGCTGGCTACTCCTGATCTCCTTGTCATCCAGGTGTATAGAGAAGGTCTCCAGAATGTGGCACCTTTCCAGCGACTGAGGTGAGGCTGACTGGCCTTTAATTCCCTGGGTCCTTTTTCTTGCCATTTTTAAAAGCTGAGGTTACATTTGTTTTCTTCCAACACTCAGGCACCTCTTGTGATTGCCACAACTTTTCAAAGGTTGTGCTGTGAGTACACAGAGATCTCCAGTTCCCCCTGTTTGTGCCCCATACTGTATGTGTTGGTGTACAGGCACTTTATAGCAGTATTTGATTATGTCAATATCCCAGTAGGGGTGCAAAGGAATGCCCCATAGTCCTGTTTTTTGGTTACATCTTTGGGTGTTTGTGCTTTCTTGAGTTAGTCCCTCCTGAGTCCCCTTTTGCTACTAAACTGGTCGTTATATTTCTCCCCTACCCACACCGTATTTCTGTTTAGCCTGACCTTGTCCCCAGCCCCCTTCAAATCTAGTTTAAAGCTCTCTCAATGAACCCTCATAACTAGTTCATTGACCAGCTCTATTCTTTATTACTGTACATATAGTTCAAGAGATTAATTACTTCAAAAATTACAGACAATGAACTAGAAAGATATAAGGTCTTTACAGAATATATTTTAACAAAAATGTCTACATTCTAATATTTGATTATTCCATTTATACTAGGACAGACTATTCTATACCTTTTTAAAGATTACAACACCTAGATTATATATTCATTATGTTTATCCTTGGATTTTAGTTTTTGATGTATTAATTTTTCAGCATAGTTCTACTCGCTAAGCATTCATTTGCTTAGTTTTTCATTAAATGTTTTTTGCATCAGGCATTGGTCTCTACTGGAATCAAGGAGTTGTTGCATGGTGCAAACATAAATAAACATCTGTTTCTTTTGTCCTCATGCAAGTAATTAACACAAAATCAGGAAGTACATTTCTCACAGGAGGAATTCTTGCAACCTTCTTACAAATGAGATTAGCATTCTAACATTGCAGATGGTTGTTTTTTAAAATTCCAGATAGAAAAACCTTGCACAAAACAAGACATCAAAATATCCTCAGAATAAAATGCACAAATAATAAGCTCCCTTAGATTGTGTATTACTGTGCTTTATCATAAATTATAAAAATATCATTGTACATTGAAAGAGACTTTTCTAAATGGAAATTTGAAAATCTTTTGTATTTTGAGTTTCTATAAGAAAAATGAAGCAATAATAGTAGATATGGGAATTGTGTCCATTAATCTTTGCGGAATGTCAGCTATAGTGTTTATTAATATAGTGGTACTATTATTATTTGTGTTTCAGCTTTAGGCTAAAGGTCAATGAATAATGTTAGAAAAGTCTTATTTATGAAATAAAATTGCATACATGAAAATAGCTGTAACTACCCTTGGCAACATTAGAGATGGGTCACAGTCAAAGCTTTTCCTTCTAAGGGAATATGAATGGCAAAGATTTATGAAGAAAATTTGCAAAACATACTTTAAAAAAATCTACAAATACACAAGCAGTAAGTTGATAAGAGTAGAAAACCAGCATAGAATAGAAGCACATAGAAAAAGGACCACTTTTCCCAGTGTCTAACAAGGCTGTAAACTGTTTTCCAACAGGTTCTTTATCATGCACAGAGATTTTTATTCAAGAACCCCATACTCCAAAGCAAAATTTTCATAAGGTTTAGCCATGTTTTCAAATACTAACAAACTCCTCCCATCCCTGAGCTGTACTTTGAAATTTCAGAAAAGAAGAGAGTGCTGTTTTCTTCCCCAGTAGGTCATCATGCCATTGGCATTTTCTCTGTGGCAACCTGAAGTTTAGACATCTATAAGTCCTTCAGACAGGTACCAAGGGCACAATGGAATATAAGCTAACTCCCACCAGCTGAGTCATGGCTTAGCTACTGATTCATCAGGACAGCCATGTGCTCTGGCAAAAAGAAGAAAATGTATCAATCTCCATAAAAATGCCAGCAAATACAAAAATCAGAAGTAATGGAATTAGTCTCTAATTTTAAGTCTTTAATACAAATTAAAAAATTCCTTTATTTACTGTGTCATACATTCAATTTTGAAGTAATTACTGAAGTAGCATATTTTTCTGTCTGTCTATCAGCCCCTAAAAGATACATTTCAATATATAAGGATTTTGCTATAACAGAAAAAAAATTTTGGATTTTTATATTTAAATACTAAACAAGGAATTGTAATGAAATAAAGCAGTAAACCCTAAGCACAGGAAAAAAGTGGAAAAAAACACAGGTATGGTGATAAAAATTTGGTAGGTTTTTTGTTTGTTAGTCTGTTTTTTTGTTGTGGTTGGGTTTTTTTTAATGTGCAGATATTGTCTATTATAAACAATATCAGGGCCCTGACCATGGTGACAGGTCCTAATGGCCCTGAGCAGCCTCACCTGGACTTGCAACACAACCCTGCCCATAGGTCTGGAGGCTGTTTCAGCTTAGCCTTGTTCCCCCAATTTTTGCTTAAGCCATACTTGAAATAGACCTCTGGCCACATTCTTCCTTAGCATTCCTGTTTTATTGACTGGACTGTTCCTGAGTTGACATCAGGTGTTTTTTATCACCTTACTTTTGTCAGATGATCATTGGGTTGTTGGCAGGACTTGTTACTGTCACCAGCCCTGCTCTGTTCACCTTCCTTGGGCACACTCTGCCTTGCAGGAAGCGGGCATTGACCTTCCCTGTGCTGTGGTGACTCTCAGCTCCCTGCTGTTTCCTCTTAGGAAACTGTTGCATCCTTCCTGGAAAGCTGCAAGAATTAATGAGGTTTGGTTTCAAACATTATTGACATTCTTTAAAAAATTTCTCTGAAGAAATAGTTCCTGTCTATGGCTAAAAAGGTGAAGAAGAGGAGGGATGGATTGGTTAGTAGGTTATAAGTGCCTATAAAAATTAAATTGGTGGGAACAAAGAAGATGGGGAGGAATTATTTAAAATTATTAAGGGTGATAAAAGCAAAAGTAATAACCTGAAACTTAAACAGGACATAATAATTTACATATTAATACAAAATGTTGTGATAGTAAGGTCAATTAGAGAAAGGAATAATTTGCTGCAGAATATGGTTGTACTAATATTGCCTAAGGTGTCAGTAAGACTAACATAACACATCTTTGTGCTAACAAAGGTTATTCTTTTACAGGAGTGTGAAATTAAGATTGAGTTGTTTTGCAAACCACTTTTCTATGATAGTATAACCATGGAAATTTTTATCAGGAAAAGGAAAATACAGTTTCTTGTTTGTTTGTGGTTTTTTAATGTATTTATTTTAAAGGTCATTGCCTCATTAACATTTATTTTGTGACACTTTTTACAGCATTTAACTCCTATATTTTGTGCTTGATTGTTTATCTTGCAAATTTATTCTATATATTGCATGATAGTAATTCTAGATGATCTTTCTGCTTCTCTTTTTAAGGAAAATTGAACTACTTTTGCTCCAAATCAGTACACAGAAATCTGATTTTCCTTTTTTTCTTTTTTCTTCTTTTAATTTTGGAAATCAAATATGACTCTCTAACACTTTTGTAAATATATAATTATTTACTTATTAGATCACAAATAAATACATTTATATACATTAATTTTGACCTTATTCATGCCGTGTTGTTTGTTTTGTGAATCTGCTTAACAGCTCAAGTGGGAAAATTTTTAACAATATTTTGTGAGTATACTGTTTCATATTGAAATGTTCTGTCTCTCTTGAATGTGTTAGTCTGTGGCAACTTCTATAAAAGTTAACTTGGAAATATAATTAAAATTCGTTGAGACTTGAACAAGTTATTAACCATCTATTTACTTCTGAAGTGTGGTGTTCTATTTAGTCACTAAATACGTTTTCCTGAAATGTTACTTAAATTAAGGTGCTTAATTCTTCCAACAAGTCATTACAGTAGTTTTTCTTTAATAGAGAAACAGCAGGCAACAGTAAAATTATAAAATTATTTAGGTAGGAAGAGACTTCTAAGATCATTGAGTCCAACCTTTAAACCAGCCCTGCCAAGACCATCATGTTAAGCAATGCTTTCAATTAGGAAAATAGAATGCCTTGATATTTTTTTTTTTCCCCCAAACATAAGAAGGTAAGAATTAACCCATCATATGGTCCCAAATGAGTAGGCTATAAAGACACAATACAATGAGGTACAATGAATTATGGTATTTCTCTGTTAGTACTTGGTCGGAAAAGAAAAACTATTAGAAAGGACTAAAGGGTCAAGGTTTCATTACAGTACTAGCATATTATTACCAGAAATACTGCTTCTGGGTGTATAATTCTTCAATAAGTCACATAAACACTGACTCCTTGGAATTCATACATTATGATGCTTGGTAAAGCACTGCTAAAATACCCCAGGAATGGATTCTAAACATTTCATTCATTCAGTTGATGGAAAAGTCTTACTAAGAAAATATCAGTTGAGATTTGCCAGTTACAACTGACGAAATGTTCCTAATGTTATGGAAAATTCAAATAGAACTGACTTTGCTTATCTAAACTTTCTTGACTAAACTAAAGTTACCTTGTATGGGGGGACACAGGTTTAATTGCTTAGCTAATTCATGGCACTATATTTTTATGCTTGTGATATTTGACACAAAATCTGAGCCTTAATAGGAACAAAGGAGAAAAAATAAAACGGTTTTTTAGGTAAAAGAGATACTCAACAGGAAAATCATACTACTGATAATAAGAAAATATATTAAAAATTTATAAAAGACACAAAGACATGCAACCTGGTCTTATTCAGAGTACTGGAGCAGGCTTCCAAGGCAAGTGATCAAGACATCAAGCCTGTCAGAGTAAAGAAGTGTTTGTACAATATCCTCAGGCACATGGTGTGACTCTTAGGGCTGCCCTGTACAGGGCCGGGAGACGGCCTCTGATGTTCCTTGTAAGCCCCTTCCAGCTCAGGATATTTTATGATTCTATGATGTATGCCATACCAGAGTAATACTTTCCTTTTCTAAAGTGCTTATATTCCCTAACAGGAGTTGTATCAGACAGCACCTATTAGAATGCTAATAAAATAATTAGGTCACATGACTTCTGTGTGTGTGTGTGTGTGTGTGTGTGTGTGTGTGTGAAGGTATTGAAAATGTAATCTATTTCAGGTACAGTAGGATCATTAAAGTACCTACTGCATGTTTAACTTCATTGGAGATCTTATAAAGGAGAAGTTGTAGACTGGATGTTGTCCTGATTTTGACTGGGATAGAGCTTATTTTCTTCTTTGTAGCTGGTACAGTGCTGTGTTTTGGATCCAGTACTAGAATAACACACACACACACTGATAACACACTGATGTTCTGGCTTTTCCTAAGTGATGCTTACCCTATGTCAAAGACTTTCCGGTTTCCCATGGTCTGCCAGTGAACAGGTGCACAAGAATCTGGGAGAGAGCAAAACCAGGACAGCTGGCTGTTGAATGGACCAAAGGGATATTCCATACCACAGAATGTCATGCTTGGTATATAAACTGGGGGGAGTTACTGGGAAGGGGACTGGCATCAGTCAGCAGGTGATGACCAATTGTGGTGCACATCACTTGTCTTTCTTGGGTTTTATTTTCCTCTCTCCCTTTCCTATTTATTACTATTATTAACATTAGTATTATCATTATTGTTCTCTTTGAATTGAAAATTCAATTCTCTTTGAATTGAAACTTTGTTTCAATTATTACTATGTTTTATCTCAACCCACTTTTTTTTTTTTTTAATTATTTTCCAATTCTCTTCCCCAGCCTTTTGATGGGGAAAGTAAGCGAGCAGCTGCATGGTACTTAGTTGACAGCTGGGGTTAAACCGTGGCTGATCTTTGTCCTGAATAATCAGTTCTAGAAACACTTTGAAAATACTTTCGATGATGATCAAACTATGAAAGTACAATGAAGGGTATCGCTGACATGAATTTTGAATCTATACAGAGCAAGATACGTTGAAAACTGCAGTAATAGGGATTGGGTGGATTGTAAAGGTGTAAAGTTCAAGGTTTATATATTTGAGATTATTAATGACAATTCCGAATGGACCTGTGATCTAATCCCTTGTAAGCAAGAAACAATATGATTAATTACAAAAGCAATACAACCATGAATGAGGAGAATACAACCACAGAGTGCAAAAGACAAATAATTGCCAGTAGAAATGGTGAAATGTTCCTTTGGAACAGAGTTGCTGTCTTTAAAGAAGCCAAAATAATTAAATATTTTTTTACTGAGACTTCTGTCATTGCTGCACTGCACGGCAGAAAAGGATTTAATCAAAACAACACAATAAGAATAGGAAGGTAGGAGAAAATGTGTAGCACAGAGATGTCTTGACTGGGACTACATGAATACAGAACTCATAAATTCAACTTCACATCCTAAGAAGGAAAATATTATTTCTTGTAAATTTAGATTTGCAAGGTACTTAACAATTAACTCAATCCATTACAAAAGCGTTATGTATCCCAAAATGGGTCTATGCAGGCCTGTTAGTGAAGCTCTGAATTTACATAGTCACTTTTGTTTTCTTTGACATAATTTTGTAGCTGTTACTTCCAAAACTACATGAAACCATTAAGATTAACTCAAAAGCATTGGTAAAAGGTAAGAAGTCATCTACCTTTAAAAATCATTTCTTACTAACCTCATTATTCTTGAGTGCTATGAAATCAGATTTTGTGTCGTAACTATAGAGTTTATGAAGAGAAAAGAGCTATTAAAAAGCAAACCATCCAGATTCTGAAACACTATAAATTACCATCTGAGACAGATGTGTTTAAATATCTCATTTCCATTTGTTTAAACTGCACTGCCAGTAAATGAATTATTAAATCCATGAGCAAATAAAATAATGAGAGAATTTTTCTTAGTAAGATCAAAATCACTAGGTATGAAATGAAGACTATTACTTCCTTAAATACAAATTTTATACTCTGGTAGTATGTATGTATAAAATTTGTATTACAATGAAACCTGCATTTTAATGTAGTGCAGTAGATGTCAAAATCTATACAAAATGAGATCATAACATCCTTTAAAGTAATTTGTTATCTTGGGTAGAGTTTAGATGCTCTGTCAGCCAGAAAGAAGAGAGAAGCAGTAGTTTGCCATAACTACCAAATAAGTGTCTTCCTGAACACAAAGAAAAAAAGGTTTTTTATGTTTTATATAACAGCAAACAACTTTTGGAAGTCTGCCAATTTCCAAATTGATTATAATTGCCATAATTGGATATTTTAAACTCTAGAAAGTGGGGTCTCATTTAAGCTTATGTTTGTGTGACTGCATAAAGCCAAAGCCAGATTTCAGTTTTGTCAGGTTACTTAGGAAATAGAAATATTTAAATGTGATTGTGCATCACCAGCAATTTTTCAGATCATATAGATCTATATGGTCCAAATCCTGACATTATTACTCTGGAAAAGTATTTGCTAAAGTATTTGTAAAGTGGGAGAATTTTGTGGTAGATTGTGACACAAACAGACATCCATAGGAAGTTATTGCAGGCACTGGAAGGCAGTGAGAATGAACTTCAAAGGTAGAAATGGGGTTCAATTTTGATATTTAGAAGAAGACTTAAATAGACTTTATTTGAGTCTAAACATGAAATGGTAAATATAGTTTGTAAGTCAAACTAAAGATACGTTATAGCTAGCTCTGGGAAAAATATCAGAATCTTCAATTAGTTCATGACAGAAGCCTTTTGTTGTACTCAGTCATGTAACTTGCATGATTAGAAGCAGTCTTTTGTTGATATTCAGAAAAAAAAAAGGAGAGGGGAAAGGTTAATGAGCCCCCATTAAACAAAAATGCAGTTCATATTTTCCTATGTTCACTGATTCTTTTACCTAAAAAAGGGTGAAGAAATGGTAGAGGGCCTCAACACACTTACATAACGTATTACCCAAAATGTATCAGAAGAAAGAGTTGTATATTTAGTATTTTGCTCATAACTATCTCTGACTACTCTTGGCAGAACGACTTCAAAACACCTAAAAACTCCAGGAAATTGTTTCTATGTCATGCTTGGCTATGAAGTTAGGTTATTAACTATTAAACCTCAGATATGAGGGTACTGACCTTAATACTAACCTTAATACTAATATGTGTAAGTTCACCATTCTGTGAATGAACACAGCTGTACTGATCTCCTTGGCTGCTTGATGTGTATAGGAATAATATAAATGCAAAATGTGATATAAAGTAATTTATTAAAATTCAATACTGTCTTTTCCCTTTTTGTGAAGAGCCTGTTTTCATGTCTGCATTGTCTGCATTGTCTGAGTAAATATATAACTGAATAAGTTGAAAATCCATTTCTAGTAGCATCATTCTGTTAAAACAAATGGGTAATGATGTCATTAACTAGGCAAAAGTAAGATACTGTAAAAAGACATACGACACAATAAGCTTTGGAGAAGAGTTGTTCTTTCTATCCATTTGATCCTCACAAATTTTCAGAGAATGTAAGATTTGATGTGATTTCCCTAGGGAAAAAAAAAAAAAAAATTAGGTACCACAACCTTTCAAAGTCTACTATGATTATTATAAATATTGTGGAAGTAAATATAGTGCCAGATACTTAATCAATATATTGCAAAGGAAAAAATAATTGGTTTCATGAAGACAACTATAGACACCTTTCTGTAGTGACAAAATTCCATTTATCATTTTTCCTTTTATAGGCTACTCTTCTGTCAGAAGGAGATTAAAATTCAAAGTTTTTCTTATTGCTTGAAGGACTCAGACTAAAAATGTAAGATACTCTTAAGCTGTTTATACACAAATATGTAACAATTAAGAAGAACCAAAATTATTCCAGAGCTCTGCTGTAGCCATGGCAACCACCTTCCACTGTACTTCATTTAGATAAATAAATCTGACAGCTAATAAGAATGTGTTTTAACATATTTTATTCATGATGGAATTTCTTGAATGTTATTTTCTTGGGAAAAATACTATATATTAAAAAAATATATATTCTTCATTAAGAGAAAGTATTTCTACCAGAAATGGTGTTCTCAATAACTCTAAGTTCAATTTTAGTTCCTACATAGGAAGTTTAAAATACATTGTATTTTTGTTCTTTATTTTGCTCATTTGAAGGAAACGGATTTGGGTAAATGTCTTAGTTCTAGTGAGGCTATGGATTTCAAAGTAGCTCACCAAGTTGTCTTTGGTATCTCGATCTCCTCTAACTTCTGGTATAACTTCTACACACGTATTTATGTATAGCTGAGGTCTAGAGACGGAAAACCATAGAGTAATTTATAAATTTACAAATTAATAAATATGCTGTAAAATCAGGTCTCTGTTAGTGTTGTTCAGTGCTACTTCATGCCTATTTAGGTCAGCATTGCGATGATCCTACTTATACTTGTCTACAATTTTTTTCCTTGTGATGATACTGATTCCTCCCTGATGCCACAGTGTAATTAATCCCTGGATATTTACCCGGCAGAAAACTCTTTTGCAAAAAAAGGATAGCATATGTCAGATTTAGACCTAATTTTAAATACCTAACTTTGATCAATGGAGACGATTCCCCATAAATACTCTGAGAATAAAAATGTAGTTCAGTCCTCTTAATATCCTGAAAGTGTCTCCGAAATCGCAAACTTTTTCACTTAAAAAATTTATTCGCTAAATGTGTTAATAACTTTGAAATTCAAGACTGCAACCCACAGTGAAATCATAAGGTAACCTTCCCACTCTCTATAGCAGACTTTAAACACTGTCTTTTCATAATTTTTTTCCTAGTTTTTTAAAATATTGTCTTATTATCTCAGAATCTATGACACAGGTAGAAAAGTAATGCTGAAATGTAAAAACCTCTTGTTCTCAGACAGAAAAATGATTAGATATTTTAAATATGTCCACAAGGCACATTCAAATAGCAAACAATAATTTTATTATTGTTTTAAAATCTAGCACTACAAAGCATACAAATATATATATGTAATAGAGCTTTGCAAATCTTCATGAGAGGATGAGCAAAAATAAAATAAAAAAAAAATTGAAAACATTTACATCGAAGTGAAATGGAATTCTGAAACTCTCTCAGTGCCTCACACCAGTAACTCAGTTAAACTTTGAAATAGAATGCATGTTAAATGTATGACTTATGGTGCTTTAATTATTTGGACGTTTTTACTAAAGGTCTAGGTGGGTAAATCATGAAACATAATTTAGAACTAAAAATCACTTTAGTTTTTCTTCTCTCCCATCTCGAAGAAAAGCAACATTCTCAAAATATTTTACTAATTAATGTAAAATATATAATTGTTTCAACAATGTTCTATTTCTTTGAAGCAGGATTGTCACCCATACTTCATGGCTTTTGAAAGTATGGAACTATATAAAAGATTAAGAAATCGTTCCAGTTTGCATTATAACTTCTGTGTCATGACTGGCATCCAGGTACCCATCCAGCCTCTCCCTAATCTGGCATCTCAGAGAAAATAAGATGAAAAACTCATGGATGGAGATAAAGGCAGTTTACTTAAAAAAAAAAAAAAAAAAAAATTAAAGGCCACATGTGTAAGTGAATGAGAATAAACAAAAAAATTTGTTCTCTACTTCCCTTCAGTAACCAGTGTCCAGCAGTATCCTGGTAACTACGGCCTCAGAATACTTCGTGGTTGCTCTGGAAGACAAAAACTTTAGTAATGAACACTCCCCTTTCTTCTCCTCCTTTCGCTTATCTTCATCGCTGAGCACAGCACCATATGATATGCAATATCATAGTCAGCTGCTCTGGCTCTCTCCTCTCCTAGCCTTTTGCCTACTCCCAATCTACTCACATTTGGGGTGACTGCAATATTGGAGAGTCAGCTCTGATGCTGTGGGAGCAGTTCTCAGCAGTGGCCAGAACACTGATAGGTTGTCAATGCTATCCCCGGTACCAGTACGAAGCACAGCATTCTGAGGGCTGCCATGGTGAAAATTGCCTCCATCCCAGCCAGACCCTCTGCAATCTCCACCTCTAATGGAGATTCTCTAAGGCTTATTCTCTGCAATCTTAAAAAAGATATAACTGCAAGGTTCCAAGTTCCAAGGTTACCAAGTTACTTTTTATACTGTAAATTATATAAACAAATTCCTGTGCAGGTGTATGTATAACTCAACTACGTAGTAAGTTTTGTGAAAGCATCCTTAACACTAAATTATTCATTGTATGCATATTGTATGCATGTTTTGACTGGGATAGAGGTAGTTTTATTCACAGTAGCCAGTATGAGTTAGTGTTTTGGATTTATGCTGAAAACAGTCTTGATAATACACAGATGTTTCCATTACTGGTAAGTTTACACAGTATCATGGCCTAATTAAATTTGTTTGCCTTTAAAAGAAATATCAAATTTCAAGTAACAGACATTTGAAATATTCTCATACCATTCCAGATTAATCAATTATTTTAGGTAAAAGCAAAGATGTGTGATAGTTGTACTTACCACCTTTAACATTCAGCTAGAGTAAATCTGGTAAAGATTTCACATTCTTTATACAAGAGACTTTAGACCACTGGAAGATCATTATTGAATATAGTGATATAATTTTCCTTTAAATTAGTTGATCTTATATTAGGAAAAATGGTTTTTACCAATCCCCTTATTGCAGAAATTCTGTCAGATTTGTGTGAATAACACTAAATACTGAAAAGAAACCCCAAATTTCCATAGGAATTGTTCAGCGCCACAAAACACTAAACTGGTCACAACTCTTTTCAGACAAATTGAATGTATTATTCAGTCATTAAAACTTATCCTCATTTAGGGAACTCTGAGAGAAACATTTTTTTTTTCCACAATGCAGCTCTTCTTCCAAGAATACTGAGTTATTTCATTTCAGTATTTCAGTTCACAGCAATTCAGAAATCACTTTGTCTGCATTTTCTTCTATACGGAGTTTATTATTTTGAAGATGGTGATCTTATTTTAGCTTTTTTTTTTCTCTGAAATTTTGTATTTTCCCTCTACAGATATAAACATGTATAAATAAGTTGTAAAAATGTATAAATATGAATTCAAAATAAAGAAGAACATTTAAATATAAGAATGTTTCCCTAGGTTGTTAATTGCACAACACTGGGTTTGAATTTATTTGTTTTAATATAGACATTTTAGAGTATTCTAATACCCACTTGAATGATCCAGTTATACAACAGATGAAATAGAGGACATATTTGAGCAGAGTTCTCAGTTGCAGAACTGTTATCAAGAGAATTTTGTGAAAGCACTTTAAACTTTTGTTTTGAGGCCTTCCTTTTTCCATATTGTAACTGATAATATTTCATGGGTTTTCAGGATGATGTGTTTGAAGACAGATATTATAACATCTTTGCAGTTATATTCAATGAACATGATATCTGGAGCAGTGTATTGATGTCACTATTTTTAATTTTTGATTGCAATAAAAATAGCAGAGAATATTATATGCTTCTTCTTATTATTTGTAAGCATTTTGAAATATGAGCTCTTCATTAATAATATTGCATTGATGTTATGGGCAATGCCATTTATCTAGTTTCTAGATAGAACATATACTAAATATTTATCTATAAAATCTCTTGGAAGGATGTGTACATACTGCTGAGGTGAGAGCACTACTGTCATCCCTAATACTCCTTTGCCAGGTCTACCTAATCAACAGAAGCAATTTAGTCTTACACAAAATGTTGAAACTTTAATTAATGTCCAGGCTGTATACTTATCAGATATTGGGCATAGAATGCATTTAATTTATCATTCTTTCACAACTAATTAAAATCACAACTTAGTATATGCAACAGGATATTTCCTCTCAGCAGAGTTAATTTTAATACAAGAAGGGGAACAGTCAGTGACATAATCTGAGAATGTGATTTATCTGCAAATCCTGAACACATTCTAAAGGAGACTGTCATGAATGGTCATTTACAACAATCTGTCTTTGTGACCAAATTGTCCATGCTCAAAATAATTGTTTCTTGTGACCAAAATAAGTGTGGCAAATAAATGCGTGAAGGCACAATCTGATATTGTGCTACCTCCAAAGAGATTATACTTTCTTGTGAATAGTGAATCTCAGTTATTAAGTCAGCATTTTTTTTTAAATAAGTAGGTATATACTATTGTGAGTTTTCAACATTTTTTTTTCTGAGGAAATGATTGTCTCCCACCCAACTATATCTCAATGATATAACACATTTAATCAAATGCATCACAAAAACAATAATATGGAACTTAATTGCACAGCAAAGTCCCCAAAATACTTGACTAGGTAAAATTCTTAAACAAATGATGAAGCTATTTCACGGGGATGACATTATTATTTCTGGACCAGAAAATGGAGATTTTACATGTCAGTTACATGGAAGGCTTTACTATACCTCATAAATGTGTCCCTGTGTCAGAATCCAGTAAACACATTAGAAGTAGAGAGAAGCAGTAATGAATGTGAAATGCATAATTACAATTTGAGCCTTATGGAACTGAAATTAGGCAGTATTTAAAACCATCTGGGATTGAGGCTATGTACATTTGCTGTTACTGTCTTGAAAATGCTTTCTGTCAAGCAAAAATTCCAGTTTGACACTAGGGATGCATCTGGAGGGACACACATGTAGTGAGAACTGGTGCCATTGGACAGCTGGGAGATTTTTCACAAAGAACATCCTGTGAGAAGGCAATAGAAATAAATGCAAAGGAAGGAAAAGGAACCTTTGTTCTGCTCTTTGCTGAATACTGACTTAGTTCAAGACATGCATGAAATCAAAATCTGGCCTATAAACAGTAAAAGAGGGGCTTGTCAAGGAAGATGGGCTGTCCTCCAGTCTAATAACAAAATTATGAGAAAGGAGAGATGAATACCTCAGCTTCTCTTTGGCCCTCCTGAGGCCCATCCTTGGATTTTCATGTGGGAAAAAATTGCTGGAGTTTCTGCTTACGTGTGAGGAGAAAGGTGGCATTACATGACAGGTCTCAAGGAATACTTTAAATTTTATTGATTCATAACTTCAGTTGTACTAAGACTTCAAAAACTTACGAATGCCACAGAAAAATATCTTAAAGGCAGATTGTGAATATCTGGAGTTCTGAAGCGTTCTCAGAAGCATGCTGATATTGGCTTATGGCAGGAATTTTTATGAATATTCTAAGATGTCTAACCCACAATAGTCTAGCAATAATATTAACTGTTGCCTGGGATATAATACAAAAGAGAAATGGGCAGTCTGAAAACACAGGCAAAATATGAATGCATGCAAGAAATAGTGGCCAAAAAGCCAATGGAGGGACAAATAAAAATCCTTATAGCTGTGCAAAATTTTTCAAAATTTATTTTTTATTTTCTAAAGAGTAGCTGTTTCTTGGAAAAGCAATATATGAATTCCAAGCAAAGGATAGGTTTTCAAAGCTTACTGAAGTCCCAGCAGGATATAGATCATTCCAAGAACTAAGACTACTAATAAGAGAAAGATCAGCCCCTAAAGGACTGTCTGTACAAGACCATGTTAACCCAGTAAAGTCTCTGCCGTTCAGTGACAGCTCATAGAAATAAGTATTTCAATAAGGCCTTAGTTTGTGAAATGTCTGGAAATTTTAAGATCTGGCAATATCTATGTAGTTCAATTAATTAATTCATTTTTCTATAACTCTAGTGATCATTTGTGTTGTTCAGTTTGTGATATGTTTGAAAATGAATGGAGGTCCAACACATTCTACTCAATAAAAGTGTCTAGAGATATATGTGAGATATTGCTGAACACATTTACTTTCATAGTCAGTGCCTTGCTCAGGTATAACTTAAGATTGTAAAGTGCTCTGAGATATCTTCAATATGAAAGATACTGTAGAAACTCAAATTGCAATCTGTTTCTTCTCAGCTGAACATAAATATCAAGTCTGTGTACGGTATACCATATACTATAGAATTATATTGCTCCTGTTTGCATTTTGGCTTAACTTATTTCTGGCAACAGTGTGAAAAGAAATGTTCCTGAAGTTTTTTCATAAAACTGCCATCCAGTGCCAAAAATAAATAGTTCAGCCCCTGAATGGATGTTTCATCTTTTTTTCAGCATGAGTGAATACATCTTGGCCAAACTGGAAAGCAAACTCTGAGGAAGTGGGAGAATAATACCTGTTCTCTGAAATAGGATTTATGACAGTTTTACAGACTAACAAAATATGGGTTTTGAGTTTTCAGAGTAGAAGATGATTATAGCTTTCACATACTTATTTAAATTCACTTGACACTGAAAGCAAGACTCAAACGTACAGAAGTTTTTAAAACTTACTCATTTAAACACAGGGTTTTTTTATGATTGCAAGAAACTTGGTAGCCACTGATGATAATTCTAGGGAGTAAGCGCTTAGGAAAGATGTTACAGCAAGACTCAAATCTGCATTAGTTATATATTTCATTCTGACAGTTTAGGCAGTGACAGTAGAAACTGGCTTTTCGTACTTAGCATGTTACCAAGTAAACTGATTGGATTTTAGAATTGCTTGCTCCAAAACAAGCTTTCATTAGAGGGCAGGGGGAGTGTGACAGGCTAGCTGTTGTTAATTTTCATGAAACCAGACTGATTGGTTGGGGCTTTTTGCCTTTTGCTACCATTCTTTAATGCTGAAGAAGTTAGGTTTTGCACTATTACATTAATATACTAATTACAAATATAACAGCTCTTTAGTCTCCCAGGTCTTCACTGTTGAATATTTCAAGCAAAACCTAACAAAATAAGTGTGTGGGGTCTCCTGTTTATTAGATGTACACATGCTTTTCAGGGGTTCCTGAAATTTTTCAGGACAATGCTAAATTTAAATGTTGAATAAAAATGAAATGCAACACCTACAAACACAAAAGAAAAGTAGAAAGGACAATGCAAAAATTTCTTGGCTTAGTCTCATCCGAAATTGTTGCCCCTGGTAATCCTGGACACATATAAATATTGTTTTAATTAATTATACTCTGTTTGCACAATAGACCTGCTTGATTAACCACACTGTTAATAAACATGTTCACAGTCTAGTTCAATTCTGAAGAAATGAAATTGACTTTTAGTTTAGGGGAGGGATGAGGGCTGAGACAGTACTGGCTGAGAATGTTTTCTTCCTCTGTTCTGCCCATATGAACAGAATGCATTCAAACAGTAATTACTTGTCTTAACCTGCCTTACTCATCCATAGCTTTCCCAGTTTTTAGACCACAATGTCTCATGCATACTTTTCTACCTTTGTGTCCTGTACTGTGACCAGCGTCACACTACAAGAGCTTAGTACAGCTCTTTCCCAATATCTAAGCTGTTGCGGGCAGAGAAACTGCTTAGGGCACCAAGGAAAACATAGCCAATGTTAAAATCTGAGTAGAAGCATCAACCGCTTCCTTGCTTGTTACACTTAAAAGCATAATGTCTAATCTGTAAATGCCAGAACAGAGGTGCACTAAATGTTCAAATTCAAAGCCATCTCTTTGGAAACCTGTGAGTAGCAATGCCCTTTCTTTTAAGACTTTTATAAAATCTAGGACATAAAATCTCACATCAAATCATGGGGCTCTCAACGCAACATCTTTCTCTCTCTCTGCTCTCTCAGTTTAGACGGATTCCCTTTGGAGTCATAGTGGCTTAGCAATGGAAATCAAGCCTTACATGGGAACCTGTGGATGTCACGATGGAATACAAAAATTCAGGAGAATTTACAGCTCTGAGTTCATTTCTGACAAAGGAAGGATGGTGTTGACTTGTTTGAAAACAGGTGAAGGTCAAAGGAGTTCTCAGCTCACTTGAAGTAATTAGAACTCAAACATGAATTCAGACCCTTTGTCAAAAATTAGCACTGGTACAAACATCTTTATAAACCTAAGGGTTGCAACAGTTGCATGAAGAAAGGGACAAAGAGGGAAGAAAGCATAGAAGTCTCCCTCTGCTGCGATATTGAGGTCATGGGTGCTGTTAGGCTGTCTAGTGAGAAGTGAAGAACCTGCAGTCATTTCAGCTCTTATGCCTGGTAAATGTGCTTTCCCTTTCTTATTTTAGCTTAGATGTGAGTAAAGTAGAGTGAGACCATAGGGCAGTGAAAGTGGAGAAGACCAACTTTGCTTTTCTGGCTGAACAATTTTTCACATTGCCAGAGAATGGACATTTGGCAATGTAGGAGCTGGTTGAGAAACACATTGAGTGGGCGTAGGAACAAAATAAAGTCAGTACATGGAGTGAAAGATACGTGGCTCTACTAAAGACTCAAGGATTAGGAAATTAACTATCAATGAAGAAAGCCACTGATTGAGATCTTCCAGTCATCACCTCATGAGAGCATGTGAGGAATTGAACATGAAAGAAAGAAGAACCCCAGGTATTATTTGGTTTGGATTTGCATTTTTGTTTTGTTTTGCTTATTTTGCTTTTGTTTTATTTTAGTTTTAGTTCTATTTTCAACAGAGATATTAATATATATGAATATTTGTATGGTTTAGAAGCACCACACTGAGATTTCCTAGGTCATAATTAGAGATTTCAGGCACAGACAAGTTTGGCAATTGAAACTAGTTTCAGAGGAAGCCAATCTCCCCACAGGTACTGCAAGACAAGGATAATCCTGCAGTCCTGAACAGGAGGAGCTGCACATAAACCTCCTGTAAGAGGAAGACAAGATTCTGCTGACAGGTGCATGCACAAAGTAGAAATTGCTAAAAATCATGTATGATTGTTGATAGTTCACAGATGAATGCTAAGAAGTTAATTATAGTTTATTTATAGTCTATCTATAGTTTATCTATAGTTTATCTATCTACTTCTTCCTGTTCATATCTGTTAGATCTTGGTTGTCTTTCCATGTGTCCAAGCTAACAGCCAAACATATAAGTAATTTGGTAAGATATAGGGAGAGCATGAATTCTTAAAAAAAATGACAGACATACTGCTTTTTTAGTATGTAGGTAACACAATAGTTACATTCATTTCTCCTTACTGTCCCAGGTTGTCACAAGTTTAGTGAATAAATAACAGTGAATTACATCAGGAAATACTGCCAGTATGTAGCCTGATCACATAATGATGTATGGCACAACAATATTAAGTCTATCATTTGTATTCTATATCTGAAATATTAGCCCCTTGATGATGATTTTTTTATACAATCACTTAGAATTTGGTGACTCATCCCTATCTTCTCTAGTTTTTATATATATAGTGGACTTAGCAACAGAAATATTCATACCACTTATATACAATTAGCTTAATGCCTATTCATATATGTCTGTGCCTCTTTCCTATAGAAACCTGGCTCATATAATTGGTTTTAATAATATGTTATGATGTTCTACTATTATTGATTGCTGTTTCAAAAAGAAGCTATTTCACCTAGACAGCACATCAGAGTTTATTTATGGACTACTATAACTGAAAAACCCCAAAGACAGATAAAAATTTCAGATTTTAATTCAATTTATTAAGTTAATTTTATTTCAATTTATTAAGTTAAAAGGCACTGAAGCTACAAAGCAGAGGTCTACTGCCATATTACTAATTGTGGCTGTAATAGGTTAACTATTAATTTTATCTTCCCCTATTCAGACATTTTCTCAAGACTTTTCTTATTTGTCATGCATCAGAAAAAAAAAAAAGACAGTGTTAATTCAACATTGAGAACAAAAATCTAGAAGACATTTAGTCTTTGGGGGAGTATTTTAATCAACCCCCAAAGATACTGTTTATCTTCAGGTATCAGCATTGGGCCAGTCCTGTTTAATATCTTTATTGATGATCTGGATGAGAGGATTGAGTCCACCATTAGCAAATTTGGGGGGGAGTGTTGACCTGCTGAGGGGTAGGAGGGCTCTGCACAAGGACCTGGACAGGCTGGAGCGTTGGGCTGAATCCAGCAGGACGAGGTTTAACAAGACCAAGTGTCGAGTCCTGCACTTTGACCACAACCCCATGCAGTGTGACAGGCTGGGGACAGAGTGGCTGGAGAGCAGCCAGGCAGAAAAGGACCTGAGGGTACTGATTGACAGTAGCTATACATGAGCCAGCATGTGCCCAGGTGGCCAAGAAGACCAATGGCATCCTGGTTTGTGTGTGGCCAGCAGGACAAGGGAAGTGATTCTTCCCCTGTACTCAGCACTGGTGATGCTGCACCTTGAGTGTTGTGTCCAGTTCTAGGCCTCTCAATTTAGGAAGGACACTGAGGCGCTGGAGTGGGTCCAGAGAAGAGCAACAAGGCTGGTGAAGGGACTGAAGCACAAGTCCTATGAAGAGCAGTGGAGGGAGCTGGGGTTGTTTGGCCTGGAGAAGAGGAGGCTCAGGGGAGACCTTATCACTCTACCACACTCTTCCTGAAAGGAAATTGTAGCAAGGTGGGTATTGATCTCTTCTTCCAGGCAACCAGCAGTAGAACAAGAGGGCACAGTCTTAAGCTGCGGCAAGGGAGGTTTAAGTTAGACATTAGGAAGAAATTCTTTACAGAAAGAGTGATAGGGCATTGGAATGGGCTGCCCAGGGAGGTTGTTGAGTCACCATCCCTGAAGGTATCTAAGAAGAGATTGGATGTGGCACTTACTGTCATGGCCTAGTAGGCAGGATGTGTTATGTCAAAGGTTGGACTCTATGATCTTAGTGGTCTTTTCCAACCTAGATGATTCTATAATTTTATGTGTAATACACATTAAGAAATTGCTGTTGATTGAAGCTGGCACACCTTCCTGTCCTTTGATAAAGATGACTCTTTATGGACACAAATATCTTGGCTCAGTTAGCAGTGGGGTGGTGTAAATGTATTTACATGTAAATACTTTTAGGCACGTTAAGAGCAGTTGGCTGGAAAATTTTCATCAGTCTTACTGTAGTCAAATCCTTCTCTGATTTACACCCATCCCTCTTAAATGCAGAAAATTCATTGTCTGCAAAAAAAGTGCCATTTCATCCTCTGCTAACAAGTGAATAAAATGATCAAGCTTTTCAGTATTGTCAAGAATGATGAATTCATAAGCACTAAATATTACATCACCCTTATTATAGTTTTGTAGGTGCAGGTATCAAGACCAGTCAAATGGCCTCTAAAACTAGCATACTCTATCTAGACTCCTCTGTGGTCTTACTTCAAAGTATCTTGGCAAAATTAAGACTTAGGATTTAAGAAAATCATCAATAATTGTTAATTATAAAAGCACTGACCAGCTCTGCACTTCTTCCCAATTTCTCTCCTTCCAGTAGTGCAGGGGGATGAGGTTGCTACATTCAGTTCATAAAGCATTGTCTCTGCTGCTCCTTCCTCCTCAGGTGGAAGACTCATCTCACTGTTGCCTTGCTCCAGCATGCTCCTTTAGGCATTCACCTGCTCTGGCATGGTGCCCTCCCTAGGCTCCATGTGGGTTTCTGCTCCACCATGGACCTCCATGGGCTGCAGGACAGCCAGCCTCATCATGGTCTTCAGCTCTGCTCCATGCCAGCAGTACCTCCTTTTTTACTAGCCTCAGTGTCTGAAAAACTGTTTCTCTGAAAACTTTTCCTTCTTCTTAAGTATCCCAGCGGCACCACCACTATCACTAATGGGCTCAGATGGCCACAGTGGTGGGTCCAACAGAAGCCAGATGGCATTGGCTCTATTGGACAGAGGGGAATCTTCTGGCAGCTTTTTACAGAAGCAACCTCTGTACCCATCCCCCACTACCAAAACCTACCCACACAAACCCAACACATTAACAAGTGGCCCTTTAGGTCCATGGAGGCTGAGGAAGGCTATTGCACAACTTGAAAACTTTGGTTGGGTGCGCGTGAAAAGAATGTAGACTGTGTTAAAAGAACATATAAAAGGAGCCCCAGTCTGATATCAAGAATGAGGAAGGAGAAGTTCTTACTAGTATCATGATTTTGTGCCAGTGAAGGCCTCAGTGTGCTGGTGAAACCCAGAAACTGTCCCAGTCCCTCCAATTCTGCTAATGGAAAACTGAAATGATCAGCTGTAGGACCCTGGGAACAGCAGGGATCTAACACTACACCCAAGGCATAGAAATTTGGAAGCCTTTTTGTGACATTTTAACTTTTTATTAATGACATTTCTAGATCTTAATTAAACAAGTTAGCCTATATAACTGCTAAGATGCTAACTGGATAAGAAAATTTTTGCTCCATCTATATGGTGAGTTCCCTTTTGCCTGCTGTAAGATTTTGAGGGCAACAATTACTGTTAAAGAAAAATGGTTACTTTTCCAAAGGCAGAACATCCTAAAGAGATGTTTAGGCGGATTAGGAAATAGGATATTACCTTACACACTTGTAGCTTGAGTAGTGCAGTGTGCCAAGAGAAGTGAGGATTAGATAGTCCAATAAAAATTTAGAAGGTATGCTTTCTTTAGGAATAAAGTTTCCAAGCCACTGAGAACATGATTTTATATTGTCCCAGTGTGTAATGTCTTACACAAACCTGGAAGAAACTTCTCCATTCTTTGAATCCTGTCCCCATAGACAGTGGTATAACCTAAATGTGGAAGGATGCCCAGGAAGGATTCCACAAAACTCTCTCATAAACATATTGAAGACCTTCAGTACCAAAACCTAAAATGTTTCAGTGTAAACAGAAGACAGCAGAAGCACAAAGCAGAAATGAACACATTTCTTTTAGCCTGTTTTTTATCAGTGTTAAAAGAGGTGTCTGGTGTAATTGTGTTCGTTGAGCTGACTGAGTTTTCAAATCTTATTTCCACCGTAAGCGGTGGATTCATCCAAAAAGAGATTACTTTGACATTCTTAAAAACCCCAGTCTTGCTTATAGTGAAATCAGAATACATAGTTCAAAGAACCAGATCTGTTTTCCTTTTCAGTGTAGATATGACAACATAATCCCCTGAGTGACTTTAAGCCACTGCTTTGTCTGGGTATAGCATTGAATAGCACAGGAAGTAGAGTTATCTTCTTTCAAGATACTGAAATGAATGTTCTCATCAGCCTATGCCTATGTCTTGCCTATGCCTTCTAACTAAAAGTTAGTATATCTTATATATCAGGTTAAGAATTTATTGTTAATATCACTGAAATCTTGGCATTCTAAGGAAAAAAAAAATTATCCAGATCAAAATATTAAAAAAATTACTTCTATTATGAAAAAATTAAACTGAATAATACTACTAATAAAACTAAAATTATAATACACACCCTTCTTGGTTTCTACCCTTTTTCTTGATGTTACTCTCACTCTTCCACAGCTTCTTTCAAGTGTTGCCGTAGGGTTTTCATGAATTTGTAGATTTTTATACTTCTAGGTAGTTTCTCACATATAGCATAGCTTGT
>JAWWMO010000083.1:123620438-123643753 GCA_035047845.1 Dendrocincla fuliginosa
ATATACACCTGATTACATGAAGGAATGGTGTGGAATACTTCCTTAGTTACAACCTTGCTACCAAGGAAGGCCTAAACTAAAACCAAGAAAACTAAACTACCACACAATCTCACCGTATTTTTTAAAAAAATGGAAATAATTTGAAATTTGATGCCTCTGTTTAATTCTTTACTGAATGTGTGAGATAAGTAATTTCATTAATCGAACCTTTGTAACTAAAGGCTACAAATGGCCTGAGGATAATATTTCTTCAGCTAATTTAAACTTCTGAAATACTAGAGATTTAGTGGCACAGAAAAATCTGACCTGATGAGTTAGGTACAAATCTTTAAGAAGTGAACAATAGACATTCTTAAATATTCAATGTGAATGATAATTGAAGTTTAATAAAAAATCATAATATTGCTTACAATATTATAACTAGATATAATTGCTTGAACATTATTAATAAAGAATAAAATTATGTTGTAGTTTTACTTCTAATAGCAAAACCTTTTATATAGATGAGAAAATTAAGTGAATTAAGATATCAAGAAAAATATCACACCATGAAGACAGAAGGTAGTTACCAGACCCTCCTGAAAATTGCACAAAAAATGATCTCTTTTTTCTTTTGGTAGAAAATAAAATGGTGTCTTTCCACATTTTCAATGCACTTCATACATTCACAACAATATGTACTGAGATAATAAAGCAGAATATGTGAGCACAGCTTTTGCATAATCATCCCCTCACATATAATAAAATCATAAAGCATTTGATTAAAAAAAATCAAGTAATGCAGTTCAAGCAGTGCTCTAACAGCATGTGGACTGGACCTAATTTACTCTTTGTTATTTTCTTTATCAAGTAATAACTCCATTTTTTTTCATATGTTTTCCTACTACTAGACAATCTAATCAACTGTGGTCCAGAGTGTGGTGTTAAAAGGCAAAAGAACTAAAGATTACAGGCTTGATACAGTAAAGTAGAAGACAATATATCAGATTTTCCATAAAGCTTAATTATCAGTGTAATGTCCTTTCTGAACATGTTAACTGTACATGTATAGTTGGAAAAGAAAGACTGCAGGCCCTACTTAATTTCTACCACTGCTCGAGACCACAGAATACTCTTCCAAGATTTTTTAGGAATAGACAGGACATTTTCATCAACCTAAAACATTTTCCAGTCCCTTCAGGAAATACTTCCATTATGGCTTGATTAAACCAATACCTATTAAAGTGTCCTTAAGTTCTATATAATGTGAACAGAAAACAGCAGGGGATCAGAAAATCATCATAAACAGTTAGATCAACAGCCAATCCACACTTGAGGGCACCTATAATGAGTAATGCTGAGACATCACACCAGCAGATCAGCCCTGGGGTAATAGGGTTACACTTAATGCCCTTTATGCAATCAGTTTTGTCACATACTTTTTTTGTGGGGTCTATAATATATAAAAATTCCCAAGTGAATTACCTCACAGAATTAAAAGTATATTGCAATTCAATTCCTGTACTACTTCAGCTTTGATATTCTTACCTTTTTATTTATCCACAGTTACATTTCCACATGGAAAGATGTGGATTGGCTATACTTATTATCAATTATACTGTGCTGTTCCACAACATGCAACTAAAATTGACTTCAGGTAATGAAGTCACGACATGTGCCTCCATTTGTTACAATAACCATTTAATAAAGGAGTTGCAGCAATTTGCTCTGGCTGAAGATTTGTGTAGATTTTTTTTAAAGGACCATATGTGACCATTCTTAAAAAGCCAAGAAGATGTTCTAGATATAGAGAAATTCATAATCAAATAAAAGACAGTTAATTCCATAATACATGGTAACATAAACTGATAAAAGATACAGTTTTTTGAGTTATATACAATTGTTAATATTACAAGATTAGTGTGGACAATTAAATGAGATATATATTAATGTTATAGAAAAGTCTGAAGACATATCCATCAGCAGAACATAACATTTTACTACATATGTCTTCAGTTCTTAATTATTTAAAAAATGGAATTATAAATATGCATGTATATTTTTTGACAGATTTTTCATTTCCCTTCTGCATATCATTGCATACTTAATCAAAATTATTATTTAAATTCCACTAATTAAACAAACAAAAGCATTGGCATAACATTGTTTTTCTTTGAAAACTTGAAAATTTGGGGGGCTGGTTGGATGCTTCCATTTGCATTTTTTGTATTATATTGTTCTATAACAGAGAGTCAACACAATAATGAACTAAAATTATTCCATAGTAAGCAACCTAGGCTGGTATAAATTATTTTCAAGGATTTGAATTTTAAGATAACAATCAAGATAGGGTTCAAGCCATTCCGCATGCATGTCCACTGCATAATTATACTCTATTAAAATTGCTCAATATTTTCATAGTTTTATTTTTGCAGTAGAGCCTGAAATCACGCAGTGATCTGCTTTCTCCAGAAAATGAATATATACATATCAGATGAATATTTATATCAGACACTAGTGCCCTTATTGCATACTCCCACTGTCTTGGTGAAGGAAGGCAGTGATGAAAGTGCTGTGCCAACTGCACCATGGCACTGTATTTTTGGGATGCAAAAAAACCATAAGGTTGGTGCAAACTCTCCCCAATTTTTGTTAATATTCTTGTTCATAGGCATTTCTTCTAGATTTTAAACAATGAAAATTCCTGCCCAGTTTCCCCCGTCTCCCTGCAATTGAACCAAACTTGTATGCATTATGTGTGCTATATATCCTCAACACCTTCTTATATCTTTTTCCTGACTGGAATATAAACCAGATTTTATATGATTTAGTATGCACAGATTGTATTTTTAATGCAGTGTTTTACATTCTTCCTTTGAAATGCCCATGGTTTTTATATAATACATTATTACTTTGCTGTCATTCCCTTCATGTTCAAATTAATCAGATTTTTTGTACATGTATCAAAATTGTCTGATATTCTTGGATAGAGATGCTTTTAAAGATTTTCATGTCAATACAGATGCTAAAGTCTTATAATAATAATATTTTCAACTGTGACAATCTTTGGCATTACATAGAATTAGTACTGTGAAAAAAGAAACGTTTGGTAGTTTTCTAGCTTTTGTAGATCTATTCCTATGAAGAATTAATTTATCCAGATCTAATAGACTAATTCAGTACTTCAAAGCACTGTATTTAGTATATAAGACTAATTTAATACGCATTAGTCTCTCTCTAACAATGATTAATGATAAGGCATAAAAAATTGGATCAAACAGTTTTCTTGTTCTTTAATTTCATCTTTATTCATAGAAAATGCTGCTTAACTGCTTAAAGGTTTACACCTACTACCCATTTTTAAACTTACAAACCTGTAAAAGGAAAGCTTTATTGTTGTATGTTGTTAACCTTCTTGCTTTAAAGTAAGGAAAGAAAACTGATATTTGCAAATGAACCTACTACCGACATACACTCTCGTTAAGTACTAGATATAATAGTTCACTTTTTATTAGAGCTGAGTATGTTTGTTCCAATAATCATAACTTTGTTTTAGGACCACGCAAACTCTTTCTAAAGGTAGCCTAAGAAAGTTCAAGATAAAAGAGACATAATGCACAGAAGAGGAAGAAGAATTTAAAGGTAGTTTTCACTGAATGAGATCTCACTGAACAAGATCAGGAAGATATGTAGGAAAGTTTGATCATTAGGCAACAAAATTTAGCTGTGATCCTGTCATACCATTATTCTTCTCTGTCCTTAAGGCAAGCAGTTGCATAAAATCAAGTTAAAAGAACAGATGAGGTATAGCCTTGAGATGCAGTGGATATGACAAAGGCCCTGACATTTAGCATGCTGAGATATTTGCATTTTTAAAGGTATCTCGGGTAGTCCATATTTTTAGAGAAGAATGCAAATAACATAATAATGTTAGCTGCAGAGAATGATAAATACTATTTCTGAAATGGAATTACCTTTTGATAAACCTTCTGAGGCTTAGTTGTTTTACATCACATTAGTTCTTGTCAGCAAGACTTCTTCACTAAGATACAGTCAACATACTGTAATACACAGTCCAGGTAGATTCTGTACACATTTTCTCAACTTAGGGTTTGGGATACTATGAACACTTTTTTTGTTCCTCAGTTCACTCCGACATGTACATGATTACATCACTATGACATAAAGAATAATTAAAAAGTCTTATTTAATATGTTACCAGGAGAGAGACTCTGCTAGGGAAATCAATAATCTTGCTCCATCTTGCAATACAGTGTAGTTGTAAGCCATTACAGTTTTAAGCCATTCTAAAGTAGTATTTTAAGGAATTAGTTTTGACCCTAAATGTGGTAACTAACTTTTGGTATGGCTTTATAACTTTTTCAGATATAAATTTACTTTCAGAAGGATATCTATGTAATTCCAAGCAATGCAGAGAATGTATAGACAGTAGTTAAAACCTGGTAGGATATCAGATATTGCACCCATTCTGATGGTGAAAAGTTCTTTCCAGGTTTCAATTAATTTAAAAGTTTTACAGAAGAAGATAGGATGAGCAAAGACTTAAACAAAAAAAAAAATCAAAACCAAAAAAGTTACACCAAAATAATTCTGGACAAGAGAGGGAGGAAAGGGTATTTTGCTAAGCAAAACTATGTTGAGATTTTAATAATGAAAAAAAAATATGATTTTAAAAATAAATTGGAGCATTGGTGCACTTTTTTCCTGTTTGAACCAAATTAAGTGGGAGCACAGTCAAAGAGCTTTCATTTGTGAACTTTCTGGACTTTTTCAATTTGCTTGTCTTAAAAAAGGAGTTCTTGTCTTGAATGAAGTTTATTGTTTTTCAGTGAATTTATTGCTCAATAACATCATTGAAGATCTCAGCATTTTTTTTTTTGTTCTTTTTGTTTCCTTAAAAAGGGGTAAAATAAATTACTGATGTGAGAATAAATTAATACCACAACATGGCGAACATTATATATATATATATAATTTAAAGAAGAATGTCAAAGATTGGTGAGTCACACTCATTTTAGCATTTATAAAAACAGTTCAAACTCAATCAGTGCTCCCACAACTGGTACTTCTTTTAAATCCCCTGGCAATTGCAAATTAAAAAAAAAAAAAAAAAAAAAGAATCCTTTTTGTGTATGAATCGGAGCTCCCAACCTCTCCTTCACCACAAGAAGAAATATCTTCAAATAATTTTAAAGTATGAGAAAATGATAAGAGTTTCTGAATAAATCCAAGTAATTCTTTGCATAAGTAAAAGTCCTCATAGTTCTGAGGGATCATCAGATGCTTTTGTACATTTTTCAGAAATATGTGGTAAGACTAAAGGTCTTTTTGGGTATTTCTGCACATTTATAGTTTCTAAAATTCTCATATCTCTTTTAAAAGTGATATTGCATCACTTAAAATAGCGTTAGAAGATGTCTATAGGCAAAAAATGTTCCATTGTAAGTTTTTCTATACTATAAATGGATTCCAAATAGTTTTATTATGGTATGTACCATAATGTCTTCTCTATTATATTGACAACCAAGAAGGAAGCATGTTTCTGTACAATGAATGATAATATGAATATAAAAAAAATTAAATTCTAGTTGTGTTAAGAACTATAAAAAAGATTCTGGTTGTGTTGAGAACAAGAATGATGTCATTACCCAAAGAAGTTATATAAATATTTGTCTCATAAATTTTATGGTGTGTTGTGCAGCATTTTAAATTCTGATAAAAGTAAAATCTAAACCACCCATAAGACTTCTCAGGGGACAACTGAGGCTATTTCTCCTGACTTCTGAACTTCAAATCAAATCCGTTGTCAAGAGTCTCATTATTTTTTGGATCAATCTACTGATGGGAGCAGTGCTCTAGTATGATCAATGTGACTACATTTAACTTCTTCAAGGCAGAGGTTTTTATAAAGGTCTATTCAGTTGTGGATCATTCTTCACTTGTGAAGGGCTGATTCTTTCACAGTGCAGGTAAGATTTAGTATACATGGATTTTCTTTTTTTATCTGTTTTGCTTTGTTTACCACTTTGTATAATATAGAGAATCATGTTCAAATATTCTACAACTATAGCAATGGAAAGACATATTAAAATCTGTTGGAATTTGCCCTGAATAAAGGAGATTTTTCATTTCTCTTAAGGCCTTTCTCAATGGTTAATAATTTCAAAATTAAAAATCATGTAACAGTTTTTCTGGCAAAAATGCTACCTTAAGTAGTTATATTATCTCAACCTCAAATTTCAACCTACAATTTTATTTGAATTATTTCCAATATATTTTCATTTTCCATCATGAATTTTGTACCATGAACAGAGGTTCCTGGATGGTGGTCACTCATCACCCCATAACTAGTTTCATTTTCACTCTCTGACATAGGAAGGAATGAAAACCAAATCTGATTACATAAAAGCCAGTATTATTTACACAATCTTCAATGGGAATATAGTGTACATTCACTTATGTATTAGCTACCCAGTACTAATTCTGTAAGAAAGTAGATGCATCTCACAGAAATGAGTGTCCACAGCAGCCCATATGTTCTGTGTGGAGCAGTGAGCACTCAAGCACACATGGGGCTGTGGAGATTTCTGAGCCATCACTGCCATTACTTGTTCTGTCTGTATGAAAAATCAGCTTAGCTAGAACCTGCACAGTTCACAAGTGCATTTTCAGAAGCAATAAAGCAGATACTTAAGCATTTTGTCTGCATAAGCAGCTGGGGGGGGGGGATTAATTTTACCCAAGGTGAGATGCTGACATTGTAGATCTCTCCACATCCAGCCACCATCACTTCCTCTTTAAGTCAGTGCAGAGAAAAAAAATGATTTTTAGAACACAGCCTCACTGATCTGTTTGAGGTACTTTTATACTTTTTGCATATGCTGAATCAGACTCTAGGAATGGCTACTTATTCCTCATGATTATAAAAGGTGTTTTACTGACTAATTCAGATGTCTACACTTATTTAGAAAAAAATCCATTTCCCATGTCCTGTATTCCACCTTAAATCCAGATTAGATATTGCTAATGTTTACTCACTAAGATAAAAATTACTATTCTCTGTGGAGTACTTATACAGGACTGGAATTTGGTTGCTATAGTAATATTAATTCTTTCAGATTTACATTCATGTCTAAAAATATATATAAACTAGGGAAAGAAAAACCACCACCAAAACTTCATTTATATTCAGAATGGTTTGTTTGTACAAACATAAATAATACAGTTGCTGTCTTTGCCCTGTGAGCTTTTTCATATAGCTTTTCTTGCTTTTCAATTTTTGAAATTTCTGAAATAATAGCATTATGAATTTTAAAGTCAGGAATAAATGTTTGAAGTGATCTCTTTTAACAGTCATTTTAGACTGATGTAAACAGATGTTGTTATGACAATTATCTATTTTTTTAAATAGTTTTAGTTTAGTTTTCTGTGACGAGCTGGGGGGAAGCTTTCCCGTCCCCTCCCGGGCCACATGGTTAGTGGCCACGCTGTCTCCAGAGGTCTCAGCAATGAGACACGTACACACCGGGAGCAGGAAAGCAAACAGGAAGTTTAGTCACCTGGCCAGGCCTTTTATAGGCTTCACAGCCAATAGGATTCAAGGGGAGGGAACTAATAGGGGAAGGGTTAACAGCAGACGAATCAGGGGAGGGTTTCACACAGCCTGGCTGAGGCTTGCATACTAATTAGGAAGGTAAGGGGCTTCCTCCCACGGGTTCTGGGGAAGCAGAAAGGTGATTCAGGGAAAAAGCAAACTCCAGTTTACAATGCAGTAAAAAAGCCTCAGGTTTAAAAGGCTCTTTAGTTAGTTTCTTCATCTTCACAGGCTCACTGTTACAGTTTTCCATGTATCACTTGACTTCTTAGGTGAAAAGTAGATATCCTCTCTGTTCATTACTGTTGACAAAATATACAACTTGCAATGAAATACATACTCTTTCTATTATACCAATTGGTATATATAAATTTTAAAATGAGTAATTGGGTTTTCATCCTGAATAATATAAAAATTGAAAGTTAATTTCTATTTTTGTCCTTTTCAGAACATATCCTGCTTCATGTACACAATGGTTTGTTCCAAGAGCAGTTCACCATAGTACTGATTCGGTCCTTCTTCCTCTTTCAGACAAGATATAGTGTCTGTGCTTTACTGCCAACTAGGCAATGCTATCACTTTATTTTTTTGGGTGGTGAAATACTTTGGATTTCTGGAGCAACTTCCACAACCTTTGCATGTTATCGTTGTGTATATGTGTGTAGAAAGCCAAAGGCAGTTGATTTTTTAGAGTTCTTAAAGTAGTAACACAGCTAACACACAAATAGTCTTTAGATCAAGAAGGTATAATGATCTCAAGTGACCAATCAGTAACATCTGTCCTTTAGCACAGTGGAAAAAAACCCCAAAAGTCTTACTAGGATGAAAGAACAGAAAGGTTGCATATGAGAAATGTGAAGTATTCATAATAAGGTCTCAGCTGAAGTTTTGTGCCCAGTTCTTATTATCCTATTTCAAAAAAGGCATAAACCTATTGAAGAGAGTTAAAAAGAGAGGAAAAAAATAAAAAAGGAACAAGTTGCATTTAGAAAATATGATTTATGAGGAAAGATTGGAAGAACAGAAAATGTTTAGCCCAGAAATGACCACATAGGAGAGAAAAGAAGTAAGTATTCACTATTTAAAATTGTAATAAACTGTTTTCCATGGAAACGAGGTAAATACAATTAAAACAGATAGATGCAAAGCCTTTAGTATATGTATGAAAAGATGATTCTGATAAAAGTGTTCAAAAATCAGAACCTTTAGCAAATGGAAGTTGAAAGATTAAAAACTTCTTGGTAGTGTAGCAATTCTGCATCAATTTTTCTTGGATAAAATTGCTACGTTGAACACAGAGACCATGACTTTCTCTGATTTTGCTAAATTTGTCTAAATTCTTCTCATACACCAAATGGTTTAAATTATTTTAGAACTACTCATAAAATCCTATCTGATTGGTCATTATAATTTAAGCTATTAGAGATACAATAGGCATAATTTAAAATGTAGTATATGTGTGTTCCCATATTCCAAGGAGAAATAATGATGCCTGATAATAAATGGGTTTTGTTTTGATTTGTGAGTTACTCTTTGTGGCATAATTTTTCCTTCAAGATATCTTTTTCCTTACAGTGTCCATTTGTTGAAATGATTCAGTGAATAATTTCTAATATCAGTTTTTGTCTGTATTGCTTGAGAACAAACTGTGAACACAGACTGCTGTTTCCAAGTCCTGTCTAATACTTCCCATGTACTTATTTCTGCAACACTTAACTGTACTGTAGTTATGCATTTGCAGTCTAAAGGCTCTATCTCTTTAAGTCATATTAGGAAATTCACATTCATCTCCATGGATCAATGCTTAATTCAAACCTTGCTGTTGAGCAGAATGATCATCATATATTATGGTTCAAATCAAGGTCACCTTTGGATAATGCATATTAAAATCAAGTTATAATCTTTCAGGAATGTTTTCATGTCTTAAAAAGAAAAAGATGGAAAAATATGAGAGAAATACAAATTTCTTTCCAAACTCAACCATACTTTTCTAGTGCAGGTTTATGCATTGTTGCAAGTGTTAAGGTTAATCTCTATTTGACACAACTGGATATATTGTGGGTGAATCTTAGATTTCCTGGTACAATGTGCACATTATAAGCTGCTAGTTCCAGCCGACAGGTGATTTATAAAGAATGAAAGCGTATTATTACATTGATGTTCTAGTTTTTCTAATCTGAAGCTGGGGGAAAAAGTAAGTTCCATAAGCCAGTGACAGTTGATATTCATTCCTAGTCTGCCAGTGTGTTTTGTACAGAAAAACTGACCACTGTAATTTTGTGCTATTTCTACTAATTCACCAGAAGAACTGTGTTGAGTAAAAGTAGTTATTCTCTAGAGTTAGAGAGAATTTGGATCAACTTGTGAGTCCTTCTTCATTGTTGACCTCAGTGCAGACTTCCCTTATAGAGATTTTGTATCAGCTACTCAAGACAAAGTTTGTCATATCAAAATAACAAGGTACCTTGCCTTGTTATTTTATTGATCAAAGGGCAAAGACATACTGTTAATCAAACTTTTCAATTTTTCATATTTCTCCTTATGATACAGTTAAATTCCTTTTTTTCATCTGTTTAAAAAATTTAGAAACATTGCAAAACCTTCCTTCTTACTTTTCGATCTATTATCTGCATATATTGAATGATAGCAAAGTATGTGGTAAATTTCCATAAAGGAAGACTTTTTCTGTGACAGAGACATTTAGTAAACTTAACTTCAGAAAATGTGTAAACTGAGGTCTTAATGCTATCTTCTGGTCTACAGGTTCCTGCTTACAAAATGATCAGTTGGAACACAACCTCAGCTTCATTCCACCAGAAAAACACAAGTAGATATTTACAAGACCAATGATCTGACTTTTAGGCCTGAACACAAACTTTAATTATGTTTCTGGATATTTTCAATTTTGTCATCACTATCCACTAAGATAATTGAATAAAACATCATGAAAAAATATTTTCATTCTGCAGAATTTATTTTGTACCTCTAAAGTCTTCAGTGATCATCACTAATGAAATCAGTGATGACAGGATGTCTTTGAATATTCTGAGATCTTAAACTCTCTGGACAGAAAGACTGGACAGAGACAGTCTTCAGCATGACCTAGAATTATATCTGAAATAGTTGGATTGTGATTTTTATTTCCCCTCTCTCACATTTTTTAAGGCATTGATGCTTTATTGGTGAGTAATATTATCTCACAGTATTTCTGCTCCATGAAGTTTAGAGTCAACTAATCATCACAGAAGTTCATACACCTTTTTAAAGATATATCTGAACTAAAAATGTGACTTTTTAAAGTTCATCTGTCATTTGGGTATAAAGCACCTGTTTGATGGAAGACTTGAGTTAACAGTTTTATGCTTCAGCTGCCAGAACTATGTCAAATATATGGGTCAAGGATTTTATAACAGGAAGATTAAAATCTCATTAACATCATGTTTTAAAGCTGTCCAGTCAGAAATGCAAAATAGAGAAAAAAATAAAAGCAGAATTCACACCCATGTGTATTTATGCTTACTCAGATACATTTAATTCAACAAAGAAATAGATGCTACTTTAATAGAACAAGCACAGCTACTCACTGGTCTTTGATTTTCTTACAGTACGCAAAACGACACCGCAATAAGCAAATGCAGTTCTGATACCACATTCCATCATTACTTGGTAACTTAGTGGCAGTGATGTTTTAAAGATCATAGTCCCAATACAGTGACATAATACCTGCCAGAAAATGAATGGTCAGGAGATTCTATGTTTAATACTTTTTCCTTTACAAACAATTTGATCTTTCTGACCTATTATTGAATCCCAGTTGTACACACAATAGATGCACAATCTGCAGAATACAACTGAAGTCTATCATGTTTTGAAAGTTTGAGAAGAATTTTTTCAAAGGAAAATCAAAAAGTTCTAAAAATGACCTTGCACCAGGGTTGGCACAGGAAGAAGGAAATTTCCTATTCCTAATGGAAGACAATTACATTTTGAATTGCAGAAGGAGAAAGGCGGGTTTGTTTTCTTTCAAAGTATTGTGTCAGCAAGACATTACTTGCCCAGTAGTCTTAACTGAATTGACTCTCAGGAGATGGCTGAACGCTAATCAAGACTCCCTAGTGTTTTCTAAGTTTTTAGTGATTTCTGGAAACCTGTGCTCAATTTTGGTTTTGAAGTACAGTTTGTCAGGCTTGTATCAGTTTATAAAATAATTTTATTTTGATGACAAGAAAAATAAAAAAGAGTACATTGCTGATATTGTAACATATAAGGGGCATTGCATTTATGTAAATAAATACTTCAACCAAATCATGTTGTGCAACTACCAGGAATTTGACATTGTCACACTGACATCTTTCAAATAGCTGTTCCTAAAATTTTATTGAAAAGATCTATGAAATTGAATTGCTGACAGAAAATTTTATGACTCATTAATATTACAGAGAAATATTTTTAGTGATGGCTAGTAGGGAGGATTGCCAAATTCCTGATCCTTAGAAGAAATCTAACATGAAACAGAATAAAAAACTTGATTTCTGATTGATAAATTCCATTGTTTTTCTGCAAATATCACAATATCCCTGATGAGATTCCTAAACACAACCAAAAAAATTATTAAAAAAATTGTGCTACTGGATTACTAAAACCAAAATAACCTTGTGCTTAACATTTCGGTAAGTGTGAAAGCATAAGAATCATCTCAGTAGTATATGTATATATTTCCTCGTTGTTTTATTATTCCTTCAGAAGTGATACAGTATGACTCCTACATCTAGCAAAACATTTATTTCCAACTCAGTAGTTCTGATGAGCACATTGGGTATAATACTGAACTACCTCAATTCATTAGTAATATGTTTCTTTTCCAGCTTGTATTGGCTACATGAGGGCTTGAGGAATAATAATAGTCTTGTCCTACGGCCTGTGATGAAGTCTGATCCTGATAGCCAGCTATTTGAATGTTCCTGTGAGATAACTTCATTGACATGATTGTGAACTGTGTCTGAAGCACTTACATTAGATCATGTGAAATAATTGAGCAGTAGACACTAATAAGACTTACACAGCTGATAGGATGTAGTACTAATACCTAGAGTTTTTTGATTCATGCTAAGTCACATTGCCTTGCAAAAATCATCTGGACAGGCACATAGACACAGAACTTAGTAAAACAAAGGTATTGGCCTCAGAAACCAATACTCTGTGTATCAGTTGACTATAGTGAAAACTATGACTAGTTGACTATATTCAAATACCATCATGCCTTGTCAAAGATGATGAAGCATCAATCTGCGTTCATAATGAAATAAGACTATTCGCTGTTCTTATCACATCATTGGTGGTTTGCTGTAGAAACAAAAGGGGGGAAAAGAAAGAGAAGTTGATCCCAGATGTTTATTCAATACCTACTCAACTAAACATTTAAATGCATGTTTGAAATATGGTCATCCTAAAAAAGAGGAATGGATCACCTCTCCTATGAGGAAAGGCTAAAACAATTGGGATTATTTAGCCTGGAAAAAAGAAGGCTTCAGGGTGGCCATCCAGTACCTGAAGGGATTCTATAAGAAAGATGGAGAAAGACTGTTTACAAGAGCATGTAGTAACAAGACAAGGGGAATGGCTTCAAAGTGAAAGACCATAGGTTTAGGTTAGATATTAGGGAGAAATTCTTTACTGTGAGGGTAATGAGACATGGGAACCTGTTGCCCAGAAAAGTTGCGGATGCCTCATTCCTGGAAGTGTTCAAGGCCAGGTTGGAGCAACCTGATCTAGTGGAAGGTGTCCTTACCCATGGCAGAGTGGTTGGAACTAGATGATCTTGAAAGTCCCTTCAAATTCAAATCATTCTGTGATTCTACAGTTCTATGATGATTTAAATAACAAAAATGAACGACCCACACTAAAGCCAGTGAAACGTGTAACTAGTAATAAAATGATTTTAAGTGTTTGCTTGTTGTTTTGTAAATAATTAATACATTGATACTGCTCGTCACAAATGGTAAATAACCAAAAGTAAAAATTAATTTTACTATGTGAGAAAAAGTTAGGGTCAGAGAAGAACAAAATACCTTATATGAAACTATGAACTTTTATAATTTATAATTTTATGGCAATTAGAGTTGTGCTAAATATTCAAAACACTGAAAAATTTTGATTCATTCAACTTTCATTTGCAAAAACATAATAAATTTAATACACTTACCTGTACAAACATTTCAATATCCAGAATGGAATTTGATCAAATGTTAAAAAGAGAAACATAGCATAGATTAGTCCTTAAACTATGGCTCTAGAGGGAAGAGAATTTATCTTCTCTCTAAGCAGTTCTAGGCAGAGAGTTACTATGATAACAAAGAGTGCTTAAAGTGCTGGATGTGGTATGAATTCTAACCTGCATTTTCCTTCCCGTGACTTCCAAGAAACAGGACTCACAGATTCCCTGCATTCCTCGTTACAGAGTTTTATTATAGCCTCGCTAATTATTTCACTCTAGTATGTATTTGGGGGTCACTGACCTATTCTTCAGTGAAATTCCTACTGTTAGCTATATCCAGTAGAGTTCAGTGTTTTACAAATATTCATCAGTAAATTTTCATCACACTTTCAAGGTAAAAAGGGACATTTAATCCTTCCAAGCTTACAGGCATCTTGTTTCATCAGCTGGAGGGGAAATGGAGGAAGAGGACTTCCTACTTTGCCTTTCAGGATCAGGCCCTATCCAGCTTGTCTTCAGGACAGCATCCCTTGTGAATGTTAAGCAAGATGCAATAGCAGTTTCCATTTTTGAATTACAACTACTTTTAAAAATTACAAGTGACAGGTGGTGATGCATCTTTTTTTTCCTGGATCACAACCTTTATAAAAACAAGTGGTAGTGTAAAAAAGAAAGCATGAAGTCTAAATTACATGAAACCTTGTGCTTTTGAGCTCATTAATATGGGTGTTGTTCTAGAAAAAGAAATAGTCAATAGTCCTAAAGAAATTCAGTATAGGCTGTACATCACTTATGTTCACTTATGTGAACATATTTGTAGTATGATATTACGTGTGTAGATAGGGGTAGAAGAGGCATCCCTTAACTTTTAACTGCATAAATACTTTGACAGGTGAAGACATGCAAGGACGGCTAAATTGAAGGGATGCATGATTAAAGTAGATAACATTTCAGAGGCTTTCTTTTAAAATGATTTGTACACAGGAATAATTTTGCTATCATGTTATATGAGTTTTTTAAAATTTCAATTTCTTGTAAAGAAAGGTTGCAGCCTTACAAACATTCAAACTGGTCAATATATAAGATACTCATGGGTATAACTGTGTACTTGAATTGGCTTTTAATGAGTGTGGTGTTTTAATTAATTGAATTCTTCACTCTGCACAAAGTAGCCCAATGTCAGGTGGGATGGGAACTGATCAACCTGGTCTAGTAGAAAGTAACCCTGCTCATGGCAGCGTTGTTGGAAGTAGATGATCTTTAAGGTCCTTTTGAACACAAAGTATTTTGTGATTTTGTTCTATGATTCTATGACATTTATACAATGACTGCTACATTTACTAAGGCTTCTAAAATGATATCCTGAAGATACAAACTTTGCAGGCTTTTTAAGAGAGATGTTTTCGCTTTCTCAATATTTCCATTACCACATGAGCATAAAGCTCAACAAGCAGAAATGTGAAGTCCTGCTCCTATGGAGAAACAACATCAAAGAAGGATGATCAAGGGACCGGAGCATGATCCATATGAGGACAGAATGAGAGTGTTCAGCCTGGAGACAAGAAAGTTTGGGGATGATCTTATCTCTCTGTGTATAACACCTGGTAGACAAGAAGGAAAAAGACTCTTCTGTGGTTTCCACTAGCAGGGTAAGATGCAACAGGCACAAATTAAAACACTGAAAATTCCAGTTGAGAGCAGGAAACAATATTTAATTTTGAAGGTGGTAAAGCACTAGAACAGGTTGTCTGTGCTGGTTTCAAAGTTTCCATCTCTGGACATATTCAACACCTGACTGGACATGGTCTGGAGTACCATGGTCTGCAATAGGTGACCTTCCTTAGAGCACAGGAGTTGGGATAAATAACTGTTGACCTAGTTGGACTGTGGTCCTATCACCATTCTGTGATTCTGTGTTTCTGTGCTTGTCACATTCGCATTACTGAGGGATGGAATAAGTAAGGCATGGAAATATATTCTGAATACGGAAAACCTGAATTAAAAAAAAAAAAAATTCAGAAATTCAACATAAAATAGTGAAATAATGATAGTTATTCATAAAATGGTTAAATTTTGGCATTTCCTGCCTTTTGAATGCTTGAATATTCAAACTAAATGTCCTTTTAGCATTGTGAAGTCATAATACCTTGGTTTTGATTGATGATGTCTTTTTTTCTAGACAATGAATAAAAAGTTCTGTAGAGTTATTATTCCTGCTCAAGAAAATGAAATTTTTGCAAATAAATATTAATGACTTTATTCTAGGTGCTCTTTGTCTCATTTCATTATCATAATGAAGAACAATAATGTAGGGTTATTTTTTTTAAGGTGCCCTTGCAACACCATTTACAAAATTATTACAGCAAAATAATTTTCTCTATTGAATAGAATATTAATTTCTCAAAAGAATTAAGACAAGAAATTATTGGAATCAACTTTTTTCTTTTAAGTATGTCACCTACAGCAAAATAGTTAAATGTGAAGTAAAAGATATCTTTCTCCTAAGACTGGGAAATTACATAAAATACAGCTATATTACTGGTCTTTATATCTTTTCTTACCCCTGTATTCTCCCATAACACTAAGCTCTTACTTTTCCAAGGTGCTCTTTCAAAACAGTGAAGTCAGTCCAGCTCCTTTTCACTTCTGAGCTTTATAGGAAAAATTAAAACACTTCTATATGTGGTTTTCGAAGTGATGGTGGCTTCAAATACCTTATGGGATAAGGTATTTGAAACACTTCAGGTTTTTCTTTCAAGATACTTGCCTACAGTTCTTCTCCAGTGGAAGATATCTGTTTGGTCAGTAGTCTTCTACTGGACACCCAAAGTGTCAATCCATATGCGGACACATAATTCAATCAAATTAACCAAGATATCTTTGTCTCACCTGGGTCTATTTAGATCCACTGTGTACACACACGTTCATACATATAGGCAAACGCAAACCCCAACATCACCAGCCTTCAGGTTTTCTGAAACAGCAGATCTGTGAGATGGAGGTATGTTTCACATTTGGCAGAACAGTTCAGAATTCACTCTCAGCAACTATCCTCAACTCTGAACTTGCCCTTCACTCGTAGCTGATAAAAATAAACACAAAATGAAAGAAAGCCAGACTTTGAATGCTAATGTGACATAATGGAGTTCATTTGTGGTTAAGCTTCACAGGAGTTTATAAGGACCACGACTGCCAAAACATTCTGAGGCTGACATTCTAATTACACTTTGTTGTGTCTTCAGTGACTGTACTTTAGTTGACTATGATCAGATGAATTCAGAATTCCAGTGAAATCGAAGGGAATATTTCTTGGCCATTGCTTTCAGTGGCTTGATGACTGAACCCCATGTTCATACAGTCCATGGCTCAATGTTTTCTCTGATGTTAGTCATCTTAATCTATGCCAGTGAAATAAAAATACAAAAGCAACTTTAAACACAATTTTTGGTAGTCTGATCCATGTAATCAAGACATTCAAAGAGTAAGCAGAATGAATTTAAAACTTAGGCATCAGTATTAATACATAGGTTTGACCATTTTTTCTAGTATTTCAAGGGCAAGAGAAAATCCCACCTTCCTATAGTTCTCATGAAAGCTACATATCACAAAGTTCTCTGCCACAACTCATAAGACTCAAAGCAGTAATGCATTATAGCTTGAGAAAATTATATGTATTGTGTTTACTGATCAATTTACTTTTTATTCCTACTTCCCAATTGGCATCTATTTATGAATACTTTTTATGGTATTTAAGGTTAATTTTGCTCAACAAGAATAGTCTGAAGTACCAGAAGGTGCTGCTAGTAGGAACCATATAGTTCAAGGTAGATGGCTTAGGGTTTCTGCAAAGCAGAATGGAGTGAAAACAAAACCAAATCTGCATGACGGATGTCATGTAACTGAAAAGAAGATGTTTTGAATACTAAGTGTTCTGAGCTATGCTGCTGTCATATGAATTCAGCTCTATGAACCCTTTTTTTACTTGTTCAGAAGTGTTTCTTCATAAATTACTTATTTTGAGATTTACATAATATTTTGTTTTATAAAAATCTTTGACAGATCTTATATCTGTGACAAAAAGCCATCAGGAAATGTGACTAAAATATCCACCAACAATTTGCAGTTTGTTGGGCAGAATATTATTTGCATACTAATACAAATAGGATTACAACAAATGTAAATAAATCAGTGTTTTGTACAGCTTTTTCTAGTTTTGAATTTTTTTTTTCCTTATTTTTCCTTGTCTGATGAAAAGCTTTGATTTCAGTCGAACTAGAGTGAAGCATAAATCCTAATACTTTTCTGGACTGGCATAAAAATTGTGAGTGCTCGAAAACTATAGATGCAATACATATTTATAATATGAAAATACATATACATTATTGAGATTATATATAGCACTAATGTTTTTAATAGTCATATTGATTTGTCATTATTATAATAATTCATTGATTTTAACAAAGAAGGTATCTTATTTACAAGGAGACATTGAGTGTAAAGTCAACATTATTATGATAGTTGGTAACCCTTGGCTAACTCATTTGTTTATGATTATTCTCTCTGCAATGGCAGTGGATTACAAGTCTTACCCATAACATCAAAATATATAACCTTTTTGCTTTATGTACTTTAACAGTTTTATTTCCAGTTTATTAATCACACATCCATGCAGAGTAAAGTTATTGCCATTTTATTTGTAAATTTTTTTCCTAGAATATTGTGTTATGTTTCCGGGAACCAAAGTGGATTGCATGGATGTATTTATATACATGTGTGGATATATATGTGTATATACAGAGATATGCGTATGTGTGTGCATATATATATATGTAAAGAAAATATTTTTGCACATTTCCACTTGTGCAAACATATATGAGTTTACACTAGGAAAAAAATTGAAAATTCAGTGTATTCTTTCTTATGTTTGTAAGCTTTGAGACTCATTATTAGAAAAATTACAGTACAAATGCTGAAAGGTAATTGTCTACTGAAATAACTTGTTCCCTATTCACTATTCTTAATAAACACAAATGGCACCTAGATTGTATTTCCCTGATTATGTTCCACAAGAGAAACTATAAAAACCCAGTTTATATAACACAAAAATATCTACATACTTCATTAAATGGTCATAGCACAGTTAGTAAGATGTAGAAACAAAAGCAATTGTTTTATTCCAGTCCTTGAAATCAAGTAAGTGTACATAATTTTTGAAAGTATCCACAAAGGATGAGGCCTGAACTATCACGTTTCCTTCAAATTATAAAATTCAATCTTTGTGAAAAGAATGCTACAGTGAGTTGATAATGAATTCTTTCAGTCTTCTCTCTTACTGTTTTAGGTCTGAGCATATCTTATGAGCATATAAGGTACTTCCTCCAGTACCTGAAGAAGATAGGAGTAAAATTTACAAGAGAACATGCTGCATTGGTTGCTAAAGCATTCTCTGTCTCAGTTGGTCACTGAAGCAAGCTTCAAAACACCTGACAATTTGGTCCTCAGTTACTTAGACTTTCAATATGCTAAGATACATTGCAGAACTTTAGTGAGGACATATACCTAAAGTATTTTGTGTAATAGAATATCTAAATATCTAAAAATATTAACCCCCCCAATAATCCAACAAACAAAACCCTTTCAACTTTCATCTGTGTGAACTTTTCTACTAAATTAAATGTCCTGCAGTTTTTCTATTAAGAATGGGGCAAATGCAGACAAATGAAAGTTCAAAACAGGGCAAGGTTCAAGTTCTGAGAATAAAGAATGAAAACAAGGTATCTAGATTATTGGTAATCCCAATAAGAAATCTCAGTCAGCCAATCTATCACATTTACAGTATGCAAAATAACATGTGGGTCCTGTGCATAGGATTACAGTTGGACTACACAATTTGTATGACATGAATATGTCAAATTCTTCAAGATCTAGAATTAAGACTATTTATGTCTGCAGTGAAGCTGGGAGAAGGCAGCTTGAGATGAATGAAAATTACCACAAGGGCTGCAAGAATGAATGAAGTCAGTGTTGAGCATCTTTGAAGGGCTTTCAATGCCAAACAGAAGTCATGAATGGAAAAAACTATCACCAGTACCAATGGAAACCATGCAATCTAATGTTTTTTGGATTTCATATTACAAGACACAGACCACCGACCTGCTTACTTCTAAAGAGGTTAGAATATGTGAACATTCAGAGGGACATGGTTTAATTTTTTTTTTTCTCTTGAATTCTTTAATGTTGTAATCAGTTTATAGCACTGGTGTTGTGTGACAAACTTTTAAAAAAAACAGATGAGTGACTCTACAGACAAGCATAACATTTAATTTCCTGCTACCTTACTCTGTAAGTCTGCCAGAACCTTTTTCGGCACCACCACACTGGCTAGATTTGATGCAAATTCTATGAAAAATAGAAAAATGCATAAAGTTATCTGAATTATTAAAAAACCGAATATTTCACATAATTATGTAATGACTGAAATTGGAAGAGTCCTCTGGAGGTCGTTCTCTCCAGACCCCCTGTTTATGCTCTGCCATCCAGAGCTGGTTGCCCAGGACTGTGTCCAGATGGGGCTTGAATATTTCCAAGAAGAGATCCCATAACCTCCCTCAACATCCTGTAGCAGTGCTCAGTCACCCTTAGATTAAAAAAAAGTGTTTCTTGATGTTCAAATTTCTCATATTTGAATTTCTGCCTCTTGTCCTGACAACAGACGCCACTGAAAAGAGCCTGGATCCATCCTCTTTGCACCCTTGCTTCAGGTACTTATACACATTGTTGAGTTCCTCTCTGAGCTTTTTCTCCATCTTGACATTTCTTCTTGGTGAGCCTCCTGCCATTTCTGTCAGTGCCTTCCCCCAGCCTGTCAAGGTCCCTCTGGCAACACAACCCTCTGCCTTATCATTCACTCCTCCAATCTGGTATCATATTCAAACTTATTGAAGGAATTTGAAAATTCTTAGATGCTCAGTATGGTTTGGCAACTCTGGGCACTAATATTTTTTTTTTTTAAAGACTCTTTTCCCCATAAGGTTTTGTGGTTTTTTTTTTTTGTTTTTTTTTTTTTTAATTTGTGAGTCAATTTTATACAGTATGACTCTATAAGCAGAAACTCCCTGCTTAAACCAAAAGACTTCAAAATGTAGAGTAACAAAATAAATAAAATACATAATTTATGTATTTATCATACTTCCTCAATAGTCATAATATCAAGGATGGCCCCTTATTTAGCTTCAAGGTTATCTAGATTTTGTACAAATTTTCATTACTTCTACAACTATACAAATACTGTTGGACACTAAGAAAGTCAATGTACAGGCAAAGAGCTTTTTGCCTTCTAAATCCTCCCTGAAACACCTTTCATTCTTTATTTGTCTGTCATACCTTACAGAAGTTGTTTTCTACTCCTGATCTCACTAGAATGAAGGTAAAGTGCTTATCTCAAAGAATTTTTTAAATCTTTTAAAGCCTGTTCACCAATAATCTTTGGAATGCTCTGTAAGTTCAAATATATGAACAAAATGTTTTCTAATTACACCAGAGTGGATGATTATAGTATAGAAACCAATACTCTAACATGGGAAGTTGACACAGCTGAGCTGTGTGGATTTCTCCCATTCATTATGTGCTGATACAATTCACCTAATCTGCAAATTCAATTTCACCTAGTCTGCCTCAAGCAAGTAGGGGTTAATTCCTGCCTATAAGGATGAAAATGCATAATAGATAACACATATTTGTAGATTTCATAACAGTAAGTTCTCAGCTATGTGAACAATTCATGTGTAATTATGAACTCGCTCAAGTTAAGGCTTTATTTCTAGCTTTGCTTTCAGATATCTATGTGATTTTTTTTAGCTTTAAAACATTGCATTTATAGTCCTAAAGCATTACATTTAATGCTGCTAAAAGAATTCCCCATTCTATATGACTATTTCCTGAATAGTGTTTTAAATTAATGATTTGGTCCTGGAAACAATTATTTTACAAAAAGAAAAAAAAATGAACTGTAAAAGAATTTTAAAATATATTTATTCTATTTTCTTTCTTCACTTCCTTTGCGAGGGTTGCAACCTGTCAGAATGAAACAGTTATTCTTCATATGACAGCTCAGGAGTGGTATATTATTAAGTCACACATACTGTACTCACCTTTCTGATTAAACAAGCCAAGTGCTGAAAAGTTTCTCTCATTAAAATTGTGCAAACACTGTGCATCAGTATTTGTCAGTAGCTATATTATTTCATCTAATATATATTTTTCTCGGTACAAGTTCTTTTGGAACTGTATTTTCTCTCCTATATTTTCAAGAAAACCAACCAATTATTTTTAGAAATTGTCATGACTAAAGAGATTAATGAAAATTTAGGAAGTTATGGTAGTGGTCAATAAATAATCTTATTATGCCTTTCTGCTAGTTTAAATCTGTGCAAGAATGAATTCTAAGGTTTTGATTTTCTTTTTTAAAAAAATTTAAAAGTAAAATGAAGAAAAAAAGTTGAAGGGGTTTTGGATTTTTCTTAATGAAGCTTCTGTTTTCTGCATCATTATAGACTAGAAGCAAAACACCTGGTAATATTAATTTTGTTAAATGGAATGGATGGATTTCCTTCAATATTTTTGCATAAATCAATATTTTAGATTATTCTGGGGATTCTACCCCCCTCCCCCCCTCGGTGTTCAGTACATTATTGTTCTCCAGGGGTTTGTGCATGGCATTTCACAAAAATGCCATATCCAGAGGTACTATAATAGTTTTTGTCCTAATAGAAAATCTCTATTCAACCAATGCAGAGGACAAGCTATCCATACAGAAACATGATTTGCAATTTATTTGTACACTGGAAGCAAAAATTAGCAGCCAAAAGCTTGGCTATTATAATTGAATTATATCAATTAATTGACTTTGACAAGAGAAATTCCCTCAAAGTAAGTGTTCTGAAACCAGACAGTTAATGGATATATTTTGTGTCTGCATAAGCCTTCTGCAATTCTCAACTTTTGATGCTGGTTTGCTTTTGCTTTTGCCTTAAGTTTCTTTGCTTCTGAACTGTTGTGGTTTCTTTTTTTTTTTTTTGCATTTTGTGGGGTTTTATTGTTTGTATGGGTTTTTGTTGTGTTTTGGTATAGGCTTTGTTGTTGTTGTTTATTTGGTTGGTTTGGTTTGTTTGTGGTTTTTTTGTTTGGTTTGGTTTTGTTTGTTTGTTTTGTTTTGTTTTTGTTTTTGTTTTCGTTTTCCGTTTCTTGTATCATGCAATCCTTAAATAGCATGTGGAAGAATGTCCTGCATTTAGGAAGCAAATAAACCATTGAAAGAAAAATACTCCACCAGTTCATCTTATTTATGAATTTAAAGAAACAGAAACAATTACAGGGAGAACTCACAAAACAATCAGTGGAAGCATTTCAGAGAGGGTGAAGAGCTGGTTACTGTTTGATAGAATGTGTATGTAAAATGAGTTGCAGAAATAATTACAGAGAAACAGATAAAAAGCTGCTGTAAATCAA
>JAWWMO010000083.1:123643853-123707429 GCA_035047845.1 Dendrocincla fuliginosa
TGTTTGATAGAATGTGTATGTAAAATGAGTTGCAGAAATAATTACAGAGAAACAGATAAAAAGCTGCTGTAAATCAAAAGTTGCCAGGGAAACATTGATATTTCACCCCTAGAAGACAACCTAAAGATAATGTTCCTTGGGATAAATCCTTCTGGGAATTCTCAACATGAAATGTTGAGAGGAAATAATTTCATACTGTGTGATTCCACTACATTCAGAGTAAGAAGAATTACATAGCAGGTAAGCCTATACAGCAGCTTCCAAGAATTCTTTGTCACATCAGCTGTTTCTCCTTTTAGCAATAACTGTGCTAGCTAACCACTTCTAGCAACCATAGTAATTTTATTACTGGTTTATAATCACAAAATAGTCTTGGTTGGAAGAACCTCTGAAAGAGAGGAGCTACTTCTCCGAAGTCAGATCAGGTCGCTCAAATTTGACTCAGCTCCAGCTGAAATCTGAAGACTGAAACTTATGAGCACCTTTCCCCATTATTTAGCCACTCTCATACAGACTTTTATGCAAAGGGCATGTATATATACATGCTTATATACAGGGCTTACATACAGTATTTTTTGAGGATCAGATCACTCAGCATTGCAAAGTACTACAAATTTAAAGAGTTAAAAATCTTTAGCAATCTTCATATGGCATCCCACATAGTTTACAAATTTTATTTTATTTTTTATGAGTTTTATTCAAACCTGCACAACCCTCTCAGCCAGCTGCCTAATTCGTCAGAAAGCTGTGAAAGTTTTGTTTGCTTGATTTGGAAACTGAATCTCGTTATATGTTATATATTCATTTGACTTACATTTTTACAATAATTGTTTCAATAATAATGGCTCTGAAAAAAAGCATGAATGCCCGATTTATCTCCATGTGTAGTAGGTTTTATGCAGACAGATGATAACACTTAGCATTACCTATCCAATTCTCATCAGAACAAGTAAGAAAAAAGAAGGCAAGATCAACACATGAAATTCCAATGGACAGACTCTAATGCTTTTGAAAATAAACTGGCTTATCACATAACAATGTTTTTTCTTCCCCCAGTCAATACAAAGTGTGGGAAAGCATGGTGGTGTATTTAGTCTTTTCAAAGAAATATTTAACTCAAAGAAACAACAATGAGAAATGCACAACTTATTGAAACAGATTTAAAAGGCCAGACATCAGGTATTATCATAGTTTAAAACACCAAAGTAAATGACAAAGGAGAAATGTATTTTAACAGATTTTTTCCTAAAGTGGGATTTTTTCATTTGTTTAGCTGTTTGGGTTTTATTTGCTTGTTTGTTTTTTCTCTGTGGTTTGGTTCGTGTTTTTGTTGTTTTTTTTTTCTCTGTTACTGGTCTTTGAATGGTCTTATTAGTGAGCATGTGTTGGGTCCTTCCAATTTTTAAATCTCAGTGGTTCAGTTCTGTGAACAGCCCTGCTGCACACTGCTGGATGCCAGAATAGAAGAAACATCTTTTATAGTCTTCCAGAAATATTTTATAGCCTGCAACATTAAAGGGAAATATATTGCATTCTTTTCTATTATCTAAGGGTCATCTGTGGAAAAATAAGAGACAGTGTTAATTGAAGAAAAGAAGTAAGTTCCAGTCTGATAGAGTGCCTCTTCTCTAAGAAGTAATAATTGTTACCACTTTCATATGCCATGGTATATAGTTTTGTTCTCCAATGATAATATGTGTAAATGCAAAGCATTAAAATCCATAAAGTTCTTCCAACATTGAACAGAGAATGACATCAGCATTTTGCAGTTTTGTGTCCCACGTGTCTGGAACAGGTTATTACCAAGATTAAATTTCCAGAGGAAAGTGTCTGTAGTTTTCATGGTTTTTCAGTATGAACTGACTCAGGCACACCGATCTTCTTCCAGACTACTCCTTTTCTTTATACGTGCAGACCTGGGCAAATATACGATGTTTATAGACTCAGCTATCATTTTTCTACCTGTTAATAAAAACAGAAAGAAAATACCTTAAAGGAATTCTTACTTAGTTGAAGGAACACTGAAAAAGTTTGGGCTGAAATTGATGTTGAGCAATGGGAGTTGTGTAGACCATTGCCTTTTATGCATGACATTTTTCTGCTTCTAGCCTGGAGAATGTAATAAAATGCCTTTGTATTATGAGTGAAGGGCCATGTGCGGAGGGAATGGCAGAATTATGTGGTAAAATTAGGCTCCAGCCTAACCTGGAGTTGAGCCAAGCATAAAATTTTACAAGTCAGGGTTTTTTTCCATTATGTGACATTGTCGTGCTAAGCAAACAGAAATTATTGGTCAATTGCATATGCAGACAACTATATATATGACATATGGAGTAATGGTGAGAGAAAGCAAAGACAGAGCGTGATGCTGAGAATGCATGAGTCAGAGGCCTGGTTGCAGTGGTGTCTGAGTCTGACTCTCACTGTCTGAGATTTGACAGATAGTCACAGTGCACTGGGAAATGCTAATGGAAGGGGAATCAAAGGACCCAGTGTCCTGACTTCCTGCAGATGAGCTGTTCCTCTGCAAAGAACTCAAAGTACTTTTCAGATTCTGCTGCATCTTGCATTATAGCAGTCTTTTCATCAGAGATGTTTTATGCTTCTCACAAGGCTGTTTACAGATTAGGGAAAAAGGAAACTAATATATATTTTATAATGAAATAACTTTATTCCTTGTAACCATGGGGAAAAGACAGACAATACATGTTCTGAGATGCCCCAGGGGAGGTGATTCTGTCACTCTATTCCTCTCTTGTGAGACCCCACCTATAATACTGCATCCCACTCTGGCGTTCCCAGCACAGGAAGGACATTGGTCAATTGGAGCAAGTATAGAGAAAGGTCAACAAGATGATTAGCATAATGAAGCCCCTCTCCTACGAGGAAAGGTTAAGAGAATTGAGAATTGAGATTGTTCAGCCTGGAAAAGAGAAGGCTTCAGAGTGTGGCTTCCCAGTACCTGTAGGGTGCCTACAAGAAAGGGAGCAAGACTCTCTTTCCAAGGGCAGGTAGCGGCAGAACAAGGGGAATGGCTTCAAACTGAAGGACCATAGGTTTATGTCAGATATTAGGAGGAAGTTCTTTACTGTGAGGATGTTGAGGCACTGGAACAGGTTGCCCAGAGAAGTTGTGGATTCCCCATTCCTTGGAGTGTTGGATGGGGCTCTGAGCAACCTGGTTTAGTGAAAGCTGAAACCTGATGATCTTTAAGGTTCCTTCCTACCCAAAACATTCTATCATATGATCTTGTATATATGTTTACATCTCTGATCCTTCCTTCCTTCCTTCCTTCCTTGGTCACCAGGCTGATAATATTACAGTTGTAGTCAGTTCCTAAGCCACGAATATGGTGGTTTTCTTGAAAAGTAGCAAAAATTAAACTGAAAATATGTCCAGAGGTACCCACAAAGATATTCAGAGATATTAAGTACCCAGATTAAGTACTTAATATCTGGGTACAAAGATATTAAGTACCCATAGCAAGGTAGAAAAACCTAGGTAGAAATAATAAAGTAATTGTATCAATATTGCTAAACTGCTGCTAGTAGGAAAACAGGAAAAAACATCATCTTAATGAACTCAATTCATAGAATTACTTTTAAAAAAAAACCTCATAAAAATTATATTGATATATCAAAAATATACATTTTCTAAGTGAAAACAATTAAACATAAAACTAATAATTACATTTTGTTATACGTAGTTTATGAGCACAGCTATCAAGGATGGAAAGAATACTTCAGTAACAAGCTTATTTCACAAATTCTAGGGTTTTCATTTGCCCTTCATACCTAGAGATCTCGTCTGTATTAAACAGAGCTCCATTCCATTATTCTAAAGTGCATGTTTTTTCCTGGTAGCATACAAACAAAAGATGTGGAGATAAGTGAGTATTAGCTCTAACAAAATGGTTTTTCCTTTGCTTTTTTTTTTTTTTTTTTTTTAATGTGATAGCATGGATATTGCTTGGAAATATACATATCTTCTTGTTTTTAGCTATACGAAACAGATAAAAAATTTTCTTCTCCTAAATATGGACTTAAACCTAACATTAATCTTTGATTTAACAAATAATATTTCAGCGGTTCCAGACTTGCTGATACAAGGAGTCTTTAGAGTATACACAGATAAGTTGACTCTAGGTAACTGTCTTTTTTAAAATATCATCTTCATCTCAAAAGTCATTTAACTTTTGTCTCAATTTCTCCATATCCTTCATCTATGTCTGTATTAATATGTTCTCAATTTTTTACCACCTATGAAAGTAATTAAGCAGTTACTCAATTTCAATTTTTTTTTTTTTAAACTATAGGTGTATCTGAGGTGCATCCCAGAACCCAATTTTATTAAACTGGTGTTTCATTGAAGTGTAAAGTCAGTTTACATGAACTGACAGTCTGATCCAAAATCTGTTAATGAATTTGGACAAAAACTGAAAGGACACAACCCAAAAGTTGAAGCCGACTAAGTGCTTTGCTTGGTTGCAATGATTACCTACACTCCTACACTGCTTTCACTATGGTGACCAAAAAGGGTCATCTTCAAAACACTTGCGTGTATTTTGAGAAAAACATTCCTCTGATAGATTTGGATGTCTCCCTAGATGTCGAGAGGCAATGGGAGCTGTCAAGCTACCTACTCACCAACCTCCCTGTACCTTTACCAAAGTGTTGCAGGGTCACGTTTCCCAGGAGGTGCAAAGGATCACAGACTCAGCTGCTACAGTCTGCAGCCAGCTAATTGAAATTCATCTCACTCACCTGTGTAGGCTCAGAGGTGAACAAAATAGATGGCTTGGGATTTGCCCTGCATTCATTTATAATTTATGTGTTTCACTATTAGCAAATTGCTACGTCCTTTCAGAAAGAGTACAGGCAAATGATCCCCCATTATCCCCTTATGGCAGAGACTGTTCTCTCCCATTTGTTACATCAGGAAGTGAGTGAGAAGAGGAATAAGACAGCTGAAGACAAAACAATCTTCCAGGTTCCTTTCCTTCAGACTCATTAAAAAACAGAATCAGACTCAGCTTTCTGCTGTCATGTAGGTTTCCTTTACTGGGAAAAAAAAATAATACATTGTCATCTTTGGCATTAGATACCTCAAAGGAAACAAACATTCTTGCTTTATTTTCTCCAGTGAAGTTTAAACAAATAGCTTAGTAAAGAGTTTAAATGCCTCACTAGTAGGTTTGATAGTTTACTGCAGTAGTAGCAGAAGTTTGTTCTCAAGAAGCTGAGGAAATGTAGTTTGTAAGGAGATTCCTTCTATTCAAAACTATGTAGGAAAGTTTCATGAAAAAAAGAGATATATAGATATTTGCTTTTTGATGTAAAGCTAGTATACATTGGAGAAAACACATGCTCATTTTTACATCTTTCTAGGATAAGTACAACCTAAAGAATTTATTGAAGTTGCAAAGAATTTTTTTGGAAAAAGTTTTTCTTCACATTATTTAGTTTTGTTTTCATTGCCTAAAACCTTTTCATCAGTAAAGGAAGCAATTTATAATACTAAAATAAATACTTGAACATTACTTTAAAGGAAAAAAAGTTTGTCCATATGACTTCTGTACTACCCAGACCTGGACCCAACACTCCAGGTGTTGCTTCACCCAGTCTGAGTAAGAGAGGAAGGATCACCTCAGTTAACCTGCTGTCAAGACTTCCCAATGAAGGAAGACCAGGAAGCCACTGGCCTCTGCTTCAAGGGCACATTGCTGGCTCGTGTTCAGTTTTGTGTCCACCAGAAATCCCAGGTCCTTTTCTGCAAACCGTATTTCCAGATGGTTAACCACTCAGGCTTTACTACAGCATGGGTTTATTCAAGCCTCGGTGCTGGACTTGAGATTTCTTTCTGTTTAATAAGATTCCTGTCAGTCCACTTCTCCAGCATGTTGAGGTCTGAATGGTACCACAAGCATCTTGGGTGTCAGCTGCTCCTGCCAGTTTTGTGTCAACTGCAAACTTGCTCAGGGTACACTCTGTCCCATCACCTTTATCTGCTCTGTCATTAATGAAGATGCTAAGTATTATTGATCTCAGTATTGACCCTGGGTGAATATTGACTAGTGACTGGCTCCAGCTGGACTTAGTGTCACTGATCAAAACCCTCTGAGCCCAGCAGTTCAACCAATTTTCAGTCAGTCTTTCTGTCCATTAATCTAGTCCATATAAAATCAGTTTCTCTATGAAGATATTATTAGAGACAGTGTGACAAGCCTTGCTATAGTAAAGATAAAAAAAATCACTCTTCCCCTCTTTTATCCATTGAGCTTGTCATTTCACTGCAGAAGTGTCTACCAGGGTAGACAGGCATGGTTTGCCATTCATAAATCAATGCTGACTACTTTTAATCACCTTCTTACTCTGAATATGTTTATAAACATTTTCCAGGATTAGTTACTTTCCCAGGGGTAGGGGTGAGGCTATCAAGCAGTGTAGTCCCCAGTCTCTTCCTTTGTGCCCTTTTTTGAGGTAGGGATGACATTTTCCTCTCTTCATTCTTCATGAACTATCTCCAGTTGTACCTCTCAAACATAATCAAGGATGGCCTTGTAAATGAGATCAAACAACTCCCTTAGCACTTGGGGGTGTATCCTATCAGGGCCCATCACCACCCTTTGTATGGAGGTTGTAGTGAAGTGAGTGTCTGCCTCTCTTCCCAAGTAACAAGTAATAGGACAAGAAATTTGATAGCCTCAAGTTTCAACAAGGGAAGTTTAGATTAGATATTAGGAAAAATGTCTTCACTGGCAGGGTTGTCAAATATTGGAACAGTCAGTCTAGGGAAGTGGTTAAGTCACTGTCCCTGGAGGTATTGAAAAGATAAGGCACTTAGGGATAAGATGTGGACTAGACTTGGCAGTGCTGGGTTAACAGTTGGACTTGATGATCTTCAAGATCTTTTCCAAGTTACATTATTCTATGACTAGTCTATAGCCAGTTTGCTTAAGTGCTCCCTACCTTGGTCCTCTGGAGCTGAGGGTAAATCTTCCTTTTCTTGAATGAAATGTGTAGACTAATCATATCTCACACTGGGGCAGTTCTCCTTAAGACAAAACATTATTTTCTATTCTTAGAATCATAGAATCTTTAAGATTACAGTGGAAACAAAGAATTTAAAATAGTCTATAAATGCTCATCTCTCTTATTTAAGTCTTAGATAGGATGCTAGTCAGGTCTTATTTCGTCATACTTCGTAAGCCAGTCTATCCATACACTTTATCAATTCTTCCCTTATCAGAAGATTCTCCTTTTCAGAATTTCTGATGATCAAGTGTTGCTTTATTTCAAGAGGTTTTTTTACCTCATCAGACTCTTGTTTTATTTTCCCTATTTCTTATATAAAATTAAGTAAAAATATTCACATGATCATGATAAAAAGTAAGATTATATTGCAGAATTTATTTTAGAAAAGTTCACATATATATTTTTGCAGTCTCAGGGCTCAAATAAATAAAGAAGCCAATGCTCTCTAGAACAGACTTTACTTCTAACCTCTTGGGGTGTTTAGAATGTGTCAAGTGTTGTTCTTGTGTTTGATTGTTTATAATGACTACTATTATCAGGTCCAGATAAGGCTGTACATAAATTGTATGACTTTCAGCTATCAAAATATAATAGTAACAAATACTAAATAATAATGGAAGGCAAGTTTAGCCTTTATAAAATCCATTGGTATGTTAAGGTCCATGTATTTATCCCTTATTGACTGCAGGACTGAATCACCTGGCTGTGAGGTAGCCATGCAGAGAACTGGGCAAGATAAATGCAGTAGTTAGATAACCACCACCATCCCACTTCAACAGACATTGATGTGGGGGGTGAACATATTTTGTAAACTTTCTGTTAAGAACTCCAAACATTTTTCTCTCTGTAGAAAATGACCATTGTGTACTCACCCAGTATCTTGAGGCAAAAGTAAAATCTGTGTTATACCAGAATTTTTTTCCCCACAAAGATGCAAACCCCATGTATACAGCATTTGTAAAGAAAATAAATTCATAAACAATGGCTTAAAACCAAAATATAGATATTTTGTTTTTTCTTGGGAAACATGTTTGTATCTCTATTAATAGATAATATTCTTAAGAAAACTTTATTTAGAAGGATTTTGCCTTTATTTTCCTTCCTAGCTGACTTTTCCCCAGTGCATAAATCTTGTGATTTTCATATGGGTTGCAGATCTTAGGCACTTTATTACTTCCATATTGTTGAAATCAAGATTGGCTCTTTAAAAGTTTCTTTTACCAAGAAGGGAAAAATAACAGCCTAGTAGGAAACTTTACTATTCCTTTTTAACGCTTCTTCTTCTGAAATAATGTTAAGCAGTGTGATTTTTTTTTCCTAAAGATGTTTTGCAGAGGAAGTGCTAAAGCAAAGTTTCATGAATGTTTAAAGCAGACCTAACTTCTGCTGTCACTGGGGAAAACAACCCGAACTATAGATGTTTAAAGAAAATCAGGATGGTGGTATATATGACAAAATGCAACATGAAAAGTGTTCTGTTTTCATCATGTTCTTTAAATTCTGCGACATTGTTCAAAAGAAATCTGTTTTGCTTGCTTGAGAGAAAATGAAAGGTTATTCACTCTCAAGCGCTTACCGTGTCTCCAACCCTGAAATCCTATGGGGCTTTTGATAAATAACTTAATTTCTTCATTTAATAAAGAAGACTGATTCGGGTTTTCAGCCCACAAAATATGTTGAAGACATTAATAATATACCATGTGGGGGTTTTGTTTGGGGTTTTTTTATCCCATTTTCTCTCTACTGTATAATTTTTTTTCTCTGGAATTGTTTTCCACTTCCCACTAAGAAGTTTTTATGATTTGATTAAATTATTAGAAATGCCTTTGACATAATTAAGGTACAAACAAGACCATATGTCAAAGTCAATAATATGGGGTTTATTTAATGGTAAATGTGACTCAGAGAAAGAGAGATAGAAATAGGAAAAGGGATTTATTTCTATTAAAATAGAAAATGTATCACCATTCCATGTAATCTGGTCACATCCTATCGGTCCAGTTCTTCTCTTCTTTGTGGTGAGGGTCCCACAAATCATAGAATTTAATGGATTAATGTATTTTCAGGAGATGCCCAGGCTCCTTCCCTGGGAGGGGGGGAACTTTGTAATCTCTTGCAACAGGCTCTGGATTTGTTCCTTCACTTTGATCACATGCAATCCTTTTGTCATAGAAAGCCTCGGGAATGAGTTGGAAGGGTGCTCTGGGGGTCTTTGATGGTTTATGACCCCTTCTCACTTACCTCTCAAGTGAATGTCCTGTGCGTACATGGTCTTCCCAGGGAGGTGGAGAGTTACTCCTTTGTTTTGGTGTGGAGAGATTTTGCCATCCCACAGGCAAAATTCTCCTCCCCCGCCATCCACTGAGCTCATCTAGGACTGAATCTTAACACAGATACATTCTTCTTTGAACCTTGTTTACCTCAGACCTAAGATGATTAGACAATAGTCCTATCTCTAGTTCCCAATCACAGTCCAGATCCCAGTCCGGAGGCACTGGGAGCAGGGTTTTTTGGTGGTCACAGACAGGCTTCCCTGCAGTTTGACAAAAAAGTCTGTCCATGATTTTGACAATGTTTAAGACATTAACAGCATTCAGTCCAGCACAGAAATGTTCATGATGTTGTATATAACCGCACCCAGATATTTCTCAAGAATTTTTCTCCACATGTAGACCTACTGTTTGGTTTCAAATGCTGGTAGACAGAGTGTTTGTGTGTGTGTGTCTATATGTAATATCCACAAGTTCACTTCCTAACTATTTCTCTTTTGTCTTCTGAAAGTAATCTTTTTTCTTTTGAATAGAATGGCCCATACACTGAGGACAATTACCTGATCCTTTTTTCGAGGATAAAAAATGAAATTATTGGTAAAAAATGTATCCTGACAGTAGAGGTTCACTACTTTTATGAAGATCTCTTTGTGTTCCTAGGGTACAGATTGTACACGAAATAGCAGATGGTTTCATATATATGATGGCACAGATGGACATCTAGACAGTAGGATTTCAGTATATGTGATCTTAGGCATCACTAATTTCATAAAAAGGAAAACTCCTAGAGAATGAAGGACTTGACTGTCTATGAAAAAAAATCACAGACTCTCTTCCACCGTCTCTCTTTGTTGGCTTTGAGATGCAAATAATGGATGGAAGAAGGGCCCCAGGTCTTGAAAAATGTAAAGCATTTTCTCTTTCTGATGGGTTCTTGAGGGTGTGCAGGCAAAACTGAGATTTTGTGCTTTACTTCCATGCTTTTATTTTTAAATAACTGTATTCCTTGAGGATCTGAAAAACATACCTTATGTGTCCTCCAAAGTCCCAGCAACCTGGTTTATAAATGGATGACACACACCAGTAGATTAGTAGACTAACATTTTATGGTAAGTATTGATAGATTTAAAATATATTTTATATATTTACTTAGTTCTTGAGTAACAAGGACATTAAAAATGTGTCTGCAAAGCACAGTTTCTTTCATCTATTGAAACTGGTGTTTATTAATGAGTTGGGAAATGGTTAAAAAGTCTCAGACTCAATTATTTTTCATGTTTGCTGAAACATTTTGCATTCATACTTGTAATCACAGCAAATAGTCACTCTCCACAGCTGCAGGTTGGAATTTCACAGACATGACTGGAAAGGGAAGACAAATTTACTTTTTGATGATGCTTTAAAAATGCTTCAATATCGATGCTGAAGTTGTTACCCTTGAATTCTTCTCTGCCACATCTCTGCTTATCTTCCATTTCAGTGAACCTGAAAGAAGCCCTGTGGAGAGAGATGGTGCCTATGGAGAATTCTCTATATACAGAGTTTTCCAAATCACTCACAAATTCTGTAAGATGAGGAAGGAACAATTTGCAGCAAAGCTATTGGTAACAATCATTGTATAGAAGAGAAGAATTTTAGCTTGGTAAAAGATTTAAAACATTGGCTTGACAGGTAGTGACTTTTTCACTGGGTGAAACTTTGTTAGGAAAGTAAGTTACAGAATTATTTTTTTTTTACAAAGTTATTCACCATTTCCCTTTCCTTCCTTTTATTTTTAGGAGGAAAAATACACCATAAGCAGAAACTGTGAAGTATTTCAGTCAAATCTTTTGAGACAACTGATTGATACCAAGCTTTAATTTAAAAAAAAAAAAAAAAAAAAAAAAGAGGGGTCAATGGTTAAATATTTTCACCTGAAAGACGTTAGTGCCAAAGAATACATAAATTAATTTTAGTATGAAAAGTAGGGTCATTACAGTATTAGCTTTTTCTCCATAAAAAATATCAATTTACAAGAAATTAATTTATTTTATTTCCTTTTAAAACAGTATTGACTGCAGCTTTTTAGCTGACCTTGCTCCAATTTCTGGAAAAGAATTGTTTCCAAGCACACTTTTAAAAGTAAATTAATGCTTTTAGCTCTGTATGTTTAGCTGAATCAGCAAAAGTACTGCTGAGCTGATGCCAGCTCCTACATATGTAGACGAGCTGAAATCCAGCACTTAATGAGGTCTTCCCTAATCTTTTGGGAAGTAAAGGAATAAGTAAAAGTTTTCCTAAGTTGCTGTCATAGGAAATTGAAAGAGGATGTATCTATTATCCTAGCACTCTGTTTGTGCCAATAGATTTTAAAATGATCAGTAATACTTTCCGTTCCCCAATGTTTATAAGCCAGGTGAAGACAATAGTGCAGAGGTGAAAAATTGCCATGGAATTTTCCAACTGAGCACCAGTCTCTCTCTGACATTTACAAATGAAATAAATGTTGTGCTTTTAAAAAAAAATAAAGGTGAAGAAGAAAAAAGTGCTTTCCCCCTGCCCCAGTTTCCTGCATTTATCTTCTCAGAAATTATTCTGGTGAAGCATCCTTATATTTACTGGACTTCTCTTTCTCACATATCACTGTCAATGATATCCAGTGGCAGTAATCTTTGGGTTTATAGTAAAATTCTAAACTTGTGTATATCCTAAATCTGTGTCAGGTAATGATATGTGAACTTCATCCTGAGGATGGTCTCAGTAACCACCTCTATGTGCTTAGATCTTGAGATAGTCATTTAAGCACAGTGAACGTCAAACCCATTGAAGAGACCAAGATACCCCAGCAGGAATGCACTTCAAAAGTTTGGCTGATTCATGCTCAAATGGGAGTGTGACTGTGGAAAACTTGATCTAATGTGCTTTGCAAACCAATGCTAAAAGTTGTCCTTTCCTTACTTGATCTATGGTACAAAGTATAACTTTAAATTCTGTAGCTTATTTTTTTTTTGCATCTCACCAGGATGAAGAGTTGTCTTTATAGTAAGGAGAAAAAAAACGCATACACGGAAGATTTTATTAACTCATTAATTTCTGCTCTCATGCATGATTCAGATAGAACCTATACTCCTTAATAAGGTCATTCTACTCTCTGTTTTCCTATTTTTCTCTGAATTCTTCTTTACTTCATTGTACCCCAGTGAGTATGGTATCATCATTTCTGGTCACAGGCCACAGGTTTTTCACTAACTCAACAATACAAGGTTTGAGGAACTGTCAGATCTTTCCTGGATTTACCTTTACTATTCTTGAGCTTATTACAGCTTCTTGTAGCTAATGAAGCAAATTGTCCAATAGTTAGATAACTTTCACCTGAGTTTGGATTTGTGGAATAATCTGATTTTAGTCTAAAAAAATTACATCATATTTATAAAGGATTAACAGTACTAGGTGATCACTGCTTAGCCAGACTTGAGGGTCAACAAGAAAAGAGTCAAACAGATTGAAAACCCAAAAGTGGAACTACAGCCAAAAGAGAAAGGAACTCCCAAAAAAGGACCCTGAAAAATCCAGGGCACTGAAGACTTACCCTTGAGAAAGACTGATGGTTTCTCTCAGGACCTAGTCCAGTACAGAAATTGTGCTATCACCAGAGAAATGGAGAGATGCTAGAAATACACCATGTATTACTTCTAACTACATTATTAGTAAGAATAAGCTGTAATTGCATCATTCAGGCTGAAAGTATTAACATTATTGTAAGCAGATAAGATCTTCAGTAGTTTCTTTGTTCCACTTATACAGTGTCTCCACACAAATAGCATGGGCACTGCTGCAACTGAAATCAGGAAACTTTATGAAGGTATTAACAGCATCTATCTAAACAATATCTAAATTCATATTTATGTCTTTCTTGCAGGAAACTAAGGAGATTGTTACTTGAAAGGAAACTCAAACGGCTTTATGAAACAAATGAAAGGACAGAATTACCCTCAAAACCCATTAGTGGAGCACGGAATTTTCTTATTTGGCATATGATGATTTCAATTAAGTAGGCCAGGTATAATACAGGTATTATATCTGTATAATAAAAAAGGCTAAAAATAATTAGACAAGAATTGGACAGTAGAAAAAAAATATCTGATTATAAAAATGTTATCAGCAAGGCTGGTTGAGTTTCTGAATAATTATATATCTATGCATGAAACGAAACCACAAATATAGGGGAGGTTTGTGTAATGGATCCTCAGGGAGGAAAAAAAATCCCAGAACGTATTTTTCAAGGTGCATATTATCAACGTTGACTCTTTTCGGCAGATAGAATGAAAGCAACTGTAGTCTAGATAGAGAGGCACAGAAGCGTGCATACACCTGCCATCACCAAGTGCAATGGTCTTTTATGAGACGAGACGTTGGGACCAAAAAGGGTTTTGTGGATTCATCTTCTACTGTTTTAATACAGTTATAAAGCAGAGCTCAGAGGGGTGAAATGTGAAACATTACCTTCTGGGTTTGAGGAGGATTCTCTCAAAAACTGTTTATTGAATTAAAGTATATTTTGCAGGATCCAGTCAAAATGCCAAGGGAGACACTAAAGAAAGTAGAAGCAAATAAGGAGGAAAAATCAAAATCTAATAAAGAGTTATAGACCTCATATAGACTCCAAAAATGAAGATGTGGGTTTTCTTGCCATTTGACATTACTTACTCCCACATGTTTATCTGAAACACCACAGACCAAACTTGTCTTGAGATCTGGACACTCCGAAGGTTTCATCAGCAGATATCATTAAATGTAGTGCTTTCCCCATGGTTTTAATTTTCATTTGATATTTAACAATGGAGAAGCCCTATGTGCAAACAGCACACTTTATTCTAAAATCATGATTATAAAAATGGAAATATAATTGCAATATGGAAGTGTAAAACCAGAAAAGGCAGACTAAAAAAAAAAAAAACAAAAAACAACAAACCAACCACCACCAACAACAACAAAACAACCCACAAAAAATTTATTTTAATCTATTTGAGAAATAATTTAGGCATTTTATTGGGAAGAGGGGAATTTTGTCCCATTAACATGAAGTCAAGATTCATTGCATCCCTTTCAATCATGACACCCTTACGAATTGAGATCTTACCCCTCTGCAGGTATCAAGTCCCTGATCAGGACAATTGTTGAGCAGTGACACAGTAAACTAAATGGAAATGGTAAATCAAGTTGGGAAGAAAGTCGATTGAGCTACAATTATAAATCTACATTGTAAATATTTTACAAGGTGTAGCACCTAAGCTTTTTGCAGCAGTCTAACTTCTGCTTAATTAATATGATGTAGAGACTACAAATTTATTATTGCACATTTTTAGTCCCTCATAGACACCATGCATGTTGTTTTATTAGCAAAGACAGTAACCTTGGTACTTGGAGTGTGCTGTGGAGGTTTTTTTCTCCAAATTACCATTTTGCTATAGTTTGACATTTTGGGGGATGGTAGCCATCCCAAAGGTTCCAAATAAAAACCCTGAGCATGTCTTACTGAAGTTTTATTGCAGTTCTACAAAATGTTATTGGAATGAGAACTATAAGCCAAGTTCTCCAAAGCAGTAAATTTATATCTATATTGGTGATTCTCCTACAGTAAGTTTCCATATTTGAAACTGGAAATCAGAGCTCGCAGTCAAAATAGTTTGGCAGTCATAAATAGTGGAAGTTTGTTTCTACATTTAATTTTTGTATTACTGAACATTTTTCTATGAATAAATGTTTATTAAAGAGTTGAATTTTTTCCCTATGCTTTCAATGCTACTCATTAAATGTCTGATGCTAAGCCTAAAATTTTTGTTGTTATCTAAACAGACGTTACTACATTTCCAATGTACATATTTTATGTAATACGGTGAATGTGTTCAATTTTGAATTGCATATGTAAGAATCTTAAGGAAGCATTCCCAAAGTTAACAGATATATTTCACATGCATGGATGTTATTGCTTTAGAACTATTTCAACTACTGGAAAGAAGCTAAACACATAGATTGTCTTTGGAATTCACAAGAACCATATTATTCACTTTTGAAAAGGAAAGTTGACCAAAACTTGGTACCATTCTTCAATAAATTGCATAGTAAAAGATCACACATGGTAGAGCAAAAACAACTAGAGCTACATACTACTACTATACATACATACTACTACTATTAGTAGTATACATACTATTAGTAGTATACATACTACTAATATTAATAATATCAAGGTTTCAAATAACATAATTTTCATTATGAAAATTGACATGCTCATTAGTCTCTAATGGAAATTTAAAGGAGAGATTTTGATATAACTCAATATTTAGAGCTTATTGTCAGATTTTTTTTCAATTCAAGCAAATGAAGAGAGTCATCAAATAAAACTATTTTTTTTTCTTATCTCTCTAGTTTGTAACCTTAATTTTTCATATCAAGTTTTGATGCCTAGTGAGTGGTGTACATTTCATCTGTCTTTTGTAAGCTCTATTTGATCAGGAAGAATAACTGAAAATGTCCTTTGTGTGCCTATGAGTTGATGCAGGATTTTGCAGTCAGTAGAATTTCTGCCTAGTTTGAAGTACAAACATGTTTGGGCAAGATCACTTCACAAGAGGGAGGATGGTGTAATGCAAGTCTGTTAGTTATATTTCTCTTCTAGCAGTCTGATTTACACATATCTAAAAGTTATTAACTCAGGAAAAATTAATATGTCCAAGACTTTCCAGCTCTTTAAAAGACAAATTGCCTCATTCTGCCATGTATCAATTTTCCCTTCTACAAGATGTTCTATTAATTCTACCAACTACACCAGATAATAAATATTTATTGTTAGATTTGTTATTTCTGACTGAATGCATTGATTTGGCATATTGTGGTGAAACACAAAACTGCAAAACTTCCTTGTGTTTCTGGGGGAAACTTCAGCTACATTAATTTAATTTTTTGTTGATTTTCTCAGGAAAACTACTGACGTCAGTAAATGAATTTTACCTTCTTTCTCCCCTGGCATAATTGTTTATGTAAATGCCTCTCTTTTCAAAGGATCTGTGGATATACATGTTCGAAGATAGTTTCCATTTTCTTTCATGCAGTTCTTTTCTTCATCAATAAAGTTGTACATCTACCCATTTTTTCTGGCCCCTTCATCAGCTTGAATGATCCTCTGAAGTCCTAGACATGCAGATCTTAGTCTGAACTCTGAAACAAATAACAAGAGGTGAGAGTTCAAAAGTGCCAAAACAAAGATAGACCTTTTTGGTGTCAGTTTTTCTCTTAAGTGCCTCTAACTGTGCCTGGATAAAAACATCCAAATATTTTTTTTATTATTTAAATATTTCTTTCCTCAGAATAATCCTCTTAAATATAAATATTCTTTGTTGTTTTTTTGTTTTGGCAGAATCACCTGCAGAGTTCCAATACACAGAGGTGACATGGTTAGACCACTTCTCCCCAAAGGCAAAACAAAGCTGAGGTAGCTCCTTCCACGGTAGAATTTTTCTGGCCTAGCATTACCAAGTTTTAGGTGGTATACATTAAGATAGCACAAAAACTGGCAGTAAAGACCTTACCTGAAAATCAAAAAAAAATTTATGTGATGGATTATATATTTTCATCATAGTAGGGTACATTGTGCACAAATTAAAACCAATAATAATTGAAATTAATTTTTGCTCTTATTATGAGTCCATATTAAGAAAATACATAATTTTTTTTTTTTTAAAAATCAAAAGTAGAATCTTTAGTGAAGAAACTCTTTGTTTTGAAGTAGTGTTTCTAAGGTTAGAACTCCTCCCCAAATATTTAAATTTATCCACATATTTTCTGAAAATCTCAAAGTCTGATTTGTATTATATTTCCATAGCATATGATTCCCTGTTTTCCCTTTTCCCTCCTCAGCTTCCTTTTCTCCCTCCCATTCCTGGAAAAAAGTGTTGAACTGTTCTGCAAATCTGTTTTCCACCCAGGATATGTTTTCCTCTACGACTGTCAGTCACTCCTTCTTATAAATTCAGGCTTCTGAAAATCAATGCTTTTGTCAATCTGACAAGTTATTGGCACAAAAACATCATGTGATGATCTTTTTTTCATTATATTTCCATTCCTTTTCCCTTAAGAGGGATCTGACGGTAGGTGTTCAGAGCAACTTCATTTTTTTTTTCTTCTTTTTTTTTTCTCCTGATCCTTCTAGGAATCCTATCCAGTTAAAAAATCATTCCTCTATGATCTCCTCTTAATGTCCTACTTTCTTGAGGAAGAATATGTTTTTCTTTTTTTTAATTAACTGCCATAACTTATCAATATGATCTATATGTTTCTGTTTATATTAGTTTTCTGTGTTGATATTCTTAGGTTTCATACTGACAATGCTAAAAAAAAATAGTAATTGACTTGCTTCTCACTTTCTCCTTGTGCTAAGTAGCTTGTTTCTCTATAGGATATCCTGTTACACATTCAAACTAATTCTCTTCCTAATGGGATTAATAGTAGTTGCAATCTAATTTTCATAGTATTACTTTCCTATCAAGATGAACTTCAGAAAACCATGTCCTTTTTACGTTTCAATATATCTGTTCCTATAAAGTTAAGGATGAAAATTTTTTTTTCGAAAACCCCACCAGATTTTTTAAAAGCTAACAAAGACCTATACTTACACTGAATTTTCAAAGCTCTTTAAACCTAGGATGTTTTGTCACACCTGGAACTAGTTAAGATAATTATTTTTCTTATACTTTCCCCAAAATAATAATTTGATGGGTTTGCCTGAGCATCAATATGAGTTCAAACAACACTTCAGATGGAAAAAAAAAACCAAAAAAACTCATACATCTCAAAACCACATCAGTTGATTTACAGGAATCCTTGTGATGCAAAATGCTGACATCTCAGAGTTTGATTCCTTTCTATCTCTGTGAAGGTACGCGGAAGGAACAAGCTTTACAAAACCAACATTGCCCAGTGGCCAGAGTCAAACTTTTTTTTTTTTTTTTAAAGAAACCCAACCCACCAACCAAGAAACATCTCCCTCCTTCCCCCCAGAACAAGACAATTTAATGTAGTTTTACTAATATGATATTATTAGTAATATTAGTAGTAATAATATTTTACTAATATTATTAAATATTATTTACTAATATTTTACTAATATTTTACTAATATTATTCCTGCTAGCAGGAATTTTAACTACTTCTAGCAGAATGGGATTTTTTTTCTGACAAATTTATATACTGGTCATTACAAGCAGCAAAGATGAATACATGAAATACTTCATTTTTTTTTTTTTACTTGGACTTCTATATTATTATGCTTATCAAAAAATGCTTATGTATGTTTTCCTTTATATCATAATCACACTAACTAGGGAGCAGTGAACATTAAGCCAGACTTAAGCAAATACGACCCACATAGACCCACATTACTGATAAACCAAGGAATATAGAAAGAGGATATGGATATTTGGGGAGTATAAAGCAGTGCAATAAGACTTCTTAAATGTAGGTCAGAAATCCCAACATTGCTATAATAATATAAATTGGTCAATTTTAAGCTATTTGGTAAATAGGTCTCTCTGCATGACAAAGCTAACATTATCCCCAAGGGAGACCAGCACTTATTCTCAGCATGTGCTGCAAGTGAAATGTATCTAAAATTTAGAGATAAAAAATGCATGTCTTCAAAGTCAGTAATTAAATAAGTGCCTTTGCTTTTTCTTTGTTCCTAATTTTGCAGGATTGTTTGAATATATGAATAGAGCAGGGGGAAAATATAGTTTATGGCAGCGAGATATTTATTATGTATACCTGTACCAATTCTGCCATAATTTTGTAGCAGGAGCAGAGTACAGCAGTTAAACTTTGTGTCTTTCAATTTCCTGAGTAAAGCATTGGAGAGTAAAGCACTGCTTCCCTTCTATTTTTTCTTTTTAATAGATGGTAGATTCTTAACGGAATCAACTATTTTTTGGAAGGGCTTTGGTTAGGGTAAGGCTAGCAGCCACTATACAACTAATTATACAACCAGTAGCCACTATAATACTAATAAAGATGAATTGAATATTGTTTAAGCAACAGATTATTAATGTCACATTCATCTATTGGCAGAGATTTTCAAAGCTTTGAAAAAATATAGAAAAAAGTCTGAACAAGTTATTATTTACAAGCAAGTTTCATGGCATCTAAATACTGCTGAAGGAAGAGCAAAGCTAATCCAAACTGGGTAATTTTTAGCCTGTCTTACCAGGACTTCCCTAGGTCCTGAACCAAGGCACCTGGGAGCTATGAACCTTGTGAGGGTTCCAAGGTTGCTATCAATTAATAAAGAGTGAAACACAACAATACAACAAAACCAGTTTGAGATCTGGAAGAAGCCTCACACATCCTGTGAAACAGCTCAGTTTGATCAGCTGATTCCAATGATGAGGAAAATAAAAGTAATAGACTAAAAAAGCAAGCAAGTTAACGACTGTATTTGTGACCATCTCTAATACTAATATATTTGGGGAATCTTATGCCTACTGGCCCTAACCTGTCAGTTTTCTAAGAAAAAGGATATGAAAAACCTGAAAGACTGAACAAAACACTGAACTGATTTGACTCGATTCAAAAAATTATTTATAAAGTCAGAAGAAATCAGATATTTATACAGCACTGCTAATCAAAGAAATTTATTATTTTAAGCTTTCTTGACTTCCTATAGTGTTCTGGCTTCAGAAAATGACTCGGCCTAGCTCAGGCCATGAAAAAGTGTGGAAGGATTCAACATGAGCTGGGCTTTGTGGAGGGTCTGTAAAGATGCCAATTAGTGGTTTTCCATGAAAGTAAAATGCATTTTTTTTTTTTTGAAGGATGTCTTCTCTAATTCGTTGATCTGAAGTTGCTTTGAAGGACAGTGACTTTGCTTCTACTTTCACAGTAGCAATCAAACAAATTAAGGCAGGAAGAGGGCAAATTAAACCCAAGTTTTATGACTAATATGTAAAAAGAGAAGCTTGGCTTTAGGTTAGACCACTCAAGGTCTGAGAATTATAATGTCCTAAGGGAAACTATGATCTTCTGTAGCCTACATCCAGAGTACACGAATGCAGTCCATTTCAAACTGATAACTCCAAGCACCTGTCAAGGCTTTTATACTTACAGCGAAGTTATTCTTAAGTTAAATATATTAAAAATTTGAGAACTATGTTCACAAGTTTATGGAAGCAAGAATCACTTATAAGTGACCTGGATATGTGAAAAAATAATAGTGATCCTAAATTAGCTTATAACATGAAAATTGAGTTTATTTCACAAAACTTATAAAAAAAAAAAAAAAAATTGAGGGTCACCACTGTGAGGGTAAGATGATGCTTTTAGCCCTTTTTCACACCAGTTTTGTCTTTTCAGATAAACAAAGGCTGAGGTCTTAATTCATACTTGTATTTTAAAGTAAAGAACCTTCCTTGCTCTTAGAGTCCAGTCAGTTTCTCTATCTTTAAAAATAATTTGGAATTAAATACACCATAAAATCTATTACCTATATAAAAAATAAAATGCATGTTGCATTCCTGAAATTTGTTGTCACAATGCATAGCCTTGTGAAAGATAAACACATTTTTAAAGATTTTTTACTTTCCCTGTTCTCTAATTTGAACTCACCTTAAAAGAAACAACATGGTAAAATAAAGCATTCACTATAAAGAATTTGTTGGGTTTTTTTGGGTAGTGTCTGAGAAATCCTTAGAGACATCAAACAAGAAAACAAATAATTCCTGAACAAAATAATTCCTTTAGTACTCATTTTGCATCTTCTTAAAAATTCCAGTGCTGTTTTAAACCTTTTCTTAAACATGTGTCATAACATCTAAATAGTAACCCACACACAATACACCTGGGATGGAGTTTTATAAGCTGTCAGCTTGTAACTGTGCTGACAATATAAGCAATGTCTGAACTGGACAACCTTTCCTTTTGTTAATATAAGTGTCCAAAATATTTGCTATTAGTCTGTACTGGTGATAAGAAATCCCAGTTTTATGCAGCTACTGACAGTTTCCCCAGGACATATCTCTCATTAGTTCCAGGGTTTTGGTGCATACTGACGTGTTGTTGGAATCGTGTCCATTGGAGTCCAAATGAAGATGAGCAGAAAAGAAGATAATACTACTGCAATCTTATTAGAAAACAGTATTCAACTTCAAATCCAATATAATTAGGTTTGTTTTAAGGTTGTCTTGAGTCACTTAGAGGATTTGTCCCTAACGGGGCCTTCAACAAACTAGCAAGGCTGATTAACTACAAATGAGAGCATACTTAATAAATCAAACATTAGTTTCTTTTTATAAGTTCTGTGAGATTTTGAACGAGTTATACTATGTATTATGAGAGAATGCACAGAATATAATTTCCAGTTCCTCTCTGTGAAAATTGGATTTCTGAAGTAAAACTGTTAAGATAAAAATACCATATTCGAGTAACAACTCTTACCAATGTTTCTCGTAGCTATTTAGTTTGTTAAATGTTTTGTGTTAGCTGAGAAACAATTTACCATGTAGTGTTGTCTATTTTAATTTTAATATGATAGTTTACTGCCAAAATTCTAATTAGCTCCAACCTATCAGCCATTTTCGAGATTAGTTGTACTCCATGTGGCATTCTAACCCGAGTTAGGATGATTACTGTAGGACTTAAGCATAATAGTCTGTCCCTTCAAGAAAGAGCTTACCCAACGAAGCAAAAAAGAGCATGTACCTAAAATTCACTGATGAGCTAGGGTGCTTCTCACAACAGGTTTTTCATAACCAACGGAAATACCAGAAGTCTGAATTTCTGTGACGTGAGTTACAGCAGACTGACCTATGTGACAACTGGTGACACTGAAATGGGTATGAAATCTGGCCACCATTTCATTGGCCCTGCAAAAAGAAAAAAGGAATGCACTAATTTGGTCTCCTGGAGGATAAGTGAGCACTTTTGCCATTGTTGTCAGAACTTCTGGAATCTGAACTCTGCTGCCCTACAGAAATGCTAATATGCTTCAGGAGCTCACTTAAGACACTACTTGTCAACATCACAAGATGGCACTGTAAATAATATTTGGAAATATAACTGTGTTTTAATTTGATGTTGCCAAGCCAGGCTCTCTATTTCTATGCTGCTCAGATCTTCATCATTCCTCATAAATCACCTTTGCAGCCAAACTTCATTTTCAAGGAGACACTGACTGAAGGAATAATTCCTTCCAACATAAACATCTAACCAAACTATTCCTTCAAAAAGTTCAACAGATACAAGACATAAAAAACCAGAAACTGTGGTGCAATCAAGCTCATCAATAGTGTAAGAAAGCTGTCACATCTCAGAAATCATAAAGAATAAAACACCAATTGCCTAAACTCTGTTATTAAAGCAAAATACCACCCCAAGTGGTAAATCCCAGAATATCTGCCTAAATCCCAGAATATATCTGCTTATTATAACACCTTTGTTTCTTGATTATTCAGCAGACATTTTGGCTAATACTTTTTACACTCATGGGACACATTTGCTGGGCAGAGCTGATCCTTTTTGGCATGAGAAGCACAGCCAACAGATTGTGTGGGATCAGTGCAGGCTGGACATCTTTCCCTTAGAGCTGTGACAGGCTTGAAATACAGAAAATACTAGAGTGTCTTTCTCAGTTATGGAAGGAATACTTGGGAAAAGTTGATAATGGAGAAAGATCACAGAAAACAGGATGGATGCTAAAACAAGTCTCCTGGATGTCTTCATTTCCAGTGCCCAAGGTTAAGAAGGATTCCATTTCTGAATATGTACCATTTTGCAAATCTTGTGCCCCTAATAATATAGTCCTTCTTTCAGCTTCTAAAGGGACTTTTGACCTACAATTTTCATTCTGTTTCTCTGTGACATTTGCTGTTCTTTTCATAGCTGATACAGCAGATGTGTGACATGCCCCATCATTGCCATTTGAATAAGCGTTATTGGTGTAAGAATCTATAAAGAGGACAAAGAACCAGAAAAAGCAATGTGCCTGCAAACTGACCTTGTGCTACCACTGTTCCTTCATCAGAACAGGGTTTCATCAGAACTCTTGCTCTTTATCAGTTCGTTTAACATTAATTTTGTGTGCAACTTAAATTAGAAGAACCATAACAAGGCATGATAAATTAAATTAAAATAATGAGAGGATCAGCCAGAGAATCAGGAAGACAAAGATGATGATTAATATAATTTTAAATAAAAAATATTTAATTTGTGACTGTTTTGCCAGATGAAATTTTATCACCTAATGTGTATATGTGCACATTCACACACACACACACATCTGTATGAAAAAATAGTAGATTTTCCATGAAATCTGGTATAAAAGCTTTTGTATTTTTTATTCTATTTGAAGAGAAACATTTCATTGTTGTTTAAAGAAACTTGCAATCATACTTCTCACTTATCTGATAACCATTTTTTATATTTTTTCTTTTATTATTGTTTTTCAGCTGAACAATTTTCATGAATATACACCAAAAGGAACTAAAAGAAGTCAGTTGTGATACTCAATCACATCATTTGGCCCATGGATTTCTTTCAAATTATGCTATTTCAGCAGGTTTCCCCTGACTTTGTCAAGACACTTTCAGCAAGTGAATGAAAGAGCTCAGCATAGCTTATGGCACCATCCATCAAATTTACTAGCCAAGTATCACTGACAAAAGAATGTCACAGAAACTGATTTAATAGCTAGGCAAAAAAAAAAAAAAAAGTAAATAACTGTTCTACACAGCAGAGAATCCACACTGTGTAAAATACAGTGCTTTTACCTGCAGCTCCACAGGCTTGCAACTAATAGTGCTTCAAGCTTTATTCCTTGTATCTTGCCTAAAATCTGATTGTTATATTGACATATTCTATGAAGAAACAGACAAATATTAGAATAATAAAAAGTAGATTTCTTCATTAATAGCAAAAAGGTGATACTGTCCAATTTACCCTCACATATCTTGCTTAATGGCTGGAGAATTATGTTGATTGCTTCATATTGTAAATCTCTGAGAACCCAGATAAGAGTTCTACAGGGATAGGTAGATCCTAATGAGTTTCTGGACAGGTTGCAGGGTTAGGTTCTGTTTTGGTAGGATTAAAATTTGGGACAAATATGAATTATTAGATCCTGCCAGATAGACAGAGGTAGGATGCATGTTCTCTACAGGTAGATGGAAAGATTTCAGCTGTTTATGAACCTGATGTCTGAGTCTCTGCTGTGATAGCAGTTACAGCTGTGACAAGGCTTGAAAAGGGTCACAATGCTTAGGAACCAAGAAGTACATACTCTTCTGGTGTGACAGGATAGGATCAATTAATACCTGCAGCTGAGTGTTGGTTGAATGGTCCATTATTAGTTGAGGGCAGAAAGGGTTGTCAGTGTTACCGGTAGGAGCAAGGTTATGACTGGGAAGTTAGTGCTGAAATGCATAATTTACTCGTAGATTCCCCCTGATTTATGCAGTGAAATAAAAGCAGTGCAGTGTTGTAAATGAGTGGTTAGGCTGTTTAAAGAATCACTGTCAAAGGTATGGGCAAAACTAAAGTTCTAATACAAATTTGTAGCAGTGTGACTCTAGCAGAGTCCAATGGCAAGGTTCACTCTGTTGCTATACAGCTGAAGCAAACATAGGAAAATCAGAATAGAATCGATTCACAATGATTACATGGAGACTGGGGATGAAAAAGAGTAAAGCTGCAAAAGGTTTTATACTAAAACATAAACATGCAGGAGGTTGAGCAGCACTTAATCATTGACTAATTTAACATTTTTAAAGTGGTTCAATATGATTTACTACAATTTTAACAGTGACTTGGTTACAGATTCACAATAACCAACATTCATACTTTAATCAACTCACATGCACACAGACAAGCAAAGAATGTGTACATCTATATGTGTAAATATAGCTATCAAAAATTCCCCTCAGGTTCAGTGAAATACTCATGGCAAACCCCTTAGCATTTCCTAACAGGTGTGCATTGCACATCAAGGAGTTTGTGTGTGTGTGTGTGTGTGTCTGTGTGTGTCTGTGTGTGTGTGTATGTGTGGGTATCAGCCTAGACCAGTCTTTAGAGTATCACAGACTTGAGGGTTCACAAGCTCTGAGAAGTGTTCCACTCAGAGGAAGATGTTGGCACAGTTGGCTGTGGTCCAGAAGAGCTCAGAAGATCTAATTTCAGATGCCCTTTATAAGGTTGCAAGATGACTGGCTTTAGATATCAGCAAGTTTCTATCCTGGCCATAATTCATGTTGGTAACTGCCAGAAACAATTTCTGAAACACTTGGAAATTATTTCAAAGACTCCAGCAAAAATGGTTGCTCCTCCTGGACTACAATTCAGGTAGGGATGTTCCAAGTCTGTCAGGGGATGAGTGATTATCCTTTGTTCCCCACCTTTGTCAGGCAGCTGATGTTGCTGTTACAGTCAGTGTTCCCATCTGTATCATGCAGGAGTGCCTTGTATGGTCAAGGGTACTTCACTGCTCAGAGGGTTCAGTCAAGGCTTGCCAGGAGCTCCTGAGAATGTAGAGGAGGCCCAAGGAGGGGAGGGAAGCAGGGATGTACCACCTCATGCAGTGGACTCATGATTCAGTATGCAGAGTTTGAAAATAACCCTTCTTAATAGCTTCTTTCAGTAAAATTCTGGGTTTGGGTGTACTGCACATAGTCACAAACAACATTCTTTTGCTTAAATGTGGAAAAATACCTGAGGGAAATTTTATGAATTCGGCAATTGTAAACAGACATACAGTAGGCAAAATTCCTTTGCCAAACTAAAATTAAAATTAAATAAGCAATCAATTTTTTTTGTGTCCCTTGATAATACATTGCAACACAAGAATAAGAATTCACTTTGTGGAAGAGCTTTTTTGTTCGTTTTCACAATCATATATTTAGTTGTAAACAAAATGGCATGATTTTGGTGTGTAATTTTAATTGAACGTATCAATTCAAAACAGTCTAAATGAAGTGTTCATGTATATGCAACATTTATCAATGCTTAAATACAAAATCCTTATAACTAAAAATAAATAATATTGATATTATAAATAAAAATAAAATAATTATAAACTAATTTTTTACATCTCTTGAGTTGCAAAAACTAACAAGTTGTTTGCATTATTATATCACTAAGTACTGTAAAAAGTAGGATTGATGATAACAGATCATAATTTTATTTTAACAAATGACCCATTCCATTCTACTGACTAGGATTTAAAACAACTATGTGGAATAGTTTTATTGCTAGTTGTAAAAGAGAACTATTTTAGTTCCTCTCTCAATATGATTCTATATTATTACAAAATTTTACTTAATATGTCTTTAATAAATTTTAGTGAAAGTTGTAGAAAAAGCTTTCATAAAACTGAAGGTGAAGCAGAGCTTCTGCCCCAAATGCCAATTTATAAAATAGTTTAGAGCAAATTATTATTTTGTCCCATACCATTGATCAACGTTTCAGAAGTTTTCCTATTCCATCCCTTATTGTTGTTAAAACCTTTACTAAATCATAGAAAACAACAGTGACAATAAAGACACTAACAATTGTGTTTTCTCTTATACACCAGAGGAATAACCACTGAAGTTTTGCCTGTTTTCCATTAAGAATATGTAGGTTACTGCTAAATATTTTGCAGAGGGGAGGGTAGAGGGAGGAATTTTCCCAACATAAGACATTTCAACAAGACATATTTTGTTCCAGAGCAAGAATATTTTGCAATGGAGATCTGAGGACTAGTAGAAGACAATCACAGAAACTATTAGCTTACTATAAAAACTGAACAGACATCAGTGTATTGTGCAGATAAGAATGTTTGAAACTAACACCCAGTTTAGACTGTTGGCAAAAATGAATAGGTTAAAGTTGGGTTTAAGAAGGACATGTCCTTTGAGGCCATCTTGGGCTGATCTAGCAGGTGGAGATATGGAGCAATTATGGTTGTGGTAAGGGATAAAGTTTAAACAGTAAGAGCTGAAGTTTTAAACAGTAAGAGCTGAAGTAAGTATTGCTGTTTAATTCTAGAAGGTTAAGAAAATAAGTTGATTATTATAATTTTTTTTTTAATTGGTGCAAGGAGAAATATCTGCAATGCTTATGGATAAGGATAATATGATCCTTAATAATTTGGCACTCATAATCATAGTTGATTGTTGTGTGAATAATTATGTCCTAGCTCATGAATCTTATCTACTGTTCTTGCCCAACCTAATTGTTCTGGCATGATGAGGGGAAAAGTTTTTAATTGATTTGAACATTTGGATTATCCTACAGCTAAATTTAAGTAAATATCACAGTTGTACCTAAAACTAACTGTTGTCTTAAGAATAAAGGATATCATTGCAGCAATTAGTCTATCTCTACAGGCTGTTTCAGACCCTAACTTACAGCTAATCTAAACTTAACTGTAACAACATTTTTCTAAATTCTATAGGATATGACAGGATAAAATAGATATTTGTTCCTGATGTTGACTTCACTTGAACTCTAATCTTATTTCTAACTTTAGTCTTTATCCTACCTTTTCTAAAAAAAAAAAAAAAAAATAAAAAAAAAGAGAGCGAGAGAGACAAAACCCCAGGAAAGAGTCATTCACCCTTCCCATACTAGTGTCTGCTCTAGTATTGCAGATGGATAGGCTGCAGTAATAAAAGAAGCAGTTTTAATCTATGGCAAACTCCAACTTTATCCACAGTAATTGCCTCAGAACTGCTTCTAGCCAATTGCTCCATCTGCCCCTGACAGCTCTTCTTCTAGTTCTGGCAGCCTCATGAGATCTCGGAAAAATTCTTCTCATATCATGAACCCCCAAATTATCCTTCATGTTAAAAAAAAAAAAAAAAACAAACCTCCATTCATCTCCATCAGACCTACAAATATCAATCAGACTCATCCCTGAGGAGACAGTTCAGTTTCCCGGCAGTGACCCACAAAGCTACTTCATCTCGGCAAAGTAGAGTGGCAGAATATGCTTTAAAAGCTGTTTGCCCTTTAAAAGTGACTACTCAATTGGGTACATATAGAAAAATCTATAATTTTTTGCAGGTTTGTTATGCATTCACACAGACACACATATATGCTTTTCATGACACACAGAGAAGCTTTGGTGAAGCTGCAGTTTAGGTGTAGCTATGAGCCTGTGAGGCTGAATAAATCATCAGGAATAAAATACAGAGAGTACTCTGAGCTATCAAGCTTAATCTTTTTCTGTCTTTGGCAGCCATACCACAGAGCTACATCTAAATATATTAAACTCCATTTTATAATAATTTAGATTTCTTGCCTTACTAATGAAGACCCACTTCAGAACTGTTCTCCTCTGATGGTCAAACCTCTTCTAATATCCACTTTAACCTTCACTATGGACAGTTGAATTAAAGTGCACATACTTAAATTTAACTGGGGGGGAAAGAAAAAAAAAAAAAAAAAAAGACTGAACTTTGCAGATAGCAATGCAATTTCCTCAAGAAGCAGCTGGCTTCTGGGCTGGTAAGCACCATCCCCACAGAGGTGTGGAGTTTGTTGTAAGTTAATATACCTGACATGGAGCAAGGCAAATCAGTTTTATATTACTCTGCTTATAGCACTATGTCTTCAAAATGTCTGGGGTATCTCTACACTGCCCTGAAGATACTTAAGCCTATTATCAAAGCTCTCAATAATTTTCATAAAACTGCTGGTATGAAGTACATTTCTTTCATAGACTCCATTTTGTCTGTCTAAATAACATTTGCTCTCTAAAAAAAAAAAAGAACAAACAAACAAAAAAAACACAACACATTAAAATCCCAACAAAAACAGAAGAAAACAACTCTGAAACAATTTAACTCAAAAAGAGAGATAATTAAGAAAATGTGATAAAAGAAAAACAAAAATAGAAGTAAAAGATATTTGAAAGCTATCAAGTTCAGGCAATATATATACTATGGAGCTTCAAAAATGAAATTAAAAATGTATTTATGCAACTGTAACAAAATAAAGCAGTACAAAAAGTTTTCTATGTATTTTGATGATGCAAATCCACTAGCATAAAAAAAAAAAAAAAAAAAGGATAAAACCAAAGGAAATCATGACATATGTTACTTTATTTCTTGAAATTTTGAATTTGTATTGCATTAATGGACCAGTAAATGAATTCTGTAATATTGATCTAGATTCAGAATTCCATGTATTTGTTTTCAATTATTAAATTGCAAATAATTCATAAAACATGAAAACAAATAAACTATATATGACTTTTCCTGTCGAGGGAAAAGAAATTCTTCACATGTCTGAGTTCTGTTATGCCTCTGACTTTTTATATATAAACTGGTCCTAGAATTCTATGTACAATGCAAGATAAACAAAGTGCTGTTTAAGAAGGAATGTTCCCTTGACTAGGCACAGCATAAACCAGTGTTGAATTATGTATGAACATTAACTATGGTTGTGAGAAAAAACAACTTTTTTTCCATTTTGATCTAGCTTTGAGTCACAATAAATTCTTAATTGCATTGATTGATAACTGTTAAAAATAGAACATTAAAATTTAAAGAAATGTTATTCATGTATTGCCTATAAAACTAACCTACAGTGTTAGTTGACTTTTTTTTTTCAATTATTATGGCCTAAAATCAAGGATTTGTTTTCAATGCACACATTTTTATTTTTTTTTACTATAATATTCTGACTGTGAAAGCACTAACATTTTTTATAGTAGGGACACTGGATCTGCATTCACTGGGAATATTTCTTAAGTTTACTCTACATTCTAATGTCCTGATCTTGCCACCGTACCTTTGCACTGTCTCTTTTAGACATAAATTCACAGAATACTGAATACATATCATAGGCCTATTCATAAAGAAGCAAATTTATATATGAGTTGAGAAGAAAAAGGATAGATTTATAGGTGCTGTTGTCAGTTTTATCCATACCCATGCTTCCTTCTTTGCAGTCTCATCAGATCTCTCCAATGAATACAAAATACAGCCAGGTCACTAAAAAGTCATCTGCCAGATCACCTACTGATTTGAATGGAAGGAAATGGTGTGGATCATAAAGTGGTGCTCTAAAACATGAGTCATGGAGAACCGATAACAGAGACTGTATTCTATGCTTTGCTCTGATTTAATTTCTTTCAATCAGTTCAGCTGAAATCTCAGTATTATCACATTTCAATTTTGAAATGGTGGCAATTTCAAAAGTCTGTTCAGTATTATAATATCAGAACTGAAATTTTGTTTTTAAGGCCATTTTCAGTTGGATTTATTTACATGTATTTTCTGAGATATAACTTTCATACTGTCTTAACTAACTGTTTTATGGAGAAAGAAACAAGTAAATGTCTAGATTTGTAGACTTTCTTACAGTTCCTGAATATGTTCAAACAGATTGACATATCAGAATAGCTATTGCCTAATTATAGTAGCATAGATAATTTTGGAACAAAAATAAATGAGAGTAAACCCACACAGATGAATACAGACAGTATCACGAATGAAATGCATCAAAACTAACTTTCACAGTAATTGTGAAGTTTGTTCTTTTATTTTTATTTATGAAATTACAAGTTTAAAAGAAGTCTGTTAAATAAGGAATTTAATTTCAATATTCTAAACAGTTTCCCAGTGGAAAAAGAAAACATTTTTAAAGGTTTTAAAATAGCAAGCAGATAGTTCTTGATTAAAATTACTTCCATTTTTAAAACCGCTGTAGTTTCTATTATCAACTTTTTCTATATATTAATGTTTAAACTACAATTAGGTTTAACACAATTTCTGTCATAGTCTCAACAGTATGTTAATTCTGCTATCACTTTATGCAGATGAAAGGATTTTTCTAATTTTTTTTTTTTTTTTTTTTTGCAAAGATATAAGGTATCAATCCTCAGAGAATGCTCTAAATTTGTTGCACCTTCTATGATACGTTAATAAGTATCCATACTGGATTTATCATCTGAAAAATTTATTGTCCAAGGTTTGTCTTAGCTCCGAGACCAAAAATTCAGTTTAAATTGACTCATGTAAAAACCAGATAAAGGAAATAGATTAGTATTAAGGCAGCTTCCACCAGTTCCAATAAGAACACAGCCACCTTCCAATGCTATATTTTATTAATACAGAAAAGAACAATAACTTCTCTGAATTTTTCACAGTGATTTAAGCTTTTAGTATTCTCAGATAAAAGCTTTAAACAAAAGTATTGAAATGCACATGATACTGCTCTAGTCATGCAGAAAATATGTTGAACATGAGCAATGGATACACATATAGTCACCTGGAAGTCATACAGGAAGTATGGATTCCAGCACCACTGCAGTAGCAGCACATGTAGAAGAAGTAGCAGTATGTTTTCCTGTGGAATGTAAAGTTCAAGAATCTGTTCTGTGTCTTTAGTGGTTCTTAAATATAGCTCCAAAATGCTCTTTCATGCCTCAGTCCAGAAAATACTGGATTGTCCCACTTCTGGATTTACACTACAGTCAACAAATAAATGTTTCATTCTGACAGGAACTAAAATAAACTAACCTCTCTGTACAACTACAATTAAACATATCACTTTACAGAATATGGGCAATGCAAATGACCAAACAGAATACACAGATGTTTTGCTGAATCAAGTCTTTGGATTTTCATTTTAAATGTTCTGTTAGTGTTTCAAATTAAAACAATATTTCCACCTCTCTTCCATTCCTGTACAGGAGATGGACACTGGTAAAGATATCTCAATATGCATCCAACTGCTAACAAAATGGCTATGAACCAATGCTAACACAACAGGCTAGACTGACATTTCAGTCTACTTACCTACAGGAATCACTGAACTGAGATTAGCAGTCATTTTCTATTATATCCCATATATCACAGCTTCAATGTATTTAATGTTCATCTGAGGCTTAGTTTATCCCATCTCCTTCTGTTAGATTCTGATGTTCAGAAGCTATATTTTTTTTTCAGTGAGTTCCCTAATCTACTGCAGAATTGTCATTGCTTCAGTATGTCATGTATTGTTGATTTTTGTCTGGTCTTTTACATGCAATTCATCTTGCTGTAGCTCCATTCATGATCTATGAGGCAAATGATTTCACCTGTCAGCTTGCAGTGCCTCGCAGATCTGCTGAAAATGAGCACATGGGAAGCTGAGCTGAAGATGCACCCTTTGATTTTCTTGTTTCTGGGCTATATCTAAGCTATGCACCATTCTTCTCTATTTATATTGAAAGCTGCTGTTTCATCATCTGGCCCAATAAAGCAAAACATCTGTATGAAGTGTTAGTTTGCTACTGTGTGGCATGCAGTGTTGACAATAAGCAAGGGAAACCCAGATTTCTTTTCTATATATAAACCTTACAGGAGTATTGCTGTGCTAAATATAGCTGAAACACAGAGATCTGGATGTGACAGTCTTAATATGAACACCATGTTTTTAGGGGCTACATCTGAGAGCTGTCTGCGTTTAGTTAAAGAACATATGGGCTGCTATTTCAGATACTACCAGCAGCATGACTGTGTGAGTTTATATATATAGAACTAGGTGAAAATGTTTCCTTATATGCGACAAACTGTTTTGAATTTATTTCCCAAGTGAGTCTGGAACTATGAGGATAGAGATTCTTCTCTCAGAATAGCCAAAAGCATGGTTTATGAGGCATTTATGTGTATGCATATCTCTTCCTTCTCCATCCAGCAAGCTTTTGTGTAGTAGATAGACATTCACAATAAAATTCCCTTAATGTTGACTCAGAGCTATTTTATTTCATTAAAATAATTGAACGTTGTTTGAAGAAAGAGTACAAGCCTTCTTTTCCAAAATCCTATCAGAGTGTCTTACTCTCCCTCCAGGTACTGGAGGGTTCCTTGTGAGTCTTACCTGATAAATGTTTTACTGATGGCACAAAAGCCAAAGTATTCTTTTGGGCTGCTTACCCAGTTCAGGTATTTATTGTGAAAAAAAACCTTTCCCCACTGGCTATCCTGACCACAAACCACTGATTCTGGGTTTTTTGTTTGTTTGTTGGATTTTTTTTTGTTTGTTTTCTTGGTGGTGTTTGGTTTTTTTTTTTTTTTTTTTTTTTTTGTGGTGGTGGATTTTTTGCTTTGTTGTGTTTTGTTTTTTTCCCATTAAGTTTGCTGAGGATCGTAACTTTTCTACAGCTGGAGTAGCTTTTATGGCTAGGTAAAGTAATAAAAACTGCATTACAGCAATGTTGATTTGCCACAGTTACAATTTAAATACAGTCAGGGAAACTTTTGTAGTTTTACATAATTTAGGCAATGTATATATGCAGTATATGGTATTACACTGTGGCATACATTTGACTGCAGGATTAAGTTGTAATTCTGATATTATCTAGTGCCTGGTGTTTAATGAGACAATCAGCCACTCATCAGGAAATCTCTATCAGATAGGGCCTGCTATATAGGTATGTCTCCGCTTATGGCACTTAGCTGCTTTCTTCGGGAAATCAAATATTGCCCTTAAAATATGAAGAGATAACAGTGCTTTGAGTAGTATAGAAGTACAAATACCTTTTCCATAACTGTATGGTGATTGATGTTTATTACACTTGCCTACTGCCAAGCAAAATCCAGAAGCCATAATTTTCTTGAGTACTTTTGCAACATTATTACAATATTTGAGCATAAATCAAATAACAATCAAGAGAAATTATTTTCTTGGTACACTATGCTAAGGCATAATAACAGATTTAGCAATGATGAAATAAGATTATTCTTCACAATTTTTTTATCCCACTAATTTGCCTCTTTGTGTGATCAAGGTGTCTTGTCCTATAGGCATCCACAATGAGTTCTCAGCAGTCTTAATAACCACTAAACACCCTCTCAAGCTCAAAAATAACTCCCTCCTTGTCACATTGCTCCACACCCTTCAGAGGTTGTTGAAGAAGGAGACTCAGTTCTTTGTTCTTGGAAATCAAAATTGTGAGAAATCTGTGATTATCCATTTGCTCTGGTAGAAGCAAGCTAGTCAGTCACCTGAACAGGTCCAATCAAGAGATAAAATTGACACGAACCAACAAAGTGTTCAGTCTCTAAGTAAGGATGTTACATGCAGTATGGTGAAGTGCATTAAGGCAAGTTTAGAGGCAGGGAAGCACAAATCTCTAGAACACCATGGTTCGCTATTTTGTCTACTTATGAACAATCACATTTGAGCAAGATGGTTTGCTGAAGCCAAAACACTTTTCCAAAGCTCTTCAGAGACATTTGGCAAAGTTTTCAGTGGAAATGTTTTGATCAAGAACAAACACTCAGGAGAGAGAAAGGCTTGTATCAAAAAGCTGACCTTTTCAATATGAAGCAAAAATTTTGACACACTTCCACTTTTCAGTAGCATTGAAAAGGCTTTGTTTTCATGTCAAAGAAGAATAAAATAAATCTGGAACTCAAAAACCATTAGTAAATCAAAGCACTATTTTATAGCAAATTCTACCTTCTGCTTTTAACTAGAATGGGTTAAATCAGCGCTGGCTTCACCAGGCAATAATTTACCTTCATCCAAAATGCCTTGTTAGTAATCTTTTGTTACCATCCCACCTTTTCACTACATGATCTTAGCTTGCTGGTGTGTTTTGTATTTCTTACCATGCAAAGATATTGTTTTCCTCCTTGTTATATCTGCGAAAAATTAAGGCAATGTTTTCCTGTTTTTGAAATCTGCCCTTCCAAGTTGACATGTCTTAGTTGTTTTCTGAAATTGCTGTAAGAAACTCATTTGCCTGACTGCATATACTGACAATTACCACAACAGGAATTCTCAGAGAGATAAAATAATTGGTCATAGTTTGATTAAAATGATATTTAAATATATTTAAGTGCAATAACACAAAATTGGAACATGAATATAATATTCTCACATACAATTTGCAATTTCATTATGAATATCAAACATCTCTTGGAATCTATCAAGTTACTCCATCATTAATCTTTATTTGTTCTTTTCAGAAAAGCAACATCTCCTACATAGATTGATGTAACACTAAGGATCCATGAGCAGGCATGTATTTTAGAACATTGAGTGCCAATGCAACCATGCAATTAGACAGATACATAACCTAAAAATCATTGTTCAAATACAAAAATATTTCTAGGAGTAAGGATTTTGATTATTTTTATGTAGTTCTATACATAAATACATATACATATGTATATATATCTATACATATATACTACCTATATATGTAGTTCTATTAGTAGCTAAAATCCATTCACTGAACTGGATGGTACTAAGCCCTTAAAAAATACATCAGAATAATCCCAGCTGAATGTAACATTTAGTAATCACTGATTTCTGTGCAGGTTTCTGTGCACTGATTTCAAAATGCATGCACTGAAAAGATCAGAGCTTCCAAATCTTACCTGGACTATGCAGTTGTACAATTCATGTTAGTAAAACAAGAAAAGACATTTCAAATGGTTTCCACAGGACATATAAAAGTGAATTTGAGTGGAAAGAAAATCTCATACAATCACGTTTCCATGCCTCTGCTTCTCATACAGATAATTTCCTTCTGGTTGTCATATTTTCAAAATTAAAAAAAAAATAAAAAATTGTTGCACTTATTACCAAAAGTGCAAATCATGAACATTGATTTGGACTTGCAATAGGGGAATCTGTCATTCAATGAAGCAAAACTTTATATAATGTTTTTCAAGTATTTTATTATTATCTTAATGGATTAATTTACTATTTTTTTCATCTTATGAGGGTATCAAGAGTCTTCAATACCTTATTGTGTATCCAGTTTCATGGATGCTGTTTTAAATAAACTAAGTACAAAATGTGGAGTGATGGCTCTAGAAAACATAGTCTAGAAAGCAGACACAGGCTACGCAATAATCACTTCTTTTGCTGATCTCTCCACATACTTGGTATTTAATCTTACTAAAAGGAATCACCCATATAAACTTTATGAGTCTGTATGAAATGGTTTCATATTTTTGTTTATATATAATTTAGAACCCACAAGTGTAATTGTAAAGGTGCATCAAAGAGATCATGGGTGCAGAGACACTTCAACAACATATATCTGAGGAGGACATCCTCAGGTATGAAGATCTGGGCAGTTCAAAGACCAAGAGCAGGTGCCATAAATCTGCTAAAACCCAACACAGGAGCTACCTTTGCAGACCCTCAACTCTGTGGGTCAAGTACTATGAAAACCATACACTTGCACTGCTTTCTAGAGTCCATCTGGTAAATTGGAGGCTCTCTGGTGCAACACAGAACAATTCAAAGCTTTTTGTTTACATATGACAATTTTCCGTCACTGTCTCAAGTCTGGTGGGAGCTATTCCATGAGACAGGAATGGCCTAAACTTCCTTTGTCCACACAAGTGAAATATTTCTCAGGTCTTGCTTGCAAGACCATTGGCTTTCCCAGAATACTCCAGCACACAAATAAACCCATAAAAAACCAGCAGTGTTTTGAAGGCAGGAGTCCTCATGCTGCTTCAGCCGCTCAACAGTAGGACTATGCAGCATGAATATGGGATACATGGATTCAGTCTGCTTCTCTGAGGCAAAACCATGTGTCCCCCTTTAAAGCACATGTCATTTAATTCCTATACGCCAAGGCATGATAAAGTCAACATTACTTTTTGTGTTCTAGTGAAGCTGTTACTTATTACGTTACCAAACTAAATATTCAAGTGTAGAGAAGGAGTGCACTTAGCTTGTATTCCACTGCTTGCCCCACTTGGGGCGAAATATATATGTATTTGTATATATACAAATATATATATATTTGTATACTGTATGAGAGACAGCACTACATATCAGCCCTGAATACTTAATTACACTTGGCAAAATAATCCATAGAATAAGGATGACTTGTTTTAGAAATATTTATTGTCAGGCAGCAGATGAACAGTCTGTTTACAAATCTTAGGTAGTCCTGAATTCTGTAACACTAACATTGTTACAAAAATACAAATAAATGTGCATTTCTGATTGCAAACGACCAAATTTTAGGGCACCCAAAGCATGTAGAAGCCAGTAGCAATTTTCTATCAGTCACTACTAAAAAAAATATCACAACAGACATTGAAGCAACAATTTACATAGAAAAGGTACTGAACACAGTCTGACACTTTTTCCTTAGCACTTTTCAACCTATGCAAGAAAAGAAGCTGGAAAAGACTGTAATCTTCAGAAATTATGCATCCACAAGGAAAACTTTGACGACCCAAACAGTCACGCTGAATGCACTTTAAAAGTAGAAAATATTTTACATTATAGTTGTAAAGTTTTCCCTACTACATTTTTTTCACACAACATCTGGACATGACAGAAAACAGTGTGTGGTTTTTGGAATTGTTGGATGTCAAGTGGAGCAATCTAAATCACAGTTTTGGATTTTTTTCTGTATTAGGAATCTATATAAGATCAGGTATTTTTAACAGTAGTCTTTACTCGCTAATATGCTTGAGATAGAAGTCTCTGTACATCTCATTGCTGCATTTTATTTTTTTTTCAGGCAAATTACTTAGTGAAACATTTTTGCAGGTAGTTTGTTTATAAGTGTGTTTTCAGGATAAGAAACCATTTGTTTGGTTGAAAATAGGCTCACTATGAAGCAAAAACACTTAATAAAAAGGTTTGTAAAGTTCCTCTATTGTCATTTTATTTTTTTTATATAAATGTGAAAGAGATGCAGTGACACAAACAATACAGTTAATATTATACAGACCCCATTCTGTTTTTTAGAGTCTAAAGTTTCTGTGGCATTTGAAGGAACCTTGAACTTTCGTAGTAATTTTTTAAAAGGTAAGCAGTTGAATTTAATATTTATATACTCTGACTCACCAGCAGCAAATGCTCAACATTGTTGTTTATTATTAAAAAGAAGAGGACAGCTAATGTCTCTCCAATACATATTTTTAAAGTGGTCTTTATTCCTGAAAGATTCAGAAAATTTAAAAATAGATTTGATGAATACCGAGGGGACATGAGTATGCTGCATTATGTGTGTTGCAGAATATGTTCCTCCTGTCTTTTCTTATGCTCATTTTTCAATTTCTCCCGCATGTTTCATTCTACTCACATAAAAAGCGAGCCAGGGAAAAAGAGAGGAAAAATATCCTTGAATATTAGGATATTCTGTAAGGATAACTGCGCCTAGGACAACTGTTTTGTAAGAACATTTGATTAAGAGGCCAAGACAAGAAATAGGAAAAACAAAAAATTCTAAAGACATATAGATACAAAACCACTAAGGAAACAGTAGTTAATGAAAACCAGAGCTATGGATGGGCTGTTAAAGGCACCATGCCTCTGGTGACATTGGGCAGATCAATCATAACTTTATAATAAGTCAGAATGGAAATGAGAGTATCCTTCATTTGGCGTGAAAGAGCAGACTTACTATAGGATCATTGCAAGTGTGTAAAACTTTTTATGGAATGCTAGAAGGGATTATGGATATGTGTTAAATTTATTATAGGCTGCTTAAGAGAAGGATAAAATACTAGAAAAAAATGCAGAGTCAATTACAGAGTCTCATGTAAACGATGTGCAGTTCATTACACTTCTATGAGTCCTGTCCCTGATCATTGCATGGTCTGTTCTTGCTTCTTGGTAAATTCCTGTTTCTGTCCTTACAGAGAACTGTATGAGTGCTCGTCCTCTTTTGAGTGTGGGGGAGATGCTAGTAAATTCAAGTCAGACTAGCTGGGAAGTAGTCTGGCTCTATGGTCTTGGAGCTAAATATTGGAGGGAGCAGGTTTGAGCCAGCCTGGAGAAGATTAGGACATTTGTGTCATTTACCCAAGTTTGTGTGTATCTGGTGCACCTAAAGGCACTTCTCTTCTGGCCACATTTGTCCGCTGGTGGTCACTCATGTCTACTAGCATGTGTGTGTTGAGGAAATAAGCTCAGTGTCACTACTGGCTGAATCTTGAACAGGGAACCACAGCAGCTTCAAACCTCCCAGGGGTCATGAAGTTCACTGGGTTCAGTTTCTTTTAAGGGGCATCATTTACATTGTTCTTAGAATGGTTCAATTTTTTTTCTATATTTTTACACTGAAGATTTCTTTTTAACAACATTTCTACAAATACTGCAATGCTATACATATTATAAAGCAAACATGTAGGTTTTTTGCTTGTTCTTTGTTGTCTTTTTCAGTGCTCTTTTATTTTTCCCCCAAATTTTTAAATATGATCTGTGTTTCCCTCATTGAAACTTGTTATTTTCTTGTTACTTTGGGACTGTGTTGTTTCTTTAAACTATAATCTAATTCTTTCCCTTTCCCATTACATTATTACTAATCTAATAACAAAATAGAGCCTTCATAAGTATAGGCATTGGGAGAGATGCTTTAATTTTTCTTGAATAAATGTTGTTTTGTACAAATGAAATAACAGAATTCTTTCAGAACATAATTGATTGGGTGTTTTTCAAAATCTGCTTCATGTTAAAGATTTTGTGCAAGCTTATATATATTTATATGTTCAGATTTTTGCACATGCAAAAAACACCAGAAAATAATATTTGTGGTGACCTATTTTCCTGTTCCCATTTTCACACAGGATGTTGGCCCCATTATTCTCATTTTACTACTGATTGCTGCAATACAGAGGGATTATTTTCTTCTGGCAATCACTCACTGATGAAAAGGAGGTGACAGTGTGCACAGTGTAGGAGGTATCTGCCCAGGAGTCATCTCATCAGAAACTGTTTCTTATTTTTATGTTCTGTGACTTACCTATTTTCATGCTACTTAGCACTGCACAGAGACTAGCAATTTATCCTTTAACTCTGCTGGGTTATTTTAGAATCTTTGCAATTTGTTTTCATGCTTGAACATGGATTGCTGTATGTCTGTCAAAATTGATGGTATTTATGAAAACCTCATCTCTGAAGCTTGTATTGTTAGGTGAGCGGTTCAAATGATATCACATCCTAAATCAGTGAGAGTTCGTCTATATATGTGAGTCTACTTTGTTTCCATTTAACTCTGGCCTTGCAGAGAAAGACATCCAAGACAAAATATTCTTGCAAGTCAGAAACATTGAGGAGCTTAACTAGACTATTCCTTTTTAAAGTATTTATGACTGAATATAGGTTATTTTAACCAGAACCTACTCTTAATTTATGGATGAATATGCAGAGATTGAAAGTTATCAATTCACAATGACATGGTGCTTTAGGTTTTAGCTCCTCAGAGCCTGGATGAATATGTCTCCAGGGATGAATACAAAGCAACAGATTGGTCTGCCCATAATCTGAATTGACCAAACATAGTCAGTTTTAAAGTATGCTTGTGTGTCCTTGTACGTGTATTCTGCTAAGGGACAGGGACATATGCAGAAACAAAATGCATGTTGGTGTGATTGTAACATTAACAAAGCTCTGGTAAAGGCAGGATGGTCCAGCTGTAACTGTATGGACACAGGTAAATGCATTCTTTGGCAATATGTCATTTAAAGGTTTCAAAAGTACTATCAATTTAAGGTTTAGATGGTTCTCTATGAAAAGGTATATACTGTATCTTTTTTTTTTTCCCTTTAGCACTTCTGTCTCTGCTTTTTCTATAAATAAGGACTTGTGAACAAGTAGTGTTAAGGCCAGCAAAGTACCAGAATTCCTGACAAATGAACAAACTGATTGTTCTGAGAGTTGATGTTCCTGTTTTAATTGAAACAGGTAGGGTAGAATTGTAAATAACAGTTCTTAACTTAAAGAGTGCTTAGAAAATTGGTAAAACTAAGCAGCATTCAAAATGGCCACTGTAGAAGGTTTTGATATTTCGGTTCTTGTTTTTTTCTAGTAAGGGAACACAACGACACATCCTGAAATTGCTCAGATGCGAAGAAAAAACCCCCAACTTTTTACATGTTTATAAAACACATTCATATTCAAAATATTCACATTCCCATATAAACCCAGAAATGTCTGAATCACTGTTGTGGTCTGAAACGTTTGCTTGAGGAAGTTCACATTTTTGCTGCGTATATTTCATTCAACATTTTATGGGAACAGGGATTTTGGTTGCAGTAGTCATTTTTGCTTCACCATCATTTATGTCCTGGACAATGTAAGAGATCCATAATGCAACCAAAGCCAAGGCACATGAAAACACTTTTGGTTTGTTAATATGAAGCTGTTCTAAAGACATTGAAAAAAAGAAGATGTATCTTTCATATTAAAAAATGCACTTATTATTGCCATGTTAGAGTTCCATTGAGTGTTCAAATACTGCTTAAAGAGCTGTTTCTGTTAGGCAATTAGGAACGACCTGTTAGTAGAAGTAAGATACAGTAATGGACATATAAGATCTGTTTATCTTAATTATTCATTTAAAAATTAAATACTTCAAAACAAAGCATCAAGATTTGTACATAAGACAAGTTATATTCTACTAAGATAAGGATGAAGACTTCATATTGCAACCATCCTGAAGTCAGTCATAATTTATAATCACTATAGTTGCAATTCTAAATTACAGACCTTACCTGCAAAAGCCAGCCTGAACCCAATTGCTTTTCAGTGTAGAGAATTGTAACCTAGAGAAGCAGATCATCTCAGAGAATTCATGTCTGAGTGGCTATAGGTAACATTTTCAAAAGCATACAAGTGATTTAGGAGCTTTAGGCTGTTAATTTTCATTAGGATTAAACTACTAAATAGTATAGATGTGTTTATGTAAAGTAGCTTTACCTTTCAAGACATGCATCCTGGCACATACTTTTGGATTATTTATTTTTACAGTTTATTTGCATTCATTTAAATAAGCAATCCACAGGGTGGGTAGGTGGAGCTTAGATTCTAGAAAAATTAATCAGGGATTTTTTAACAGTCTCAAAGTAACAATATGTGTTGAGTCTGTTGAGACTAGTCAAGCATTTTTTGCTACAGGGTAATAATCCAACCTCAAAAGGTCTTCCCTGAAATCAGAGGTTGGACTGACATACTCTAATATGTTGTTTTACTTAGAGATCTGATTAATGGCTAGAATAGTACTAACCTATAAATTTTGCTAATAGCTAGTGAGAGTTCCTCCGATAAATTAGCCTTTTGATCTCTCCACTCAGCAGTAAATCTCTTTATAAGTAGGATTAGCAAAAGTTAATTTAATAATATTGCAGGAGTTTACATTTAATACCATCAGAATGGATGAGCAAGCCAGTTTAAAAACAGAGAATTCCTTAACTACACCATAACATTTTGGACTAATCAGTTATAGCAGAAGTTTATATATTTATAAACTACCAACTCTGCTGAACCAATTCAATGCCTTTTGTGTCATCTAATGTATAAACAAAACAAAACAAAAAAAAATCACCTTCATATCAACCTAGTTGTTCTCAGAAAATTATTTTGCAGGTGTTATTCAGTTTGTTCTGGTAGATCCCAAGATTCTTGTCTTTCACAACCTTTTGTGCTCTTGAATAACTCTTCCCGATATTATTCCATGATCACAGTGGCCAAGTACACGCATTACCCTCTGGGAATAAACTCAGGTCAGTACTCATGGATGAAAACAGAAGACAAAAAGCAAAACCATGATTATGAGAAAATTTTCAACTTTTATTTTTCATTCTATTGCTTCTTAAATTCAGTTAATAATTTTCTGATTTCAAAGAAGATTTTCATTCATTGCTTTTACACTGGAAAGGCACATTAAAAAATTATTGATAATTTAGAATAAATTTCCAGCCCAATCCTGAAAATATTAGTCTTTAGTTCCAGTTTGGACTAATGAGTAGACACAGATTTGCTGAGTTATAAACTTTGTTTTTTATAGGGTAATTCCTCAGGAGTTATGAGAGTTTATCACTGGAAATGAGGGTTAGCTAAGAAGTGTATGGAGTTTCACCTGCAGAGAGTCAGCTGAGAGCTTATGGGTTTGCATTAAAGTGAGGGCAGGGATAAGTAACATTATAGTGACGATCTGCTAGAGGCAACCCTACCAGGAAGATGAAGCAGATGAAACCCTCTACAGACAGAACTGGCCTCATGTTCACAAGGTCTGATCCTCTGTTTGAGGGACACAGTAGGGATTAAGCAATCCAGCAGATTCCTGGAAAGTGCTGATGATAATTTCATTCTCCAGGTGATAGAAGAGCTAGCAAGGAGAGGTGTTACACTAGACCTTGTTCTCATCAACAAGAAAGTGCTGCTGGGAACGTGAATTGCAAGACAACCTTGGCTGCAGTGAGCTTGAACTGGCGGCGTTCAAGATTCTCAGGGCAATGAGGAGGGTGCATAGCAATCTCACTACCCTGGACTTCAGGAGATAAGGAGATCCTCTTCAGGGATCTGCTTGACAGAGCAACATGGGATAAAGCCCTGGAAAGCTAGTTGATGTTCAAGGATCACCTTCTCTGAGCACAGGAGCAATAAATCCTGACAAAGAGGAAGTCAATCAAAACTGTCAGGCCACCTGCATGGATGAACAAGAAGCTCCTGCAGAAACATGAGCCTACAGAGGGTGGAAACAAAGACTGACAGACTGGGGGGAATACAGAGAAGTTGTTCAAACCAACAGAGATGAGATTTAAATATGGTCAGGGATGTCAAGGGAAATAAAACTTCTGTGGACATGGTGGTGGTAAAAGGAAGACCTGGGGAAACATAGGCCCTCTCCAGAAGCATACCATACACTTGGTTATTCAGGAGAAGGCTGAGGCACTATATGATTTTTTAACTTGCTCTTCACCAGCAAATGCTCCAGCCACATCACTGAAGTCATAGAATGCAAAGCGAGGAACAGGGAGAATGAAGAACCGCCTACTGTAGGAGAAGATAAGATTTAAGACCATCTAAGGAACCTGAAGGTGAACAAGTCCATGGGACCTGATGAGATGTATCTGTGGATCCTGAGGGAGCTGGCCAATGAAGAGGCTAAGAAATTTACCAAGCAGTACCTCAAATAGAATCATTCACATCAAAATAACTTTAATTAAATCACAACTACTGAGAGCTACATACCCCGTTTCCTAAATCTGCACTGACTGTGTAAGATCATTTAAACTACAAAGTTTAGACTTTGTCCCAGCTGCTCATTTCTATACAGTTTAACATTTGAGCATGTCTAATGCAAAATATATGCACGATTTAATGGTGTACTTAGAATTATGATGAAGTTAGGTTAATGCTAAGATTTCTGAAAACAAGTGGAGTCTTGCATATGATTAAATCCTATTTTGGAACTAGGAGGGATTAAGGCATAACCTTTCACCTCAGAGTCATTAAGAAAAACTAATAGCATGAAGGACTCTTTTCTAACTAATGAGAGAAGGAAAAGGGCTACGGTATAAGAATTTGGCTAGTGATGTTTTCAGTCCATAACATCAGTTCATAAGAAAAATATGATTTTACCTTTCTTAAAATCCCAAAGTCTAACTCCTGCAAACACTAACTAGATATACAAGGAACTTTAGCTTGCAAATAATTTTTTAAATCCTGTCACAGATTTATCAAAAAAAGGAGGACAAATTTACACTGCTAAATAAAACTTCCAAGTATTTATTTATTTGTTTTCTCAAAGAATAAGTGATTTCATAAGAGAAGAAATTTTGGAACAGACACAGATCTTCATGAATTCTTATTAAAATTATGAAATTAGTTTGGTTAAAAAATAAATAGGATATAAAAGGCAGGAAGGAAACCCAGAAATCCAGTTGTCCTGCATCTCAGAAAAGATGCATGGTCACTGGCGTAAAAGGAAGATAGTTAGGTAAGGGGATCCAAAGTAATACCATGCTGGTGTACTGCCAGGCCCATCACAGGGCACAATCTCAGGCAAGAATACAAATTAAGTACTCTGGAGGGGGAAATGTTGTCTGGGCCCCTTCCAGGGCTGCCCCAGGGGACCCTCAAGGCCCAGTGTCCAGGTGTGAAACCCATCACTGGGGATAGCTCTTCAAATCTCCTTTGACACTGAGAAGGATTTAGAGCCTGGGGAAGGGATGTAGAGGAGGTGCATTTTCAGATTACATGGGATTTATTATGGGACATTTAGGAGACGAACCAAAGGTGGCAAAGGGAGGGATTTTGGAGATTTGGGGAAGAACACATATGGGAAACAGCAGGGTAGAGGAATAAAAGGGGCCATAAATATTCACATGAATATGTGAATATTTGGCTGGTCAGTACACTTCTCTGTGCCTTACCCTCTTTTTAAATTCCTCTGTAACCCTTTCCTAGGTGAGGGCTTCCTGTTTGGTGTTCCTGTGTATATATTGGGGTTTGAGTGCAAGAACTAGAGGCAGACCACGGATCAAAGAGCCCATGTGCCCACGGTCCAGCAACTGGAGTGAGTGTGGGAGCGAGAGTACGGGTGTGAGAGTACAGCTGTGATCACCAGCAAAGCTGGAGCCAGAGTGGCTCCATGTGGCCAGAGGAACCAGAGGAGCGAATGAGTTCATTAGGGTGTGAGAGTGCTGGTATATTGCTAAGGGTGAGAGTACAGGGACATCAACTATGGGGCTCGGGGGAGTTTGGATCAACTCTGTGCCTGTGTGCATGTGCACACATGCTTATACACGTGAGGTGCCAGCAACAGGTCTGGGACATCCACAAGACAGACGCAGTGTCTGGACTCAATGATGCTTGTAGGTTCCTTCCAACTCGGTATATTTTGTGATTCTGTGATTCTGAGTTCAGCTGATGATCTACCTTGTACATAGGTATATGCATTTCCACCAATGGACTCCATCCTGCTCAGCCTGAGAGGACAGCAGGAGGAAGGCATTGGTGCTGCCTGTGTTTGAGTGCCTGTTCTAAATGTCTGTCTGTGATCTCTGTGACCAGGCATATTCATGTGCATATGTGTGGTGTATATGTGTGCTCTGTGTGTATGCACTCACTGGGAATATGCCTTCAGCCTTGTTACAGCTTAGACATGGGAACATGGAGCTGGAACAGCCTCTCCTTGGGCTGATGGATCCTACATTATATATTTTCTCCAGCAGATATCTTCATTGTTTATTTATACATATATTCCAAACCAAAAAGTTTTACTTGGTTCAGTATGATGTTTGGTTGGGAGGTAGGTGGGAGCACTTCCATTTTAGGGAAAGCAAAAATGTCAGTCATACACATTTTGGCTCTTCTTTCCAAGAAAATCATTGGATCTGCTGATCCTACTCTTCATTTTTTATTACTCTTTTAAACCCATACATTTAAAACCATAAATGTGTTTTAAGGCAAGTTCTAGAAATCCCACCTCTTGTTTGTAGGCTTTCTTGTTTTGCTTCCATCAAGGGACAAATCAGTTTATAGAATTGAATTTATTAAATGTGTGCAAAATCATCTTAGTTTAGTAAATGAGGACATTACATCTCTGGAGCACAGAAGTCAAATATTGCAGATAAGCACTGCTGGTAAACCAATCTATTGACTATATAATCACTTATGACAATGGCTTTGCCCTCAAATTTCTGCAACTCCACAACCTACTCGAGTCATAATAATATTAGGATAAGGGAGGGAATGATTATTTCTGTAGCAGTTCAAAGGTTTTCAAATGGCTTTCAGATGATGCTCCCAAATTAAAACATACCAGCATGAGATTATTTCTCCATATCCTAGTCTAAATGTCTTTAACAAATTCTTGTGGTCAAGAAATTGCACTTTGCTGGGATTCTTTTTTTTTGTAGATACTGTCATTCCAAAATGTTGGACCTAGTTCATGTAGTAAATCTCATAATACTCTCCTGTGAATTCTTATTTGATGGCTAGCTCTGAAATTACAGGTGAATGCCCTTTTCTATTATAAACCCACATTATGAAGCAAACATAATTTTAGAGAGAAATTATTTTGGGAGTATTGCCTTTTTTGCTTGTGTGTCTCTAAAATATGATGAAATATTGCTTTGTCTTTTGCATGAAATGCATCATGTTCCTCGCAACTTTTGGATTCCCAGGGTGGAGCACTGCTTTTTGTACGAAGCAAATCTTAACGTTGCTTCTACTTAGTCAACACATTGATGTGTATATTTAAATATCTAAGTCACTATTCAAACTTCAAATGTCCTTCTATGGGAATTGTTTCAAGTCTTGAGTAGATTTGAAAGTCTCTAAACATTGTGAAGTGTTTCCTTTCTAGCTGTGTATTTTACCTCTGGGCTGCCATATAGGGAGGGGATGGCAGTGTGTGACTGAAAGTGGATGTAATAGGATGTCTATGTTAACTGCTGATTGTGGTATTTCCACACTCAGCCTGGCGATCAAAGAAGACTACAAAGAATTGGAAGCCAATATAAATTTCTTTCAGGCTGCAAATTAATAACTAAGGTTAATCTCTTCAGTTATCTCTCTCTAAAATCTTTACTAAAGATTCAAAGAAAACACATAGTTAGAGGCAATAACTGTATCCTTCAAGAAATAATGTATTTAAAGCATAAAACTAATATGAATCTTATGAACACAGAGAAGGGAAGGTAAGACAGATGCTATTAAAACACCACGAAACCTGGAAAAGGGTTGAAATTTAGGAGGATGAAGCAGCTTGGATTTCCAGACCGAAAGCTTATGAGCTATGTTCACTGTCGAAATATCAGGAGGGTGTAAAGTCTTTGCATTTCAGATCAGTGAGATATCTCATTCTAAAAGGGTCCAATTATATCTCACAATCTTTCTAATAAAGCAGCTTCACAGCTTCTGACAATATGGAGAAGTGGTCTGTGTCTGGTGTTGCTGCACACACTACCCTTCCCTTGTGGTTTATCTAGTCTGCAGAGCATTTTGTCTTGGTGAAGGGACAGTGCCACCCACAATCCTTCATGGCCACAATCTCTTACTGCTTTGCAATACAGAGGCAAAGATGATTTTGCACAGCACTGAAAGTATAATAAGCTAAGCCCCTAGAGGTTAGAGAATTGGGTATTCTTGCAACTCTGAGATGATGACCTTTAGGAAGAAAACTGCTTTCAAAAGTCTTAAAAATGAGAGTTTGTAAAAAGACAAAATAAAATATCTTATCCTTCACACCCTGTCTACAGTATTTACTGTATAAGCAAATAGCACATCTGGCAGCTGACAGATACATTTTTTTTCTCTCTTTAATTATATGTATTTTCATGAACAGGAAATGTCTGATTGCAGCATATGCCTCTAATGACGTGAATTTTAAAACAAGTGTTTAATACTTTGTCATCAGAAAATCTTGCATGACTGTTTTGGGATGCGTAACGCCCGCAAAATACAAGGCCTATTGAAATTTGGTCTTACATATCTAAATCGTTGTCTATGCAGAGATGGATTTGCAAATCTTGCAGACATTGCCTGCATGTTTTGTATGCATTTATTTTTAACTCTTTTGCCTGCATTTAGAGTCTAGTAAAAAAAAAAAGGCAGATTTTTTCTTCACATCATTTGGTCCAGAAAAATAAAATATTAGTTTCATATCTTGTGCATTTTGCTTTTTAGGCCAAATATTCAAACCTTATTGTCTCATTTATTTAGCAGTATTTGAATTATTGATATCTACTATATAATCTTGACTTTATAAAGCCTAATTGACCACCTAATATAAAAAATAATAAACCAGTGTATTAATTCACTTTAGTATTCTTGAAAAAAATCTTATTAAACACTGACTAGCTAATATGTTTAGACAGTTTCTAGTACCCAAGAAGAATGATTTAGAAATTTCTCCATGCTGCATTATGCCACATAGGTATAACCTTACAAAATGGAAAATTTTAAATACTTGGACATGAGGAAATTTGAGTGAGGACAAAGCTATATTAAATGATGTGCAGAAGCACTTAATGTACAGGTTAGTACTTTGTACTCAACAAAACCAGCAAGGTTCCTATAAAATAGTTCTTATTTTTCTGTTGAGGAATAAGTCACCTGCAGTTACAACGCTGTCGCTTTTGAGACCTTTTTCATGTCTCTAAAAAGGCATTTTATTAATAACAGTGAAACTATCACTTTTAAAATAGAGACAATCTTTTCAGAAATGTAAAATTCTAAAGTAAAAAGTCCTTAATCTGTGTTAGTCACATCAAGAAGTCAATGAACTCTGATTCGCAGCTGAACCCTGGGATCCTTGGGTAAATTCCCTGCTGATGTCAATGTAACTCAAGTCAAATATTACAAGCTTTCAAAAGCAGGGAATGTTTTACTACAAGAGAATTGACCTTTTCTTGAAAAATCAAGATCATCATATTTCTCTCTAGATTTTTAGCACATCAAGAACTGAACAGGATAATTATTATTTATAATGTTGATGCAATGTTGGTAATAACTTTCAGGGTCTGGTTATGTGCCATAAAGTGTTACTTATTTCTAAGAGTTTTCTTTTAATTTACTGATAAACCTCCCAGTTCTGACTGATGTTCCAGTATTACAACAAACACCAATCTCAGTGAAAGATCTTATTTCTCAGTGCATTTCAGAGTCAGGGTCACTGAAGACATTAAATCCACCAATCCGGTTATTAATATGGTTTTTTGATATAACCAAATTAGGATATCAGATTTAATGGCTGGTGATGGCATTGTTGTCACTCTTTAGTTTCTGTATCAAGTAAAGAAACTTCAGTGTTGAAGTTGCTCCAGGAAACAAGTCCTTATTATATGACATGAACATATTCTTTTGACCTCTTACTGTAAAACAGCTGTATCTATGTATACCATGTCTTAAAATAAGACATGGCCAGGTACCTCGAGATAATTCACCATAATCTTCATCTCCATTTTGGTCATTTGGTTTTTATTGTTCTTGGCAATCTTCCCCAGTATATTATTCATTGGCTGCATGTGATCCATATTTGATTAATATCTTACTAATCCTATATGCTCTAATGGCTAATTAAAATCCATGTCTCCCTGCAGCACTGGGGCAGCAGTTTTTGGAGGGAATCTTGTGTTCCATTTAGGATACTTGTAATAATTCATCTTCCTTTCTCTTTGACTAATATTAAAGGTATTTAAGGGAGGGAAGGTAAAGGGTAATTAGGAGAGGGAAGAGGAAACAGACTATCCTTTATCTAGCCCCATGTATTAAGGCCATATATATAATGTAACTACATATCAGTTATTTTTATGATGAATATTGTCATGAGTTTTTCAGTAATCTACGATACAGACTCAAATGCATAAAATAGACTGGGAACACAAAATCCTACCTTTTAGCACAAAAGATTTATGTTGCAGACATTCTAAAACAAATCAAACCAAAGCTCTGCCTAGCTCAGTATTCTTTGTCTGACTTAATTTTGCATCATATGTTTAAGACAGGCATAGAACCAAGGCCAAGTGTGGTTTAAGACTTCCCTTGGTATTCCCTGTGTTTGCTAACCAAGTGTTGTGCCTTGAAAATTGCACTCAGCCAACCATGTATGTAGTTATCAATACATCGTCTTAATTGAAAAGGTCTGAAACTACTTTGAATCAATATATATTGCTGGTATCAGAAAGATCTTTTGGCAATGAGCTTCACAGTTTCATTAGGAAACGTATAAAAATGGATTCTATTTTTCTTTAATTCTGCTACTGTATTTAGAATAGAGTAGAATAGAATAGAATAGAATAGAATAGAATAGAATAGAATAGAATAGAATAGAATAGTTCAGTTGGAAAGAAAATACAATGAACAATTTGTTCAACTGCAGGACCAATTCAGGGCTGACCAAAGTTAAAACATCTTATCAAGGCCATAGTCCAAATGTCTTTTAAAGACTGACAGGCTTGGGGCATTGATCACCTGTCTAGGAAGCCTGCTCCAGCGTTTGACCACTATCTTGGTTAAAAAAAAAATGCTTACTAATGCCCAGTCTGTCTGCCCTCATGCAGCTTTGAACCAATCACACATGTATCTGGATAACAGAAAGCAGCATCTCTGTCTCTATGTCCCCTACCACAGAAGCAAAGAGATCACCCCTCAGCCTCCTTTTCTCTAAACTAGACAAATCCAAGGTCCTCAGCTGCTCCTCATAGGACATTCCTTGCAGCTTTGTCACCAACTTTGCTGATCTTTGGACACCTTCAAGGACCTTCACATCCTTCTTACACTGTGGGGCCCAGAACTGTACAGAGTGTTCAACGTGAGGCTGCACCAGCAAAGAACACAGTGGGATGATCCCCTCTTCTCCTTGTGATGCTGTGGTTGATGTACCCCAGGATGGGATTTGCCCTCAGCTGACAAGACATCCTGCTGATTCCTACTGAGCCAGCATTCCCAGACCTCTTCCTGCAGGGCTGTTCTCCACCACACCTCTCCCAGTTTATACTTATGCTGGGCATTACTCTATTCTGGGTGCAGGCTCCACCATTTTGACTTGTTAAATTTCATAGCATTAAACATTTCCTACTGCTCCAACCTATCTACATCCCACAGATGCATTTTCCTCGTCACGTCACAGGGATCCCGTCAAACCCCAACATACTTTATGTCTTAAAGGCTCTTCCGTGGTTTAAAAATCCAATGTCACAGACATCAGTCATGGAGCCAGCTGTTGACCTATTGGTCTCACCTGTTTCTACCAAAGTCTTCCCCTGTTTCTGTGAGGATTGAAGAAAATGTTATCTGTGCTCCTAAGTTTTTAGTATTCTTCTCAGGGCTCTGAAGTCTCTTTTGATTGGCTTTAGACTTGTAATTATAACATCATTTGTACATATGTGAGTTTGCATTCTGAAGAAAAAAAAGAACAACACACCACTTGCATATATCACAAATTATTTCGTAGTCTGTGTTGTAATTTCCAAGCTAAAAGATTCTTATTTAACCTTGCATGCATGTAATTATGCAGCTTAGGGAATTCAAACTCATTTTTCCATTTTTTATATTTATACTTTACATAACTCAGCAAATTAAGCCAGAAAATACAAGAGCTAATCATCCCATACTTCTTTTTTAGAATGTTTGAACAACAGAACATGAAATAGCCTGTGTTACATTTCTTCCCTGTGTCCTACTGTCAAACTATTTGTGCGTTTAAAGAATCATAAAGTCATAGAATGGTTTGAGTTGAGAGGGACCTTAAAGATCATCTAACTCCAACACTCCTGGCATGGACAGGGACACCTTTTGCTAGACCAGGTTACTTAGAGACCCATCCGTCCTAGTTTTGAACACCTCTAGGGATGCAGAGTCCACAACCTTTCTGGAAAACATGTTCCACTGTCTCACTATCCTCACAGTAAAAAATTTCTTCCCACTACCTAAATTAAACCTATTCTCTTTCAGTTTAAAGCCATTGTCCCTTGTACTGCCACTACACATCCTTATAAGAAGTATGTTCTCGCCTTTCTTATAAGTTCTCTTTAGGAACTGAAAGGCTGCAATGAGGTCTCCACAAAGACTTCTCTTCTCCAGGCCAAACAGTCCCAGCTCTCCATAGCTAATGCAGTTGCCTGGACTCTTTCCAACAAGTCCACCTCTTTCTTCTGTTGGAAAGCTGTGCTGGGTTTGTGTGGCCACCCCCAGTGGGAGTGGGGTTACAGATATGGCTTCTGTGCAAATCTGCTACAAGCTTACTTCATGTTTGGTAGGGCCAATGCCAACCGGGTCCAGGACAGATCCATTGCTGGCCAAGGCTGAGCCAATCAGGAACTATAGTAACACTTCTGTGATAACATATTTAAGAAGGTAAAAAAGAAGCTATTGCGTAGATGTAATTGCAGCCGGGGAAGAGTGGAATGAGAACAAAGGAGAGAAACAGCTTTGCAGACACCAAAGTCAGTGGAGAAGGATGGGGAGGAGAGGTCCAGGCAGCAGAGCTGAGATTACCTTGCAATCTGGGATGAAGATCATGGAGAAGCAGACTGCAGCCCATGGAGGCCTGTGGGAATGCAGAGATTCATCTGCATGGAGACGACCAAGGCAGGAGCAAGTGGATGACTATAAAAGGTCTGTGAACCGATGGGAAACCTATGCTGGCACAGGCTCCTGGAAAGGACTTGCAGACACGTGAAAAGAGGAACCCACGCCGGAACAGGTTTCCTGATAGGATTTGTGACCCTGTGGGGGACAAACGTCCCCCAGGAGCAGGCTGTGCCTGAAGGACTTCACTGCATGGAAAAGTGACCCAAGTTGGAGCAGCTGGCAGAGAACTGTTGCCTGTGGAATGGACTCGCATTGGAGAAGTTCATGAAAGGCTGCCTTCCATGGGAGGGACCCCACACTGGAGCAGAGGAAGGACTCTTTTCCCTGAGCAGTGGCAGGAACAATGTGTGATGAACTGACCATAACCCCCATTCCCCACCTTCTTGCACTGCTGTGGGGTGGAGGTAGGGCTGGAAAGGAGGGAGGGGTGGAGGGAAGATGTTTTTAAGATTTGCTTTTACTTCTCACTATCCCGCTCTGATTTTGTTAGCAATAAACTCAATTAATATCCTCAAGTTGAGTTTGTTTTGCCTATGATGGTATTCAGTGAGTGATTTCTCCTTGTCCTTAACTCATGAACATTTAATTGTATTTTCTCTTCCCTGTTGAGTTGTGGAGGATAGTGATAGAGCAGCTTGGGTGGGTGCCCGGCACCCAGCCATGGTCAACCCACCGCAGGTACACCAGGTGGGGTCTCACAAGAACAAGAGGGGGAGAATCATCTCCTTTGACCTGCTGGCCATGCTTCTTCTGATGCAGCCCAGGATGTGGTTGGCTTTCTGCATTGCAAGTGAACATTGCTGAGTCATGTTGAACTCTTTGTCACAAACACCCCCAAGTCTTTTTCTCCCCAAGACTAGTCTTGATCTATTCTCTGCCCAGCATATTTGTGCTTAGGACTGCTCTGGTCCATGTTGCAGGACTTTTCTCTTCATAAAGTTCAAATTGAACTTTATGAGTTTTGCATAGGCCTGACAAGGTCCCTCTGGATGGCATCCCTTCCCTCCAGTGTGTCAACAACACCACACAGTGTGGTGTTGTTGACAAACTTGCTGAGGGTGCACTCAATCCCACTGTCCATGTCACTTACAAAGACGTTAAAAAGTGCTAGTCCCAATACTGATCCCTGAGGAATGCCACTCATCGCTGCTTCCCACTTGGCCATCGAGCTGTTGAGCACAACGCTTTTAGTACAACCATCCAACCAATTTTTTAACCACCGAATTTTATCCATTCATCAAATCCGTGTGTCTCCAGTTTAGAGACAAGGATGTCATGTGGGACAGTGTCAAATGCTTTGCACAGTTCCAGGTAGGTGACATCAGTTGCCTGATTCCTTTTCTACCACTTCTGTAACCCCATCGTAAAAGGCCACAAATCAGGCATGATTTGTCCTTGGTGAAGCCTTGTTGACTGTCATCAAGGACCTCATTATTTTCCATGTGCCTTAGCATAGTTTCCAGGAGGAGCTGCTGCACCATTTTACCAGGCACTGAGGTGAGCCTGACTGACCTGGGTCTCCCTTATTTCTGTTTTTAAAAATGGGTGTTATGTTTCTCCTTTTTCTGTCCATGGAAAACTTCAAATTGCCATGACTTCTCAAATGTGATGGAGAGTGCCTTAGTCAGTTCCTTGGTCAGTTTCTTCAGGACTCGTGGAGGTATCTCATCAGCTCCCATGGACTTGTAAACTGTCAGGTTTCTTAGATGTTCTCGAACCTGGTGTTCTCAAACTCCTTAAACTTCTTAAGGAAGCTTTATATGTTTTATCAAAAATTCCTTTCAGACTTTCTCAATTAAAATTTTTATTAATAATAATATTTCTATGGAAAACATGGTTTAAACAGAAACAAAATATAAAATAAAAAATGTTTTGCTAAAACTTTCTCCTAAGCAAATGCTAATATCTTTAATGAAAGGCTAAAAAGAATATTTTCATCCATTTAATTTCATTTCCAATAATTTTTTATTGAATCTAATCTGTTATTTGGATGTCTAATTTGTTGTTCTCAAATAACTAAGGAATATAAAAGATCAGAAAAATAATTTAAAGTAAGCCTCTGCTCACTCTAGTTCTCTAGCTTGTGGACAAAAAATATGACTGGGAATCTGATCACTGCACGCTAATCAAAAATCTTGTAGGATTTAATGAAAGCTGATAGCTACATATTATTTTAATGTTTTAGTGGGTGTGACATACAACTCATATTTGTATCAAATAAACCCTGTCACAGATAGTCAGAATAGTTTACCGTTGACAAACATCCCACTTACATGTTCTCGACTTGTCTTCTATACTGAAGAAAATTTTGATCTTTGAAACAGTATGTTTTGAATGTGGTAGTCTGACTGCAGTCATACCTACAGAAAAGCAATATTGTCACTCCGCTGTACTTTCCTGATCTGAAGTGTTTAATAATGTGATTGCAGACTGGTGTTACTTCTCTTTTTATGGCGAGATAAATCCAGTTGCCTATTGGATGAATAAACAGCTTTAAATATTTGTGATGACTTTTTTTTTTGAATACAGTGTTTGAAATTTCATTAAGGTAATTTTCATAGAATAATCTATTAGAACTTAATCACCTGGTGGAAACTGACACATTTGGATCATAGTAAATACATAAGTAGATAAAAAGCTCTTTGCCTTGGAACAGTATTACGTCAGCAGTGTCAACCATGCTGTGAGTCTTACCTGTCTGGCAGAGCAGTATTACATTAATAGTAAGGTAATTCTGATTTACTAGGGCAAATAACGTATCAGAAGAAATTTGAATCTTCAGTCCTGCCAATATATTACTCAGCGATTCAGTGTCAAATATTCCCTGAGGCTTTTCCATTTTTTATTAATACCCCTAAATTTGATGGCTGGGTAAAATGTTATCCTTGTATGCCACATATCTGAACTCCCACTGTAGTTCACAGAGTTGGTATTGTCGCTAACTAGGGAATCTGCAGGTGATGGAAGCTGTGGACTGACATAGCTCAATCGGAAGTAGAATCTAAAACTAACTCTAAAAGTCTTGATCTTGCTACCTACGCATAAACACCAAGGGGCATGTAAGACATCCTGGGATCATTTATGGTCTGGGGTATAAGATCACACATAGATGCATGGCAGGCCTGCCAGATCCATGAAGATGTCTTTGATATCCATTGGTGTTATACACATATTGACACAATTAAATTGTGCTTCAGCTGGCTAGTTCAAAGTAGTCTTTAGAATCTGTTATCTTTTTTGATCAGAAACCAAATTCAGTTGCCTAAACAGGGATTGTAGAGAGACATTAAATATCAAGCACACATGTGTATGCATGTATACACCTACATGTATGGTTTCAGTTTATGTGTCTGTATTTTGAAACAAATTATTCCACATTAATTTGGGTATAAATATCTGATTCTTTACTAGATTTTGTTCTCTGACTTGAGGTACCTCAATCTCCAACTGCTGGCATTTAGTGTTTGGGGAGTAAAAAGCTGGAGAAACAGTTTGTAGTGCCATCAGATGGATCCTACTGGATATAAGAAGCTCATAGTTGTTGAAATTAACATTCAGGCTGAGAATTGAGTAAGATGGAAATGCCATGGATGACTATGTGCCTTGTCTTCCTTCAGAGGAACAGAAGTTAAAACAGCTGAAGCCTGAAGATAATTTCTTGGATTGTCATAAGAAGTGTTTGTGGTAAAGCAGACATTTTAGAACGAACAACAATATTCTCTATGAAGTAGCAGAAAGGTGATTTGAGGAAGGGTAAACAAAGAAAAAGCAATGAGAGCATTCAGACCTTGTACGCTCTGGCTTGTTTCTCCAGTGAGCGATGTGGTAGAACATGTTATGGCATTTAGCACAAACTAAGTGCAGTTTATGTTGATACACCATTCCATTCACACCTGTATGTCAGTATATATCTATCAGTATGCATCTACAATAAGTCCTATTTCAGGCCTGAGGATTTAGGGTTTTTTTCTTTTATGATACATGAACAGTCCTTCAGGATCTTAAGTGTACCTTTGCCTGTCCTATGATTTCCTGTAAAGCATGAATCGTATCTTGTACAAAAGCTATCATTTTGAAGGCAGAACTGAAATATTTTACCTAAGACCTTCCAAATGTATTTTGACTTATATGATTGAATATTTTTCTACTTAAGTAATTCTCTTTATCATTTGGAATTTGCTTGCATTAACCAAAGCCTATGAACTTTTAATGACAAGGTTTGTCTTAGAATTGAAAAGTAGCTGTTATTTTGAATGATCTAAATATGAACTAAAATAAAGCAAATTTAGATTTGGACATAACCATATGATAAATGTCAAATAACAGCAGCTTATGTCAACAAGTTGTTCAATGCTAGAAAGATGATATTTTCTTAAACTTCATTGTATGTAATTTAAGTGTCACATTCTGGTTAAAAATTACTTGTAATGGTGGTTTTGTCTAACTTTTAACCGATTCTTTGTAGAAATGCTGTGCAAATGCAAGAGCTTTTAAATGTGCTTTAACTGAGGGTGTTGAGTAGATTGCAGGGAAAGTGTTGCTGGTTTTGTTTGGGGTCCTATCACACATAGTCCTTGTCTGGGAACTTGTGGAGAGAAGTGGGATATTGAGGAAGAAAAAAGAACTTGCTCAGACCTGTCTCATTCTCCTTGTGGTGGTGAAGCCTCAAGTACAAAATGGAAAAAAACCCTGGCATTTCATGGGCCAATGGATATTTGTTTTTCTAAACTTTAGGAGAACTGATCTAAAGTCCTTTTACACTGGTGAACGCAAATAGGCAATTAATAAAGGTTTTGCCGTTAATGCGGTTTTGCCTCTTTGTGCTGCAGAACTGTTAGCTGTATTTTAGATGACTCCAGCTTGCACTCTCAGTCATGAAACATGAACATCGCTTGGGAGATTTTCAGCATGAATCAATCCCAAAGAACAGACAGCATGAGGCTGAGCCAGGTTTGCCTCCCTCCAGCTCACAGAGCAGAGTTTATATATCCAAATGCTCCACCTGTTTTCCTGCCACTCCACAATGCACACTGCATGCACTATAATTTCACACTATAAAAACTGTAATATAAAGTTAGCATTGCTTCAAATAATTTGAGCAGAGGAAAACATGTCTAAACCACTTAAATTTTATATGAGTGTCACAAAGAAAACTCCCGTACAATTTCTATGTTGTGGATGCAACCAGTCCACTAAAAAGGTAGCCAGACCTAAACAGTGGGGTTTTAAGTCAGCCCATATGATTTGGTTTAGGGCCAAGGTCACTCCATACCTCTCTTCTGTTTAGCATACAAATTTTAGTACTAAATTTATGCTTATGTTTCATTTGCTTATTTATACAATCAAGCTTTTAGTCACAATACGTTTTTTTCAGTATCCAATTTAATTAAAATAAATGTTCATAAAAGCTAGCAGAAGGAAATCCCTTGTCACTGAGTTATCTTTCCTGTATATGGGTAAAATTGAATTTCCAATTGCATAAACAAGACAGCTTCTTGAGGTTTATCATACAGAGCAAGGATGTCTTTACTGCATTGAAGAGTTTGGAGTCACTATATTCCCATATGTTGACAACTTTTTCTTACCCTGATATCCTTTTCGATGTTGATATATTTATTTTCACTCCACCTGGGGGACTCAAACTTCCATGTTGGAAGGTCAAGGGACAGTTAAATAATTTACTTTGGGGAGGAATAATACTTGGCAGCCCTTATTCAAAACTGAAGGTGCTATATGTCCTATTAAAAGAAAAAAAAAAAAAGGAGTAGTTTATGTATGTTACTTATCCATTTTATTAAATATGAAGTGTTTAAGCTAACACAAAGGAAATATAAAACAGTCCTGACAGCAAACAATTTAAAGCTAGAGTGGTTATTCACATACCAGTGCATATCTGCTAATATTCTTACTCAGAACATGAGATCTATCTCACTGTCTGGCTATCCAAAATTTGGTTTAATCGAAATTTGTAGTTCAGTCTCTTTTTATGGACAAGCAAGAAAATAGGCAATTCTAGAGGATGAGTAATTCCAGGGTAGCATCTCTATCTATATAAATATATATCTTTTGGAAGTGTCTAGAGGTTCTCTCCATTAACTTGACATTGAAAATAAACAAAATAAACACTAATTTTTAGACAGCTAAAATTAACACAGCTGAGATTAACCACAGACTTTAAAATATACATGCCTTCTTTCTTAGTCTTGATGTTTGTTCCTTCTTAAACAAAGGAACCTCCCTTACACCCAGGAAAATTTGTACCATTCATTACTATTCATTTCAGTCCATAATGAAAATGAAAGACTGGCAAAATTTGTAATAATTAAACAACAAAATAGCACCCCTTTTCTGTACTGAAAAATGAAAATGTGAAAAAAAGATACACCCATGTATTGCAGCCCAGGCATAAAAATCATCAAGAGAATCTACTTACTTAAAGAATAAAGGTTCCAGAATGACAACCAGACTAATGATACATTGCTTATTGAGCATAGATAGTTACATACAGAAGGAACAGACATCTAAGCTGAAAACACAGTTCTTCTTGGAAATGTGACTGATTTTAGAATACAGATTTTTGTAAAGACACTTGGTTCTTGGTTCTGGCTAAGAATGCCCAGCTACTTGGATAAAACTGTAGTGTTTCCAAATAACCAACATCAAGGTCTGCTGCAGCAACCACTGGGGCAACGAGTGGCTGCTTCCCACCATCCACACCAGTGACAATGCCAGCCACCCCTCACCACAGTCTGGCAGCTGGCAAGAGCTCCAGGGCCAGCCGCTTCTCCCCACTGGTGCAGCTGAAAAGAGAGGAAAATAGCCTTCATCTCTGAATTAAAAGGTCTGTGTAGATGACAGTAATTTTAATTATTTTTCTACTGAATTACTGAGTCTATTGTTTTAGCTTCCAACAGAGTTCTTAAAATAAAAATAATTCATCTTGTGTAAAGGAATTCTTTTTAGCCTTTGAAGTCACTCTGTTCTGCTGCATCTTTTATGACCAGATTGCAGTCTGTTCTCCACGGAGTATGTAGAGAGAAAAAATGTGTGGGTTTGGGAGTTTTGTTTTTTGTTGGGTTGTGCTTTTTAGTTTGGGGTTAGTTTTTTGTTTTTTTTTTTTGTTTTTTGTTTTTACTGGAGGTGTAAAAAGATTCTGGTTTCCCTGGAAACCATATAAAAAGGGGAAATAAATACTGAAGCATTATTTGTTAAAATTGTACTAGAACAATAGATTTTACAATGTACATTTTCCTTGTCACCACCTAATTTTTATGACCTATACCACGTTTGTTGGAAGAAAGCAGTCCTTACTGATGAAAGAAGTCTTCATGTGACAATTCAATACCTACTACAGTATTTCCTTAAAATGACTTGCAGTGGATAGAGGAAAACACAGCTAATTTTTAAAATCCTTTTTTTTTCCTAATAAGTTATTCTTGTTCTTAGCAATAGCCTATGCAAGTATTTTTTGTATGTTGCATTTACATCAAGTTAAGAGACTGACTCTCAGATTATGTGCGAAAAGAAGTAATTAGCTTTTTTTTTTTTCTGTAATGGCTGTATCATTTGCTTTTGACTATAACAATTTGCTGTAGAGAGTATCCCTGAATTGTCACAATTATAATAATAATGACTACAAAAGAAATGTGACCTTCCACTAACACTTTTTATCTAACTTTTCAATGCAATTCATAAAGTTAACTTACAACTCTGAAAACCATTTGAAATTGAGGAAATGCCAGCTTTTGGAGGGCTTTAAGATAAGTGAGCTCAAACAAATCTTGTTAATGTTGTTTGCCTTACATTCAGATCAGGTCTTGAACTTGTACTATGAGATGCCAGAGGAGAAGGAAAGTGAAAGAATAGGAAAAGATACAGCTTTGGTAAAGTCAGACTTTGACTTACTAATACAAAGTACTAGAAAATAGATGGAGATTTGTTTTGGTTTATTTTCTATTACTTAAATGTTATAAATCACCAAGTGAAATTACATCATACATTTTAAGACTCCATCTAGTGTGGTTTCATTGCATATGAAGTGTCTAATATCTGCTTTTTAAGTATTATCATAAAATTACTTTTAGTCCAGTGATTTTATATTAGAATATTTTCACATCTTGCCATCAGTTTTGAGATTTTCTTTAAATTCATTCACAATTTCACCAAATTCAGAAGCAGAATATAACAGTTGCATGGTAACAATATTTTAAAAGGTAGAAATGTTTTCATATTAAATGAGAAAAAAAATAAAAGTCTCTTTTCTAATAGTGATAGAAAAGTAATTATATTCAAGAACACCCTTTCAATGATTAAGTAATAAATTTTCCTAATTTTCAGAAAGCTGAATATTTAAAACCATTATTCTAAACTATTCTGGGCTAAAGTGATAAGCAAAAGTCAGTATCAGTACCTTTATCATAATTTCTCATCATTATCAATCTTCTTTCAAAGATTCTCATATGAAACAACAGCAGAATAAGTGCAGAGGATCATATGAGGAGAGGACGGAGAGTGAGGACAGAGAGAAGGAAAGAGAAGGTATGCAAGAATGAGGAGTCAAAGTAAAGTTCAGCCCAGGACTGTTTAGCTGAGAAAGGAAGGAATCAGGCTGGTAAACTCTTCATATTGACATGCACACCCAGGTGACTGCCTGATCATAAGTCTTCAGGCTGTGATGGGAAATATATATCTATGTATCTCTGCTGATATAATTGTTTGGGGGTTTGGTTGGGTGGGGCTTTTTGTTTGGGTTTTTTTTTTGGAGGGGGAGTGGGATTTTGTTGTTTGTTTGTTTTCATGGTGGGTTTTTTTGTGGGGGTGTTTGTTTTTGGATTTTTATGGAAGGTTTTTTGAGGTTGTTTGCTATGATTTCACAGACTGGCACTTAAAAAAACAATTTGACAAAAAAAAAGCTAATTTCTTCCTGCCCCAAAAAAGCAAATTTTTAGAAAAATAAAAACAAAAATAGAGCATTGACAGCTCCTGGGTTTTTTTCCCCAAATATTCTGATTCCTTTACATTCAGGGTGATTGAAACATGACAATGGCAGAGCTGCTGCACAGACAGGTACTAATACTGGAATAAAGAAAGGGAAAACAATCAGAACAAGAAGGATAAAAAGAGTGTATCTCCCATTTCTCTGAAATGTGCTGTGACTGCAATACCTTTGAGAATTTTTTTCAGAAATTGCAACAATTCCTTATCAATTCATTATTGATTACACCTTTAGAATTCAACATTTCAAACAATAGAAAAGAGATTTTTCATAGTTCATTTTCTCAATGGTCTTGTTAACATTTTTACCACCAATTAACTCTTTTGAAATGTCACTCTCATGCGGACTGTGGCCTTGCAGATAGAAGAATTCAGGATGCTATAGGAGGTGAGATGAGCACAGCTCAGAGCAGAAGAAAAGGTCATCATGTTTTAATGCCTCCTTTAAAATTCACTGCAGTATGTGCAGCAACCTATTAGTGTAGTTTTATTTGGAACATGACGAAAACCTAAGTTTTTATTTAAAACGTGCAGTTTAATTTTGATCATGTTCCAAGCTAAATTACATTAGTAAAGTATTATAAATAATGCAATGTGTTTTAACAGAGGCACGAAAACATGACAGCTTTAGCTTCTGCCCCTCTCTTTCCATTACATCATTGGCTCTTCTGCAGCATCCAAAAGCTGTAATGAAACTGAGCTTTTCATGATCTCTTCTACTCAGAGTTCAAAAGAACATTCTGGCAAGTGAACAAGTGTTAACATGTCATAAAAATGTTAATAAAAACAATGATAAGAGAGTAGAGAAGAGCAGTGTGACAATGTGGCTCTGCCAGTCTTCATTAGGCTGGATACTCGGCAGGTTTCAAGGGCTGAACTATGGGAGATGCATGAATTTGGCCATCTGCCTTGAATTTCTCATTGTATGCATTTATAAAATCAGGCCTTTAGCGCAGTGTATACATGTTGGAACAAGTCTGTTGGAGTGAATTGAACTTCTGCATCAATAATTCTTGTAAGCTGTCTTCAAAATACCAACCTCATTGAGGGGAAGGGAATCTGCTTGTATGACATATAGGGCTCTACAGTGTAACTGTGAGATATTTATATTTCTTATGTCTGCAAAAACAAATCAGGTTATCAATGTTATCTTAGGTAAATACTAATAAATTTTCTATAATTTATATTTACACACTTTGGTCTCTATATGCCATATTTCTTATAAATTTAGGAAATAATAAATTAAAAAATATTTGTTTTACTTTAATTTTTGTGACAGTGTATTTCTAGTTCCTCCAACTAGAAATATCTGCAATGCAGCTGGGATATTTCCACAGCTAGGATGATTCATGCAAGCTAGTCTTAAGCCAGATAGCTTGAATACTGTTGCTGGGAAAAAATGTCCAATTGACATGGACCCAAGGATCAAAGGGATTTACTGATTTATTATCAACCTATAATTAATCAACAATGAGA
>JAWWMO010000083.1:123716641-123746319 GCA_035047845.1 Dendrocincla fuliginosa
TCCAAATCTGAAGCTTTGGAAGGCCTCCAAGGACCTGACATGCTGTGAAGAAGACAATGACAATGAAGGAAGGGTCCCGAGCCCCCAGACCCAATTCCTGACAGGGTGTGCCAAGGGCGGAACGGGGCAAGACTGAGGGAAATAACGGAATGGGATTGGATGGACACTATCATAAAATCTTGAAACGCGGGTCTAAACAGGGAATCCTGTGTAAATGTATTCCTGGAGCCTGGTGGCTCATTAAAGCTCCTGCTCACTTATCTCCTACTAAAAAATTGCCTGGAATTTTTTTCTTCAGTCATTAAGGCAACAATTTCATTTATTATTATTTATGAGTCACAAATTACTATCAAATCAAGTTTTCTATTTTTCATAAAAAGCTTAAATTCATCTAATCCTATGCAAATACATGTCTTGCTATGTGTTTTCCTGAACGGGAATAATTTGGGGAGGAAAAAAAAAATCATTATTACATAGATAATGATTAAATCAATCATCATGCAAAAAATAGTATATGAGATTAATAAAAACATGGGTATATTACTGTCACCTTTTCATATTGCATATCTTTAGTGTATTTGAAAAAAAAATCCAATCTGTGCAATGGAATATTGATATTTTATAAGCACAGTACCATGAGTTACCCATATATTTTGGGATAGAGATGTTTCCTTCTCTCTCTCTTTTCCCAACATTTAGTTGCATACATCAACAGATTCTACAAATTTATTCAAGGCACATAAGGATACTTCTAAGGAAAATGGAGTACTTAGAAATTTTGGTTCATTTCTAATGTAGGTCAAAGATCTCACTCTAGCAAATTCTGTAATGAGTACATAACTTCTGCATCTGTTTCAAAATACTTTTTCTCTAACAGCAAATTAACTTAATTGCTAGGTAAGGTCTTCCATTGATTTATTTTTACTATTTCAGTTTACTAGCTTCAGCTTTAAGTAAGATACGCCATTTCCTTACGGACTCAGAAAAAAAATTGCTGTGAAGGAATTGCTGTTCAATATCGAGTTACTGTTTCTCTCTCCTTGACAACTGAACTGGTACTACTCTATAACTTTAGGATTAAACTGCTGGTGTTGCTAATAACTGAGCAAAACAAGCATCAACACTGAAGACTTTGCTGGCATTGTTGTGTCTGCCCAGGGAACTTTTGCCGTAGTAAGGCAAGTTGTCTCAGCTAACGGAGCTAAATATCTCACTTCTTTCCACACATGCTGAGCACAAATGCACCAACAGGTAGTAAAAATATCAAACCTACATCACAACTAATAGCTGTGAATAACTGTAGACAGTTTACACCCCTGCACTTCTGCAGAGGTGTAAGACACTGTTACCTCTTCTCTTTTGTAGTGATTCAGCTTCAAGTGGTACAAGCTTTCACTCTTGCTTCTACTCTGGTACTGTGTCAGCAAGCTTAATTTTTAATATGGTTGTGTCATGAACCAGATCCAAGCATAGATCTGGGCACCCAGTACTATGCTGTGGGTCCTGCAAAAATGGCACAAGGCTTCAGAAATGGGCTTTACAAATTCATTATGAAGCCTCTTACTCTTCTTACCACTGGTTTACATTCTGAAAGGCTTCCTTTCCTGAGTGCATCGCTGCACCATGACTTAAATGTGAACATTTCCACTCAGTGAATGTTTGGTAACTTTGGCAAGCACCAGCCTATGAAGCATGTGCACACAGTGGTGTGCTGTTTCCCATTGTACACTGTCTAGTGGATGTTAACAGTAAGTGCAGTGGTGACTGGATTTCCCATGCACCTTGGTGTGACAGAGCCTGCTGATTCATCACAGCCTGTCAGCACTCTCGCAGCATGCCTAATGAGGGGATCTGTGATAATGTGGAAGATAAGCTATTCCTTTCCCACCAATTGATCCTTGCATTTCTAGGTGATTTGTCTTTGATGCTTTTTGCAGCATCTTACAGAGCTGCAGGCTAAAAAGCCAACAAATTTTTTTTTCCTTAACTTGGAAGATGCTTAGAGTCAAATACTAAGACAAATATAATAACAGCAGAAGTGTACTCAGAAATAATACATTGGGCACTAACCAAAGGAAACAAAGTTTATTGCATTTCTGCTGGGATTTTCCTTTCTTTTATTTTCCAGTAATAAGGGATTTTAGAAGAAAATGTTATGAAATGAAAAACAAACAAACAAAAAACAAACAAACCAAAAACTTTGCAGATGTAGAAATCATGAGCAAAAGGACTGTCAATATTTGAAAGAGATTCAGGTGAAAGTTAGAAAGTAGAACCCACAAAAAGATGCAATTTGTACTGCTTTCTGTTGGATCTGTGAGTTTTATTCTTTACATACCTGTGCTTGGAACTGTCCCTGTGGTTCCAAGTGAAAATCAAAAAATAGTTGGGCTTGCTTTTGGTTCTCCAAGCCCATCCATTCCCAACCATTAGAAAACTTCAACTTAAATGGAAAGTGAAGGTTCATACAGTAGTTTCCTTCTTCCTTTAAATTTCTTACAGCTGTGAGAATACCAAATTTCTGACAGGAAGAACATTGTTTTCAGAAATAGACTGAAGTGCACAAACCTAAAGACTGTGGAGTGGGAAATATGAATAACTAACTTACTTGCCTATTTTGCTCAAAATATGGTAACAACTCCATCTACCCTTAAATGCCTTAAGAATGCAGTCAAGAAGTACTAACAATGGTTCCATCATTTTTTTCCTCCCAGATATTCTGAAACTGATGGATCTTAGTCCCAGGAAAAGATGTCACCATTATTTTCACTAAGTCATCTCCACTATTTTGCTTGATGCCAGTCATGGGCAACAGAAATGTTTCCTTGTCATACTTTTTTCTGGCAGTATAGGTTCTACAACAGCACAAATATAACATGCCACCCTCTTCTACTGATATCAGACCTCACTTCTCAAAGCCAATTTTCTTTTCTTAAACGCTGCTAGGTTCACTTGTATAGTGGCCTACCTAGGCGGAGGCCAGATCTTTCGTTAGGAAATCCAGAACAGAGCAAAGAATATTGATAGACTTCATTGTTTCCCAATAAAAATCTTTGTTGTCTTAAGTAATGTGCAATTATCATTGGGAGTTCAATAGCCATTAGTTCTAGATGATGTTTTAATAAGCTATAAAAAGGCAAGATTTTAATTGCTAAATAGGAGTAAACATTGATTTTTGTTTGTTTGTTTTTGGTGGGGGCATTTTTGTTGTGGTTTTTTTTTGTTGTTTTTTTTTTGCCTTGCTGTTCTCCCCAGGACAATCTAGACAGGGTCTTTAGCCTGGACTGTCAGCTCTTAATTTCTAGTTTTCTTGACTGTTATCTCCTTCCATTTTCTCACATTTTCTCCACCATTCAACTCCTGTTTCAGCCTCCAATTACAATCTGGAACACTGTCAACATCGAAATTCATATAGGGAGAAAAGGCTGCAATGGGGACAGAAAGAATGGGAGACAGAACATAAAATAAAAGACTAATGAAGGATAAACCTCAACAATCAAAATTCAACCACAAATTTAGTGACAACTTTTCAATAACAAATAAAGATTAAATTAGTTTCATATTCATACCAACTTGCAGAAACAGACTATACACATCATGTATTTTATCAAAAGAAAGAACTAGACTAAACACCTCATGTATCTATCAATATTAATGCATCATATACAATGCATTGTGTTCCAAAATTATAATTGAGCTATATTAGATCTATAAGACCTAGTCTTTTTGTTGTGTTTTTTTTTTTTTTTGGTGCAGCGGCAAAGAGTTCATAACCTTGAGACTCACATTTCTCAGGGTTTTTTTGACACATCACCATTATTATATGATTTGAATGACACTGCATAAAATTACAGTCTCAGGCATATATTCCAGGAATTAGAGACTTTGACCTAGAATGTTCTGCACAATCTGGAACATCATAAATAGTTAATTATAGAACAATAATCAATTTTGTATAAAATGAAATATGAGTAGATGAGAAATAATGATTAGCCAACTGAGTTAAGAAATGTACAGTGAGATGAATTGTACAAAAACTCCATTTGTTTAGCAACTGGAGGAATTCAGAGGATGTAAATAAAATGGCAGTTTGATGTAAATTGTTCCTGACATCTCAGATTTTGAAATATAGGGTAGTCTGTAAAGAGTACCAAGTAAATAAATCTTCAAAAAAAATTCCCAAACTACCCCTTCACTCCAAAAAAAAAAAAAAATAAAAAGAAAAAAAACCACCCAAATCTGTCAAGAAGCTTTTTTTTTTTTAAGAATAACAGTATTCACTCATTTGTCCCTGAATTTCATTAAATGCTAGATTTTATGACTGACACCAAGACACTGTGGACTTGTAAATTTCCCATTAAAATTACATGTTTTAATTAATCAAGCAAACAAAAATATTGCTTTTCTGTACCTTTTAAAAATCATGTTATTTTCAACTAAATGTCCTATGGAAAGAAAACCTTTCCTTCTGTAGCAGCTTCTTTTCTTGCTTTCTAATAAACCCAAAAGGTATTTAATGGTTTTACTACTATCACATGTTCTATTGTAACTTGACCAACTATTTTAAAGCTACAGGTGTAGAATAGCATTACAAGAGAACGAGCTTTACAACAGATGTGTTAAAAAGATTAAATATATAATTAATTTTAAAGCTTATTTTAAAACTTACATTTTAATTTAGCACATATATTGAAGGTTTAAGTCAAACATATACTTTTTTGTATTTTATTTTTATTCTAATTTCATAAATGAAACCATGGTATAGTTCAAATCTGAAAATAAAACAAGTTTCAAATTATCAAAATTTTAAGTAAAGTGCAAATATTCACCTTCAAACCACTTTATCATCTTCCCCTTGATTCTCTTTAAGGAACCTTTTCTCATCTCATTCCCTGTTCTCGGTCAAATCACTTCATGTTTCCCAGATTCTTGTTTTATAAAGTGAATAAAATATTTACTTACTGGCCTTGACTCCCAAAGGGCTGTCTGTGGGTTAATTAGTTAATGTTTGGATAGCACTTTGAAAATATAAAGTGTCATATTACTGCCAAGTATTATTATTATGAAACCTATTAAAACCACAATGCACGATCAATTAGCTCAGATCAAAGGACATGTAGCTGCAAAAGATCTAATTAAAAGTTGATAAATAGAATTATTGAAAGCAGGTGAACTTTTGTACTACCTCACAGTTAAAGTGCATGGGGACCTATTAGTCACCACCATGCCCTGTATTCCTCATGTCACAGACTGAACAGCTAGAGGTTTGAAAAAAGCCAATATTTTCCATATTTGTTTAAGAGCTCATTAAGCAGCCTGAAAACCCCCACTCTACAATATCTACAGGCCTTTATTTAAAGTGCTTTGTGAATGTGGCCAGACAAATAGGAATAAATGCCTCTGAAATACATTAATATAAGTTATGAATGATATTTTAACTACTCAGAAGGCCATGCCATTTTCTTCTAAGTCTAAAACATAAAAGTGGTCACTAGGAAATCTAGTGACAGTGACAATAGAAGTTCATGTGCTAATGTAGCATTTAGAACAATATTGTCAGAAATTTTTCCTAGTCTACATCGGGTCTTTCTTTTACTTTGGGGATAATAGCATACCATATTTGGCTATGGTTTTGTAATTGAGAAAATACATCAATATCTTTTAACATTTTTTATCACATTGATTTTTTTATACAAAATTAAAGGAGAAAGGATTGTATCCATAAATATGTTTCCATACTCTTCATCTTTTGAACTGCATTTATATATCTATCTATTCCTTGGCATTCTCTTGATCTATCAGGATACCTATTAGCCAGTGTGAATCCTAGTAAAATATACATATTTTAACTGGGTTAAAAATTACAGCTATAGTAATAAACCTAAAATGCATTATTGAGGTTCACACTTTCTTTTTGAACTTGTCAGGTTTATTCTTCTATCTGTGCCTTTCTTTATTCTTCCTTATTAGGAATTTATCTACCTTAGTTTCTTTTCTTCCTCACTTCTTTATGAATATGCTTTGCAGCTCTGGATCTCTGACTGCTCCATGTCATGTAATAGTGTATTTAAAATTAATTTTTGTGAAGAAAATTTCTTTCATACTTTTTCTATTTACTTCCTTACCTCTTTTTTGAAATTATAATGTTAAAAATTATTCAGAGGCTTCAATTCACCAAATGCACTACTACTTACAATATTCAAATTATATTTGTATGTCTACATTCATCTCTACACCCACACCTCTTTGTAAACTTAAAGGGCGTTAGATGCAATCATCTTTACTATGTTGTTTTGGTTTTTTTTGGGGGGTGGGGGAGGGAAATAAGTCAACACTCTTACATATTTTTCGTTTCACTTTAAATTTAAAGTAATCCTAGGAATGCTAGTTGGAAGGAGATATTTAATTCAGTCTCCTGCTTTTAATGGAGACTATTGTTAATATCCTATTGTCTAGGCAATAAGGAATGGCACAAGCATCCATAATTTTGTACTAAATACACTACAGGGACATATAATCTTTCAAAAATTAATCACTACAAAGTGAAAAAAATAAGATACTTAAAAAGTGATAACTTACATAAAAATACTGATGAGACTTCAAAGCCAATTTTTCACAGCAATGATATCCCAAACATTGAAAATAGTCAGAACACATCTCTTTCAACTTTCCCATTCAATCATGCTCAAATCATGTAGTCTGTGACTTTTTACCTGTATAAATCCTCCAATCAAAGCAGAGAGACAAGCTGAATATTTTTAAAAAAATAATATTATTGAGAAATTTCTGTTATTTCGCATCCTTTTTATTTTTTTAAAAGCATCGTAATATTGAGGATGAAGCCTTTTGTGGTCAGAAAAGCAACATGAATCCTTGTACACATCGAGTAATTATGAACTCTGCACTATACCAACATCATTTGCCCCAGCATTCCTCTCTTTCTGACGCTCCTGAAATTGGATATTACTTAAGCTACTGTGCACTGCACTTTCTTTTTATTATGTGAAGCACTTTGAACTGTTTTACACAGTGTAATTTAAGCAGTATGTTACTAATCCCTCCTTTGATTTGTATTCTTCTTTCAGAAAGTTAATGTCCTTTTTGCCCTCTTCATTAAAGCAACATATTAGGTTGAAAGCTTTGTTTGTGTTCTGATTTTTTTTTTTAAAGTAATAACTCCCTAATCTGTTTCCAGCTAAGTATGCTGAAATACCTCACAACTTAACAGGCAACTTTTCAATTGCATTCTCAGTATAAGTTCTATTGCACTTGCACTTTACTTGAATAACATTTATCATGTACTAGGTAATTCATTAGAGCTCTCCAAAATCTTCAGTTCACATATAATTTTTTGCCTTTGTGAACCTGTATTTAAACAACATACTGTGTTTTGTGTTAAAAAAAAAAAAAAAAAAAAAAAAGTTGAAAGACTCATTATTATTATCACCTCAACCACTGTCATAATATTTTAAATAAAGCTCAATAACTTGATCTGGACTGAAATTTTTTAAATTATTCTCATATGATATTTTGACACCTGTTTCATTTCTTTTTAGTAGACTTGCCCTGAACATCTTAAGCCACGGAATCTCTGGAATGGCTTGGAAAATTACTGAGGAATTTCTATCAGTTTCAAATTTTTGTTCTTTGTGCATACCTCCCTTTGTTTTAAAAGCACTCGATTAGAGCAAAATTTGAGATTACTTTATTAATTTATTAAGACATTTTGCCAGTAGTGCTATTTGAATGTTTTCAGTGATAGATCTTCAGAGATCAAAAATATTGGTTGTTGGAGGACTGGTTCTCTTTGGTTTGTATAGCAGACAACAATATACCCCTTTCAACACTAAGGAAGATATCAGTGGTAATCCCAGTAACTCACTGTATTATTCTCATTAAATATTATTAGTTAGAATGAGAGAGGGCAATTTTTTTCTCTAACTAAATGAAAACTTTGGGCAGTAAATATATTGCACATAATGTCAAGATAATTTACATTGGTCAGTAGAGCTATGAAAACTCATATAGTGATTGTGATAGTCATGATAGGTACTAACTTTTCACAGCTTCACTGAAGATCATCCAATATCTTAAAAAGTGTAGTAATTTTTTTTACCAAAAATATCCACAATTATGTAATACCTGTCAATGTCAGGATCTATATTTCTTATGTAATTTAACAGAATACAAATAAGCATATTTAGTCTAAATCATTATTAATGTTATGGAGTGAAGAAAGCATTATTCAAAAACCAAAGTATGTTCAAAAAAGGACTCAAAATTTACCAACTGAAATATCCCTGGATAAACCACTTAACATTTTATCATACTAATGCATATTTTTGTCGATTTTAGTCAGTTTTAGATATTTCAGATAAATGCTCTGCAATGAATCTATTTGAAAGTCTCTTGAGGAATAATTGCTTTAAGGAAATTTTTCTTCTTCTCTACTCCAGTATTTACTAATAAAATTCAGGGTATACGTGCTTCCTTCTCATAAATCTGCAAAATAAAATGTCATTGTTTGCTTAGCATGTGTGATCATCTCAGGAACTTCTGTAAGAACCCTTATCTTGCTCTTCAGCAGCAAGCTTGTTTCTTCAAAAGGAATGTTATTAAAAACCATAGCACTGCAGAAACAAAGAGTTTGTTTACTTTGTCAGTAAAGATAATGTTTTCTTCAGGCCAAATATTTGGATTTCCATGTGCTAAGTTTCTTTGTGAGCAGTGGGTACTAAAAAGATAAAAACACTCAAGAGAAATTTCAAGCAGAACCAGTAAATCTTTCCTGGCTTCCAGCAGCATCAAAATAACAGCCCAAGATGACTTGATTAATCATCAACCAACTGTCAATTCTGCAAATCTTATTCAGATATTCAGAAAAAAAGCCCCCACATTTCAATGTTTTTAGAGGTGCATCTTTTTCTTTACTTCCCCCCCCTTGAAATAGAATTTAGAAATTTTGCAAGACCTTTAAAATTCTGATTTTCATAGGTTTTCTTAATGTTTTTTTACCAACAACTGATTGAAGAAACCATATGAAACTTAAGAAAATCAAGGTGCTTCCTTGAAGAATCATATATTAATGGTTCAATTAAATTCAGTGGGAGTATCTATAACACCCTAAACCATAAACTCTGGGGATTTTTTGGATCCTCTCACATCCCAGTCTTAATCACATTTTTTTTTTTTACATAACTGAACAAAATGAACCATGACTGAGTTAGAAAACAGTGAAAAAATCTCCACAGATACCAAGATAAGTCATCAGATAGAGTCACACAGAATGACCTTGGGAATTAATTCAAAGAATGTATTCACTGACATTCAACTCAAATTTTAACCCAAAGAAACCAAAATATTAAAAGATAGTCAGATTGTGATGTGCTAGTACTTGTATCTGGAATCAATGTTCCCAAAAGCTCCATTCTTACTCAAGTTCAAGGTAAAAGAACACATTCTTAAATGTATGCTGTTCAGGTTAGTTGATTTAGATTAGCAAAATCACATACAGCTGCATTTCTATAAGTTAACAACCCTGAGCTACTGACCGACTTTTAGAATCTTGACCTTGCTTTTAAATGTTATAAAGGATAACTGGACTCTCTTTAGCATTTAATTGTGTTAAATGCAATTGAAGTTCTCTTTCATAAAATCTGGCCCAAATAGATTCAGAGATTGGTTGTTTTCAGTAACATTATGATTTGCATATGCAAATTGAAAGCATTTTGCTTTCTTTTTACTAAAACCAGTTTTAACAGCTGCCAAAAAATAAACTCAAACCAGAAAAACCAAAAACAGCCAAACAAAAAAAAAAAAGAAAAAAACAAGAAAAAAACAAACAAACCAAAACAAACCAAGAGAAGACCCCATAAATTCAGACATATCTACCCTGTAACTTAGATGTGAAAATGAAAAATTAGTAATGGAAGCTGAAATATTGATTACAAAATAAAATAATATTATCCATATTTCCTCTAATTATGATATATCTTTACACCATTTTCCTGTGGTTTTGTTCTTTATTTATACCTTACAGGTATAGACAGGCAGGAAAAATTATAAAAATGTGTCATAGGCCTTTGTTTGAATTTACTACTTCTTCCTTATTTAAATTTCAGTTTCCATCTAAATTTCATCTTAGAAACACATTTTTTCAAAAAATAGAGCACCAAGCCAGTATGTCCACACTGTGATAGATCATCTGCTCTACGTAAAAATATACACAAGTAACAAAATACAACTTACACAGGTATATGGGGATCAGAGCAAAAGTTAAGACCTGTCCAAGTCAAGGACTCTGAAAATCCATGCTCAGCTACTGCGGAACTGGGGTGGAACCTTAGCACCAGCATTCTTCAGCTCTTAGCATCTCAGTCTCCCTGGTGACAAGGATCTGGCCACACAGTTTGAGAATCTCAACACGGTATGTTTCCAGCCTCATCTGGTCCGTGCCAATGGGGAGTTACAGAAGGCACTTACAGCTTTCATTTTCTTTCAGATATTGCTAGAAAAAAATGAAAGGTGGCAGGTCAGATTGCAGCTAGAACACTCATGCCAGGATAGGAAAGCACACATTTTTGTTTGTGCGTAACATCAAGCCCCATACAAGCACAGCTGCCACAAGTGAACCATATAAAGTGCTGTAGGCTGTCACTGAATAGAGGGGAGAAGGAAGAGAAACCACCTGCCTCTTTAGCCTCTATTTTCAAAGTTGTGTTCCTGTGACGAGTCCATGAGGCATAACTGAAGCCTTGTGGCTCAGTGGGGCACAGACCACCAATCTGTCGTGATCAAGTCAATTGTATATTTTTCACAGTAATTAACCGATGTAAAATGAATGCATCAAATTACTGTTTTTCTGCTAAATAACCCTTTGACTGTATTTTTTTATCTGTTCTGCTTGTTTTTGAATGTTTATGATTTTAATCCCTGCAGTCATTAAAGCCCAACCCCTACTAATATCTACTACCCACAGTCTTATACTTAAGTGCAAAGATGTTTGGCTTAGCAACCTTTTCCGTAGCTGGGAGCAGCAAACTATCTACCACTGCTGCTGGTGTTGCCCTAAAAGAACTCATGGAACACTAAGATTCTCAGACAGCATGAATAAAGCATGAACAAGCTCCTGCCTCTTTTATAAGCCAATAAATGAGAATGAAGAGCTAAAAGAACAAAGTGAAGCACACTGAAGCAAAATGCTTTGCCTTTTATCATTGTGGGTAACTGAATAAAAGCTACTGTACATAAAAATACAGTTTGCCGGCGTTTCTGTCAACACCTCCAACATATAATGCCATACCGATTTTTTACCAGAATTATGAAACTTTCAAAAATATAGAAAAATTGCCAATGAAATTTTGAAATATCTGAAAATTAATTTCTAGTTTAGAGTCAGAAATGCCTACTAAGTTATACTTAAAACATCAGCATTTTCTAGAGACAATACTCTTTTAATCAGGACCAAATTTCTGCATATACACAACTAGTAAAAAGTCTGTTCAAACCATGCATTTAATAGCCATTCTACAGTGTGTGTCTTGAGACCCATTAAAATGCAGAATCAGGGCTTTCAGCAAGCTGCTGTTGTCACTTTGCTGTCTCTCTTTCAGCTTAATGGAATCTTCTGACAGACTTGAGCAACAGGTAAAAATTACTCAGACAATTTATTCTTTTATCCTTTTACCATGTATTTAAAACTTTCAAGCTATCTATTCCTCTTAATACATTTTGATATTCTAACTGAAAGCTAATCTGTATTTTTTCCCACTCAAAGTACAAATTATCACATTTGGGGCTTTTAGCCAGAGATAAAAAAATAGGCCCTTTTTCGCCTCCTTTCTTGCAATATTAGTCATAAATTATAAAATACTAGATTTCTAAGTTTGGGTAGAATTTAGATAACGGCAGGTCTACATTTAAAATTCTTTTATATATTAGTACTTCCTTATGTGTGAAGTCAGAAAATGCTTGGGTTTGTGTTGGCCCTGCAGAAAGTACTCTTTATTGGAGTTGACAAAGAGTGAATTTATTAAAGGCACAACATTATAATTGAAAGACTATCCTCTAGATTTAGGCATCTAAATTTAGATATTGGTTTGTGCTGCAGATGTCTACATTTCTTATATCAATGAAGGGTGATTCAGTGTAATTTGAAAAACACACACAAACACACACACAGAATCACAGAATAGGTAAGATTGGAACAGACCACTGTAGGTCATCTAGTCCAACCTCTCTTCTCAAGCAGATTTTCCTAGAATGAATTACTCAGGATTGTGTCCAGACAGCTTTTGAGTATTTTCAGAAAAGAAGACTCCATGACCTCTCTGAGTAGGAAGCCTGTTCCAGTGCTCAGACACCCACATAGTAAATAAGTTTCTCTTCATGTTCAGCTGAAACTTCTTGTGTTCCAGTTTCTGCCAGATGCCTCTCATTTTATTTCTTGGTACCACCAAGAACAATTTGACTTCAGCCTCTTGAAACTCTCCCTTCAGATATTTATATGCATTAAGATCCCCTCTCAGTCTTCTCTTCTCCAGGAAAAAACAGGACCAACTCTCTCAGCTTTCCGTCAAAAGTGAGGTGTTCCCTTCCCCTCATCAACTTAATAGCACTCTGCTGGATCTGCTCCAGGAGCTCCATGTCTCTCTTGTACTGAAAAGCCCAGAACTGGACACAGCACTCCAGATGCAGCCTCACTGAGGCTGAGTAGAAGGGCAGGATCACCTCTCTTGGCCAGTTGACAATGCTCTTCCTCTTGTTCTATTTTCTCCTTCCATGTTCAGTTGTGAAGGGGAGTGATAGAGCAGCATTGGTGGGCATTTGGCATCCAGACAGGGTCAACTCACCACAGCCAGTCATTCTGTCCCTGGTCCAGCACTAAGTACTTTGTCAAATATGACACTGTTCTTGTCAACCCACTCTTCCACCTATCCAGGTCTTTCTCTAAAATGGACCTCCCAACACACAGGTTCAGCACACAACCCACTTTAATTTTATTGGCAAATTTGATAAGAGCATCTTCAATCCCATCAGCTGGGTCATTTATAATAATGTTGAACAGTATGGACACTCCTTTTGACAGGCCATCAGTCTGAATAAAATCCTTTGATCACTGTTCTCTGAGTGCAGCCAGTGAGCAAGTTTTTCACCCACTTTTCAGACAACCATCCAGACTGCATCTTGCCAGTTTGTCCAGGAGAAGAATGTGAGAAACAGCATCAAACACTTTGCTAAAGTCCAGGTAAACATCATCCACTACTCTTCCCATCTTGACAGATAATATTTTGTTGTAGACCAGATTAGTCTTTGGTAAATCTGCAATGACATTTCTCAATCACTTTTTCCTTAACACTTGGGGTGGATTCCATCCAAGCACAGGTTTGTAGGGGCTGAGCTCTTTGTAAGAGACCTCAGAGCAGCCCTTCCTCCACTACTGTTGGGTTGATATGTGTTGTCAGAGCTACTGGATTCTGTGACCTGGGGTCTGGCTATGCCAGTAAAGGCATAAAGGGGAAAAGATGGGATTGGAAACCTCTGTCTTGTCAGTATTATTAGTAACTTGGTTTCCTGCCCTGTTTAGTAAAGGTTCTGTCTTTTCCCTTGTGCCGCTTCTTACAGCTCAGGTATGCAAAGAATCCTTTTCTTTTTTTTTGTCATCTCATCATAACTGGTCATGAGATTAAGTTTTACCATCCAGACTGAACAATTCGCAGACACTTTCAAGGACTTTGTGTCATTTAATAGATTTTCAAGCTTCAGGTTAGCAGTTTTGACTGAAGCCTGGACTCCTTCCTATAAATTGATGTTCTTCACTGGAAATGAAATCCATATGAATTTGTAGTTTTCTTTTAATTTATTTTATCATTAATTAACTGAGTCTCACTATATCACTCTGCAGTAGACTAGTTTTTCTATCAATTTATGTTGATATGGAAGCCTAGGTAAGTAACTTTAAGTCAAGAATTTTTGTATCTTTCATATGAATATGGTTCTTAAAAAGTACAAATATTTATATATGCACACAATTTTTAATTATTTCAGGAGAAAACCAATTAAGACTGCTATATAATGAGCTATCATGCCAACAATTAATCCATTTCCTTATAATTCATATGATGCAGTAGTATAAATTATACAAGCAGGATCGATAATTGGTAATAAAATATCAACCTATAATTCTCCAACCTCCATGGCCAGACTACACACACTCATGTAAAAATAGAACTTAATTTTTAGCTTACTGTCTATAATTTACTACCTAAGGAAAAAAAAAAAAGTTAGGATTATGGCCATTAGAACAATCTAAAACACTCCCAGAAAAAAACTAGAAAACTTTAAGGGGATAAGCATTTAGAGCAACGTCAGGAATCCAAGGATATCTCATCTGGTTTACATCACCACTACAGAATTGTACAGAACCAATTAAAAAATCTGTTAATCTGCCAGGCTCATCAAAAAGGACTGATTACAATAAGACATTTAAAATGGTAATAAAACCGTTTGTTGAAGAAGCTGTATATTGTATCCAGTTGTGAATACTTGAAAAAGTTCTCCAGTAGAGTACAGATTCACACGTGAGGAACAGTTAGAGCAGAAAAATGCAGAATGAGATAATCTGCTCTTCATCCTGAATTTTTATAAAATGGAAAATCTATTATGAATTAATATCTCTCTTTTTCTATATATTGCATGAATTGCCTTTCTCTAAAATCTGGAGGGATTTGCAAGGAGATAAGGAACAGACCAAATTCACTAATATTACATTTGAATGGTAGTGTTTTGGGGAGAAAAACATTATGGAGAAAGTCCAGAGTTTAATGTAAATATTTGATGTTGATAGAAATAAGATTTTGAAGAGAATTCCTTAAGTTCTGCGTGCATTTTCTCAAGTAGGTCCAGTTTGTTCATGGATATTCTTGGAAACAAAATATTCCTCTTAAATCTAACTAAATTTATGTTTCACAATTTTTTATTTTTTAGTAGTATTTTTAGTTCTTTAAAACAGGACAACATGCCAGAGTTGGTTACTCTTCCTTAGCAGCTTAAAGATAGTTAAACTTCATCTTTGAGAAGAGGTTTTTAAAATTTCGGCTAAAACACTGTGAACTGATTTTGGCTGGAGCATTACTAAACTATTTAGTAATCACTGTAAGTATTTTAAAATCACGATGATTTCTAGCTTTACTGGATAAGATTAACCTGTTTTATTAGAAAAGGATCATACTTACAATTTAATACAAAATATATAATGAACAAAGATAAGCTTCATTCATCAGACCAAGAAATGTTAATTTTTAAATAACATGTCCAATTTTTTTGCTTGTTTAGCTTAAAGCAATTTGAAAAGCTTTCCATAATATGGGATTACAGAAAATTGAAATGAGTTAATAACCAGATAGAAAACTTCCTGAAAACATCTACTTTTTAAAAAACTAGTGTTGATTTATGCATATGCAGTAAGTATAACATTTTTTAGGAAATACTGGATTTATGGCAAATTCTCCACACTTACTCATTTACTTTCTGGACAAAGAAATATCTGGCATCCTAATCCAATTACATAGAGACTATGTGAGGCAAGGAAGCAGGGGAATTAAGGTACAGATCATTAAATAATCCTCTTCATCTTATGCACAGTAAAAAAATTCTGTCATTAAATAGGACTACTCTATGTAGATCTCAGATATAGGAAAGTGTGTCCTCTGACTTTTTTGTTCTCAGGGGGAAAGAGTTTTACAAAGCTTTTGGATTTCTGACCACACTGCAATATATTTTGAGGCCAAAGAAAGACTCAGCTAGTAGAGACGTAGCAGTTGCACAGCAAGGTCTCAGAGCACCTCTGCTGATACTGCAGGGGGATGCCTGAAGATAGGGCATAGAGCTCTCAGGTGGGGAGGACACCTCTGTCCGGGTCTAGGACTGGAGAGAGGGTTGTTGACGCTGCTGTGCCTTGGTTACAATCCTCAGCAACCAGATGAAGGAAATACAAGAGGAGGTGAGTAATAGCATGAGTTCCTGATAACAGGAATGAAAACAAACCCCATGCTCATCTTTAAGAAGGAAAGAAGTAGCATCCGGGTAACTGCAATTAGCCAAATTTTAATCTCTTGGCCAGTTAGAGAGGGAATCCTCTTATAAACTACTTCTATGCCCATAAAGGACAAGAGGACAGGAAAGGTCGACATGGGTTTAGCACAAGCAGTCATGTCTGACTAACCTTATATGGTGAGATAAGAAAGGAAACTTTCTTGTCTTGTGGACAAGAAAGGAAAGATTTATCAGACCTTAACTTTAGTAAGTCTTCTGTAGGCTTCTTATTACCAAATTGGTGAGATACTGATGGGATAACTGGATGACAAAATTGGGTTGGAACACTTGGGCTTAAAGGTTTTAAGCTGTGGTGAAAAGTTCAGCTGACAGACAGTAACTAGGAGGATCTCTCAGAGATTCATGCTGGGACCAACACTGTTTCACATCTTCATTAACTAAATGGAGTGGAGGGCATTTTCAGCAAGTCTCCAGATGCCACCTGACGTGGACTGGCGAATATGCAGGACAGAAAAATGGTCAGAATTACTGGAGGAATAAATTGAAAAGAGCTTTATGGGGTTCAACAGCCCAGATGCAAAGGAGCTTGGCACTAAGTTCAACATGAGCCAGCAATGTGTTCTTATACCAAAGATGGACAATGGTGTCTGGGCTGCATTAGACAAAGTATTGCCAGCAAGTGGAGAGAGGTGATCCTTCCCCTCTGTTCTGCGCTGGTGAGGCCATACCTGTAGTATTGTGTCACATTCTGGATTCCGAGTGCAAGAGACACATGGACATACTCAAGAGAGTCCAATGAAGGAAAATAAAGATGATGAAGGGACTAGAGCAACTCTCCTATGAAGACTGTGGGAGGGCTGGGAGTGTTGAACCTGGATGAGTGAAATATCATGGTAAACTTCATCATCATATATATCACCAAATACCTGAAGGAGGGTGCAATGAGGGTGGAGTCAGGCTCTCTTTTCACTGTTGACCAGTGACAGACCCAGAGATGATGGACACACACTGAAACAAGGAGTTTGCCTCTGAATATCAGGAAACACTTTTTCACTGTGAGAATGGTCAAACATTGGAACAGGTTTTCCAGGCAGGTTCTGGATTTTCTTTTCTTGAAAATATTCAAAAGACATCTGGATATAGTCCAGGGCAACTAGATTTAGTTTACTAAACTAGTTTTAACTTAAGGCCATTGCCTCTTATCCTTTCACTGAGACATGGCAGAAGAGACTGATCCTCACCTCACTACATCCTCCTTTCAGGTAATTGTAGAGAGCAACCTTTCCAATCTCAATTGTGATTCTGTGAAAAGCAAATATGAAGTCTTGCACCTACCTGTAAGTAAATAATCCTCCACACCAATACAGGCTGAGGGTTGATAATCTGGGAAGCAGCTCTGGTGGGAAACAACCTCAGGTCCTGCTGAGCGACAAGCTGAACATGAGCTAATCATGTGATTTTGCAGCAAAGAAAGTCCAACAGTGGCCTTGGCTGCTTTAGTAAGAACACAACCATCAGGTTAGGGAAAGTGAGCCTTCCTTTCTTTTTTGCATCTATAAGAGCACATCTTGAGAGCACATGACTGTCATGTCCAGTTTTGGGCTCATTTCTAGACATTGACATGTCACAGTGAGACACAGGAAGGGCAACTAAGCTGGTCATGACTGGAGTACATGACCTATGAAGAGAAGCTGGGGAAACAGGTTTGTTCAGCCATAAGGGAAGGGTCAGGGAAGACATTGTAAAATTGCTATCATTAGTAAAGGCTCAACTACATACAGCCCTGGGCAATGAAATTTAAGTAGACCTCCTCTGGCCGGTGGATTGGAACTAGATGACCTTCAGCAGTCCATTCTAACCAAAGTTGTTCAATGAATTTCTGGTAAGATTTGTTTTCTATTATACCAAGACATATTTTCTGAAGCAATTATTAAAAAAACCTAAAACTAAACCAAAAAAAACCCAGAAAACAAAACAACAAAAAAACCCAATCAAACAAAAAACAAACAAACCCCCAAAAAAACAAAGAAAGAAAGAAACAAAACCAAAATCCAAATCTGGGGAAAAGAAGAAAGGTAAGTATGTTAAATTATAAAAATTTCATTTATGAATTAAAAGCATTTTTATCCAGTTTTTGGCTGTGTAATTACCGATGTGACAGCAAAAAGAAATATTTTTTTGGTAAGAGAAATAAAATGGATGACTGATCAATTAAATGGCAAAGCAATAATAACGTTTTTCGATATCTTTTTACATTCATGTTATACCTATTTATTATTATGCCTGGCAGCATTCCAGTTATAATTGGAAGAAGAAACCATATATATGTTTAATTAGTCCAGCTGCTTAACTCAAAGATTGAAAAGACTCCTAGACTCTTTGGAAAAAACACCTTATTTGATACATAGAGAAAAATCAAGACTATAAATTCCAAATTATTTTTTTGTGTGTGTGTGTGCAAGAAGAGATATATAAGTGTATGTAGTTCTAACAGTATATGTTTTATCAGATTCCTTCTACAGGAGAAGGTAATAATATTTTTTAATAATATTTAATATTTTTTATAATAATAATATTTTTTCCTTACATTTTGTTGTTGGTCACCTTTGAGAAAGCAAATTTTTCTGATGAACAGCGCAGTAGTATCTGAGGAAAATAGGCAAGAAGTAGCTAAACTCATTGATAAGAAGGAACTATATTTATGACAACAGACATCCACAGCCAGTTGGGAGACAGATTTTGTTATTTGAGGTATGATGTTGAGACCGGATGTTTGATTCTCCTGTTCTGTACACTGAGAATGAGATACAATGTTGCCTTACAGATTATAGTATTGAACTATATTGAACTATAAAACTAATAAAGAAAATTAAATATTTATTTAATTGCTGGCATGTGTCCAGTGCTTCTTCCAAGCAGATTAAAAGGAACCGTAGCCTAAGAATGTCATTTAGAAGAAAATAAATGTAACCAGTATGTTTGACAAATAATACAATCCAGAATACCACAGGAAAAGGACTGCCTGATATATTGAATTCTTTGAAGAAAAGACCCAGTGAAAATGAGACTACTGTATAACTCCAATTTTAGCACCTGAATATTAAAACAATGCAATAGGCACACTAGATACAGTCAAATTATTTGCCCAGCCTTTCACAATAAATGAGTTTTATATGACTTCATTTTATTTGCGGTAGGCTTATCAAACCACTGTGGTTGCAGCAAGATGTTGCATGTGCTGCTCTGATAGATATGTTCTTAGGTCAAGACTGAGAAATGTTCCACAGTCTTCTGCTAAAAAAAATGTTATGTTTGCTGTGCTTGTCTTATATGAGTCTACACTGGTAAATTCCATAGGATACAAATCTGTCTGAAGCAATCAATATTTATTTTATTAACGTTATGAAAACATCATTGTTAAAAAAGTCTGACGTATTGGAGAAGTTGAAAAGAATATTAATATTACTCCCAGTGTATCTACATAGGTAAAGAGCTGCTTTAAGTCAGTGTTTTATTCAGAGACCTAATGGATTTTCCATGAATCTGAAGGAGAATGTAACTTTTACAGCATGTGTAGTGGAGAAGTAGTGGATGCCCCACCTCAAAATGACAAAATGATACTTTCTAAGTGTAGGGTAAAAAAACTCTCCAATGAGGTCAAAGAAATAGCTACATAAATAAAGATAGGTTTAGTTTTTGATTGACAGAACACATGTTCAAGACTAGCTCAGATAAACCCCTGTATTACAGTAAATAATTATCCATTTTGAATATCGTTTCAATGTGGTTTATGTGACAGAAATTGTTTAATTGCCAGATATTATTGGCAGTTAAGATTAACCAGGTAAAAAAATAATAAACAAGTGTAAATATGCTTTCATAGGCATCAAATGTGCAGTGAATGGATAATAATCAAGGATCATTTGTTAGGCTGAAAGTCAGACATGTAATGGAGACTGCATATAATGAATGGAAGTTTGATGTATGCATGAGCAATATTTGACTGCAGGATCAGTGTAACCCTTTTAACCATTATGTATGAGGAAATAGAAAACAAAGCAAGGATAGTTTCTAGTTTCACTATTATTAACCAAACAGAATAGCTGTGCTTTAAATAGTATTAGCATAAAATTAAAAATGTTTAAAAAATGCTAATCACATGACAACATATACTCAGGTGAACCTCTAACTCTGATGAGTTTCCAATGATGAAACTCCTGCAACCTTCCAGGAAGCTGAGTTTTCATCTCCTAGTATTTGTCAGGAGCCCTATCTTCCTGACAATTGTCAAAGTACACCTGTATGGTACCACTTCCTCTTCCCATTTCAGACAAACACGCAAGGGAGAAAGAAACTTGTGTTGTCACAATATGTTTTTTGTATGCCATGGCATACCATGCACAGTGGCTTTCAGATTATAGATTGACAGACTGGAAAAATTCTTTTTATATTTTCTTAATAGAAGATGCAATAATCACTAAGAAACAATATGCACTGGGCACAATAGGAATACAGGTAAGCAATGCTGTACTGGGTATAATCCATGTGAAACCCTGTACTAGAAGAAAAAAATTTGAAGGAAATACTTCTACTGAAAAAGCTGAAACACCACTATGAACATCCTTGAATATATTCTCATCCACCAACTCATATTAAATATTTACAGCAGTTATAAATTGTTTAGAATATGGCCTTCATAGTGTAAATACTTTCCCAGCTGTTTGCTATCAGATTTACATTTTAATAAAGATGTTTATAGGAGATTTTATTAAATATATTAAAACTTCTAACAGCCAAGTGTAGAGAATGTATTCACAAAAACCCTATAACGCTAAACAGAGCATTACAAATTCTTTCTGGAAATCCATTAATAAAGGGAAGTATCTGCTTAAATTAAATATTTATCTTTCACTGTTGGGGGCAAAGGTTTATATCCAACACTAATAAGAAGAGCTACACTATTGGCCTCATCAGTTGAGTAGGCTGTTGACAAATGAATTTCATGACCTCACTAGCTGTTTGCAAAACACATCTTTACGACAACATAATCCATAGTTCTCCTACTATTGATATAATTATTGATACTAATGGAAAATTCAATCTAAGTAATACAGGACTCAGTGGCAACAGCCTGGGAGAAATATCACCTAAATGCATGGAGATTGTTTTATTGTTACACCTGCAAAACTGACTTCTTAGTAGAAATTGAAAAAAATAAGGTAATTTGTAAGTGGATTTTAAACACAAAATTCTGATACTGCAAGATGATGTGAAGTACAAAATCTTAACCTGCTTTAGAAATTCTTTGCAGGGATTGTACAATGAAAATATACTGATTTGAGGGATATAGTCTGAAATATACCAGAATAGCTGGATTTCCCATAGTAATAGAAAATACCTAAAGATAATGCACTGCAATAGCAAGACTGCAATATCTGAGGCTTTTGCTGTCTAGTTCATAAACTGTTAGTAAAAGTTGACAAAAAAGTTCCAACTATGTTCTATGAACTAGGTTCTATGGCCTATTTCCTGCATAATCACATAATGCTATGCTAGCTCCCTGCATCATGCCAGAAGGAATCTGATGCTCTTGGACACTTTTCATGTAACCCAAGAATCTCAGTCATGGCTTTCTGTCACAGCTTCCCAGGAATAGAAATAAAGCACAAGGTACCTGATTTCCTGAAATACTAGCCACCTATGTAACTGCATTCCAAGGCAGCTGAAGATGTCTAACAGCTCAGAGAAATCAGATCCTTCTCCATTTCAACCTTCTTAGTCAAAGTAAAATAGTGCTTATGTTCTTTTTTCACTCAGTGAATTAACATTAACACAAAGGTTAGTCACTGTTATTGGGTTTTGGCTTTCATGAATATTTAGTCATGTCTGCTATACTGACTTGGTTAACAGCTCATGTAGTTCTCTATTATAACAAAGAAACATTCTTTTCCCTCTTGTCACACTCAATAAATCTGTCCACTTCCCAGCAAATATCTTGGCAGCGGTCCAATTGTGGGAGTCACTAACAAGATGGTACACCTGAGGTCAACCAAATCACTCTTTAATACAATAATCACATCTCATCTTGACAGTCCATCACCTATCATTCTCCCCAAATGAACAAACAAAACTGCAGGAGAAAATACTCCTGGGCACCAGCTTGCAATTCAATGGTGGCAACAGCTGGTCCCGCAGATGCTTTTCATGTGATTCAACACCTGTGGTTTTGCACTGCATTTCTGCTGTAGGCCACATTAGTAGATAGTTTTTTTCAGTCTTCTTTTTTTCAAAATCCTGAAATATCCATCCTAAAATAAATGTTCCAAGGGATTTAACAGAACTCTACTTCTCTTGCTTGAGGGAAACAATCCAGTTGTAGAAAAGAGCCTGGAAGAACCTTAAAAGTCTTTATTAGTATTATCCCTGTAATTGATGTGTTATGTAGGTTTGAGGCACTTCAGTGCTCCTGGTATCCTGTAAGACTAAATGACACATGGCAAAGAAATACAATTAGCCAGACAGAGAACTAGGTTAAGTTAATGTGGATGAGACAGGTACATAATGGTACATATAGGTGTTTTTAAAATAAAACTCTGAAGAACTTTTGACTTGAGGACACTTTATTATTAGGACAAATAATGTTTTAGTTCCTGGATGGAGCAGTGGGGGTTTGTTATTTTATACACATGCTAAAAATGTAGGACAGTGTCCCAGTTTTATATTAGAGGTTTAGTAGACTTGCCTATCTAGATACACAAAAAAGTATGTACATATAAATCCTTTGTTCTTAAATAGTCTTGTAAAACTTATTACCATGTGGAAATCCTTAGTAATTAATAAAATACCCACACATTTGGAAATCTAGTAATTTCAAAATGTACATTTTAAGAGTTGGACTCGATGTTCCTCATGGGTCCCCTCCAACTCAGGGCAGCTTATGGTTCTATGACTCTATATTCTTTATTCAATATTCTATATTCTTTGTACTTTGACAGAAAAAAAAGGAATGTAGATAAATCATGCTTTTTCTTTCATCAGAACTTCCTCCTATGTAAGACAAAAAGAACCTCACTCATCAGTTTTGGAACTACCATCTGTGTTCCAGATAAGCTCGTATCTCTAAGGAACCTTTGACAGCTTATGCATTTCACCATGTCATGGAAAGCACTTGTTAGGGGATTTCTTATGACAGAGATCAGATGGGGTAAAAATACAGATCACAGAAGTATAGTCTCTGGAATTCTTAACTACCTAGAACTGAGCTTTTGTTTTCATCTTTTTTTTTTTTTCCTTTTCTTTTTTTTTTTTTTTTCCCATTTCTATAAAATTCTCATGTGTCATGAAAATACAGGCAGCACAGAACTTGGTGGGAAACTTGTAACTTAACCTGTGAGTTAATAAAACATGGGTGCTTTTTCCATGCATACAAATAATGTCTGAACTCTGCTGCACTCTAAACTGATAAATCAACACCATGGTAAGCAGTGACCTGGTAGTCAAAAGGATTTAGGGCTCATTTGGCATTTTCAGTGTTTATAAGAAAACAGTATTGCTGAGTAAAAATATAATTTTGAAAATATGGTCAAAATGTCACTTCCCTTTGCTTTCTATCCAGGATAAATTCAAAACTGTTTAAATTATTGAATAGAACTTGAGGAACTATATAAAATATACCTTCTTAAATATGTCTCGGTTTGTTGTTTTAATAATATAAACAGTTGTTTTTAAAAGTGCCATTTACTTGATACTGACTTTTCTAAAACAGTATAATTTATAAAGAACCCATTTTGCAGGTAGCAGATTTAACTATTGCCAATACTACTCGGATAATACCCACTGAAAACTGTCTCAGATGCTTTTGAGAAAGAGTAAAATTTATCTTGAAAATGAAAAGGAAAAAAATAATTAATCTTTCAAGACAGAAATGCCTTGATGTAAAGTGAAATTAAATGTCTTTCTGAAGTTCTTAATGTTAACTTCCACCTTACTATGGGAATGTAGTACATCATAGATGAAAAATGTAAGTAAGGCATCTGAAAAACTGCAGAGCACTGTTAAAAATGATGAGGCCCTAAACCCCATTAAGATTGTCCATTATTCATTGAAAGAATTCTGCTTTAAAAATATATGAACTCAATCTGTGACAGAAGCTCTGCCTCAAACATTTCCTTCCTATCTGTTCATTGAGAAAGACAGTGATTGTTAGCCACTATCTAGACATTTGATGACCTCTCTATTCTAGAAAGAATAACTTTTCAGTACTCACAGTTCTTATGATATTGTCAAAATAAGTAACAAAACAGTTGGAACAGTTAGCCACAAAAAGACATGTGTCAAAGGAGACTTTGATGCAACTTTAGAAAAAACAGCAATAGCAGAGTTAAGGAAGGAAAAAAATTACAAGCATTTAATGGCATAAAGTGCTTCCCATACATTCATACAGGACACTATAATTTCAAAAGTCAGCTTTTGCCAATGTTTTTCATATTCTTTTGTAAAACACATTTTCTAATATTTAGTAATATCAGGGGCTCGTCTCTACCAGTCACTTTGAATTGCAGCAGCGTATGATGTGCCACATCGACTAAGTCAACTATGTTGTTAATTAATTAGAGAAGCAATAGTATCAATAATTGCCAGTTGATACTAATGGGGAAACCTGAACCAAGAAATGCCTATCTTTCTACATTCGTCCATCAGGTTATGCCTAATGTACAGTAACTTTATAAAAATAAAAAAGAAAACCTCATTCCCTATGTAAACTTTTTTTGATAAAAAAAAATAAGGTTTATGATAAAGTCTTGAACAACACATACACACACACAAAAATTTTGTTGCTAAACCCACCACAACCCACCCCCCCCCCCCCACTTCCCCACCCTCCTTTATTTAATCCTCTAAATATTCCTTAGCCATGAAGAAAATTTTCAAAAGTGCTTAAGGAAATATCAGGAGCTTAACATATTTTCTTTGTAATACCCCTTAGTATCTGTCTGGACCTTTAAACTAATATTTTTCTTTAGCCTGACTCTGAGACTCAGGTCATCAAGGGACTTAAGCATCTAAATCAATGAAATTTTTAACTTACTTAAGTACTTTGAAATTGTATTTTATATCTTGCTAATTGCTAGTGATACTGGAAAGTCAATTACAGCAACTTTAAAAGAGTCTAAATTTGAAGGTTTACTGAAAATGTGTCATATCATGGTTGACAAAGCCAGCCAAGCAAAAACACTAGGGACTCCTGGAAAATTAGCACTTTTTTCTTTCAAAAATTCAGTCTTTGCTATTAAAAATGGGTTATCAGAGTAAATACTAAAGCCAAAATTCTCTAGCATTATGTCCTTAATATTAAACGAAAATGTGAATCAGTGACAATTTGTTAAATCCTTTGCCTTACTGTGCCATAAGATGTAGCCAAACAACTTGTATACATTTCTTATGATGAGAATAGTAGTTGTGCTCAATTTTCAGTCAACAAGGAGTAAATGCTCTCCTTCACATTCATGTGATAAAGATGAATAAGAAAGAATATTAACAGTTCTTGTGTTAAAACATAATGTTTTAAAGCTCATTCCAATTCAGAAGAAAAGAAAAATCCCTGTGAACTCTTTAAGACCTCTAATTTCATTGCAACTGTTGTTAGAGGTGATTTATGTAGACTAGCTATAGCAGCAAAATAGTAGCCAATAAAGTTACTGGTGGACATGAGAGTTCAATATGTAATTGTGACCACTTTGGAAATACAGCATACTCCTGGCTATCTTATGGCAGGACTATTTTGAGGACTTTCACTGACATAGATATATTGCTCACAGATCGATCATTCAATGATCTCTGCATAACATAGCTTGTGCTGGGAGAAACTGCTGGTATATATTGCATATATGCAGTCAGACCAATTAAGTTTTTAATTTTAGGTGTGTGTTTCACTGCATTGATATAAAATGTAGCTTTCATTATCTAATCCTATCATACCATGAGCTCTCAGAAGTTTTTTAAGAAAAATGATCCTATATTAACACAAATTCTCTTTTTGTACTTTTTCCTGTTAAAAAATTCCCAAGACTAAAATATTGAGGTAGAAAATTACGGGTCTATTTCCTCTATTTTACATTATTTTAGGCAAGTTATGTGATTATAAAGCAATTTTAAAAATGGAAATAGAAATGTAATAATTACCATATGGAAAAACAGAGTTGGTGATTGAAGCATAGATTGACATTAGTTGGAGAATGTCACTTGAGATTCACTGGTTCAGTAATAAGAAAAGACAAAGGCAGAGATTTTATATTCAAAAAAAGCATATTCTGAATATTACTCATGTGATTTGTACCTAAGAAGTCATAGACAATATTATCTATCCACCAGCACGATGATGAGACACTGCAGCTATCAAGTGCAGAAGTGGATCTATAAAGGGTAATAAAATAAAAATACTTCTCAAATGGGAAAATTATCAAATAATGTTCACCATTTAGGAAGAGTTTATGAGAGACTAATGATGACGCCTAGAGGTTTAGAAAACATGGGCTGTGAGGATCAGATTTTTAAAAAATCCTAAAGGAATAGAAAGGGTAGAGGTGGAAGTGAAAGACAAAAATTATTACACACACACCACAAACAGTAAGAGTTTAGTTTCTTTTTCATGTTAGACAGAATAAGAAGCAAAAGCCACAGGTTACAATAACATTCATTCCTGAAATTTAGATTATGAAATAAAATTTCATAATGTTGAAAATAAATTAGACTTAATGGATTTCCCATGAGTCTCCATAATTTCAATATTTACAAATATGAGCTGCACACAAAAGACTTCATTCTGTCATTACTTGAAAGCTTAAATGCAAACCTACATTAAATTTTTTGAAAACAGAACAAATTAAAAGATAGGTTAATGCATCCTTTCCAGTCAGGTGGAAACTACTGTTGGCTTTCACATTCAGTGACCAACATGTACTCAGGTGAGTGTTTCTACTGAAGTTAGATCTGATCTTCAGGTAGCTTCAGAGAAGCTGTATCCACCAAAATCTGGGTAGCTTTAAGTGACCTAACTCATATAAGAATTTCTTTTGACAAGCATGATCTTGTCTTTTCAGCTTCTGTGGTTTTTCATTACAGGTGTCATGTTTTCATTAACCATTGCTATTCATAATGCTAAATACCTTGTTCACTGTTTGAGCTCTTTTACTACTCAGATCTGTCAAATTCAAAACTGGATCCAGAATGGTGAATAATTTTTTTCCCTGTAAAGCTGCTGACTTACACAATTTCCCAGGAAAAGGCAGTAAGCAACATTCACAAAGGTCCTTCAAAACTGAAACGCTGTGTTCCATAATAGCTAAATCTTGGGAACCTGCTTAATTCAGAGGCCTGTGCTAAGCATCTAAACTCTTTCTATTACAGGTGGATGAGGCTGAGCAGCTTCACAATGGGATCCACAGCTAGTAGCAGGATGAATGGAGGGTACATTTTCATAAACTGCAAAGACTGTTCTGCCTATCAGCTCATTCACAAAAAACTCAGACATTTCTGGCATGAAACTACATTACATAGCATAACAATGGTCTCATTTTATAATAGAACAATACTTCAGATAGCTTTTGTTTAACTTAGAGAAAATCTCATACAACTATCCTGTCTGAGTCACCTGTAGCTTTCTATTATTTTTATTGTCTGTTCAGAACAAGGGTAAAGATCAGTTCAGTGAAAAGGTTATTGTACTTGATACATATAAAATGGACATTGATTTCTACTGCAATTGCAGAAAAAGAAAAAAAGTTCTAAAAAAAAAAAATTAGATTCCTGATCAGTGCTCCCTGTCACTAACCTTTCCTCTTCCTGCATCTCTTAGTCACAGACATAGTCTGCCCTAGGTTTTGCTTAGGCAGAACATTCTATCAAGAAAGTCGTGTGTTGAAAAAGAGTCACATTTAGGGCATGGATCTGAGCCAGAAGATTAACAACAAAAAAATCTCATTGCTCCAGTGTCAGTCTGTGAGAATTCTGGAAATTTACTTCAGTCAGTGCACTTTCCACAGTAATGCTGTTCCACGTTGCTGTTGAGAAAGGAAGATGTGTTCGACCACTACCTTCAGTTGCTAATGAAGCTGCCCAGTTCCTTAACATAAATCTTTTGGGATAGTTTACACTGAATGATTTCAAAGCAATGGGACTTCTTTTAACTCAAAGAATACTTTCTTGCACTAAGACCTGCAGATTCCAGAACCTTAAGATCCAGTAAATAAATACACCTATTTAAAACATGACACTTTCTGCTTAGGAGAAAGGTGAACTTTGGCTGGTATGTTTCTAAACATTTCAAGCTTTGTTTAGTTCAGAATTTCAAACCAGAACAATTTTTCTCTTTGATACCTGCTCCAAGCTACTGTGCCATTAGAAACTGAAACAGTAACCTGTCTGACATAGCTATGTTCACAGTATTTCTAATAAGAAGGCAAGGTAGAAAAGTGTACATGCTTGGAAAACAATGGGGAGCAAAGATCAGAACATAGAAGACAGTGCAAGAAATTTGAAACACAGATAATAAGCAAAGATTGTAAAATGGTAAACTTGTGGAAAGTGGTTTGAAGGGAAAGAAATATAAACAAAATAAAAAATGGTGACTCAAAAAATCAGTGGTAAATACTACAACTGACGTCTGGACTTTAGAAGGAAAGAATAAAATGACAAGGCAGTGCAAAAGTGATGTTTACATAAACAAGGACATAAAATGAAAATGGGCAATTCTAGTATATAAGGAAATAATCATAAATATAAATATATATATAAACATATAACATATAAATAAAGGAGGATTGGTAGAGCTGAAATCAAGACCAAAACTTTTAAAAGGCATGACAGAGGAACAATTTGATGACATTTTATGACCTATATTATTCAATAAATCAAACTAAGTTATTATAATTGTCATTTTTAGTCCAAATGCCTGAAATTAATATAATATTTAGAGAACACTAGTATGGACATACCTTCTGCTAAACCTAGAATTATTTTTTTCTGTTATTTTTTATTTTTTTCATTTGTCATGAGATGAGGTTACAAAATCTGGTTGTAAAGCACAGGTCATCTAACTTATTCCAGTGTCTACCATTCCTCTTTTTACTTGCCTTCAATTTTCTCACTTCCCAGCAGCAGTACAGAACAAGAGTTCTGTATGTCAATACCCCTGATGTCAATACCAACCCTGTGGGGATGATGATTTACTTAAGAAAACAAAAAAGGAGCAGCTGAATAATAAGAAAGCTGGAGAGAAGCAATTGAGTAGGATTTCTGTGTGGGATACACTATTGACTGTGACATAACAGATTTTGAACAGCTTTGATCATGCAATATGTTGGCTTTCAGGTTAGTTTTCAGAATAAGATGGTAGAGATCACCTTATGCCAGATAAGCAGAAACAGGTTGTGTCAATATTATAAATCCAACAACTTTTTAAATGAGATCCAATTCCATTGAAAAACATAAGGAAAATTTATGTTTATAATCTGAGAAGGACATTGAAGAACAGAAGGGACATTGGTTATACAATTGTCCTAGTTCAGCAGGAGGGACCAGTTATCACTGTGTGGGGGTGATCAAAACTATGTATTCTACCCCCTCTA